>CAWUFW010000724.1:3127500-3722630 GCA_963921515.1 Calotriton arnoldi
GCCTAACCTCACAAAGTGCTTCTCTGTGATCTTGTGTCTGATACTATCGTCATTTACGTTTGCATAATGTAGTTCCCTGTGAAACTTTAAGAATGTGAGCAAAGTGGTAGGAGTTCTAAAGAATTCTTTAGTACAACTTATGAGACTTCTTGCTGTACATTAAACTGAAGGTATCTGAACTTGAAAGTATTTGGGGCAAATATACAGCTTGTCTTCTCCTGCATTTAACCCAAGCTGGTTCCTCATTTTTGCCACCTTTCCCCATGGTCTTATCATATTCTACATTGACCTCTGCTCCTCTTCCGCTTTTAGTCCCTTTGTGCAGTTCTCTTTTTCTCCTGAGCTGTACCTTTATCCCTTTGTGGTTCCGTCTGCGCTCTCCTTCAACCATTCATCTGCCATATTTCCCTGGGAGACCACCTGGCTAGGATTGACTAAGCGATTCATGGGCTTTGTGACCACAAGTCCTACTGCTTAACCTTTTTCACCAAGAAAAAGAATTAAAATCCTTCAAAAATGTATTGTCTTCCCTACACCTAAACTAGTTCTTTGCGCCTCTCTTTTTGTTGTTCCCTTGAATTATACTTTGACCCACTCCTACAGTACGATGGCTAGGTGTTGCCAAATGGGATGAAGGGTTAGAAGATTGGTTGATCTTTTTTGGCTCTTGAAGACCCAGTGGCTTGATTCCTCACCCCTCCACTCTTGACACATTCCAAACCACTGCATAGGCCAAATTATGAGAAGACATCTTAGCAGCCAGGCACTCTGAGATCAGTAAAATGTTAAGGGTCTCTGGCCGTTCTGCTGGAAGGTGTGTCATTCTCCCTGTGCCATTCATTGTTATACTTGGACTACGGACACTGCAGTACTCCAAACTTGTAGCCTACTAACACTAGGCTTCTCACCAACTTTGTACCTCTCGCATATACACAACTTCCCTCCCACTCAGAACCTCTCCACCCATCCTCAAAAGCACCCCATTTACATGCTTCTTCGTCCCTGTTATTGAATTCAATCATTCATCAGCAACAGTGAATGTACCTGTTCCCCAGAATGGTGTTTACAAGAATTCAACACATTTCTTAGATTTAAGTGCTCCTGACACATACTTCTACCTGCTGATTCTTCGCCTTTTGAATTCCGCCAGGGGCCGGACTGGTTCAGGAAACTGTACCAGCTTTCCTGCACTGTTAGGTGGCGTCCTGGCACCACCCCAGATATACATCATTGATCTGCGTAAGGTACCATCCCTTTCAATGACATCAGTTCCGCTTTTTCTGCACCCTGAGTTTCTCTCATCAGAACTTCCGATTAAATGTTTTAATAAGTGCAGTATGTAGGATATAATGTCTCTTACGAAGCTTTCAGCCCCCCCCCCCCACACACAATTGCTTCCTGTTGTATCTCAGGCTGTGTGCCTCGATTCCAAATCCTCCTCAGCCATCCTTGAGGATCATACTAGCATCTTACAACAGGACGTCCTTTCTCTGTTATGTTACTCAGGGGTGCAATCGAACTGGTACCAGCAGCTGAGATAAGCCTTCTTCCTATTCTGGACCTGCACATGCTGCGGTCTTTTCTCCACAAGGAGAAATTTAGGATGCTGTTAGCTCAGGTGTTGCTGGGTCTGGAGGAAGTCCCTCCCTATGGTTTTTGATTTGTGCCGCCAACAATTCATTTTTAGCCTTACTGTGTGGACTGACCTCTGTGCCTCTTGTGTTAATGAAAGTAATGGTGGCGGTGGCGCAACTTTACAGGTAGATTGTGTCTTTATTCCCATATCTGAGCGACTGGCATATCATTGAGCTAATTTCAGACCACCTCATGTCCATTTCCTTCTTGCAGTTTGACCTGGGATTTTTGATCAACCCTTTCAAGTCACACCTTCAGCCTTTTCAAAGACTTATTCTTTATCAGGGCTTTTCTCTGTCTCTTAAGGCTTTTCCTCCTCTCTGGCAGATTCAGGACATTGATGCTATGATCCTGATGTTTCAGGAGAGTGTTCCCCTTCTGTTCCTGACAATCATTTAGGCCTATTTGCTTTGTCCATCCTGCTAGTGCCTCATGCCATGTGGCGTGTGCGGACATTGCGATGGTGCCTATGCTTCCAGTGTATCCAACAAAGTGGAATTGTCTTGGACAATGTTTGGATTTCTGATGGATTTTTTTAACCGCAAGTTCCTCCCCTTTAGAATATCTCCAGCCTCCAGAGTGGATGCAGAAGAATTAAACAACATTGCTCCCATTCTGCCTTGGAAGAGACAATGGATCTGCAAGTAAGCACAATCTCTGCGTGTCAACTTTTATTTATTTCTTTTTTACGCGCCTTCATAAGCAGATGTCTCCCACTTTTTTCTAGTCAGTTCATGAGTTTTTTTCTCAAAATTCTTCTTTTTTTCCAGTGTGAAAGGTAACTATGTTCCTTCCTAAAATTACAGGGTATAGACCTTGTAGAGACTGTCTCAAAAGAATATCCGTGACAGACCCCCACGAGATATGCATCTGGTGTTGGGTCCGGAGCACGACTCTTAAGTCCTGTGAGGAGTGTGCTCTTATGAATCTGAAGGCGATCTAGTAATGAGGAGTAAATCTGTCGCCAAAAACCAAAGAAATTCCTCCTACCACTCGAAGTCGAGAGCGTTGATTTGTTCCCCCTTGCAGTTCTGTTTCCACGACAGGCCCTTGTCGTGTTCCAAGTCTTCTGGTAAGCGAAAGCACAAGAGAGGATGTGGCCGAACGGCTAGGGTGGTCAACCTCAAATCTGGGGAACCGGGTTCAAGTCTCTGCAACGACGCTCAACATCCTGTGATTCTGGGCAAATCTCTTAATCTCCCCGTGCCTAGTAAAAATGAATGTGTCCTTATGTTTTTTTTAAACAAACTTTATTGGGTTTTTTGTTACCAAACAAAAAACATATTGTTCATATCTTCGTATACAACGTAGTAATTCTTTGGTTTATAAGGCCTGCATCCAATATGTTTCATAGCCATCATCGTGATTATCCTGAGAAATTACATTCAACGATTATTTCTGTGCAGTGTATTCCCACACTATGATGTACAGGTCACTTATCAGAATACTTATAACAAATCAACACCCAATAACACCACCCTCCTCCCCTCTAATACCCACCCCGTCTCTGACTGTTCAGTGTATAAATCAATTGACCGTCTCCATCTAGTTAAATTTCTTTGTGTGCAATTTCTGATCACACTGCTCCATCTATAACCTTCAGGGGTTAATATACATAATACTATGTTATTGCAGTTACTATTGGGTACTTGGAACGGCTGAGGTATCGTCCGGGTTGATATTTCTATATGCTTCTACCATTGCATCCCACTCCAAGGAGATTGGATTTTTCCTTAGGCCGCGGGCCTCCTCTCTACGCAGCGCCGTGCTTTCGGCTCCTGCCCATCGAAGCAGTTCGTTATGCCACATACATAGGGTGGGGCCTCTGGCTGATTTCCAGCGCATGGTGATGGATCTTTTTGCAACTATAAGCGCCAAGTCCAAAAAACGGAGCTGAACCTTTTGTGTCTTTGTCCGTCTGCGAATACCTAATATGCACTCTAGGGCCGTACTCCCCATGGGCAGGCGTGTAATGTCTCCCAACATTTGTATAACCCCCCTCCAAACCTCACCAAGGCAAACACACGTCCACACCATATGGATTAGATCTGCTTCAGGTAATTTACATCGGGGGCAGTGATGTGCTGTTTCCGGGTACATTCTGTGTAGCCTTTGCGGAGTCAAGTAAGCTCTGTGTATGATCATACATTGAATAAACTTGAACTTGGCATTGCGTGGTATTTTCCGCGGATATTCCAATATGTCCCCCCATTCCCTGTCCTTAAGTCCCGTCCCAAATCTGCCACCCACTGTGTCCGCGTGGCATCTAGCGGGGTTTGGGCATGCGTACGGATGCGGAGGTATAACCATTTAATGAGGTAGCTTCCACGTCCCATGTAATACAGAGATTTGACGAACTCATTTGTCTGGGCTTCCTCCCGCTGTGGGGCCCATTGTCTTTTAATGTAATGCAGTAGGGCGGCATGTGTCATGTATAGTGTGGCAGGCGCTCCCGTAGCACGTGTGAAGGTGTCGTGGTCCATAAGTGTCCCATCTCCAAAAATTGCCCCAATAGCCTCCACACCCACATCCGACCAGGGTCCAAGTACCCTTTGCGTCAGCCTGCCGCTCGTCAATGGTATCCCTACCAATGGAATGTTAGCGGCATATCTACCATCTCTAGAAGTATATCGCAGCGCCTTCCCCCAACACTGTAGGGCCGTCTGGAGGAGGTTTGGTAGCGCTGGGGGTGGTTTACTAATGTGGCAGCAGTAAAGCATGGAGTGTTCCCTGTTCGATGTGCCTGGAACTGTAATCAATTTCCTGTAAATTGCGCCCTGCTGTCCAGTAGGACAACCACTGCACTTGGCATGCATAGTAATAAGCTCTGAAATCTGGCGCCCCCAGGCCGCCCCCCCGTGTACTGATTTGGAGTTTCCTAAGACTTATTCGACGTCGGCCCGTACCCCATATTAAGGCTATTAGGATAGTGTCTAGTGTACTAAAAGTTGTTGTGGGTATTAACAACGGCAGGTTTGTGAAATAATACAAAAGACAGGGAAGTACCACCATCTTAGATAAAGCCACGCGGCCTATAGCCGATAAGGGCAACGTGGTCCAGAAAGCTACCTGCGAACGTATTCCCCGAATAGCCTTACCCAGGTTGCCCTCCAACATGTCCGCCTGTGAGCGATAAACATTAATGCCCAGGTATTTAAAGGTGTGTGGGGCCACTGGCAACTGGAGCTTTCCGAAAGCAATACAGTCTGGGTGCGTTTGGTCCTGAAAGAAAAAGGCATTGGACTTAGATTCATTGATGGATAAGCCTGATACCATTTCGAAGTCAGCAAACATACGGGGAAGCGAGCCCAGTCCCTCCAACAGGTCTGCCGTATATCTGCATATGCCGACACCAGGTGTGTTGATGTGCCTATAGGGATACCGCACCGTGTGGCCTCTCACCGTATACCGAGTGCCAATGGCTCCAGTGCTAGAACAAACAATATCGGGGACAGGGGACAGCCTTGTCGCGTACCCCTGTGAATACCATATTCCCTGGATATAAGCTTCCTGGTTCGGACTCTTGCAGTGGGTGCAGCATATAGTAGCTTTACCCATTTTACGTATTTGGGGGGTAAACCAAAGCGTGCAACGGCCCTGAACATGTATTCCCACGACAACGTATCGAATGCTTGTCTCATGTCCAGGGATATGCAGCCAGCGTTTGGATAGTGTGTGAGATCAGTAGACATGATCTGGTGCAGTCTGTGTAGGTTTAATGAAGTACTCCTAGCTGGTATAAACCCACACTGATCTATATGAATCAACTTATGAAGGTATGGCTGAATTCTATTAGCCAATACCTTGCTTAAAATTTTGTATTCCGTACACAGCAGTGACAGGGGGCGATAGCCTGACATGTCTGCCGGGTCCCTACCTGGCTTGGGCAAGGACACCACCAGCGCCTGGGCGTGGTGCAAGGAAGATGTCCCACCTCGAGCGATTTCTTATATAACTCCTCCAAGCGCGGTATTAATATCTCAGAGTATGCGTCAAAGAATTCCACCAGCAGTCCGTCTGGGCCCGGTGTTTTATTGCGTGAGAGTCCGCCTATAGCTGCTTTAATCTCTGCCCTGGTAATAGGTCCCTCTAGGTCCTTCTGCATGCCTGTCGGGGGTTGTGGATACGGTAGGTCCGTGAGAAACTCTTCGATGGAAGACTCCTCCAAGAAGTGTGGTGCACTGTACAGCCCCTCGTAATAGTCACTGAAGGCGTCACTAATATCACACTGTGTGGTCGCAATCTCTCCCCCTGGCAATTTAATGTGGCTAATAACAGTAGTGGGAGGATCATTTCTAATCAGTTTTGCTAAGAGGGTACCCGACTTGTCGGCGTCCGAATGATGTGTTTGTGTGTAAGATCTATAATCTATTAGTCTCAGTGTTTCAAGCAGTTCTGCATGTTGGATGCGTGTCTTTTGCAGCGGTGCCTGTTTCGTGGGGTCACGTGCTGCCTCCTGTTCTAGTCGTGACATATTGGTCTCTGTGTCTTGTAGCTTTCTGTGTACCTCTTGTCTGGCTCCCACTGTGGCGCTAATTGCTGCACCCCTAACGACAGGCTTCACGGCATCCCACTCGACGAGTATTGTGGAAGCAGTGTTTCGATTTTCTGTAAAATAGTTTTGCAGTGTTGTGGAGAGCATGCCGCGAAACGCCGAGTCCTCCAGTGTTTGAGGCCATAATCTCCACGTGGGGACTGGGGTGGGTATTCTACCCCAACTAAAAACTGTCTCCAGGGGGTTATGATCCGAGAAGGTCTTTGCTAAGTGTGTGGTGTCTGTAATTTGATCTGCTATGGAGGTAGAACACATAATCCTATCTATCCTGGTGTGCAACTGGTGTACCGGGGAGAAGAAGGAATATTTCTTGTGCAGCGGGTTTCTTAGTCGCCACGTGTCACATAGGGACCAACCCTTCACCCATTCGCAGAGGGCTTCTGCCTGCTTGCTAGCTATCGTGTCTCGCAGGGGAGGATGTGATCGATCCAGGGTGACATCCATCACCGCATTGCAGTCGCCCCCTATGAGCCATGGATACGCTTCCCACCCCGCCAGTATTGAATTCAGACTCATGAAATATTTGTATTGGTCATAATTTGGAGCATAAATGTTCCCAAGTATAACCGGTATTCCGTCTAGTGTACCGCGCAGGAATATGTATCTGCCCTGCGTATCTACTCGTTTGTCCAGCACAACAAATGGTACTCCCCCTCTTATCCAGATCGTCAACCCCCGAGCAAAGGCAGAGTAATTTGTGGATATGACTTGACCTCTCCATTTCTTTCTCATTTTTGCAGCCTCTGCTTCCATTAATTGCGATTCTTGGAGGAAGACCACCTGCGCCCCTCGGCGTAACAAAAATGCGTGTACTCTGTCGTTTGTGTATGGAGCCTAACCCCCGGACGTTCCATGTAACAAATTTATATTTGTCTAGCATATGCAGTGCCATTCAATCACGTGATTCTTCTACTTTGCAGTGGATCATGCAAACTTGTGAGACCTAACGCTATTAATGTGCCAGAGCCATGTAACCCCCAACCTAAACATAATACCAGGTCACGCCTACAACCTAAAACAGGCCAGACCAAACAAGATGAACAGTGAACTAATACACAATAAATTGTAGCAATTGCAAAGTGGGGACTGGCAGCCACAGCCATTATGTAACGCAACACATAACCTGGAGCTCCCTAGAGCCCAAGCGTATCATGTAGGATATTACATTGGTCATAGTAACATATAGAGAAACAAAGTAAAAGGATATGCAAGTTGTGGGGGAACAGCGTACCGGCAGCGCTTTCATTGACGGCAGTTTGCAGCGATGCGATCATCGTGATCGAACTGCTATCCCAGTATTCCATCTGCCGTTTGTGGTGTCACAGTAGGAAAGAGTGTTAAGCTGCTTTCGGAGTCCGAGCGAACCATGCTGTGTTCCGATGATTCTGACAGTCTGCGGGAGGAGCTGTCTCTGAAGGTGTTCGCAGCCACCAGGGCCGTCTCCTTGCTTGTCTGGGCTTGCTTCTGTGTGGGACCAGGAAATGGCTTCGCGCTTGTGGGCTCAGTCACTCGTTGTGATCGCCGGTGTCTCGTATTTCCAGGTCCACGTGACCTAGGAGGGGACCGGCCCGAGAGTTGTGTAGGTTCCATAACTTCTAGCCATTCTTCGACGTCTTCCGGACTTTTGAAGAAGTATGTCTTCTGGTCATAGATTATCTTCAAACGGGCGGGGAACAATAGTGCATATTTGAAGTTCATGGTGCGTAACTTTCTCTTTACCTCTTGAAATGAAGATCGCCTCCGTTGCACCAGAAGCGTGTAATCAGGATATAGTGAGATTTGGCAGTTCTCAAACTGGATCTGTGGTTTTTCACGTGCTGTTTGCAGTAGCATATTGCGGTCCCTATAGTTGAGGACTTTCACAATTAAAGGTCTCGGCGGGGCTCCCACTCTCGGCCTTCCCGTGGGGATCCGATGCGCCCTTTCAATGCAAAAGAATTCTGAGGCGCCCTCAGGGGCCACATGCGTGTGGAACCAATGTTCCATGTAGGTCGTCGCCTCAGTCCCCTCGCTCCGTTCCGGCAGCCCTATAACGCGAATGTTATTGCGTCGTGCCCTGCCCTCCGCGTCCTCGACCCTGTCCATCAGTCCCGTGACCTGTTTCCGAAGGGACTGGAGCTGATTCGCATGTTCCTTGTGTTGGGACACCAGATCTTCCAGTGTGGCGCTATGATCCTTCACCGTGTCAGCCAATTTATTATGGTCCGCTTTCAGTAGGGTAAAACCGATGGTGAGGGTGCCTATTTGCTATTCTATGGCTCTCCTGGATTCCCTAACTTCGTTAAGTATCAAGTCCAGTTTATCCTGTGCTCCCACGTCTTCTGTGGGTGGGATCGTGTTGAGCGATTGCATGCTCATGGCTGCATCTCCATCTTCCAGATCTTGGGAGTTAGTGGCCGCTGCCTCTTGAGTTTTGCCCCGTTGGCGGCCCATCGCTCCACGTCAGTTTATCGTGCCGCACGCCTCCTGAGCAATAGATCTGGGCGTCCGGGAGTCCGGAACAGCTGCAGCGGCGAGGGTGGTGTCTTTCAGGCCCTAGTGTTTAGTATACACCAGCTCTCCCACGCTATGTAGGAGATTTGTGTACAAAATGCACAAAGAGCCCAGCTAGGCAGCAAACCGCAGGTGTTGTGCAATAACATGTGCAACTGTACACTCTCTCAGCCCCAACTGCAATTGCCGGGCAGGGCAGACATCACAAAGAAGAAAGCTCCTAAGGTCCAGGGTAGTCTGGTGCAGGGGATGCAGCGCACACCGCAGGATTCTGCGCTGCTTTCAGCCACCAATACAGTGCGCCCAGCTGTTTACAATGCCCAGCATGATTACCATCGCCGCCGACTGTGGCTCTGGGGTCACTGTTATACAGATTATGCCAGACTCAATGATGGGGGGGGGGGGGCGGGGGAGTAAGGGAGTCGCCACATGTCCGCAACCATGATCACTGTCCCATCCCCTCCCCCGTGATACCTGCTTGTTCAGTAGGGGCCCTCACGCCCATGTACCATCCACAGGAAAGCCGGTTTAAGCCTCCCACGTTCTCCTCACAATAGTGCCAGTCCCCCAAAGCAGACTACAGAGGTAAAAGCTGGGTTGGCGTCCCACACACCGTCAAAGGCAGAACATCCAAGGAGAAAGGTTTAGTCCCAGCTGTCCCACTGTCGCGTCAGTACCTTTTGCGGGGACTTCGCTCTCCGACAGTTCGGACCGCCCGTGGGGGCCTGTGCAGTGGAGGCCCGCAGCTCGTCTCGTATCCCCGTCCCGCCAGGCTCTCAATCCCTGAGCCGCTCACAAGGGGGGGAGGGGTGGGGGGAGCAACACGCCAACTCCCGGACCCCAGGCAGGAGCGACGTATAGCAGCAAAAGGCCCTCAGCTCAATCCCACCTTGCAGGCCCGGCCCAGGCCCAAGGCTTCACCGCGCTCCAGTTGTTAGCGCCGGGCAGGGCCGAGATCACTCGCGGGCCGCCACGCCCCAGGTCCAGGGGCCGGGTCTCCGGTTGTCCACTCGGTGCCCCGCAGGACAGCCTCTTCGCCTCGAGGGACGTCGCAGTTTCGTCCAGGCAGGCCCCGGTCACCGCACGGTCTGAGGAGGTACCTTGTGGGCGCCGTCGTTGAGCTGCGCCGCAACTCGGCCCTTCCCCCCCGCAGCAGGCGTCTCTCAAATCCCGGTCTCACAGCCTCCGAAAGCCGGGGTTATCGCAGTTTCGGGCGTCGGTGCGCTGCTCGCCTGTTGTGCTTCGCTTGCGGCCGGTTTGGTACCGCAATTACCAGTCAGGATGCATATTAATTCAGGATATTTTAGCTCGGGCTCCGGAGCTCTCTCAATACACGTCCGCCATGTTCAGCAGCTGGCCACGCCCCCCCATGAATGTGTCCTTATGTAACGCAACTGGTGCTCATGCAAAGCTCTCTGATACCTTTGGGTCAAGTTTGCGCTATATAAGACTCCGGGGGGGAAAAAAACCAAGAAGATCAAGGGGATTTCATCCCAGTCCTCCCACTCTTGGCCAGGGAAGTTCACAATGTCGGAGTATCTCTTGGTCTCGCTCCTGGTACCCAGCCGAGGAGCTTATTCTGCAACTGATCCATGCACCCAAGTTTCATGCGCCACTGGCAACATTGCAGCAAATTAAAGAGGCCTTGTTGCAAAGATTTAGCACTCTTCGGGCTCACTCTGGTGTGCCTTCAGGCCTCAAGGATCTGCGAAGGCCTTGAGTTGGGTTATCGCCAGTGGGTCCACCCTCAGCACAGTCTGTGCCTCTTGAACCGGTCTCAGGTTCCACACCTACTTCGGAGCAGTCTTCCAATCAAGCACAAAAAACCATGCCGGTCCCTCTGAGCCAAATTTGTTGTGACCTGTAGCTGCATGTCCTGTAGCCGTACCGACGCACCCAGTCCCAGTTCAATCTGACTCAGACAGAACCATGCCTTTACTTCTGAGCTGTACCCCAGCACTACAGCATCTTTTCAGTTCCGACTCCGATCACTGTAAACCAGCTTTCATAGAAGATCTTGGAGATGATAGCAAATATTTCCCCCTACACTACGATGATGGCAGTCTCTTCATGTATTTGCAAGAGGCCAGTGGGTTCGACACTTTCTCTGACACTGGGTTGTGTTCTCCCCCTGGAACATCAACGGAAGAGCATGCTTCCTTTGCTGTTATGTTAAGACGTGCTGTAGAAGTATAGACTTACAGCTGCCACCTATGGAAGTTAAGACCAGCGTGTTGACAGACATTTTGCTACCTGGGCAGGCTTCCTCTGAGCCTAGACTGCCATTCAATGAAGCCCTGGCTGTCACCTTAATGGGCAACTGGTCTAAGCCTTGTTTCTGTCCACTGGTGAACAGACAGGTAGCCAGATGCCACAGGCTGCTGCCAGGCAACCCTGACCTCTTGACGCTGTGCCCATAATTTGTAATGTGATTGGGTTTGTAAAGCACATGGCTGTTAAAAAAAAATGTAACGTCCCAGCAGTAGGATCCTGTTTTGAGAGGAGCTAACAGATGTGCAGGGGCAGCAATTAGAAAAGCCAGGGGTTGCAATGCTTCCTGAAGATGGCCAGAAAGTCTGGTGGTGCAAGCTTCCACCGGCAAAGTGACCCTTCGTTCATTGCCGACCATCTAAACAAACACCCCCCCCCCCTCCTTCTCTCTCAGGAAATAGGTTTTTTCATCAACTAGCTTAGCCCTCTGGTCAGTCAATGCAAGCTGTTTGTTGGGGGGATTGTCTAATGCTTTTTGTGACATGGTTTGGGAGAGCTTGCCAGCAGTCCCTAATGAATTTCTGGCCATCCTGGCTCCAACCATCAGGAAGCAGCAGTATACATTATCCATTCTAGACTGAATCTTGATGACTGCATGGGCAGAGCAGTTGACGCTAGTGTATTACATCAACTTCACACATGAATGAGATTCATGGGCCTCACTGGGGACATGCTAGCCTTAAAGATGGATCTGTCATTCAACTGATTTTGCCTGCTTTGCAAGTAGGCTGATTCCGCATTGAAACACTTCAAAGATAGAAGAGCCTGGTGTTCTTTAGGCCTTTCTACCCCTATGAGCTAGTACCCTAAATAGTTTTTGCCACTTTTGAGGCTGCTCCACAGGTTTGGCGTCCCATCACAGCCAAGACCCACTGCTTCTGCAACAGGCATCCCAGTCGTACTAGGGTCGTGGATCACTGAGACAACTTCCAGGCCTCCAGGGGCAGCGAACTTCCCAGTCCCCCACAGCTATCCTGCTGCTTTAGTTTGCTCTTTGTGGCTCAAGACCACACTGAGTGTGGCAGGATCAAACATGCCATCTAAGGGTCGCAAAATGTAACATCCGATAGGTAGGCCCTTCAGATTGATAAGTGAGGGTATGCCCTGCCATAACTTTTCAAATCACTGGATCTTCCACCCACATTACAGTGTCTTTCAGAGGAGCATCTGCCCATCTTGCTTCAAGAGGTCTAGACTCTTTTGGCCAAAGAGCCATACAGTGGGTTCTGGCCCTCAAAATAGGGGGTTGCTGTTATTTTCATTATATCCTCCTGCAAAAGAAAAATGGGAGACCTTGAACCTATTTTCGATCTCAGCCGTCTGCATGCCTTCTTGCAGCAGAATAAATTCAAGAGGCTCACATTGGCCCAGGTTCTGTCTGCCTTGGATCCAGGCAAATAGGTTGTGGCTTTGGAACTGCAGGGTACCTACTTCTATGTGCTCATCCTGCAGTCCCGTAGACACTATTTGTGGCTCAAGGAAGGTCAGGAGCATTTTCAATTAGCCATGTGTCACTTCTGCCTCACCAGAGCCCCTCAGGTGTTTGAGAAAGTGATGTCTGTTGTTGCAGCGCAGTTTTTGAGTTTGTTGATTCCAGTTTATCTCTTGTGCGAGGACTGTCTGGTGAAGGTGGCCTTGCCACAGCAGTCGTAGACAACCACCAGGCCATGACAAACCTCCTGACTTCCTTAAGGTTCATTATCAGTGTGCCACAGTCACGCTTAACTCCTTCGCAAAGGCTTCTGGTCCTTGCAGCCATTCTGGATACGGGCTGTTTTGGGCCTCCCCTTCATCACAACTGAGCTATGATCCTGAAGTTTTAGCCTTTGTTCTGGTTCTCAGTGAGAGTGACTGTGAGGATTTTTAGCCTCTTGGCTTCCTGCATCCTGCTCATCGAATATACCAGGTGGCATATGAGGCTCTGAAGTGGAACCTGAAGTCTCAGTGGTCCTAGCACCAAGTGGATCTGTCTGATTCCATCCAGGTTTCAGAGGAGATTGCAAGAGATCTGCAGTGGTGGCTGCTCCACTGCAAATAGACAAGTGGCAGACCCCTTCCCCACCAAGAACTGAGCTGCGTTGCATTGCTGATGGGTTTTGGGGGGTCATCTGGGAGAGATGGAGATCTGAGGACTCTGGTCTCTGGCAGAGACCTAAAACGCCATGAACCTGTTGGAGTGGCGGGATAGTCCCCTGGCACCCAAACCTGTTCAGACTGCCTTGATCTTCCTTTCAAAGTTGTGGATGATATGCTTGCTGCCAGCAGTCTTTCTACAAAGTCTGTCTTCGCCAGGCACCTGGACAAGTTTGTGGCTTTGTGTGGCACCCGCAATATGGACCTGTTACAGGCCAGACTGTTGAATGTCTTGATGTTTGTTTTATCTCTTGCCCAGCACGGACTTGCAATGGGCACCATTAAAGGTTATTTGTGAGTCCTTAAAGCTTGACCAACTGTCATTGTTCAAATCACCTGTTGTGATGATGTTAATTAAAGATTTGACACATTTCGCCCCAAACCATTTGTGATCCCTCAGAGTAATATTAATTTGTTCCTCACTTCCCTAATGTGTTCTCCCTTCAAACTGGTGCATAAATGATCACTCCTGACTCTGACCACGGCATTTCTGGTTGCAGTATCTTCTGCTCCTCATGTGATTTAACTCCAAACTCTCTTGGTGCAGCCACTTTACACCACCTTTCTCCCAGATAAAATGGTGTTGTGGACCAGCAGGGGCTTCTTGTGACTCATTTTCACGCTGGGCCATCCATCACTCTTCCAATGTTCTTTGCTCCTACTTACCCCTCGAAACAAGAGGAGAGACCTCATTGGCTGGATCTCAAGAGTGCCTTTATCTTTAAATTGATCTCACCAAAGACCACTGGGTGGACGATTAGCTCTGTACATTGTTCTCTGGGGGCAAAGGAAGGTAAGGCATTATATACCTTTGTCAAGATGAATAATTATCTGCATTAAGATCTGCTAAGCATTAGATAAGAAGCAGCCTCCAGAAGGACAGAGGGTCCATTCTATCAGTCCCAAGGCTGCTACCATTGCGTTGGCACACGGTGTCCCTGTTCATGCTCTCTGTCAGGCCACAGCATTGGAATCAGTGCACTCGTTCACGAAGCACTACTGCCTTGGCACCCGGGTCCGATGAGAATGACATTTCACCCAGCAGGACTTTTTAATCTGAGCCATTTCACAGACCCACCACCTTGGGAGGTACTGCTTTGGCATCTATTCGAAAGGTGAGGACAAGTTACTTACCTTTGGTGATGCTCTTTCTGGTGGATACTCTATTTAACTGTAGATTCCTTGTCATTCTACCTCCTCCCTGTTCTGTGGAAAGGTTTCTTTTTCTGTTTAAAAAGGTTCCAAATTAGAGGTCTGCACATTTGTACTGCAGATTATTGTTCGGCTCTGCATCCAAACACGCAGGCAGAGTCAAGAAACAAACTGACGTAGATGGGCAGGGGTGGTGCTTATATACAGCTTTTTGAAATAATCTGAATCCATTCTGGTACCTGGGATATTTTTTTTTTTTAAATAATTTTTATTGCGGGATTACCATAGCATTTCGTTACAGCTTGAGCAGAGGGGACTTAGTCCATTGTACATTACAACATACATTTACGTTCCGCTAGTTGCGTTCATACAATTCCTCGCTGTGTGCTATGAAGCTAGCAACAAGGCACATCAATACGAGGTTGCATATCCCTATTTTTCCTCTTTACAACCGAATTATATTTAAAGTTTGCCATTAGGCATATAAAACCTCAAACATCACGAAAACACAAAGGCATAGCAGGACTAGGCAGCAGTTAACTTGACAAGCTGTAGTATATCAGTTAGTGGCGTAAGGACCGGTGGCACAGCAGTTCATTTAAGGACAATATGTCATCCTATAAATCAAATATATATTGTGTTGGGTGACTGATGGTGTGCTAGGCCCCCCTTCATTATATGACTCACTAATGGGGGCTGATATGTCAGAGGCTCCCTCTGTGGATAAGAGTGGCGCATGACCTGTAGCTCACCTAGGTTGTTACCCCCCCGATCAGGTGTGGTAGACTATGGAACTGGGATATTCTAAAGGTGAGGAACCTACGGTTAGGAAGAGAAGTCATCAGAGCCTTACTGAAGGCAAGTAACTTATTCTTCTCAGGCAGTATCTCATAGTACATACAGTGGTGACTGTTGTCTGAACACTTGTCTCACGGGAAGCCCTTCTGTGCCTCCACGGTGTTGACCATGGAGGTGATCAATGCATCTTCCCTTTATTGGTGCAGACATCTTTTGTGCTGGAAGTCAGAGGCCTCTGATCTTTATTCGAGCAGAGGTATCACTTCAACTCACTGGAACTTTGTGCCATTCATCTGGCTTTCAAGGTATTTCTGCCTTTCAGCCGTGGTCGATTGATACAAGTGTTGACAGGCAACACTGCCGCAATGCGGTATGTCAACAAGCAGCTGAGGCGAGCTCACCTTTTCCGCATCTAGAAACACTGAGGCTATGGTTGTGGGCTCATGTTAGCACCATTTGGCCAGTGATAAATCGTTTGGCAAGTTTCATAACCATGTAAGTAGATGACCTCAGTTCTCTCCACCATGCTGATCATGAAAAGCAGCTTCACCAGGAGAAAGTTCAGCCCATCTTCAACTTACGTCAGGTGGATCTCTTTGTTATTCAAGAGCGAAATCAGTGCCTGCAGTTCTTCTCTCTTCAGTTTCCATTTAAGGGATCTCTGAGAAACACTTTCGGTCTGAGGTTGAACTTCAATATTTATGTCGCCTAGCCCTGTGCACTCCCCTTCCTCTTCCACTGAGGTGGATCATCACTCTCGGTAAGCCACCACCTTCATGCCTGGAGATTAAGCAGGGCAATTTGAGTTTCTTTAATCTTCCCCCAGATGCGATTGATGCTTTTGTGTCAGCTTGACGGCCATCCACTAAATCTATCTGCTATCTGTGCTGGGCAATGCTTCCATTCTGTTTGCTGGTGTGCAGGGTGGATCTTGAACCCTCGCCCTCCGCTCCAGGCACACTTGTCTGTTGTGTTGCATTTTGCACTGACCCTTGCCCAGCAGAACTTTGCTGTGGGAACAGTTAAAGGCTATTTGTTGGCCCTTCAAGCCTTTCTTTGTTTACCCATCCAACCTTCAATGTTCAAATTGCCTTTTGTCATGCAATTTCTGAAGAGGCTGACTTTTTCCGCCCTTATCCTTTTGTAACATCTTAGTAGAACCTTTAATTGAGTTGATTTGGTTTTGATGGGTAGCACCTTGCAGCTGTGCTGGCACTAGTCCAAGAATAATAAAGTATAATAATGTAGCATGGAATGGGCCTCGCCCTACTAAGAACTCTGAAAGCATGTGCTACGGGGTATAAAACTCCACTTGAACAAGCAAACAACCACTTTCTACACAGAGTCAAAGACTGACTACATGTTCCACCATGCATTTAGGGGCCCGGACAGTGTTACCATAAGAAGTGTGCAGCTCCACCCATTGTCAATTGGACTTTGAGTACTCAGCTTTTTTGTGTTCTGCCTTTGAATCTGATGCACAGTTGTTCTTGAGGTTTGTGATGCTAAAGACTGTTTTTCTCATTGCCATCACGTCGGCCAGGAGGAAAGGGTTAAAGAAGGCAGCAAAGGAGAAACAGCTGAAATGGAAATGTGTGGGGAGGGATCAAAGGTATAAGAGTCTGGTAAAAACTAAAAAAAATGGAATAAGCAAGCGGTAGTGATTGCCCCGTAGACCACTATAATGAAGGGGATTCAAGATGTAGAGCGAATAAGATTATAGTGATAGGGGAAGTAGCCCACATACCCAATGTATGAGAAATGACGGTGACCGTAATAAATCGGATAGACAAAGAGAAAATGTTAACCTGAAGGGAAGAGGGGAGGAAGGGAGCTGATGGGATGTATAAAGAGGGGAAGGGGAGAGTGTAGAGTGATGCCCATAGAAACAGAAATAGGAATTAGCGATGGGAGTAATTTATGGCAATATTTTGAACCCTTTCAGTATGGAAAGGGAGGTAAGAAAGTGAGAACAATACAACCGTTAAATTGGTCCCAGCTACTTTTCTTCTTCTCCAAATGCGCAAGCTTGAGGGAAATAGGGACAAATGACCTCAGACAAGTAGGCTTCACGGAAAACAATAAAGGGAATGAAGTAACAGAGGTACAACTATACTCTAGTATGGTCAAGTTGGCATTAATGAAAGCAGACCAGGAGGTGTTGAAAGGAGGGATCAGACTAGTTCCGGAGGCAGAAATGCACAGATATGGCAATCACCTAAAACCATTTCTTCAGCATCATGCCGGGCTGGGAACAAGGCAGGCTAGGCTGATAGAGCAGGGACACAGAGAAAAGGAAGATCTCTAAATCACTGTGGGAAGGGCCAATACTTGGAAATGGATCTAGGGCCCTTGCTTTGCCTGCATATGTAGAAGATGGGTGGTTAAGTGAGATAGATTAGGATATTGGGTCGTCACACAGCCTCGGGGGTATTAACATGTAATGTTAATGGCTACAGGAGAATGTCAAAATTAGAAAGCTTTAAGCAATATATTGATTGATATAAGATTGTCTGCAGGAGACGTGGCTGTATGATAAAACCCCTAGGATTGATGGGTTTGTCCAGATAAACAGATCGGCTAAGAAGAGCCAACAGGGACGCGCGTCGGGTGGGCAAATAATCCTGGTATCCACCAAAAATAGCTAAAAAGGTGATGCAGCTGAAAGTTAAATGTAGCTGGCTGGTGGCCTGCAGAGTGCATCTCCTGGACCCAGACCCAAAATATGACTGCATGACTATAGTTAATTTGTATATGCAGGGGGAGGGATATAGGGTCGAACTGGAAAAATTCAAGGAAGATATAGAGGGCCGCAGTGAATTACACCTCGGTAAGTTTTTTATTCTGTTAAGGGATTTCAGTCATAAATTGGACCCATGTAGGGTCGACTTGTGGAATAAAGAGCTATTGATGGGGGCGTGGCCAAGATGGCGACCTGGTGAGGCGTACTTTCCCATCTCCGCCGCTGAATCCCTCAGCCATCGCACGCCAGACTGCCTGGCTTTTGAGCGCCAACACCCGCCGGGGTCCAGAGGCAGGATCCCGAACCGGAGCCTCGGCCCAGACCGCGGGAGAGACGAAAGATCTGCGGCACGACCCGGGGCTGCAGGCCGACATTGCTGCATAGGCCTGGCCTACGGGACGTGCAACAGTAGTGTCCTGCGCGACCGCCGACATAGTGAGCAGCGGAGCGGCACCTGTCTGGGAGCGGAACCAGAGCTCGGCCCGCGCATGAGGTGCTAGACCAGTTGGGAGACAGGTCGCAAGAAAGGAGCACAGCTGCAGAGGTACCGCCCTGGGCCGCGCCCGAGAGACGCGGCGGCCAAGGCTTCGGAAAGGGGCACTACAGAGCAGGCCCTTCTCGCACTGTCCCGAGGGGTCTGCGTCATCGCTGTCTCCGACCACCGAGGATCCTGATGAGTCTCCGGGTCAGGTTGGCTTCTGCCTAACGCTGAGGTGAGCTGCGCAAAGGGGCCGCCTCGCAGAACAGGCCTTTAGGCCCAGCTGAAACACACTGGGCCTCGCAGGGCGGAAGTCACTGCGATCCAGGCAGAGGGCGAACGAAGGGGTGAGGAGGATGGATAGACCCCAACAGCAATCACAAAAGGCCCACACCCATTGATCAGAGGGTGATCACTCGTGCGCGACTGCAGCCAGGCCCCGCAGCCCTCCTTGAAAGCCTAATAGACGCCGGCCAATACATCCAGCGAGCGGCACACCAGAGATAGTTTCTGACAAGGAAGAGGCTGAAAGTGAGAACAAGTGCCCCACCCCAGTGGACCGACCGGAAGTCAACACGCACCGGTCTTGCGGCAGCTCCGTTATCCTCACGAGGTCAGAACCCCAAAGAGGTCCCTGCAGGGGAACGGCCTCTGGTGAAACAGCGATGGACATGAGGGTATAGCCTGGGCCCCTCCTCAGTATTGCTCAGCCAGCCTAACAGAGTGTACCTTGGCGCAATTGTGACTCTGGGAGAGCGTATACCTCTTCCCTAACTGCAACTAGGCGGTCAAGAGCCTCAAAGAGGTCCCTGCTGGGGAACGGCCTCTCCTTCTATGACTGAACTGTTCTCATAGGCGGAGACTTTAACTTAGTACTAGATAACGTCCTTGTCAGGGAATATTCCTACCTATCACACGCACACAAAACATATGTGAGATTGGATTTCTTTTTGGGTACAAAGGACGTCCTCAACCTCACCTCTGACGTTGAGATGCTCCCGGCAGCTCTATCAGACCACCCCGCGGTTTCACTGACACTCAATTCTCCACGCACTAGACGACCTAAACAATCTTGGCGGATACAGGACACTCTTCTGCAGCGTCCTAAAGTTGTGAAACAAGTGGGGCAAGCCATCTCTAATTACTTAGAGTTGAATGACACCCCCAAGGTATCCACTGCAACATTCTGGGAGGCCTTAAAAGTGGTTATCCGCGGGGAATTCATCGCTATCTCAGCCGCAGATAATGAAATCCTTCAAGAAAAGAGAGACGCCCTGACGAGGCGAGTGAAGGAGCTGAAGGGCATTCACCAACGCACCGGGGCGCTGAGAATTTGGCTGCAATTGACAACTGCAGGCGCACAGTTGGTGAACATTGACCTAGACAAAGCAGAATATGCAGCACTTCGACTACGTCACAATTACTACATGGGAGGGGATAAATGTGGCTGTTTGTTGGCTCACAAGCTAAGCATTAGACCGCAAAATATGGGGGTACGCACACTTCGAGACACAATTGGGACGAATATCACAGAGGATGCCCTGATTGCGGAGTCCTTTCGAGACGTCTATGCTGACTTATATGCCGCTCAGCAGTTGGACACTGTGATCGGCGTATTCTATCATGAAGTAGCTCAAATCACACTGCAACTATATATAGGTGTAGAGGAGGTAACTACGGCAATTTTGCGTCTAAAACAGTTGAAATCTCCGGGACCTGACGGGTTCACACCCCTTTTTTATAAAAGTTTTGTCCTAAACTTGCACCATCCTGACCCGATTTATATAACTCCTTCTCAGCCCAAGGTGCTATTCCCGCCTCGATGTTGACTGCCCTTGTGGCAGTCATCCCCAAACCTGGCAAGGACATGCAGGTGTGCAGCTCATACTGCCCAATTTTGCTCCTGAACGTGGACCTCAAGCTATTCACTGGCATTCTTGCGGCCAGGCTGGGCCCCTACATGCCAGCTATCATAGACCCAGACCAAACTGGCTTTATTCTACAACATCAAACTATAATAGCACAAAAAGGATTTTGTACATTATAGAGAAGGCCTCGCGCACAGAGGATGAGTTCATGCTCCTGACGGTCGACGCCGAGAAGGCGTTTGACAGAGTCCACTAGCCCTTTTTAGAACAAGGGCTGGCGTGCTTCGGGGTGTCCGAAAGATTTCGCACCTGGATACTCACTTGCTACCACCTTCCCTCAACATTGGTAGGGGTGAACCGCCACACATCCACAACCTTCTCCATCAACAGAGGCACACGGCGGCAGGGGTGCCCTCTGTCACCCCTGCTGTTTGCTTTTTACATGGAGCCACTGGCCCAGAGGGTTCGCAATAACCCCGCAATTACTGGCACAAGGTTTGGAGGCGAACAACATAAAATCAGCCTTTATGCCAACGACGTGTTAGCGACCCTAGACAGACGAGTATAGGCCCTGCCTGCTTTTCTTTTCAAACTTGAAGCGTTTGGCCTTGTCTCGGGCTTCCGAGTCAATGTCACAAAGTCCTAGGCCTTGAGTCTCTTTTTGGCTCATGAGACACAATGCCAACTCGTAGCTCAGCATCCTATACAGTGGACTTAGAATTCGATCCCCTACTTGGGCATCCAACTCGCGCCCTCCCTCCAGAAAACTATAGACATTAACTACCGATCCCTACATAAGCATATAAAACTAGAATTAATCCGGTGGGGGTCATCTCCAGACATCATGGCTTGAAAGAATTGCAGCGCTTAAAAGGACTATCCTTCCCAAGATTCTCTACTTGTTCCAAACATTCCCCCTACCTCCTCCGGCAGGGATGCTTCATAAGCTACAGGTGGAATTCCACCACTATGTTTGGGCCGGGAAGAAACCGCGGATGCGGAGAGAGGTCGGCTACCTCTCCCCACGTGACCGGGGTTTGGGTATACCTAACCTCCAATTATACTTTCATGCTGCCCAGCTACAATACCTGGTTGAATGGAATAAGGATGAATCAGAGCGACACTGGCTCTTCCAAGACGGGGCACTGGCTGGAACCTCCTAATGGAAGATTCCTTTCCTGAAGAAACCACACCGCCCCCAGAACTTATACCTCCCACCCATCACTAAGGTGACTATGGATACCTGGGATCGTTGTAGTACATGCCATGGATTGTCATCCTTCCCCTCCCCGCTGTCCCCCTTATTCGATAACCCGGATCTTTCACCCGGGAATAACCCGGGTGCATTCACGGCTTGGCGGCAGACCATTTGTCACTCCATGGGGCACATGATAAATGAAGAAGGGGTAACTCCCTTTCCACAGCTACGCTCAGACTTTAACCTCACTGAGACAGGACGCTTACATTACCTGCAACTCCGCCACTTACTCCTGCACCCCGACAAAAAGGCCACAACTCAAAGGCACCTCACGATCTATGAAAAATGGCTGATCACGAAAACCTCGGACAAGAGGACTATCTCGGACTTGCACGCCTTTTTATTCCAACCCATGAGACACACACACAAACCCAACCAAACACGATGGGAAAGGGAGATCGGGAGGCAACTGTTCGATGCAGACTGGGGGAAGATTTACTGAAGAGCCCGTCACACAGCTCGCCATACGGCCCACACAGAAACATTCACTAAAGTATGACGTACTGGTATCTCACCCCGAGACATTACACAGGATCGACCCATCCAAAACTAAGAGCTGCTGGAGGGGCTGTGGGATGGTGGGCTCTTTGACACACCTCCTGTGGGAATGCCCTGCAGATTCAAACATATTGAACACAAATACTTGACGACATTGAACACCATTTAGCTTCCCAACTCCCCAGATTTCCCTCTTATTTACTGTTAGGCCTCCCTAATCCTCTTTCTTACCCCCTGAAATCATTGCAAGGGCATCCAATCGGACTTGCGCTGGGGGCAGCCATACAAAACATTCTCCCACATTGGGTAACAAAACATACACCCACCCACTTAGGATGGCTCCACCGCCTATTGTGCATCCTTGGAATGGAAAGAATCACACTCACCACTGCGAACAATAAGTTATCCTACGGAGACCTATGGCAACCATACATAGCCCTTCTTTTCCAAGACTTTCGGGAACTCACATGCCCTAAATATCTCCGCATTCTGTGGCTTTCTGAACTTTCTGTTACCTCTGCTCAGGGACTACCCCATGATACCAATTGAATACTGTGCTGAACAGAGTCATGATGCGAATTGAGTGTGTTGGGGGGAGGGATTGGGTGTTATACCTGTTAATTTGTTGCCTTACTACATACAGGACCCCCACCTTGGGAACCAGATGTATATGCTGTATACTGCTTGACATTTATCCTGCAGGTTGGCATAAAACAATAAAAAGATTTGAACCATAAAGAGCTATTAATTGCGTACAATACAAATGATGCCAGCTTCCTAATGTTGATCTGATTGCACAAGACATGGCCTTCGGAAAATATTTGGGGTCGAAGGGACTAGTCTGTTTGAATGGAAGGATAGAGACTGACCACCCGGCTAGGCGAACGTTTAAGAGGGGACAGCAACCCTGCCCTATAGATTATATCTTTATGCGTGCCTGGAACTTTGATATTGTAAGGAACTTTGAGGTGGCCCAAGTTGAGGGAAGTGATCATTTCCCCTTAAAACTTGAGTTAGGGGGTGAAAAGAGACCAAGAGAAAAAGTGCATCGTGTCCAAATGGACTACCATGGGAGTCTCACGACGAGAATGTCGGAAGAGTGTATGGAAAAATTAACCAGATTCCAACAGAGCCAAAGGTTAAGTTGCGCCCCTAGAAAGAATTTAGGTTGGTATGAAAATACTATCAGACAGGTTGTTCAGTGTTTAAGAGTTGAGATAAAAGGGAAAAACAGCAGTAATAGGAACCAGAGAACCCTGATTAAAGGAAACAGTTGGTTTAATAATGAATGTCGGAAACTAAAATCACAGATTAGAAAAGGGGAAAGAAGACTTAAGTTAAGATATGATTTGATGAATTATAATAGCATCCAAAAGATAAAGAAAAAATATAAAAAGTTAATTAGAGATCATAAAGAAGACACAAGGAGAAATGTTGAGGTAATCTCCTGGAAGCAATAGAAACAATTTTTTTTTTTTTTAAAGTTCTGGAAATTAGTCCAAGATGGCTCTGGTAGGATACAGGGGGCTATGAATTGTGTGGTGACAGAAGAGGCCAGGGAAGTGTATCTGGAAGAAATATATGGGGGAAGGGGGGAAACCTGTAGTAAAGAAGGTCAACCCTTGGATTGACAAAAATGAAGATATCAGTTCCTTTTTTCGACAATCAAAATCAGATGTATTATCGCAGATTTAACTTTAACTAGGGCAGCAAGACCGGATAATCTCCCAGCTGTAATTATAAAGAGCTGGCCAGATTGGTTGGCAGAATTATTTTCCCAAATGTTTAAGGATATGCTCGATATGGGACAGATCAGATGCCGTAAAGCTGGAGAGGAGCGATAATCAGACCCATCCAGAAACGGGGAGATATAAAAGCCCCGAAAAATAATAGATTAATAAACTTGTAGGATGTAGGAGAAAAAGATTTTTAATAACTTTTATTGGAACAGTTGAAAGAATGGGCAGAAGTAAACCACATTGTGTCCCCAGTGCAGGGGGGGCTTTAATGAAGGGCACTCTACCACTGATCATTGCTTCTCCCTCTGGTGCATCGCGGAGAAGTCAGTGGAGATGAGGGGCGGATTGTACTGTTGTTTCATCGACTTCCGGGCAGCCTTTCATCTGGTGGACTGCAAAAGTCTATGGGAGACACTGACGAGGTGGGAAATCCCAAAGTATCTCCTCGCTATAATCCAGGAGCAACATAGCTATAACTGGGTGCAAGTTATTATGGACACAGAGGGAACCCTGATGGAGAAAATAATAATTGAAAATGGATTAAGACAGGGGTGTGTCCTGGCAATATTGGGGGAGGCCAAGGGTGTCAGCCCCAAAATGGATGACAAACATGTTGCTTGTCTTCTTTATGCAGATGACCTTGTAATTGTAGATCAGACAGAGATAGGCCTATAAAGAAAGCTGGACAGATTTATGGAATATTGCAAGTTAGTAGTGAATATGGAAAAAATCAAAAGTATTGTGCTTTGGAAATAAAATAACAAAGTTCAGCTGCTACCTAGGCCCCACTAAACAGTAAAGGAATATAAGTCTGGTTCAAAAAGTCACTAAAATGAGATGTCCATCTGGAATCACTGAGAGGAAGGGTTCTTACCTCAGTTTGTTGCCTAAAGAAATTAAGTAAGGATTATGGGGAGATGTCAGATAGGCCTGTTCTGAAAGCCTTTGTAGCCATGATTCCACCGCATTTCCAATATGTAAGTGTACTGTTATATCTAAGCGGTAAAAACAGATGGGAAGTTGAAAAGGGTAAATTCCTAAAAAAACCTACTGTCACTACCTAGATCTTCCATGATCCAGGCTATAAGAATAGAGACGGAAATGGTATCATGGAATATAATGGCCTGTATGGTGCTAATAAGATCCTGGAAGCACCTAGGCTCGGGGAAGAGCACAAGGTCTCTTTGTGGTGTAAAAATGAAATACAGCACAGTGAATTAAAATGGGCTAAGGAGATTAAAAAAAACATGGTAAAAGTCTGTAGTGAGATGAGAATCGAGCTGTGCCCGCAAGACTTACAAATTGAGATTACAAAGAGTGAGTTTACGTCAATAGGCAAGGAATTATCCTGAGATTACAACAAACAGTACATTGAGGAGAAAAAATCAGTTCACTTTGTCTGGTTCATGGAAAAAGAAAGGATACCCGTATATAGACACACTACCCAATAGCTGCTTAAGAAGAGAAGTGTTAAGGATAAGCATCGGAATGAATCCCTGCTATTCCAATGAAAAGGTAAAAAAGCTATGATTGACTATAAGGGGAATTGTACATGTGGTTTAAGTACTAAAAGCGATATATTGCACATTTTATTGCATTGTTTTAAAGTACTGATCGCACGGGAAATATTTTTACCTCCAATCTTTTTAAAATATGGGATTAGAAATCGTTCACAAGCAATGGAACTTTTAACCGCAATGAGATTTTGGGATATAGCATGCACCATACGGAGGTTTATGATTGCCGCTAAAAAGGTTATTACGGGCATATAGATTTTAATGCAGAAATGTAAATAGGGTTTACTTGAGGGTATTCTGATTTTTACTTGATTTTTATATACTGTATTTATTCATTGATATTTTCAATTAGTTGTATTTACTGATGTACTTATTCATTAATACTTTGAATTAGTTGTATTAATTGATATAGTTATGGTGGTATATGATATTGTTTAAAGACCAAATGGTCTAAATAAACAATTCTTTGACTGACTGGCGTCAGCCAGGGGAAACATCCTGAAGAACGACTCCGGAACAACGAGTTCCGGAGTCACGCAAGCCGAACAACGACTTGCCCGAACAACGACTCAGCCTTAACCACGCATGTGCGTGGTTAAGGTTGATTCGGTCTAGTGTTCGGGCAGGGCGGAGTTCGGAGGAGCGTCACAGAGGAACAGGTAAGAAGGGTTAATTTTCAGGGGGTGGAGGGGTTTAGGATTAGATTTTAGCGGTATGGTATGGTTTTAGGTATGGTTGTTCGTACTTAATTTTAAGGTGGGGGAATTAGTTTAAAACGTGTTGAGTTCGTTATTAGGAGGTGGGGGTAATCGTGATTATTTTTAGGGAGGGGGAATTCGTTTTATGGGGGTTGAGTTTATTTTTTAGGGGGTGTGGGTGATCGTGTTTGTTGTAAGGGTGTGTGGGTGATAGTGTTTATTATTAGGGAGGGGGAATTAGTTATTAGGGTTTGTGGGTGATCGTGTTTATTTTTAGAGTGGGGGAATTAGTTTTAAGAGGGCGGGGGATTGGGGTTAGTATACAGGGGTTAGGGGGTTTGGGGTTAGTTTTTAGGGGTTTGGGGTTAGTTTTTAGGGGGTGTGGGTGATCATGTTTGTTTTAAAGATGTGTTAGTGATCGAGTATATTTTTAGGGTGGGAGGGAATTAGTTTAGTGTGTGTGGGTGATCGTGTTTATTTTTAGGGTGGGGGAATTAGTTTTTAAGGGGTGGGGGATCGGGGTACTAGTTGGAAAGCATTTTTTTAACACACATTCCTTTACCACGAAAAATCGTGGTAAAGGAATGCGTGGTAAAAAAAAAATTGTGGTTTAGACTAGGTCGTGGTTGCGACCTCGTTGTTAGGGAAGTCGTGGTTGGGGAACTCGTTGTTCCAACATACAACCGTCAGCCAGGTGTGTTAGCAAGCAACAGGCCTGGTCTTTTCAACCTCCATTAATTGTGGTTTCTCCAGACGAGCTGGTCCTAAACAAGGCCATTCATTCTTTCTAAGGTGGTCACCCCCTTTCATGTAGGCCAGTCTTTTTACACCAATGTTCTTCGCTCCTCTTCATCCCTACAAGGAGAAAGAATGGCTACATCATTTGGACTATTGAATAGCCCTTAGCAATTACATTGACAGAACCAGGGACTTCCAGGTAGACTAGCAACTTTTATTAGGTTACACTGACTCCAAAAAGGATAAGGAAATTCAGAAGTATACAATTTCCCACTGGATTGTCCTTTTTGAAAATTTATTTATTTATTTAAGGAGTTTTATATAGCGCTAGCTGGACCCGAGGGTATCAGAGCGCTTCACAGCAAGTAGCTTATGTACAAATAGGCAATACAGAGAATATAGAAGAACATAGGGGTTCGTGCCGGATAAGGATCAAACAAGAGAGTGATCGAACAGAAGGAGCATGAAGGGTGCAGGTCAAGCTAGCATTGCATGCACATATAAACCACAAATGTTACATGACTATATAAGCAACAAATACAATAGATATATCAGTGAGAAAGCTTCTATAACGTCAGAGCATAATACAGTTCTGTCACATTACACAGGAAAATATATGCCGAGTGTCCTGGAAAGTGACTTGGTTATGGAAATAATAATCCACATTCCATAAGTCGATTATCCAAAAGGTTTTCTTGATCAAGCAATGCGAGTATCCAAAAAGTTTTCTTGATCAGAGTCAGTGTCACCGGTCACATAGTTGAAGTTAGGTGGAATGCCGGCTAAGGTACTTCCTTGGCTTCTAGCGGTTTGCTCGAAAGCGGTCAAGGAGGAGGACTTTGAGCAGGTTTTTGAATTTTGGAAACGAGGGGATCGTTCTGATGTGGGGGATGGAATTCCAGATTTTGGGGGCGTTTCCAGCAAACGATTTGGCCGCAGTTTTTTGTTTGCGAGTTTTCAGCGGGATGAGTAGCAGAGTGTTGGAGCTCCTGAGGTTCCTGGACTGGCCGGCCCTTTTGAGTTTGGCGGCTAGGTATTCCGGTTTGCCTGTGTGCAGGGCTTTGTGCGTGAGGCAGGCTGTTCTGAAGCTGGCTCCATGACTGCAGCCACATTTGTTAGCTTTTAAACTAAACAGCACCGTTCTGGAGGTAGTGCCTATTCCACCAGACAGTACTTCTGCATCTCCACCACTTATGCATCCTCGCCTCCACTGCCTCTCCCTCCTCCAATGTCACCCATTCCCCAGGAAATTGAAGAACCAGGTCTTTCTCAAGCTGTATATGAAAATACCAATTCAGGTTGTGTCTACAGTGATGATTTGCATGTGAACTCAGACAGCCGATACGCTCACTGTGATAAAGAGGATGATAATGATATGGGTGCACCAAAGTTCCGTAGTGGGATGAGTATTTGGTTCAGGATGACCTAAACCCTCCACCAAAGATTAAGGATTTGCCAAAAAATGATAATGGTAGATCTCAAACACTTGTACCAGGGCTTCAATCAAATGTAGTGTTCCTGAGTCTTAATCTAAACAAATCATGCTTCTTGTTCGACATTTAAGAAAAAGTAAGATAGATTACAGCCAGCCCTATCCTTAATCACATCAAGAAAGAGGGTGTCCTCACTATGAATTATCCAGTCACTATCCCTCCAGCAAATACAAAGATTGACAAGTACTACAAAACCCCTAGTGAATCACCTGCTTTTTTCACTGATGAAGTGAAACACATTCAGTAATTTCAGCTGTGGCACAGAGGCGATCCAAAAATCAAATGACACCTAAGGCACCTCCAGACAAGGAGTATAATGTTGCATAAACTAAGACTCCGGCTTAGCTCTACAAGATTTGACTTTCCCAACCATGGGGTACCTGAACTTAGTTCAGTGTATCAACGCTTGAGTGTGAAGGTACAGGTTGTTGTAGCCGCACTCAATACATAGTTGATGTGGTATCCATGCTTTCTGGGTTACTAACAATCCCTTAAAAAGGGGGTCGGGTTACAATGGTAATTCAAACACAGTTTTGTGCTTTAAACCATTGCACACATATTCTGCACTAAGAATAAGACACTTGATGTTTCAAAGTATTTTATTTCAACAGTTTCATCCTGTTGCTTAGCTCTTGTAAAATACCTACATAGAATATTATTAGAACAGCACTAAAGCATGTCACTAACATTGAGAATAACGTAAACGTTTCTACCATAGTTGAAATATCGTTTGGCAACATAAGACTACTTTTATGCGCTACACTACGAAATCATGAAGCAGCTTAACTTGCATTTAGAGTTTCTTAGGATTCAGCGCACTGCATACCTGTTTACAGCAAAAAGCTGTAGTTATTAGCCAGGAGAGAGTGTTCCCTCCAAATGTAAACAAAACATCAGCTGGGCTCAGCTTTTCTCAGGCTTTGCTCCGTATCAGCCTAGGACTAGATGCTGCGGCAGTATGACACTATCTTGTGTGATAATCTGAGCGAAGAACCTCTCTACCCGAATGGCCACTAAATGATGCTTTTATACTGTTGACCACTTAACTTAAAAGGGGACTTTTTCAGAAATTTGACATAACCTGCATGCATTAACATACCAGTCTTAGATGCATTAGTATGAACAAATATGGTAAAAATACATCAATTCAGACTACCTTGTTTATTATGTTATTAGCTGACCTTGAAATATAGATAACAAGGCACTTGTCCCATGTTGTAGTAAGTTTCTTATTGATGTCATTGTCTGGATGACTTGACAGCTTGTCTTTGCTTCGAGACTCTAATAAGAGAAACAGGATTCAGCAGTAGTTGTTTCACCCTACCGTACCGTACCGGAGAATACTGCATTTCCATCTGTGGTCCAGTGGAACGTACAAATTGGTATTAGACACTGTGAAAGTATGCTACACTTTCGAATTTACTCAAATTCCTCTGGATAACCCTCATGCTGCAAGATATCCTTCTTTTCATCTAAGAAGCCATTTTTTTGGGTGTCAGTAGATCTATAGGATGCCTACTTCATTATATCTATCCACCCAAGACACAGAAGAGTTCCATGTTTCAAAGTAGACAGCATGCAATATTAGATTATATAGCTTTCATTTGGCCTGAAATCAGCACCATTATTTTGTTATCAAATCCTTGGCCTCCGTGGGAGCTTGGCTGCGACTAAAAGGTTTGTCCATCTACTCTTATGTTGATTATTTGAGGCTCCCTCTTTTGTTCTGGGTTTGGCAGCAATGCAAGAGAAAGCATTTCTTCTGTCTTCCTTGTTATTGGCAATAAATTTAAGGAAATCAGTTCTATCTGCATTGAAGTCTCTAGTGTTTATGTGGGCAAACATAATCATTTCCACTATGAAGTTATGCCCGATAGAAGAAATATGTTTAAAACTTTGAGGAAATTGAAGATAAATCTAGGATACATATCATTATGTATCTTTTTAGCTCCTCTGAGTCGCTTAAGGACAAGCCAAGTTAAATATGAAGTGGTGTCAAGAAGGTGGAGATTTGGGACAGCAAAATTCTGTAACAAACTTGATGACAAACTCTCTCACTTTAGTGGTTAAAGAAAGACAACCTTCTAAGAGGGCAGACACTGGTTTTCGCGAAGCCTCATTTAATACTAAGGACAGATGCTTCCCAAACAGGTTGAGGTGAACATTTGAGTGGCCAACGTGTCAGCAGCAAATGGTCTCAGTGGCAGTCCAAATCAGTTCTATCTCCTTGAAATCTCCAGTGTTTTTTTCAGGCAGACATCTTTTCCACTATGAAGTTATGCCCAATAGCAGAAAGATGTTCAAAGCTTTAGCAAACAGCATCTCCTATACAATCTCAAGACTAAGTAACTTTGAGGAAATTAAAGAGTTCAGACACTGGTTTCGACAAAGCCTCATTTAATACTAATGACAGATGCTTCCCAAATACGCTGAGGAGAACATTTGAGTGGCTTGCGCGTCAGCTGCAAATGGTCTCAGTAGGAGCCCAAACTTCACATTAACATGCTAGAACGAAGGGCAGTAAGTTCAGTTCTCAAAGCCTTTCTTCTTGAAGTAAGAGACTCAAGTGTTGATTTGAACAGACAACACAACAGTGTGCTACATTCAGAAACGGGTGCTTAGTGTCAACAATGGCACTTATAGATATCAACCAACTGTCAATAGGAATAGGCACATCAAGGCAATTTCCCAATGGATATAGGGTGATAAGAAAAAATCAACGTACTCAAGGGGCATATATTGAACCCTTTGAGGAGAATCGTAATTGTTATAGATGACCTGATGCCGTTTTCCAGCATGTGCTTCATTTTCGATCACCTTTGCGATTTTGCACTCTGGGTGATTCTTTACCTTTAAATCCTGACACAAGATGTCCCAACCTGCCTTGACTTGGTTAACCATCTAGGTCGAAACGTCGACACACAGATCATAAACGAACGTTGATTGCATACAGCCCTGATGGGGCCTATGGTGTCTATATCCAACGTTGTTTGTTGAAAGAAACTCACACTTATTTTTTTTGTGTTATATACTGATTTACTTTGTGGTTCGTTTCTCATTGTGGTCACTGTTCACACTAATTGTTGTGAATGTATATGACAATCATTTACATGAATGATCTTGATATAAAAATTGCTAAAACAAGGTGGCCTTTAGATTGATTATTGCATGATTACATTAGATGCTGTGTTATTCCAGCCCATCTATCCCTATTGACAGTTGATTGATACCTATAAGTCCCATTATTGAGATTAAGTATTCATTCCCAGGCCTTACGAGTTGATGGGCAGCTCTTGTAGCTACATTCATCACATCCACAAACGGGGGCAAAAGGTCTCTCCCCTTATCATGAGAAGCTTAGATTCTCTCATTTTGGGCACTGAAACACGAGATTGCCCTTTGTGCAGATTATGCTTCAGGTCTTCAGAAGGTCTATGCAGAATGCTCTAAACAGTCAAACTGCAGGGACTCACAACGGGGAGCAATGACAATACAGTTAAATCTCCTCTTGTGTCAAAGGGGGACACCAGACTGGGACATGTCCGTGACGCATCAAAATTGCAATTGTCGCCTGTTAGAAAGCAGGTGGCCCTGTCCAGAATCTGACAGAGAAGCTTTATCAATGAATTGGAGGTCAAAATGCATTTATACATTTCCTCCAATGCCTTTGGTTCTCAGGATTCCTTGCCTGATGAGCGAACCATTCAAGTTAATTCTTATTGCACCAGTGTGGCCTAGACAGCACTGGCTCTGTCAGCCTTGGAGCTTGCAAATACAGAAACCAGTGCAGTGCAGTTCAGAGCACAAATTCTGCATCATAATTACCAGTACATGCAGGTCCATGCAGCTTAGCTCCTAAAGAATTTGGTGCCTTGGATAGCAGGAAAGTATTGCAAGCTGCAAGAGCTACATCCACTCTTAACTCATATGGTATGAAATGGAAGTCTTCCATTGGGCTCAATCCAAGAATGTGGATCTGCTTAAGATGGCTGCTCCCCAGTATTTCTTTGATGTGTTGCAGCTAGCACAAGGGGGTGGCGGGTTTGGTTATTCTTGGGTTCATTTGGCGGTGATTTCTCGCTATTTAAATACAGCAGCTGAACAACCATCTTTATTTTCTGAAAGGATAATGAAAAGATTTGAGGTGCTTGTTCGATTCTCCCCCCCCCCTCCCCCCACAGCCAGTGGTTAAATGTTTGCCAACATGGTGGTTGAACACAGTTTTAGCAACTTTAAGGGAATCATTGAACCTATCCAAGGGTCCTCACATCAGCACTTGTCATGGAAGACAATCTTTGTTTTGGCTGTAAATTAGGCACACTGAGTGGGCAAAATTAAGGTCTTTTCAGGCAAGGATTCATAGTTGTGTATCTTCTTTCTACTGAAGTACAAGCATTGGATTACCTACTTGTTTCCGGAATGTCTGCTTCTGAAATGAATTTTCACTCCTTGGATGTTAGGAGGTGACAAAGTCTTATTTGAAGCATCCAGAGACTTTGTGAATGACAGATCACTTATTTGGTAAATAGAGGCAGACCTTTAAACCTTCTTGCTAAATGGACCATTTCTTGCATTGTCATGGCTCTGGAGGCTTTGAGAAGATCTATTGTGGTCCTTCAATGAAAATAATTACATCGGCGGTGTTTGCTGAAATAAGTCTTAAAGTCCTATGTAAAGCAGCAAAATATATAATCCACTCATGCCTTAGACAAGCATTATTACATTGACATGAGGTGTGTAGTGTCTTTCGAGTTAGAAATGATGGAACCCTTTTGGCTCTTGAGAGACTCCGTAGAACTGTGACATAAGTGTTAGAGCGGAATGCATTAAAGGCTGCTTTAGAATGTTGAGTCCGCAGTTACAGGCCAGCAAATAAGGACGTGTAAAACTAAGCTCCATGTGTAATGTAGTCATTTGCTGGTACCCAGGCTGGGGAAGACGTTACAACTGGCGACGAGTTAGGGGGTAAGTAACCTGAAGATCGACAGTGCTCTCCCAGGGATTTTGCCAAGGTCCAAGCAAACTGCTTATACGTGCCACGTGTGTTGCAGTTGAAGTATGGAATTGGTGCTTAATGCATGTGGAGCCAAAGCGCAACTCCAGCCGCTGTAATGAAAGCATTACAAAGAAATCTGCATATGGGTGATAGACAACCTGATGGTCCGACCGTACATCAAGGTGCCGCGCTGTTACGCAATATACAGTCATACGTAATCCCGAGTGTTAAGGCTAAAGACAGTTACACCCACATTTTCGAAGAGCAGCTCTTAATAATCACATGTTTCAAGATAATGTTACAAGTTGAAAGTGGAGAAGACCATGTGCACTCAAAGAGACGTCAAAGAATGAAAGTTAGGCACTCAACAGAACCTGAGTAAAGTGAGCCGGTACGAACTCAGCGCCAGGTGCCGCAACCCAGGTAGCACAGGGGCTGTGCTTACCAAGCTAGTTACCATCCGAACAGACCGAAGATATCTTTGTAGCTGTGAAAGGTTGAGAGAATGGAGGCAAAGACTGAGGCTGTCATTTCAAAAGTCATCCAGGATGTTCCAGGGGCCAGCACATCTCAATGCCTAATAGATGTCTCACAAGAACTGATTCAAGAAGAAACGCAGAGGGATCCAAGGAGAGCGCCTCGCTCAATATCAGCCACTCCCAGAAATGTTTACAATGCTGCCACTTTCCTAAACCCCCACCACCATTTGATACCTCCAAAAAGCAAAATATTGGCGATAGATGGACTGCTTGGATAGAGACCTTTGATGATTTCATTGATGCACTTGAAGAGACTAATATCAAAAAGATTATCAAGTATCTCAAAAATCTTGCTGGTGATGGTGTGAAAGAAGTCATAAAAAAAATGCTGCAAACTGACGAAGACGTCACGTATCATCAAATTAAGAGTGTTGAATCTCAAGTTTAATCCAATGGTAAATGTTGATTACGAATAATACATCTTCAACTAAGAACTCCAGAAAGTTGATGAAACCATTGATGAATTTGTGGAGAGACTAGACACACTAATCAGACATTGTAAGTTTAATTAATTTAATAGTGAAGAAGCTATGCGTCAGAGATAATGACGAATGCTTGTCAGATTCATTCAGACAACGAAGGCTGAGAGAAACTCTTAATCTGGAGCGAATGATGATGGCTGCCAGAGCTGAAGAGCGTGCTGATAGACAAGCTGCTGACATGAAGGCCGGATGTGCCCAGAACGAATCAGTCATGAATGTGAAAAGTCAGTCAAAACAAAAGACTGAAGGACACAAAGTGATGTCTACACGTAAAATGCAGTTGTGTTTTAAATGTGGATTTTCGTTTTCACACAAAGGTAAATGTCCCGCTCTTAGATAGATATGTAAACTTTGTAAAGGCTGTGGGAAGGAGAACCATTTTGTGATGGTTTGCAAACCGAAGGAAAAATTAAGTGCATCATGGGGCAAAGACAAAATGGCCACCAGAACGTTCCCGGAAGCAGTGTTTCCTCTTTCCACTATGCATGTAGCGATATTTAAATATGTATATAATTCTTGTGATTTAATATAATTATAATCTGTATTTAAACATGTGAATCTATCGTAGCTCCAATACCGAAGAAGGAATAGTTCTTGACCTGTAATTTCAGTTCTTATGTCATACGTATTAGTAGAGCACTCAATCATCCATGGGGTATCGTAGCGTTTAAGCAGGAGCAGCATAGTCAGGCCTAGGGCTAAGTTGGTCAAGCCTGTTCAAAGAGCCACGTCTTAAGTGTCATGCGGAACTCGATAATTGAAGCGCTTTCTCTCATGTGCATCGGCAGGTCATTCCAGGATTTAGGGGAAGACTTGCCCACCGGCTCTGTTTCTACATATGAGTGGGGTGTGTGCGAGGAGGAGTCAGGCTGAGCAGGGGTTTCTAGTGGGTTTGTGGAAAGTGATGCAGAGGTTAAGGCAGGCTGAGCCTGTGTTTTGTAAGGCCCTGAAGGTGTGTAAGGGATTTGAAAGAAGCTTGTTTGTGTAGTGGCTACCAGTGGAGCTCCGCGAGGTCTGGGGTGGCCTGCATGTGCTGTGAAAGGTTGATTGTGATCCTGGCTGCTGAGTTCTGTATGGTTTGAAGGTGTCTGATCAGTAACACGCTGATTCTGGCATAGAGGATGTTTTCATAATCCAGTTTGCTACTGATGAGGGCTATGGGGATGGTTCCGCATGTGCTGGAGGGAGGTCATTTGAAGATCTACTTTAGCATCTTCAGGGTTTGGAAGCAGAAGGCTGTGACAGCATTGACTTGAGCAGTCATGATGAGTTAATTGTCGACAATGCCAAGGTTCTTGGGACTGAGTTCTGCAGACCTCCAGATGATGGAAAATTGGCAACCAAATTGTATATCAAACCTACTGCACGGAACACCTTGCTGCAATATCAAAGTAACCACACCAAAAGTCTGAGAGATGGCTTACCTTTTGGGCAGTTTCTTCGTATCCGAAAAAACCACAAATTTAGAAATTACTACTTCCATGAGGCAAATATCCTAGCAAAGTAACTCGAGGCCTGTGGTTATCCCTTACGCTTAATTAAGCGGTCACAAAAAAGAGCATGGTATAACCACCGGGAATTTCTACTTGAATCACGCCCTAAAAAAACTGTTGAAAGGGTTGTTTGTGTCACTACGTTCTGTACTCGGAGTAATGCCATAAGTAAAATCATTAAGAAACATTGGCCTCTGATTAAGTCAAGTGGCATCTCTGATGACTTGCCATTGTTCTCATTTAAGAGAGGTCGGAATATCAAAGACCACTTAGTGCGGCCACACCAAGAATAAGTTCCCATGATTTAGCAACTGTATGGGGGTTGAACAAAATTGTTGGACATTTCAAATGCGGCAACTGCATTGCCTGTGAATCTACAATGAACACAAAACTATTTTCACATGCCAACATTGTACATAGTTTGATGGATCATACAAATTGCAACTCACAATATGTGGTCTGTACCATCTGGTGACCCTGTGACCTCATTTATGTAGGACAGACATCTCAAAAGGTTAAGACCAGAATACTAAAACACAAGAGTCGCATTTGATGATGCACTCAGAATGCCCCAATAGTGTCCCATTTCCTCAAACTAAATCATACGAGGATGAAATTAAATGGCAGGTTATTAAACATGTGAAAAGACCTGTAAGAGGAGGCAACATGCAGATGTTAGCAACTGAGATATGAATGGCAGTGGTAAACACACCTGACAGCACCTCCGTTCTAGTTACCAAAAGAGTCCAAATTTCAACAATCCGGGTTTTGGCGTACTCAACGTATGACACTGTGCCACTCACCCAGTGTTAACTAGTATGAAGGAAAAATTATCCCCATACAAATAACATCAATTATTTAATTACAGAGCACAGCCATCAATAAGTTTCAATGCTGACTTTGTTGTCAGTTATTTAATAATAAACAAGAACATTATTCAATGTATACTAGAAACAATGGTCTTTCAGGTACACAACAAATCAAAGGTACAACAAATGGTCTTGAGTATGTTGACACGTAGTAGATTTTGTAGATGCTGACAGCCGACACGTGTTTCGTCGAAAAACGACTTCTTCAAGGCTCCAAAATGTGTTGAGAAGGACGTAACTTAAAGCTTCAAAATCCCTCAATAGTATGGGATATATTGCAGTAGTGGTGTTGAGCCGAATGCTTGTTGTTTTTCAGTTTTAACGAATAGAACTCATAATGTGTAGAGAGTCACAGAACCCTCGAGGGTTTTTCGGATCGAGTGGAGACATGTTTCCTTAAACCGGGACGTGTACACCAGGGATTCTGCTGCTGTACTCGCTGTACTTATCAGATGGAACTATGTGCCTTGTGATATTTTTATACGAGCGTTTATGCTTCTGTGACTCTCTACACATTATGAGTTCTATTAGTTAAAACTGAAAAACAACAAGCATTCGGCTCAACACCACTACTGCAATATATCCCATACTATTGAGGGATTTTGAAGCTTTAAGTTACGTCCTTCTCAACTAATTTTGGAGCCTTGAAGAAGTCGTTTTTCGACGAAACACGTGTCGGCTGTCAGCATCTACAAAATCTACTACGTGCCAACATACTCAAGACCATTTGTTGTACCTTTGATTTGTTGTGTACCAGAAAGACCATTGTTTCTAGTATACATTGAATAATGTTCTTGTTTATTATTAAATAACTGACAACAAAGTCAGCATTGAAACTTATTGATGGCTGTGCTCTGTAATTAAATAATTGTTGTTAAACATGCAGATGTTGCTAAATCGAGCTGAGTGTCGTTGGATCCTACAATGCGACACTATCAGGAGAGGCATGTAATTCTTTTCTCCCTATCTGATTTTGTATCGTACTGCATCTTAACTGGGATGTTACTGTTAATGTGACCTTCCTCTGTAATTAACACTGGTTAACTATGTGTATTGGCTTTTAGGTTTTCATATGGACAGCCAACTGTCAATGAAAAATCAGACCAATCACATAATTGGCTCATGTTTTGGAGTGATGCGTAATCTACGAAAGGTTTTCAAATGGATTCCGATAGAGGCCAGGAAACCATTAGTCCAGGGACTGATAATAAATCGCATGGACTATGGAAATGCCCTGCTGTCCTCAATCAACGAAGGCCTTCTCACAAAACTCCAGATTTTGCAGAACACTGCGGCCAGACTGGTTCTGAATCTCCCGCCTAGATCCTCGTCTGCCCCCTGTCTGAGATCTCTTCATTGGCTCCCAGTCAGACAGAGAATCCTATTTAAGACTCTCTGTCTTACACACAAAAGCATGTACAGAAAAGGCCCGGGGTACTGATCCAAAAAACTACGTTGGTACCAGCCTTGTAGATCGCTAAGATCGAGCAATGGATCCCTTCTTACTCCTCTCAGAATCCGCACTGCGAGAAACGGAGGAAGGTCTTTTTCCTATCGTGCTCCTGTCTCCTGGAACAAACTTCCCTTGAATCTACGTACTATCCCAGATCACAACTGCTTTTGCAAAAAGTTGAAATCATGGCTATTTGACAACTAAACGAGTACTCTATCAGAGCTGTCTGCAAGCGCCATGAGGCTTCCGAGTGATATGTGCGCTGTACAAATGTCCCTGATTTGATTTGATTTTTGAGATATGTTGTTTTTAATACAATTTATTTCGTATGCATTATACTATTGTCTCCCCGGTAAGGCTGTTGAGTATGATTGTTTATGTAAAGCATCAACAGATATTTATCTGTGACTTGCCCTGCATTCTAATCACCTTATGTTTGGCATGGTCTACTGTATACCTTCTCTTTGTGAGATAGCATATCTCTACTGACTATTTTCTGGTTGTAATGACACCAATACTGTTCTTTCGTAGCATCAAATGGCCGGCATCTCGATTGAAGACAGTAGGTCTGAGGAGCCTGCGCAATTAATTCCACTGTTGCAGGCTCCGTACAGCACTGTCCCCGTTGTGGGCATGCGCACTGGAGACATCGCCGTGCTCAGTCAGTATCCGTAATTAGGTTTCTTTTCCTACTTTTTTAGTGGATAAATTCCCTTTTCTCGTCTGTTTTGTAAATATTGGCTCCGAGCGGCAAGTATTTTCAATTACTTTCCCGTATCGGAAGCTTCCACCAAATCGATAGTCTTTCCTTTCTCTCTATGGTGTAATGACCCCCCCTGTTTGGGTTATGCAAGGACTTTGACAGCTCTCTTTTCTTTGTGCCAGAACCAGCATTAGATGGATCGGACCGGGGAAGGAATAAATCATCCATAAAACCAATAGCCCCTGTCTGCCTTTTGGCCACGTATAACTGTAAGTGGCTAAGCAAGTTCCCTTCCCTTTCTTTTCTTTTGTAGTGTACATTGATTGAAGTTTTTTCATGACCTTATTTACTTTGGAATAATTGATTTTCTGTAGGCATCATGATTGATTCACAGAGCGACCATTGCACCTTCGTGTTGCCTGAGATTTCCTTAGCCTCGGTAACCATTTGTTTTATGAGTTTTGCATGGAGTTTCACTTTCACGTGGTGCTCCATGGTTCAATATTTTTTTGCATATTTTTAGACACTTTCATTAATTGCTTCAGTTTATTTATTTTTGACCTATTTCCCTCTATTAGTCTAGGGTTGGTGAAGGATCTTCTCTCCGTTCCTTGGGCCTTCTTTAATATGAGTACTTTAACTGATATTCTATGTATTGATTACAACCAAAAAATAGATTTCAGTACCCTTATTTGTGATGATTATCCCTCCTTTTTCTAGTTTGAACAACTGACAGTTGCTCCTTATATGTTTTGTCTTGATGATGACCTGTTAAATGACTATAGTCAAAACGCCGTCGACGCCTTCCCTGGCAAAAAATCAGAGGAAGTATTGAGTGTTCTTTGTTTTCAAGTGATTCTACAAACCTGTCGCTGTATATAACGTTTTCCTTTTTTGCCACCATTATTATTTGTTTACACTAAAGTTTCTTTGTTATTGACATATGTTTGTGTAATTCTAGGAGCACTTTTTGTGTTTTTGTATATCTGTACAAAAATATTTCTTACTAAGGTAAAAAAAAAATTGACATTTCTGAAGGGTACTGAATCATTTTTTTATTTTTTATTATTGATATGAATCATTTAAAGTAATAAATGTTTTCTTTTAATTAAGAACCTGAACCACTGTAGCATTCTTATTGACCTCCAGATGGAGTCCTACAGTGATGTTTTTTTGCCAAAGATCACGTCTTATGTCTTGTCTGTGTTAAGTTTGAGACAGTTGGTTTTCATCCGGTCGGTGACGTAAGCCATGCAAACAGTGAACTTGGCTCTGATGCTAGGTGTTTTGTCCGAGAAGGAAAGTATTAGCTATGCATCATAGTTGCCCGATAGGATATTGATTCTGTGGGTGTGGATGATGCTGGTGAGCGGGTGTCATGTAAGTGTTAATAAGGGTCGGACTGATAAATGATCCTTGCGGATTAGCACAGATGAGGTTGCGAGCGTCCGAGCAATACAGAGCTACACTGACAGACTGCATTCGGTCCAACAGGAAGGAGAATGTCCAGCAGAGTGCAGGTCCTTTGATGCTAGTTGCATAAAATTATTTGAGGATGGGGTGAGATACCATGTTAAATGTCGTGAAGAGGCCAAGTAGGATGAGGGCTGCGGTGTCTCCTCTGTCCATGATCATTTGGATTTTATCTGTAGCAGCAATGAGGGCAGTTTCCATGCTGCGTTTAGGTCTGAACCCAAATTGGCTGGCATTGAGATAATAGTTTTCGTTAAGGTGGTCAGCTAGTCGTTTGTTCATCAGCTTTTCCTGGACTTTGGCTGGGTAGGGTAGCAGGTAGATGGGTCTGTAATTGGCTAGTGTTGTTGGGTCTGTGGAGAGGTTTTTAAGCCGGGGGAGTGCCATGGTGTTTTTCCAGGCATCCAGATAGGCTGCATTTGTGATGGAGGTGTTCAGGATTGGGGTGAGCACTGAGTTGATTGGTTGCAGTTCTTTGATGCAGGCATGGGGGGGCAAAGATCCCAATGGGCCCCGGAAAAGATGGACTGCATGGTGGATATGGTTTCTTCTGTGGTGATAGCTAGCCAAGCTGTTAGTATGGGTTCCAGTTGGGGGTTTAAGTTGTCATATTTACTAGTAATCTTGTGGCAGAAAAATTGGGACAGTGTGGGGCAGAGATCCTATGAAGAGGTGATGCTGTTGGAGTTGGCTGCGGGGCAGATGAAATCTTTCATGATGGTGAAGATCTCTTTGCTGCTTTTGTTGCTAGCATCAAGGCGGTCTGCAGGTATAGAACATTTGGTGGCTTGGATTTTGTTTTGGTAAAGTCTGAGTGCGGATTTGAAGGTGTTCATGTCATTCTTGTCCTGGATCATACTACATCTGCACTCTAGTTGCTTGCATTGCCGTTTGGTTATCCTGAACTCTTCCATGAACTAGCTGGCTTGCAGTCTGGATCTTGTAGTTATGTTAGATTTCAAAGATGCCAGGCAGCAGGTGGTGATCCAGGCATTGAAATAGGAGATGGAGTCAGGGAGGCTGTTGCTGATAGCAAGACTGTGTTCCATGAGTTCTGTGGTGCAGGCTTCTTCTGAGCCATTCTTTGAGTCTCGGTGGGCGGGTTTGGCAGTGTTGGATCTGCAGTGATGTGTGGATGGGGGGTGGTGAAACTGATCAGGGTGTGCTGTGACCAGGAGATCGATTTTGGCTCATTTACCGTGATTTCGCTGAAGGTGGTAAATATCTGGTCCAATAGAACCAATAAGTCCAATAGGTTTATGTCGATGTGGTCTTCTGGGTGGAAATTGAACTCTCCAAGAAAGATGAATTCTTGAGTCAAGGTTGATGGGTGCGATGAAGTCTGCGATGATGCTTGAGAAGTCACTGTGTGGTCCAGGTGGTCGGTAGATGTGGGAGCCGGTCAGAGTGAAATTAGTGGCAATGTGGACTTTATAGGTTAGGTGCTCCATGTTGCTGGGTTTTGCCTCTGTTGTGGTGGTGCAGCTGATGGAGCTCTTGAAGACGAGGATTCCACCTCCGGGTTTGTGTAACCTGTCTTGTCTGGTGGGTGATCTTTTAGCCAGGAGGGATGGCTGTGGCGATGATGGTGGCAGATGAGGAGATTAGCCAGGTTTCCATGAGGAAGAGCAGATCCGGTTAGTTTTCAGGAAGTGCGTCCAAACTTCAGTTGCATGCTTGGTTAGGGAGCATTTGTTGAGGAGTATGCAGGATAGGATAGTGTGGCGCATGGTGCAATTGGATGTCTGGTGTGAGGTGAGTAAGATGTTGGGTGCTGTGGGTGAGGGGAATGGTGGATGAGGGAGAGTGCCGGATAACATGCAGGTGGCGCAGAACACCCCATCGGTGTTGTGTGGTGTGACGTGGCAACAGTGTAGTGAGTGGCATCTGGGGTCGACAGCATGGATGGTTGGGGTAGGGCTGCAGTGAGGTGGGGCGAAACCAAGATTCCTGGCGCTGGGTGCAAGCAGGGCGTAGACATGCAGCGACTAGCTAGCTTTTGGCTCAGCTTCTGCATGCGCCTGCAATTAAGTAGGTCCTTGAGGAGGGAGGAGCACAGGGGATTGGTGGGGTGTGCTACGGAGGGGTACGGCATGCGGGAAAAGTAAGGAGCTCATGTGAATCCAAACAGAGGGGAGAAAAAGGTATGAAAACAGCAAATATTAGTGCAAAAAAGAGAACAAATAGAGCGATAAAGAGCAGTGTAAGCTTAAGAAGAGCGCTGAGAAAAGTGGAAGAGAACCAAATGTTTAAACCAGTAAAACGAGAGACCGCACAGTCATAGAGTGAGAAAATGAAGCTAAGGTACAAAAGCAGCGAGGAGCATTGGTATCTTTCTCTGAAGGGGCAGAGATCCCACTAGACACCAAGGAGAAAATAAAAAGATAGGGTGGGGTGCTGCACCCTGGCATTGGGCCATTCTTCCACCCCAAAATGCCCCCAAATGCCTTTTTGCCCCACCTCCCTCTGCCCTGTCTGACCCCACTGGGAAGGAGAAAGCCCACTTGACAAAAATGGATGGGCAAGGATCGCCCATGCATTAGGTCACTTCCGACCCCATAAAGGCACCAGCAGCCTTTTTGTCACCTTGCACCCCCCCCCCAAAGATTTAAGGGGGCGTAGCCACAATTCCTACCCCACACCCTTTACCTGCTGCCTACCAGTATCTATTGGCCTTATGCCCATCGAGGCCGACAGTCCACTAGCTAGACACCAGAGATTATTTCTTTAAAAGGAAAAAAGAATGGGATATGGACTGCTTGATCAAGCATAGGGCCTGACCCCACCCTGAAAGTGCCCAAAAGTCTTTCTGATTAACCCAGATTTGGTGACTTTCTTATCACTTTGACATTTGTTTTTTTTAGTATTGTTGTCAGAGTAAGTGTGGGAATGCTGGGTACCAGGAATTTTGAGATCCCCACAGATGCCGAAACTTCATGTCACAAACGTGTGCGGAAAATGTGATTTTCATGGCAAAAGTTAGATGTATCCACGTTGCATTTTCAGGCCAATAGTGTTGTGGGTGATGGACTCAGCCACACAAGTGGGGTACCGTTTTTAGCGGGGAAGTGTGGGAACACACAATAGTAGAACGTTTGTCAATTGAATTTCTCACCTTTTTTGCCTTATAAATGTAAACCATTGTACGATAAAGAACACATGTTGCGAAATGCCCTATATTATGGGTAATCCCAAGTTCAGAGTTGTAAAAATAACCACTATTCCTAAACTCAGTGTTGGAGGCATATGAGCTGTAGATTATATACTTTGCATAGATCGCCATCTGGTGTTGGGCTCGGATGTTTGCACTTTGTTTTTCTTCGAAGAAGTCTTTGTAGTCACGAGATAGGTGACTCCTCCTTATGGTGATAGTGCGCATGGGCATCGACTCCATCCCCAGATTGTTTTTTTCCGCCATCGGGTTCGGATATGAATTGCTGCGCTCCGGGTCGGTATCGTATTCGAACCCCCTCCGACGTGCAATCCTTCACCACTCGTCGGTATTGTTCTCTATCACGTTTCCCCTTTCGACGGACATCCTACAAAACAAGATCTTCGACCGAGAGCTTCGACGCGGGCCGTTGGGCCTACACGCGCCGACCACGCCAGCAGTCCATGGAATGGACTCCGTTTAAAAGATGCCCCGGGTGTGGTGCTAAGTTCCCACACACCGACCTGCACGAGGTGTGTAACCTGTGCCTCTCCCCGGAGCACGAAGAAAAGCACTGCGAGGCCTGTACATCGTTCCGGTCGAAGAAAACCATCCGTGACCGTCGGGCTCGACGTCACGAAATGTCCAGCGGAAGCAGCTCGATTCCGGACATCTTCGGAGCAGGCTCTGATATCCATCTAGAACCACAAGCCGAAGAAGGAGATATCTCCGTTTCGGAAGCCAACGACTCCGACGTGGAAGATCAGCAGACAGTCACCCCGGCTCAACGGCCCGTGAGTACTCTGCCCCCTGTTTCAGATATACCCAAAACAAAGGCTCCGGTAATACCTTCGCCCTCGGGCTCAGGTCGACACCAACAGCAAATTTCTGACGCCCCGCCCTCGGGCCCGGCTACGAAACACAAACAGAAGCCTTCCGGCTTGGGCTCGAGCCACCCTCCTCCCGGTGCCGAACCAACACCTTCTGCACCGAAACCCCACACCAAGCGTGTGCCACATCCTTCCTCGTCGGCACCGAAAACACCTTCGACGCCGAAGACCCCGGTGCCGAAACTAATAATCAAACCTGTTAAAGACAAATCTTCGGAGCCGAAAAAGACCTCGGAGCCAAAAAAGACCTCTGAGCCGAAAAAGGCCTCGGAGCCGAAAAAAGCCTCGGAGCCGAAAAAAGCCTCGGAGCCGAAAAAAGCCTCGGAGCCGAAAAAGACCTCGGAGCCCAAAGCTCACTCTCCAAAGCTTCAGGAATCCAAAACCTCTTCCAAGGCTTCAGGAACTAGACCTAAACAACACTCTGACCCTAAGCCTTCGGCACCGACCAAAGACATTCCATCCCAAGAACTTTCCTTTCAAGATTCTTCGGATCAGAAGCAGCAAATACTGCATATTGACCCTAACACTGGCCACCTTCTGTCCAAACCTCCTAAAAAAACAGAAGTTACGCCAGCCACAGGACTCTCAAATACCCCTCAAAAAGAAGGACATGGGTACTAACCCTTCTCCCCCTTATATACCTTCCTCCCCTCCTCCTCTTGACCCCAATCTATTGCTTTCACCAGCACACTCCCCACCACCTATATTCTCACCTGCACCACAAGATATTGAGGATGATTATGGGGGTGGACAGGGGGATGGAGATGGACATCAGGATGATGACACACATACCATACCACAGGACACAGACCCCTGGAATGATTATCATGAGGATCCAGATCCGCACAATGACCCTGATCTGTATCCTTTCAGACCATCACCACCTGACGATAACGTTGGGTTCGCACAACTTATTAATAGAGCGGCCCAATACCATGGGGTGGAATTACACACTGACCCCCTAGAAGAGGATTTTTTATTAGAAACATTCACACCCTCACAAAAATCTACACACACCCTGCCCATGCTAAAGGGTATGTTAAAACATGGCACAGAAGTTTTCAAGGACCCTGTCAGAGCCAGACTACTTAACCCCAGGGTAGAAAAAATATATAAAGCAGCCCCCAATGACCCAGTGTATATTAAAGGCCAGGTTCCCTTAGACTCTCTTGTTGTGTCTAACGCACGCAAGAGGGCTAATTCCCAAAGTACAGGCGACGCCCCTCCTCCTGATAAGGAATCAAAACTTATTGACGCCTCTGGGAAAAGAATTGCATCCCAAGCTGCTAACCATTGGCGTATTGCTAATACTCAAGCTCTGTTAGCACGCTATGACAGAGCTCACTACGACGAGCTAGAGAAGCTTATGCAGCATTTGCCAGATCAATATAAGAATAAGGCTAATGACCTCATTCAGGAGGGAAAACTTATTACAAACACCTCAATAAAATGCGCCCTCAATGCGGCTGATACAGCATCTCGTGCCATTAATACCAGCGTTTTATTGCGTAGGCACGCCTGGCTTCGAATCTCCGGATTCAAGCAGGAGGTTCAATCCACCATACTCAATCAGCCCTTCGATCAGGAGCATCTGTTTGGACCAACAGTCGATGCCTCATTAGAGAAAACGAAAAAGGACACTGAGACTGCCAAGTCCATGGGGGCCTTGCAACTTCCTTCCAATAGGGGCTCCTTTCGTCGCTCCTTTTACAGTGGTGGCTCTAAAACAATGGCGTCAGAAAACACCACCTCCTACAAAAGCACCAATCCGTCTACCTCCCCCAGAGGATATTATCGGGGAGGATACAGAGGAAATAACAATAAGGGAAGAGGCCGAGGCAACAACACTCGGAACTCCCCTACCACCAAGCAGTGACTTCCCTTCCCTACCCCCCGATCACTCCACTCCTGTCGGGGGACGTCTCTCACAGTTCCTACCTGTCTGGACTTCCATCACAACAGACAAGTGGGTAACACAAATTATCCAGTATGGTTATTACCTGGAACTCACCTCCAATCCCCCAAATATCCCTCCCAGACAACGTCCAATGTCATCAGAACATCTGACTCTCCTTAAACAAGAGGTGGTCTCTCTTTTACAGAAACATGCAATAGAACCCGTCCCCTTGCCTCATCAGGGCACAGGAGTTTACTCACTGTATTTTTTAATTCCAAAATAGGACGGCTCTCAGGCCAATACTGGACCTCAGTCCCCTAAACCTCTATATTCAGTCAGACCACTTCCACATGGTCACTCTCCAACAGGTGCTTCCACTGCTCCAACAGGGCGACTTTCTCTCCACTCTCGATTTAAAGGACGCCTACTTTCATATTCCAATTCATCCTGCTCACAGAAAATATCTTAGGTTCGTGGTGGACGGTCAACATTACCAGTTCAAAGTCCTCCCGTTCGGGGTGACCACAGCACCCAGAGTCTTCACAAAGTGCCTTGCAGTAGTTGCAGCTCACTTAAGAAGACAACACATTCATGTGTTCCTTTACCTGGACGACTGGCTCATAAAAGCAAAGTCACACAACAGCTGTGTTCACCACACACACAAAACAATTCAGTTGCTTCACGACAAGGGATTCACTGTAAATCTAACCAAGTCCCACCTCCAACCATCCAACACACAAGCGTCTCTAGGAACTACCATAGACACTTCAAATGCTCTAGCATACCCCAACCCAGTCAGAATATGCAACATACAGGCTCTCATATTAAAATTTCAGCCTCAGCACTCATTACCAGTTCGAGTGTTCATGCAGTTAATAGGAATGATGGCCTCTTGCATTTTAATCGTTCCCTATGCAAGACTCCAAATGCGTCCTCTGCAGGAATGCTTAGCACGTCAGTGGAACCAGGCTCAAGGTCAGCTAACGGATCTGGTGTTGGTGGACAGCCGCACACATCGCTCTCTGTAGTGGTGGAACACAAAAAACCTTTCTAAAGGGCGGCCGTTCCTAGACCCGGTCCCACAAACAGTGCTAACAGCAGACGCATCACTCACCGGCTGGGGAGCTCCTCTTCAACACCATACTATTCAGGGCATATGGACTCCACAACAAAAACAATTCCACATAAATTACCTGGAATTATTGGCAATTTTTCTGGCATTAAAATCCTTTCAACTCCAAGTAGTAGGCAAAGCTGTCCTAGTCCGTATAGACAACATGACAGCAATGTACTACATACAAAAACAGGGAGGGACACACTCTCTGCAGCTTTCACACCTAGCTCAAAGCATATGGAGATGGGCCATTCCGCACAACATATATCTCCTTGCAGAACACCTCCCAGGAGTACACAATCAAATAGCAGATCTACTCAGTCGTCAAACACAACAGATCCACGAATGGGAACTTCATCCTCAAGTTCTTCTTCCATTCTTCCACAAGTGGGGCTACCCAGAAATGGATCTGTTCGCCACACACCAAAACGCAAAATGCCCAAGCTTCGCGACCAGGTATCCACACCCATCGTCCAAAGGCAATGCGCTATGGATCAACTGGTCAGGCAAATTTGCTTACGCTTTTCCGCCTCTCCCGCTCATTCCATTAGTGGTTCGGAAGCTCAAACAGCATTCCCTAACAATGATCCTAGTTGCTCCCACATGGGCTCGACAACCGTGGTTCAGAACCCTCCTAGAACTGTCTGTAGTTCCTCATCAAAAACTACACCTCTCACCCAAGCTTCTCACTCAGAACCATGGAGAGATAAGGCATCCAGATCCCAGTCAACTCAACCTTGCGATCTGGCACCTGAAGTCTTGGAGTTTGGCTACCTTAATCTCCCTCCAGGCTGCATGAACATCATTAAAGAGGCTAGACATCCTACCACTAGAGCATGCTACACAGCAAAGTGGAAACGATTTGCAATTTATTGCACAAACAATCAAATCAATCCACTAGATGCTTCCACTCAAAACATCATTTGCTATCTTTTACATTTACAGCAATGTAATCTAGCATACACATCTATAAGATTGCATCTAGCTGCAATAGCAGCCTATTTCCAAAACAGACAACACTTGTCTTTGTTTCGAGTACCCGCTATCAAAGCATTCATGGAAGGACTTAAAAGAATAATTCCTCCTAGACTTCCACCCTCTCCAGTGTGGAATCTTAATGTCTTCCTTACCAGACTCATGGGTCCCCCTTTTGAACCTTTGCACAAGTGTGAACTGCAATTTCTCACTTGGAAAGTAGCCTTTCTTATAGCCATCACATCTCTTAGAAGAGTTGGAGAACTCCAGGCACTAACCATACAAGAACCATTTTTACAAATCCATCATAACAAAGTGGTTCTTAGAACTAATCCAAAATTTCTACCTAAAGTCGTTTCTGCCTTCCACCTTAACCAATCGGTTGAGCTACCAGTTTTTTCCCTCAACCAGATTCAGTGGCAGAACGAGCTCTTCACACCCTAGATGTTAAAAGAGCAATACTCTACTATATCGAAAGAACTAAATCCTTTCGAAACACTAAACAACTTTTTGTTGCTTTCTCTCCACCCCATAAAGGCAATCCCATTTCAAAAGCAGGAATTGCAAGGTGGATTGTTAAGTGCATACAAATATGCTATCTTAAAGCCAAGCGCACATTAACCGTTCCCCCTAGAGCTCATTCCACTCGAAAACTAGGGCCTTCTATGGCCTTTTTAGGGAACATTCCCTTAGATGACATTTGCAAAGCTGCAACTTGGTCTACACCGCACACATTCACAAAGCACTATTGCGTAAATGTGCAAGCAAAACAACAAGCTAGTGTGGGCCAGGCTGTCTTAAGGACACTTTTTCAAACCACTGCAACCAATACGGGTTAGCCACCGCTAGGGAAAAACTGCTGTATAGTCTATGCAAAGTATATAATCTACAGCTCATATGCCTCGAACGGAAAATGCTACTTACCAGTATGCATCTGTTCTTGGCATGTAGAGCTGTAGCGTTATATACGCCCACCCGCCTCCCCGGGTAACTTTATCTGTTGTAGTGTTATCTTACTTAGATATATCACACATGGACATCTCTTTCTACTTCTTACTAACTCCATCATCACCCTTTATGGCGAAAATAATCTGGGGATGGAGTCGATGCCCATGCGCACAATCACCGTAAGGAGGAGTCACCTATCTCGTGACTACAAAGACTTCTTCGAAGAAAAACAAAGTGCAAACATCCGAGCCCAACACCAGATGGCGATCTATGCAAAGTATATAACTCTACAGCTCTACATGCCAAGAACAGATGCATACTGGTAAGTAGCATTTTCCATCTTGTGCGCATTTCAAAAATTTATAAGTTTCCTTCATACCCATTTTTTGATTAATTAGATTTAACCATATGAATTGCTGCATAGTTGGAACACAATGAAATATCGTTATAAACTACAGTTCTGTTGACACTGGTTATTGCTTGTTTTTCGACAACCAACAAACACTGTATTCCTGCTACCAGAAGGTTCTTATGTACTTAAAGGTATATTACTTTTGTAAATCTGCCATGGAGAGAAAAATTACAGATTAAGACAGTCCTCTTTTTGTTTTTCGTGCTTGCTCTAATTATTATTTTTATTTCAACAATTAGTTTTGTTGGAAAAATGATTAAAGATCTACCCAAATGACCCCTTGCTCAAATTGGACTTTTGTCTACTTTCCAGCAGTGTATAGCTTTCTGGGTTACCCAGTAGATTTCACACCTGTTTCCGATGCAAACTGCAAGTAGGTAGAAGCCAAAAAAGGAATAATCGACTACTACTTGGAAAAAACTGTGGTAACATTATTTTGTTGATTTTTAAACAACTCTTGTTTTCCTGGAAGCTAGTAAGGTGATTTTAGCATGATCTTAGCATAGTAAACCTTTTGTTAATGCAATTTGTTTTGGGGGGGTGGGGGCGTTTGGCATACACTTTCCTGCACAGCACTTTTTTTTCACCCATTTTTCAAAAAAAAAGTGTGTATTTTTTGCTACTTTTTTCTATTTCCTCCAGGGTAATCTACAAACTCTGTTTACCTTTAGAATGTCCAACATGTGGGAACACAAGAAAGGACGAAAAGTTGACCTGGGTACCTTTTATGGAAAAATAAAGTTATGAATGCTTAAGCGGCTTGTGCCCAAACCTAAAATAAAAAATGAGGCCCATTAAGGAGGCAGTAAAACCTCAGCAGCTAAGGGGTTAGTAGTGATTACACTTAATTTTTACGAGGCACAAACCCTAAACACCTGTAGCTCTTGATAGTGTTTTAGACGGACATGGAAGACTAGCATAGAATCTGTAATAATGGTACATTTGCATCTCCAGGTGAAAATTTCTTCTCGCGCATTCTGTGGATAATGTATATATAGACTACAACTCCCAAGGTGCATTGGAGAAGAGGCATCATTTCACTGAGTTGCTGATGAAAACGAACATACTAGAAATATGTTCCGATTGCCCTCACCTTGAGATTTGCTGGTAATCCGTATTCACTCCTGATGAATCTGAAATGGGGAAAGCATTTTAAGATTTTTTTGCAGACATCGTCTTTAGAATGTAAAACTTATTCAAAGCTTTTGAGAGTTAAGCTCCTTGGAATAAAGACTTTTCTCGTGGACTCCTTGCACGTTTTTTTTTGCTTGCTGAATTACTTGTCTTGTAAATCGCTCCAAAGTTTACTTTTACAGGTGCATTCGTTTTCTACCAGACCCAACCCCCTCACCCACCGGATCTGCTGCGCCCCCTCCCGCCCCCCAGCTGAGCTTTACAGCAGGACGAGGGAGTGGATATGACTCGAAATAACCGTTTGGCCTTTATGGGCGACTCCAGAAGCCTCTCCCTCCCCTTTCGCCCTGTGAGCAGTATCCCAGCCATCTATAGCCAGACACAAGGCTGTTTGTGTGAATAGACGTCAAGCAACAAGTGCTGCTGAGCGGCATAAATCACTGAGATTAGGCTCGAGCAACAAGTTCAATGTCTTTAGCTTTACAGTACGCTTTCTGTCTGTCTGGTTCCTGTTTCTCTCCCTCCATTGCTGTGTTTCTCGACCCAACCTCTTTCTTCCTCTGATTTCTTATTTCTGCTGCTCCTCTTCCGTGCCTCTAAACTGCCCTATCTCTATCCCCCACCCCTCTTTTTTTCTATTAAGTGATGTTGCTGTATTTTCCCCTTAGTTCACATCTCATCGGAAGACCTGAACCAGCGGAGGCCGAGCAGCAGTGACCGAAGTCGGGACTCTCCGGGGAGCTCGGATGACACGCAGTTGCTGGAGCAGTTTTCGGGGCTCTTGCATGGTTCTTCTCCAGTAGGTGAAATCAAAGAAGACCCCTTCAGACTTCTCTCGTCTATCAGTAAAGGTTCCTCGGAGGGGTTAACAACGGCCTCTGGTTTGGGGTACACCTATGCCATGCAAATGGAGGGCTCAGAATCGCATCCTTCAGCATTCACACAGACTCAAAGTCCCCCGGAGCCGCTAAAACAGCTTCTTTATACTTCTGTTCTTCGCACCAGCCTGAGTCTCTCGGATACAGAAACATCAGTGACTGACGTAGGACTTCAGCAGCCTTCCAGACCTGAGGGGGAGCAGGACGATGACGAGAATGGGGAGGGTCTAAATGGGGCAATGTGTATGGGGCAGCACAATAGGCCCAAAATGGAGCTAAGACTTAGCCGTAGCTTGTCCAAATCAGACTCTGATCTCCTGACCTGCTCGCCCACAGACGACGATGTGTTGGGAAGCCGGAGCGAGTCTCTATCCAACTGTAGTACTGGCAAAAAACGACTGGAGAAGTCCCCGTCCTTCACCTCTGAGTGGGATGAGGTAAGTGTGAGCCATGTCTGAGGTACCAGTTCAAGCAGTCTGCACCGCATGACTTGACTTACAATGTCAGTGCTCTTTGATGTTGAGGTCTTGAAGGTGTTGTTTGTCTGTCTCATCATTTAATTTGTTTTGTGGTAGAATGCCAAAACATCTCTGCCTTGTTATTGATGTTAGTAATTGTCAGGTGTGGCCTTGGGCTTTTGTTTGAAGTGATGTGGATGATTTATCAGAGTTGGTTCCTTATTGGCATTGATTCTGGTGAGCTGCGCATGAGGATTTATATGCCACTACCATTATATTGAAGTTGTGGCTAGTATGTATTGGGTAATGCATCTATATATTGTGTTAGTTTGCAGTCCTAGTAATGATTCAGTGAATGTACCATTATACCTATTAAGTGTCGCTGTAGTGAATACGTTGTTGGGTGTTAATATTCCCACTTGGTATTGCTACATGGTAATATGACCTATTCATGTGTTACAGTAAGTAGCCGAGAGTAACACTGCCTTTCTGAATGTGCTGTTGGTCCCACCACTTAGTAGTGTAATTGCTGTTATGTTCAAGTTTTAGCCAGTCACTGTGTGGTTTGCTGCCATAAATGATTTGTTGGAGATATATGCTGTGCTGAAATGGAACTCCAAATCTGGCAGTTACTATTGAGCTTTAACTTAGCTGCTGCACTGAATCTTGCTGACTGTGTTCTGGTGCAATATGCTGACACTGGGACAATATGCTGACACTGGGACACATTCAGCAGCACCCACTCTGTGTGTTTTGTGTTCAGAGCACCAACCTGCGGTGTGGTGAAAGAGCTTCTCTGTTTAGGTCTGGGTTTTGACAGCACAGCTGTCAAGCCAACCTGTTGGTAAGAATATACACCTTTGAGTCTGCCCCTTTAAGCCATGGGCTTGAGACTGTCGATCACATCTCGTCTCCGTCCAATAGAATGAGAGGTACAACTCCCATGCTATTGGATGTTTGGGTCTATCCTTCCGCTTCTTGTCAAGTGCTTGCATTGATCTGCATAAGAAGCTACTTTATAATTATAGCCCTCTTTGTTCCCTCCTTCTGGATCTCTCTTGTGTGTTTCACTTTAATGTGCTAATGCTGCATGCCTTAGTACATTAATCCCAAAGCTGTTGGCTTTGCCAGTGCTTGTTTCAGTCCCAGTTGGGCCCAACACAAATGCCCAATATAAAGGAGCATCAGCACTCCTTTTGTTCGAGTCTGTCTGGCTGGGAGCTATCTGGATACCAATGGCATTGAGGAATCAAAGAAAATCGTTTTGCTGTCAGTTCACCAATGCTTAAGAGATATTCTGATTTGGGGACGTGTTTCTTTTTTAACTTTCCTAAGCGCTGTATGTTAAAGATAAGCATTCACTGTAAGAATGTCAAGTGTGTCTGTCTATACGAGTATTTACACCAATGACTAGTTTATAGCACATAGTAGTAAATGTTTTATCACTACCCGGAAGAGTCCATGTTAGCTGCTATGGAATAACAAAAGAGTGGGGGGAAAAAAGTAGGGTTCTAAATTCATGTTTTGCAGTTTGCATGAAGCTCCATGACGTTGGGTCATAACTCACTAAGCTATATTACAAGGATTGTAACTTGTGACCTGCATGTAACTCGAGTATCTCTGCAAATAAAGCAGAGATATGTAGCTACCTACATATAGTACGAATCTGTGACCTGCATATTACACGTGTCACTAGACTGCACACAGATCTCTCTATCAAGTGCATTAACTACCAGCGTTATTAAAACGTGGCACTTGTTGGTTACACTCAACAAACTCAGCCACATGCACCCTAACCCCTTAAGACATTTCAAAATTCCGTGTGTGACCAATTGTATAAGCCAGTTTAGATTTACTTTCACATTTGTCCTTGTTGACAATTTCTTGAGGGTGCAGTTTAAAGAAAAATGTAAAGTTAACTGGCAGACTCTGTGCCTCATAGTTCTACCCCTCACTACTGAGATCCCTTTCTACTGCCACCTTTATCCCCAATTTATGGGATCCTAGAGTAAATTATTTTCATTTCCAATAGTGCTTATGTATAGCTTTTTATCATGTTTAAACCTAGTTAAAAATTGAAAAGCGCTGTTTAAAGAAAGGGATTGAGTGCAATAGTAAGTGAGGATCAAAAACGTTTTTACTGCGTAAAATTGGGCTCTGGCTCACCATGTATTGTCTTTGAAGGGATGTAATTGCAAACCAGGTGTGGCTTCAGCTAAAATGATCAATTTACAACTGTAGCGGAGATATGTTGGTGGTTAGTATGTCATTGATACTTGTTGGGATCCAAAATCTGAGTTTATCTTAGCTACTCTAAATGAGTTGGTGCTTGTATGTGTGTGTTGGTGGTTAAACTGTATGTTTATGGGAAGGGACATTACTATGGTGTTACTATTGTGGCATTTTAATGTGGCAGAGGATTTATATTTGGTGCTTGAGCATAGTGTTAATATTGTGAATGAGTTACTGATCATTTGCCTAAAGTTAGTGTTGCTGGTGTTTTGGGGTTTCTTGAGCCATTCCCAGTGTTTGACGTTCCTAATGCTGACAGGTTTTTGAGAACCGTTCTGTTGTGGTCTTGTGGTTGCGGTCATATTGTGGCATTACCTTTAAGGGGGAGCTGGAATGATAAGTTGCATAACTCGTTTCTGGTGTTGCATGCTAAAGAAGATGTGTCTACAAGTGTTGTTTCTGTAGGTGAATTCGTATTGTAAGTGTGACCCATACTAGGTGTTAATACTGAAATATTTTGTTGCAGTGCTACAAAGTGGATTCATGCCATGACACCTTCAGGCAATCAGATAATACGTGGCATCCTGGAAGTTGTAGATGCATCTTCATTAAGCTAAATATGACTGTAAAAATAGCGTGATGTAAATTGCTTTTGATAAAACCAGCACTGGTTGAAGGTGCTGCATGTACTCTAGAACCACTCTGGAGCGGTGCAATTGCTGCTGCACCAGAGTTAGTGAATCCTGCCTGTGGCATAATAAACATCTGATGACCTATCGGAGTTGGTTTCCATCTTTGAGAACATGCCTGTGCGCTGAGCAGGGCTTTCTGAAGATTAACTAATGCTTAACTTGAACTGCACATAGATGGACTGGTGCTCTCTATATGGAGCTCTGTATGGAGTTATCCTTGTTGCTTCAAGTCGATGCAGCTGCCATGCAGATACTCCTTTTGAAATTCCACAGTAGGAATGTGAGTGGGCACATTTTATAGTGGCCAGAATCTGGGGAGTACAGCATTCTTACATATGTTTGCCCAACACACTGGGATGTGTGCAAACCTTCCTCAGCTAGAAGGGGCTTCAGTCAGATGGGACGAGGTGTGTTTCTTGCGCTCTTGTGCACAATTGAGGCGAGAACAGGGTGTGTATTCTTGATACTGAACCATAGTCCGAGCCACTGAAATCATGATTTTGCGGCTGCGGCATTGTCCCCATAAATATACGTTTATTGCTGTTGCCGCATAATTTATCATTTGCAGTTTTTGGCCCAAAAAACCCAATTGTTTCTAGCTCCAATGGATCGAAAGGTACTAAAAATCCACCAACACGTGTTAATGCGCAGTGGAAGGCCCTTATCAAAGGATCCTCTTTCTGTTAATTATTGCTGTATTTGGATGTCAGACTGGTACTAATGAGAGGAAGCCTTTGCCAGGATAGTGTTAGGATGTACAACAATCATTGGCAAAGCCAATAGGTGTCGCCTTTTGGACCCATTTGGTTTGTCAATGTTTTTAAGACAGTGCAGCATGGCTAAATAAAACAAAAAAAGGCTATTGTGTGATTTTGTAGTCACCACGTTATTGTGTGCCTATATAATGATAGACACTTTGTTATTTGGTGATCCAATTTGGAATGGCAAAAATAAGTGCACACCAATGCTTCTTGATTGAAGGGACTTAGAAGAAAGATGAAAGTATGCCCTTTCATTTGATTTGAAAGTTCCCTGAATGTTAATGGAATGGTGTTGGCACCTGCAATTGAGTAGTGTTTTCGCACAGTTCCCACAACATTGGATGCATTATTTATCTCATTCAAGAGCCAGTACCTTAGTTCCCCGGTGAGGATGATCTCAGCACTTGGACTGAGGAATTTAAAAAAAAAAATGTTTAGTTATATATAGCGCGAACTCGAAGGTATCAGAGCACTTTACATGAGCACCAGTTGCATTACAGATAGACACATTCATTTTGTCGGGCACAGGGAGATTCAGTGATTTGCCCAGAATCACAGGATGTTGAACATCCCTGCTTAGACTCGAAACCCGGTTCCCCATCTTCAAGGTCGACCCTCTAGCCGTTAGGCCACATCCACGTGTTTGCCAGTTGTAAGGCCCTTTCTTGCTAGAACTCTCAAGGCCAGAACTAGAACAAGAACTGTAGACACACTGCAGCTGCTGTACCACCAATAAATATTGGAGCTTAATTGCCCTCAGTAGAGTCGACTTGCTTTTGACTTAGTGGACTTGAGGCCCAGCTGTCAGATCTGCTGTGAGGAAGCAGTTGAGGAGAATCTCCCCACTCAGGATAAGAGGATCATCTTCTAAGCTGCCTAGTGCAGCCTAGACACAAGAACATGAACAATCTGAACATAGGCATAAGAGCCCCCAGCGAATGATGCCTAGTTTGAAAACTTGCTCTCTTGGTCTACTCGCTTATACACACTCCTGTTTCTGACATTTGTCAGGCTTCAGTTGTACTCTGTGGTGCACACGTGGATTAGGATAGTCACAGTTCTCTTCTGAGCATCCTCCTCTTGTGGCAGAGAACTGCTTGAACATCTTGTTGGTCCCAGTGCCCAGAGGACAATTAAGGTAACCCCCTAAAACAAAAGCCACTTGTGACACATTGTGAGATACGAGCCTTTACATTTCTTAACATTTAAAAAAGAGATGGTCTTGTCCTAATCTTTGATTTGAGATTTCTTTATTCCCAACTCTCTATATACGCTCCGGAATCTGTACTTTGGTTTTAGAATTTGGAGTGTTTGCTAACATCGAACTCTGTATCACCGACCCTTATAACTGAGCTACCTACCTATGATTTGATACTAACTCGGACTGTTGTTGTAATTCCTATTTAAAGTCATGACAGCATCCCACAAGATACCTGACAAATTGGATGACCATGACAGAATGATGTATTTCTAATTTGTGTCTCTCTAAATAAGTTACAAAGTCATTAATGAATTGAGCAGGTTGTGATGCTAGTCACTGCAGACCTACTACACATCATGCTGCTTTATTAATTCATCTGGCATCATGGACGACACCTGTTCCTTGTTCACCCAAATTATGAGAAGTTCGGAACAATACATGGTTAAAACGGGCATACCTTCAAGTAAAATAAACAACACAGGGCATCCACATTTATAAGACCAGCCTTGTTGCACCCTCACATTCTACGAGTGAGTCCACCCAAACCGATGGCTGCACGTACAAGACAGGAAAGGGATCTAAGCTGGCCGGAATACAGATTCAAAAGGATTAATGAAGAAAATGTTTCACATAATAGTTTATTACATGAGATCTGCTCAAGTTACTCAGATATATACTTACAAAAGTGGTGGATTTAACACAATATGGCCCTGAGGAAGCTATCGTTCAACGAAACAGGTGGTGGCCTAATTTTACAGTGCTCTGAACAAAGAATATTGGATTGATTTCACAATAAAGTAGCAAAGTTGATGACTCAAGTTGTGTGCCACTCACCCTTTTTTGAATGTTGTATATCCTCAAGTAAAAGACCTGTGGACGCTCAAGAAAAGTGCGAAATCACCAGGAATCCAAATGGTCTGCTTGACTAGCTTGTGCAATTTCTTGTCCAACATGGTACTGTAATTAATGGATGCTCTACACTCCCGAAAGCCAATAATTTATAGATCTAGTGTACATTACATTTGCATTTTCCTGACTACCAGATACCCAACTGCATTTGCAGAAACCTGTAAAGATTGCAGGACCCATGTGCTCTCAGTATGCCTCCACTGATCTTTGGCCGCAGGTCTTTCTGTCCCATGTAGTTTTAATTGGAGAGGACGACTGGAAGGCAGACAGAATTCAACCTAATAAGGCTAAACACATCCTTTCCTTGAAAAAATGTAATATTATTATGTCGGCCCAGATTATAGTCTCGATTCATGAGGAAGTCTGGCGGTGTGCTGAGACCTACAGGAAGCCTACTTCCAAATTTCATTATTGAAAGACTACTGGATCTATTTCTGGATTGTGGAGATGGTGGATGTGGTAAGCCTGCGTGATTAGTAGAAGGCGTCTTACTTAAATGAAGCATCCTCCACAGTCGCAAATGTGTTCTTTTCTTTGGTTTCTCACCTATGTCACAAGTTGCTGCACATTTCCTCTAGTGTAAATGACTAACAGTTACATTGTCTTTCCAGTCAAACAGAGTTTGCAACTGGTCCAGAGCTGTTTATGCACGTTTTGGTGTTTTCAGAGGACAATGCTGTATGTGGTGAGAAGAAGGGATTTACTGCTCCAGGCAGTCTGCGCAACAAACAGTTTTTTTTTTATTTCCAGATCTTTTAAATCACCTCTGCCTTATCATGTCTAGCACAGATGTTTTGGGTTTGAGCTTTTTTTTTTTGCGATGCCACCAGTGAAACTTCTTCGAAATGGTGCACAGTTTAAAGGGGGATAGGAATCCCTTTTCCCCCTCATACTCCTTGATCTTAGTAGTGTGGGGTACAGTTGAACACCAGAGGCACATCAAACTCCTCACGCACTGCATGTGGTTTTCTGGATCTTTTTAGAATGCATTATCATCGTTCCTGAAAAAACTGAATCAATGTATAAAGATTGGGGAACACAGCTAAACAGGCTATGATGGCACAGAGATTTCCCCAGGGTTCCATTATGGATTCCTCTCTGTTTAACTTGTATCAGGAACTTTGAGGGCATGATGGCTGGAACAGTTGGCATCCTCAAATATTCAGATAACGGTCAACTCGTCCTAAAACATTATTACTCCTGGGCAGCCTCAAACTCTTCTCCTGCCCTACTAACTACAGCCCTGTATGTATAATCATTTACATTTCCTGATGTTTAATTCAGAAAAGATAACGTTCCTTTTCATGGCGACTAAACCGTTCACCAATAAAAGTGGATTGGCTCCCAGCCTCCCTCGTCTCTCAAGTCGAATATCAGGGTTTTAGCCTCAACCCAACATTCAGTTTCGTTCCCTAAATTAATCTCATGGGTAAATCTGCACAGTTATAATTCCATTCTCTCAAGATGAAACATCCCCTCGAACCAGTAAATCTGAGATCAGTGTTGCAGGCACTTGTAAAGGCTGTCCTAGAGAACCATTAGTGTGAATACTGTATTACAGATCCACTTTTTCAATGCTTTCATTTAGCACCAGTGGTCAGTAGTTGTTTCAAGTGTTGCTATGTCCATCTTGCCCTCCTTCTCCAGCATCTCTCCACAGGTACGAGAGAGGCCAGCGAATCTCAACTACCACCTTCCCGTCGGCACAGGTCAGTGCAGACCCAAACTGATATGGTATACTTGAAGTTTATTGCATCCTTTTGTATTTTCATCATTCGCTATTCTCGTAATCATGTTTGCTTCTGGGGGATAATTAGTAGTAGGCAGCTGAGAAGCGGACAGGAGGGAACAGAAGCATACAACATGATTAGGATAATGGAGGATGGTGAAAAATGATGAAAATGCAGTAAATGTCAAATATACTATTGTGTGTAATTAACTTGTGTAAATAATCATAATGTTATAAAGACCCACATTGTAGGAATTAGCTCCAAATTGGGCTTTTACTCTTAGGTGATTGCATTCCAACCTACAAACTCATTTAATTGTGGGATAGTGGGCCCTACCCAGCAATCAGAAGTGCTCTAATTCACCACTGCCTCGTTAACAACCAAATCAAAATACGCATTTAAATGTGACACAGAACCTTGCAGGGACTCCATTTTTATCTTCTACTCTGGCAAGGTATTGTAGGCGTCGCTAACAGCTGTTCATTCACGGAGCCTGGCGGCACGATGCTGGCTCTCCGCCCTCATAGCGGGTTTTTGGGCAGGGATGGAGAGGGAAGCGCATGAGGGTTGCAGTTGACAATCTATTATGTTTTTTCCTTGTGTTTTTGGATTATCCTGTTAACCAGGGTAGTATGGGCGGGTGGCAAGACACCAGATTTGTGATATTTTTAAAGATTACTGTTGGGAGGATTTTTTTTTTCAGTGGGTGCAGGACGCCAGATGTATTTTATGTATGTGGGAGGTGAGATGGAGGGGGCTAAAGGAGGTGAGTCCTTGTTACATTTAGCTTACTCATGGCTCCTCTTTCCCTGTGCTGCTCATTCATAGGATCAGCGGCATAATGGAAGAGTGTTCGTGGTGGGGCAATATGGAACATAAAATTTCAGATAGCTGTTAATAGCATGGAGTTTGTCACCTCTGGTTCCAAGTGACATCATAGACCTATCTAACTTCTCTCTCATTGTCTGTTTGCACTTGGAACTCCTCGATGGAAAACAACCCAGTTATTGACAGCTACCTATCTAGGATTTTGTTATTGCCTGCCTGGACATTGGCTATACCATACTGATGGACAGTGCATACACTGCCCTCCTCAAGAGGGAAGTTATGTCAGGCTCTCTCCAGTTGCACAAAGTCACTGTGAACACAGTGTTGAGTGGCTATAGCCTAAAAATGTGGAAGCATTTGGATAAGGTCCAGGATGTCGTCCAGCCCTACTTCCTGGGAAGGAAAACAAAGGGTGCTTGGCTAATGCTAACCTGATTGCCATGTGTATTCTGAGCTTTCCCTGAGATTGTTTTAATAAGGCTAGAAACATGTTCCTGTATATCATTGTGCACAGACTCGAATGGGGAAGCAAGTAAGTGAACATGGGATATCTGATGTATGTCTAAAAATGAAATACAATCATTTGTTTAAATTTAAATGATGTAATAATGTACGTAGAAAGAGGGAATGGAAGTATCTTTTAATTGTAAGTGACGTAACAGCCTTAACTAGAGGGAATGAAAAATTTCCTAGCTATCGTAACGGAAAGTTTCAATTCTATTAAGGACTCTGAGGCGAGGATTATGCCTTCTCTCTTCACTTTATTTAACAGCAGCCAATTTAAACAACAATACTACATTTCCCATGAACCTTAGGGAAATTTGTAGTCAAACAAAAAATGTCTAATCAGGAACAGTCCTGGACCCTCCAATCAGGTCACTCCTGCGTCCACATAGTCTGTCCTCACTGGCCCTTCATCCTCTTTCGACGCGCGAAGTCAGCCATTAAAATCCAATTATGCGTCTTGTTTATTCGCATCCGAACCTACGAGGACAAAGGTACATCGTCATTCACCGAACAGGTGTACATTAAGCCTGCAATACAACAGTGAGGCAGATTCAATAAAAGACTACGAATCAATATCCCTCAACAATTAGAGGTAACTGAAGAACCTCAAGCCTGTAACCCTACAGTAAGGTAGATATTTACACAAAATGACAACAAAGCAATACCGTCAACAGTTTAGAGCCAAACTGAGCTACTTACTCTAATACGGGGTGGGAAATCCCCATCCAAACTCTAGGAGGGGATAAGCCTCGCCTCCGAGTCCTTAATAGAATTGAAACTTTCCGTTACGATAGCTAGGAAATTTTTCATTCTATGTCAGGACTGGAGGCGAGGATTATGCTAGTTCAAAGCTTGCTCACCACGAGGTGAGCCATGTCCAGCACTGGCTTGAAGTAGAACCTTTTAAAGGTAGAGTCCGAAGACCAATCCGCCGTGTTGAGGATATCATCTAGACGGGCACCCAAGCCAAATGCTTTTGAGGCCATAGCCCCTCGAGCCGAGTGAGCTCCGAAGTCCTTGAGGCTTATGCCTGCCTCTTGCATAACCCACCTAACCCATCTGGCTATGGTGGGGGAAGACACTGCCCTAAAAGGTTTGCGGAGGGCAATAAGAAGTTGGCGTTCCCCTGGCGGTCGCAACTCTTCCGTCATTTCTTCATAGGCCTTCAAGCAGTGGACCACACACAGCTTAGGGGAATCCAGGAATTCCGGATATGAGATTACTCTTGTGTGACACTTAGTCCTTCTATGCAAAGTGAAAGTCACTCCAGACGGAGTAAACATCCTGGAGGTGATATCCAGAGCTCTAACATCCGACACGCGCCTACAAGAAATTAGGCAGAGTAGCATAGCCAGCTTAGCTGACAGTTCCTTTCGTGACAAAAACCGGTTAGGCTGCCACGACAAAAACAAGTTAAGAACCTGGTTCACATCCGATAAGGCAGAATATCGAGGTTCCGGAGGTAAGGAAAGCCTAATGCCTCGGAGAAGCTTGCACACGAGGGGATGCTCCCCGACCGCAGCATTATTAAGTGGCAGGTGTCCTGCTGAGATGGCCGAATGAGAAGTGTTTATAGACCTGTAGGCTAAACCACTAGAGGCTAGGTGAGCCAAAAAATTCAGGATGTGAACTATATCCGCATCCAGGGGATTGAGACTCTGTCGCACGCACAAACGGGACCATCTGCCCCAAGCGGGCATGTAGCGTTTGACAGTACTGTCCGCCCATGCCTTAGACATGAACTCCTCAGCCTTTGTCGAAAGGCCCGGGACTTCCCATCGTCTCTGGTAATCTCCACGCCATGAGCCGCAATGAGTTCCCCAGAACCAGAGGGTGAGGAAGTCGGTCGGGGTCCAGAAGAAGATTCGGAAAGAGGGGGAGTAGGATTGGAGAATCCCAAGAAAGTTCCAGGAGAACTGGAAACCAGACTTGAGATCTCCAAAGGGGGGTGAGTATTACCACCTCCGCCTTCTGCCTCCTGACCTGAGCCGTCACTCTTGTAATCATCGCGAAGGGGGGAAAGGCGTACCCCATCTCCTGACTCCAATCCTGGAGAAAGGTGTCCGTGGACGCAGCCAATGGATCCGGTCTCCAAATGCAAAACCGAAAGAGTTGATGGTCGAGCCTCGAGGCGAACAGATCTATTGAAAAGGGACCTCGAAGGTCGTTTAACCTCCGAAAAATGTTCGGATCCAGCTTCCACAGACTGGAATCCTTGAAGTTGCGTGATTGAAAATCCGCCACCAAGTTCTCCCGTCCAGGAAGATACTCTGCCGTGACCGACACCTGATGGTCCAAACAGTACTGCCAAAAACTGGCGGCCAGGTCGGAGAGGGCTTTGGAACTTGTGCCCCCTAAATGGTTGATATAACGGACCGCAGATATGTTGTCCATCTTTTGAAGAACCGATGACTGAATGGAATCTCTCGTCCAGCAGCGAACAGCGAAGGAGCCTGCCAGGAGTTCTAGACAGTTGATATGTAAATTCCGTTCTTCTGGAGACCACAACCCTCCTGTAGAAAATTCGCCGCACCTGGCTCCCCAGCCTACTGTGCTGGCGTCGGACTCTATTACTAAATCTGGAGCGGACCCAAAGATTGCTCGGCCTTTCCAGGCCTCCATGTGCTGTAACCACCATTGGATCTCTTCTCTGGCATCCTCGGAGAGGATCACCTTGTGGGAGTAGGGGCACCCTCTGCGCAGGTGCCCAGCTTTGAGGCGATGCAGGGCGCGATAATGGAGGGGCCCTGGGAAGATGGCCTGGATGGAAGCGGAGAGTAGCCCTACTATTCGAGCGAGATCTCTGAGAGACACCTGACTCTTGGCCAGAGCCTGTCTCAATTTGTGACGAATCTTTGAAATCTTTCTGGTCGGAAGGCTGAGCGTGGAGGACGTGAGTCTATCACGAAGCCTAGAAATGTCAGAGATTGCGAGGGGGTGAGAACTGACTTTGTTTCGTTGACCACAAAGCCCAGGCTCTGAAGATCATCTACGGCCATCCGAAGATGAAGTAGAAGTTGCAGAGGACCCGCATCCATCAGGAGCGAATCGTTCAAGTAGGCAATCATACGTATGCCCTGGGCTCGCAAACACTCCACCACTGGTTTGAGGACCTTGATAAAACACCAGGGGGCCGAAGAAAGGCCGAACGGGAGGGATGCAAATTCGTACGTCTGCCCTTGCCAGACAAACTGGAGGAATCGACGGTGGGGAGGAAAGACCGGAATCACCAGATAGGCGTCCTTCAGGTCCAACCTCACCATCCAATCTGAAGGTCGCAAAACATCCCTGAGGAGATGGATTCCTTCCATCTTGAAGTGGCGATAGACCAGCCACTCGTTGAAACCGCTGAGATTGATGACGGGGCGTTTGCCCCCATCTGTTTTGTCCACCAAAAAGATGTTGCTTATGAACCTTCTGGGCTGGAGGGTGGAGGGAACGATCGCCCCTTTGGCCAAGAGGGATTCGACCTCTGCGTTTACCAAGGAGGCCTCCTGTTGGGAAAACAGGATAGGACGGGGTCTGACCAGCTGAACAGGCTCTCCCACGTACTCTATGCAGAAACCCCGAATGGTTTGCAATATCCACGGATCCCCTGAGACAGAAGGCCATGCCTGGAAAAAATTCCCCAGCCTCCCCGCTACTTTTAACTGGGAAGAAGGGAAAACACTCACCGGAATTGGATGAGGCTGCCGCTCCTCGATATCCTCTGCCCTTGCCACGTCGGCCTCTTGTAGGGTAGAAATTGCCAAAACTGGTTTGATCCTGGTATTGGCCTTGTTTGGAGCCGTGCCCTCTCTGCTGTTGGTTGAAAGCTCGGCCGGTCAAGCAGCCCCTACCTCGACCGGCCCCTCGGAAAACCCGGGGAAAAACCTTTTTAATGGTGGTCTGCGCTTTGTCAAGGGAGGTAAAGGTATTAACGAATTTACCCAGTTCCTTGACGAAAGGCTCTCCAAAAAGACCTCCTTGCGCCACAGCTCCAGCTTCTGAATCTGCAAGATCCCCAAGCTTGGGGTCAACTTTAATGAGCAAAGAGCGACGACGCTCCGTGGACAGGGCACAGTTTGCATTGCCCAGAAACACAATGGCTCTCTGTGCCCACCCGGAAAGGGACTCGGGGGAGATAAGGGAGCCTGACGTTTTGGCCTCTTCGGCCATGTCTAAGATCTTCGTGAGAGGACCCAAAACGTCCAGGAGCTTGTCCTGGCACGCACGCCAGGACCTATCAATCCCTTTTTTGGGATCCCTCATAAATTTTTGCAAAAATGTCACCATGCGGGCATCAATCTCCGGGGTGAGGGCGACTTTGCCTTCAAGGGAAGGTCGAGGACATTCTGCCCGGAGGCAGTTACGTGCCTCTTTCTCTAAGGGTTTCCTGATGCGCAATGCCACATATTCGGCAACCTTATCAGCTGGGGCCCAGTCAGAAGAGTGAGGATGGATAATTTCGTCAGGGTCAAACATGTCGGAGGCGTCGTGAGGACGGGAAGAGGGAGCGAGTCTGGAAGGGCCGGGCTCAGCATCCTTGTACCCTGCGTCGTCCTGAGGGTTAGTCAGACCGTCCCCTGCTGGCGGCAAAACTGGTTGAGTAGCCAGGAAGGCTTGTTTAAGCCTATCAAAGGCACTAAGATCTACCCCCGTATCGCGTGCGCGTTTGTCAGGGGGGGAAGCAGGATCTAGCGTCCGGGGAGGCGCAGGAAGACCCATTTGAGGGACAGGGGCCATAGGGAGGGAAGCTAGACATGCTAGTGCTTGATCAATTTTTTGCGTCAGTCTCTCCTCTAGGGGAGACATAGCCTCGCCTACTGCTTTATAGATTGAAGCATCTACGGCTTCGTAGAACTCATCATCCCAAGGGAGGTCAGCCAGGGTGTTTTCCCCTCCCTGGGAGTCTTCCTCATAGTCCATTTCCATCTTACTATGGACACAATGAGGGGAAAAAACAATGCTAATGAGCTCAACTGTGAGTTCTGGGGGACAGACCTGACTGCTTTAATTTAGCTTGTCTCAGGGGGGCTGGGTGTCAGCCTAAACTCAAGAGCGAGAAACTTGCAGTAATGTTTAAGGGGCAAGCCCCAGGCACAGGTATCTGGTGCGTGGAAAAAGGTATAAAACTTTGTCAGAAAAAAATATTTCCGGCCAGGGACGTGCCCAACAAGTGTTAAACGCTCAATACAGACCCCAGGGGGCGTAAAACGAAGGATACTGACTCAGCTGCCAAGTGCCTGACAACCGAGCGTAAAGAAACTGCCGATCGGCCCACTGAAATTGACAGGCTCGATCGCGTACACCTCAGCGTGTTCAGTGAGGCGTCTTCCTCAGGCCGAAGCTCGTATAACTACGGCGCGCCGCACGAACCCTTCAGGGTTTGAATGCGCGCGCCGTTTCTCTGCCTCCCACGCCCCCTGGCGGCGGGAGGTCCGCGAGTGCACCAGAAACGCTGCGTAGGAGCGGAAACGCTCCCGCGGTTCAGATTAAAGTGACGCGGCACTCCGTCAGGTAATTAAGGGAGAATCGTGCGATAAAGATGCGCGCGGAGGCGGCAGCACAGCCCTAAGATCAATAAAGGGCAATCTCGTTCAGCACCGGCTCCACGCACATAAACAATTATGTCAAATACTTAAGAAAGGCAGTAAACAGCATAAAGAAAGCTGCATTAGCTTACACAATCAACGCTTGTGAAAAAAGCAATAAACAGCATAAAGAAAGCCGCATTAGCTTACACTATCAACGCTTGTGAAAACAATTAATTAACACGTTTAAGCATGACAGAAAGCATGTAGTAAGAGACAATTACACAGAGCATAGGAAAAGCACTTATCTCGGCTGCGCAGCAGCGAAGAAAGAGGATGAAGGGCCAGTGAGAACAGACTATGTGGACGCTGGAGTGACCTGATTGGAGGATCCAGGACTGTTCCTGCTTGGACATTTTTTGTTTGACTACAAATTTCCCTAAGGTTCATGGGAAATGTAGTATTGTTGTTTAAATTGGCTGCTGTTAAATAAAGTGAAGAGAGAAGGCATAATCCTCGCCTCCAGTCCTGACATAGAATCAGGGATCAAGACCAGCATAAATTTGAAGATGGGTCTTTGATCTGTAATAATTAGACTTGAATTATTAGGGTGATGATTGTATTGGACACGGAATTTACAAGATGCCGTACATTGCTTTGTAGTAGACTTCATTATTGATATGAGTTGAGATGTGGTAGTCTTAAAAAGGTGATATTATTATAACTTAATAGTGATACGAGTTAGACTGTGGTGTTTTTTGTCTGCTTGAGTCGGGAGGCATTTTTAATTCTGAGACTGGCATCATATAATCAGCACCTGTTACAGAGATTTCTTTCAACAGATTTAAGATACAGTCGTAGTTTGTGGGCAGACAAATATGGACCTACTAATGGGGCTCTCCCTGTGTTTGCATATAAGACAGATGGGCGATACAAACCCCCTTCTTGAATTCTCCATGCTGAGGGATTAGTGGTAATATCTACATTGGAATATCTATCTGGGACCAGAATAAATGAGTGGCTCTCATCAGGATCTCGTTTGTCTAGTGAATATGATTAGGAGGATACAAAGAGAAATTGTAAGATGGTGGCCACATTGGGGCTATTGAGGACAGACCATGTGATGTTGTTGTTTCATATAAAGTACTAAAAGGGCGTACCTAGTCTCTGCAGATAGAGCGGATGGGGAACAAAGCCCATTTTGAATTCTCCCTGATGAGTGATAGTGGTAACAACTGTATTCGAGTTTGTATACGATACCAAAATAGTTGGGTGACTCTTAGCAGGATATTTGTGGTTGGGTGAATATGATCATGAAGATAAAACTAGATATTGCAAGATGTTGGCAATGTTAGAATGGTGGTGGATGACCCATGTGACGTGATGGGAACGTAAGGATGCGGTATATAGGAGGCATCCAATACAGTGCCCACGTTGCACGTCACATACACACGGCTCCCTGGAGAATTCGGACCTCCCTTGAGATAGGAGGTAAGATGAAGACCGTTTGAAACTGCAATGTTTGCTTGTGACTTTCTTTTAGCGACTTGGGGAGATAGTGCATTTAAATGTTCTGACCATGCTTTACAGGTCGTATTGTAGTGGAACCGGGTGTGTCGCCCACTCTGTTTTTCAGGAACGTGATATAATGAACTGTGAATTTGGTAAACACATTTCTGATACGAATAATCATTAGGTGCTTGGAGATACGATTCTGAGGTGATTTGGGAACATTGATGGTGTCACCTATAAATTGCTTTCTAGGAATCTGAACGCAACAGGATGTTCGTTTTTAGGACCAAAATAGACAGAGAATTTGGTGATTTATTTTGCTATTGGTGAGGTGAGCTCCCAGTGTTTTAGATGATTTGGTGCTACTTGATGTGGTATGGAAAGCTTTATTGGTGTGGGATTATGAGAGAACTTTCACACTTGAGGTAGGTGTGGTTGTGGTTGTTACATCCCCCCCATGAAATGTAACCACTATATGGCATGAACACTGTAGGGCACATGGGTTGTTATTGGGGTTAGAATAAGGCTGTGCCACTGTGTAGTATTTCTATAGCATAGGAACACACATTTTTGGTTTCCTATAATTTGTAACACCTCCGATGTAATTTTGGTGCAAATCATGAAGTGCAAGCGTTCTTTTCTGCTAAAGCAAAAGAGAGTAATTTCGTCTTATTATATTATTTTTAAACCTGGTAAAGTCTGTTGACGAAACGCGTGTTGACTAAACTGGAGCAACTGAATGGCTATAGCGAGTCAACTGAAATAGAGTATATGGACTAAAATGTGGGCGGTGTGCTCGTGGGCTTTAAAATAGAAACCTAGAATGATACACCTCCCTTTCTGTAAGGGCTGCCTTTTAGTGGCTGTGCTGGAAATGGAAAAAATGCATCCTAGGATGCCATAAGTTCGGGTTTAAGCTGTGGCAGCAGAAAGACGGTGTAGTCACGAGGGGTGGTTGATGGCATCAATCAACTTATTCATTCGTTTTTTAAACTTTGCTGCAAGGAATTTGGCAGCATGAGCAAATATGTTAGTAAGTTTCTTCTGGCTTACTTAATTTGTCACAAAGGGGTTGAATTTGAAGATGACTGATGGGAAGGGTGGCGTGGTTAAGGCACCTGGTGCAGAGTCCTTTGTGTGTCCAGCAATTTTCAGGGGATGACAACAACAATAGGATAGCTCTGGTGGTTAATGCACGTGCTGGAGAGATCTGTGTTAGTCTAGTCACAGTTGTGATTCATAAAATAGCATAGAGGGTTACTGTGCCTGCTGCAGAGCGCAACATGGAATATGCAGATGTATATTACAGTGAACTATTAACTTGCGTCCAGAGCAACATGCAAACAGCAGTGTATTCGTTTAGAACGTTATTGATTTTTTTTTTTTTCTCAATCTTTTGTTATTCTAAGACTGCTTAAAGGGTTCCTTTGGGTAGTAATAAAGTCTAAGAACAGACAACCCTGAACACTGTGTTTCATTTTAAATCCAGATGTTTTGCTTCTCCAGACCAAACACTCTTAGCATATACTACCTAACAGTATGGATGATATGTGACTTGCACCTTCTTACCCTCATTGTCTTTTATATCAATCAATCAATCAACCAGGGGTTTATAGAGCGCTTCTACTCACACATGAGGGTCTCAAGGCGCTGGGAGGGGATCTGCTGATCTGCCGGGCGCTGGGGTTCAATCGAAGAGCCAGATCTTGAGATCCTTCCTGAATTGGGTTAGCGACGGGGATTGCCTGAGGTGGAGAGGCAGGGTGTTCCAGGTCTTGGCGGCGAGGTAGGAGAAGGATCTTCATCTGGCTCTAGTCTTGTGGATCTGTGGGACTGTGGCCAGGGCCAGTTGGGCGGAGCAAAGTTGTCTGGCGGGTACGTGGAATGAGAGGGGGTGGTTCAGATACGCTGGTCCTGCGTCGTGGAGGGCTTTGTAGGCATGCGTGAGGAGATTGAAGGTGATTTGTTTGTTGACTGGGAGCCAGTGGAGTTCTCGAAGGTGTTCGGTGCTGTGGCGGGGGATGTTGAGGACCAGTCTGGCTGCAGTGTTATGAACGTTCTGTAGTTTCCTGAGGAGCTTCTGGGTGGCGCCGGCGTAGATTGTGTCGCCATAGTCGAGTCTGCTGGTGATAAGAGTGTGGGTGACCGTCTTAATGGATTAGGTGGGGATCCATCTGAATGTCTTTGAAGGCAGACAGAGCATGTAAGGCATGATGAGGATACAGCGTTTATCTGTCTTTTCATTGTGAGCGAGGAGTCAAGTATGATGCCGAGATTACGTGCGTGGTCCGTGTGGGTGGGAGGGGGATCGCAATGCGGCAGGCCATCGGGAGTTGTCCCAAGCTGAGGGGGTGGGTCACAAGATGAGAACTTCGGTCTTGTCCGAGTTGAGTTTGAGGCAACTGTCTTTCATCTAGGTGGCAGCGGCCTTCATTCCGCTGTGGAAGTTGAATCTGGCAGCTGTGGGTTCATTGGTGAGGGAGATGATCATCTGTGTGTTGTCGGCGTGGGAGACGATGTTGCGTCCGTAGTTCCTGGCGATGGCAACGAGGGGGGCCATGTAGATGTTGAAGCTGGTGGGGCTCCGGGAGGAGCCCTTGGGCACTCCGCAGCTGATCTCTGTGGGTTCTGAGAGGAACGGAGGTAGTCTGACTCGCTGCGTTCGGCCGGTGAGGAGGGAGTGGATCCAGTCCAGGGCCTTGTCGCGGATACTGGCGTAGTGCAGTCTTGTGAGTAGAGTGCGGTGGGAGACGGTATTGAAGGCGGCCGAGAGGTCCAGCAGGATGGGGGCTGCAGTTTCGCCCTGGTAGAGGAGGGAGCGGATGTCGTCGGTGGCGGCGAGGAGTGCGGTCTCGGTGCTGTGGTTGCTGCGGAAGCTGAATTTGGAGATGTCCAGGATGTGGTTCACTTCGATGAACTCGGAGAGTTGGGTGTTGATGGCCTTCTCAATGACCTTGGCTGGGAAGGGGAGCAGGGAGATGGTTCTGAAGTGCTTGAGGTCTGTCGGGTCGGCGGATGACTAGTTGTTAGGAAAGGTGGCAGTCTCGATGAAGCAGATGATGGTGCGGCGAAGCTCGGGAGCGATGACGGTGGCTGCTCTATTGAAGATGTGGTGCGGGCAAGGGTCCGAGTTGGCTCCGGAATGGATGCTTTTCATGGTCTTGAGTGTCGTCTGTGGTGAGTGGGGTTCAGTTGAGCATGATCTGTTGGGGTGCGCCATTGTTGGATGCAGTGGTGTCGGCGTGGTGGGAGGGTCTTGGGTGTTGAAACTGTCATAGATCTGCCTGATCTTGTGGTGGAAGAAGGTGCTGAATTTGTTGCAGAGGTATTGGGAGGGTGGGTCATCTGTGGTCTCGGTGTTGGGCCTGACAAACTCCTTGACTATGGCGAAGAGTTCTTTGCTGTTGTGTGCGTTGGTGTTGATTCCGTCTTGGAGGGCCGTTTTCTTTGTGGTTTTGAGGAGGAGGTGGTGAGCGGGGAGGGAGGTTTTGTGCGTTTCCGGGACTTTGTTGTTCCTCAATCTCTTCTAGAGTCATCTACAGGTGTGTCTCTACTCGTGGAGGGCGAGAGTTAACCAGTTGGCTTTCTTGGAGTGTTGCTTGCCGGGTGCCTTCTTGGGGGGAGTGTCAGAGTGTCTGCGCAGTTGGAGATCCATTGGTGGAGGTTGCGTGCTTGGGTGTTAGCATCTGCTGATGTCGGAATGTACATTTCCTGTACATTGATATAAACATTTGTATGATTAATTGTCTGCATATTGTGTGTGTGATGTAAAGAGCTTTTTGGGGTTGAGTAGTGTTATAAAAGAAATTAACTACAAAAATATATACTAAGTGCTAATTGAATCGTTATCCGCGTTATTACTCATATAGACACATATGACATTACTGCAGTGCATGCATGTCTCTTACATATAAGGGTTGACCAAAGTCAAAAACCTGCCTCCAAATCATAGTTTCTCCTAAGCATTTGTTAAGTAAAAATGAACTTCATTGTCTTTGATTCCCTCCATTGCATTGGTATATTAGTGTTAGTCTCCAGATAGCTCACAGCCATAATGAAGCTAAAACAAAAGGAGGGCTGATGGCCCTTTGAGGCCTGTTTAAGAAAACATCCCTCATCCCCCTGCAGCTCTAAACGGAAAGCATATAATGTGTGGGTGCTGCTAAATGTGTCCCGCTGTTATTTGTTGGCACGGGGACACATTGAGCAGTGCCCATATGTTTGTCAGTATTTTCATTGTGGTTAGCTCAAATTCCAAATCCAGCTCAATAATAGCTGTTGGGATCCTCCTCATTTCCTGGACTGTTGAACATTGACCATTTTTTTTACATGGTGAAAGGCAGGGTGATGAATACAAAATATCTTTGTCATTTTGACCCAGAATCTACCTCAGATTTCCTCTGATGAGGCTCTCTTAAATGTGGAGGTCCTAGAGCATGCAGCCAGGGCTTTGCTAAATGATTCTTTCACAAACCACTTGAGGAAGTACCAGAAATCCGTAAAAGAATACTTCTCTACTATTACTGCTGATCAGACGAGTCATACACCACCATACCTCCATTAAAGCTTATGGAATTAAGCTGTTGGAGCAAGGGTGTGGTTGAATCAGGGTTTTTAGGTCTAGCCTAGGCAGTGCTTGCGCTGTCTCTTCGAGACATGCTGTATTCAGGATATGTGCATAAAGCTCCACCCACTTTCCGCCCATTTTTTAGGTCTCGCCTGGCGACGCAGCGCGAAGCGCTGTCGCTAGCGAGATCTATTGTTACCGACTTGCTTCGGAAGGGAGACAGGAGATGTGCACGCGCAGGACGGACTGGAAATGTGAACGCGCCCGTGAACACGCACGTACACACACGCGATGTGCACATCTCCTGTCCCCCTTCCGTCCTCGCCAGCCTCAAAACATGAGCTGTGCACGCAATCCCCAGCTGTCCTTGCACCCCCTCCAGTGTCAGCCAGCCATGCGCCATCTGCCAACCCCCACCACCGTTGCTATAGCAAACGCCACTAACAACTAACCTCAATATTACAGCTCCAAAACCGCCCAATAAAAAAACGCTGCAAATTTATACCATTAAAAGCCTTTCTGTAATACAAACCCCACATTTACACATTATTGTTTAGCAAACTTACAGTTTTTGTTCCATTAGGATCTCCTCCTCCAAAGCTGCTCGGCTCCCCGCAACACGCTAGCATATGCATGCGTACACGCCCACATTGTGCACGCGTATGGCGTCATTAGCAAAACGCCATGAACAGAAATGTGCGCGAGCACGACTGCCAACGTATTAGCGCGTTTGTTGTTTTTTGCTACCACGCGTACAGCACTGTTCGTGCACCTTAAACCAGCAAACAATAATCAACGTAACTTGCTAAACGTGAAATAAATGAAAAATTAAAGGCATGCAGGAACGGAGCTTAGGCTCTTAATTACCCGATGTTTCATTAATATTGGAGTCAATGTTGCTGAAGAAGTGACAGGAAGGAAACGCGAGTAAACGTGAAAGAAATAAAAAAATTAAAGGCATGCAGGAACGGAGCTCAGGCTCTTAATTAAATTACCCGACGTTTCATTAATATTGGAGTCAATGCTGCTCAAAAACAGTCAGGAAGGAAACGTGAGTAGCACAAAGAAACAAGCATTTGCAATGCAATAGGTCTCGCATTTAAGCGAAGTTTAAGCTATTGGCATTGTAAATTACAATGCCTTTAATTTCTGTTTTAAAAAGCAAAACAAAAAAAGGCATTGTCGTTTACAAGGCCAATAGCTCAAACTTGTGTAATTGCGAGACCTATTGCATTGCAAATGCTTGTTTTAATTGGCTCCTGTCCCTGTCCTTTGTAAATTGTGGCTTTTCATTGGTCAATAGGCTTAGTAGTCCCTCCTTAGTAACCGCCTTGTCTCTTCTTGTAACCTCCCATGAGGACACCCCCTGTTACATGTGGTCTTAATTACAGGCTCAAGGGACTATTTTCTTAAAAGACTTCAGGCAGGACACCCACTTGTTCCTAATCTAGGCTGGCAGTGCTTACTTCACTCACAAGAACATCTCACATTTATATGAGACCGTCTATTAATTTCCCTTCATCAGCTCCACACAGAGTAGAACCTAATCCGGAATTAATATAATAATTCTTTTGTCACATTTCAAAGCTACTAATTTTATATATGGACATAGCTAGTTGAATGTACTCGTGGTACTGTCTTGCATGCAATGCATTATGGGTAGGGTGGATTTACCATATCTTATGCAGGGTGCAGTACCATATGTGGCCAAAAGAAGTTCCCTTGGACCTTCAGTGCAGAATGTCTATCTCGCAAAGCAGAAACACAGTGATCCAGAGCTTTTAATTCTCGCTGAGAAGATGCAGGAAACTAGATTGTTTCAGATAGTCAGACAGGTGAATATCTTATTCTCAGAGCATAAGCCTTTAGGGAACATAGTTTTTCATCATTACAGAACAGACAAATACACCAGGGTCTCATTCTCAGATTACAGAAGTCCTCATTCCTCTGGGTAAAAACCTGTTGCAAGAAAAACAATAAAATTCACACATCAAGACTAAAAAAGAGACTATAAAATATGAGGAAATTGTATAGATCTACCCCTGTGGTCAGCAGCTATCTAAGAAACCTTGACAATATGCCTTCACATACAAAAGTAAATCATTTATTAATCACGGTTTCATTCTAAAAATTAGAACATTCTTTGTGAAAAATGTAGGTACATGATTTGTCACCTATTGTCATTTACAGACACATGTACAGAATGAAAAGTATGGTCATCAATAACAATCTTGCCTCCCTTGAAGACAATACATATTATATGTGATACTGTCATTCCATCAACTAATAGACAACATGCAATTTGAGGCTTTTTAGATCTATAGAGCTGAATCCTTAACAACTGATTAGGTGCTGAATTGATAGTTCACTGAATCTGGCCAGGCAGGTCTAAATTCTATTGGACAATTTCTCATCATAAAACTAGTTCTCAAGCATTTAGATCGAATACCTTATAACAATTTGTCTCTTCTAAAGAGCCATCTTAAGTTAAATAATCATGGACATATACTTAAAATGAGTTAGTAACTCTACCAGAACAGCTAATTGTCCCCTTCATTTGACCAAGAAGCAATTACACCCAAAATTGGAATGTGGTAGCATTTGCAGGGCACAAACCCACACCAAATGCTAGGACCAGTTTTCCACCCAAGCTGCCTTCTAGGCTTTCTTTTCTTGCAGTGAAGAAAAAGAAAGGCAGTGCACATTCAAGTCATTAACTTTAGTCTCTAAGCAAAGCAGCTAATTTATTAACTGGCCAAGACAGACCTGTGTGCAGATCATTAATAGCATGTTTCTTTCTGAAACATTGTTATGATCTGTCCCAGAATATAACGTTTAGTTGCCTAAAGGGATTTCATTTTGCAAATGACAATCAACTCATTCATTTGTTTTTTAAACTTTGCTGCAAAGAAATTGTCAACATGAACAAATGTATCAGTAAGTTTGTTCTGGCTTACTTGACTGGTCCCAAAGGGGTGGAATTTTGAAAATGACCAATGGTAAGTCACCTACTGCAAAGACCTTTGTGTGTACAACAATTTTCTGGGTATAGCGATAACAATAAGATAACTCTGGTGGTTAGTTAGGCCATAATGCAGTTACACCTCAAAAAAGTATTAGACGCCAGTGCAGTGTATTGGTGCTTTAGCTAGCATTAGGAAATTAAGATGCACAGAGCGCACCCTCCTAGAGAAGCAAGTCAGTAAAGCTGGGAAATAACATAAATTACAGTCCATTTAGGCTTCTGGCAGCATCCCCGCACTCGGCACAAACTTGACCCACTGAGACCTGTTCCTTGGCCTGTTCTGACACCGAGCACACTTGTGCCCTGGGTCCAAGCCAGTCCATTTTGTGCTGATTCCGTCCGTCCGTGCCAGCCTCCTACTAGACTACAACTTCCATCTCACACCTTGGACCATCGTCTGCCTGCTGCAGACACATGCCGTGCTACAAAATCACAAAAGTGCAACTCTAATCCTTGCCTCTGCCTCAATGCCAGTTCTAACAAGGGCTAGGAGGCCTTGTTTTTATCCAAATCTAGCAATGTTCGAGGTATGCAAAATGTTTGCCATAACACCCATGCTGATGAGAAGGCGAACAACCTGCTCTCCCCTCACTATACTGATGATGACAAATGTTCAGATTTAAAGAAAGCCAGTGGGTTGGATACATCTCAAGAACCTGAGCTAGACTTGTACTATGGGCCACAAACTGAAGAAAGTGCCTCAACCCTCTCAACCTGTTAAGCAATGGTATACACAGTCCCTTCGAGGAAGAAACAGTGATGGTTGCCAAATCACACCAGCTATGCCCTGTGTTTCAGTTCCTCCTAATTCCTTTTCTCCCACATTAGAGCACTCTAAGCATACCATTTCACAGTCATGCCTCAAGAAGTCCACCTTATGCTGGCCAAAGGTGCCATTGAGGGGGTCCTGGATTTGGAGAGAGGGATCTTATTGGCGCTGCTTCCTAGTACCAAAGAAGGATGGCTACCTTCGGTCTATAGTATACCTCCACTCACTGTGGCTACTGATGCTGAAAACAGATTTCCTGATTGCTGTCACCTCTGCATGCCACATGAGTGAACTGCAGATGTTCTCAACCACCCTACACCACTTTCTTCCCCGACATATTAGTGCTAAGGACCGGGGCAGCCTTCTTACTCAGAGTTGACTCCTTTTCTCAACAGCCAGTTTATTACTCTGCTAATATTTTTTGTGCCACTTCACCCTTTGAAAGAGGAAAAGAGGCTCCATCGGCTCGACCCTAAAAGGGCTTTCAATGTCTCCATCAATCACACAATGGACCTTCGTGTGGATTCAAAGCTCTTTGTTGGATTCACTTGTGCAAAGAAAGAGGCAGTTGTTTAGAAAAGGATTCCGTCAAGATAGATAGTCCTCTTCATCAAAATCGTCTGTGTGCTGGTTAAGAAGCAAACCTCTGAAGGCCTGCGGGCTCATTCAATTAGGGCCTAATAGCTCCTACAACATTGGCAGGGGAGGAGGTGCAGCGTCTAGACATCTGCCAGGCTACAATCTAGGCATCAGTGCATATGTTCACAAAATGTGAATCCCATGACAGTCCGGTCTGACAGAAGGGTAATTTTGCCCACTCATTCTGGCAAGGCTTCTTATCTGAGTCCACTCCTCAGACCCTCCACTTTTGAGAGGTGCTGCTTTGGTATCTTTTCTAAAGGGAAAGAATCTGCTATTAGAAGTATCCATCAGAAGAGCAAGTTACTTACCTTTGTTAATGCTCTTTCTGGTGGATACTCTAACCGCAGATTATGCACTGCCTTCCCTCCTCCCAGTTCTGTGGGGTTGAATCCTGTACATCATAATAAGGTTCCAAGGTAAATTTTTGCACAGTGTCACTTACAATTTGTTCTTCATACTCTGCGTCTGGAAGGAGAAAGATAAAAGAACTGTCATCAGGTTGGTGCTTATATGTGGCTTAGTTCTGTCACTTCTTGTGGGGTTGGTGATGGCCACACTCAGCATGACCTATTGTTGCTCAAGAGCATTGTTCTAAAATTCTCCAGATCCAGTCTGGCATTTGTGGATATCCTAAATGTGAGGAAATCTGTTGTCAGATAGAATATCCCTCTGAAAGAGCATTACCGAAGGTATGTACCTTGTTCATTTTTACAAGAAGTTCTCTATTCTGGAAATTGTTCCATTAAAGACTTATTTCACAGCTTTAAAAGGCAGCATCTGCTAATTGCAGAACAATGCGCTGAATCATGTTTCTCTTTGAAAGCTACTGCAAAGTTTAAAGTAAAATACCTGAAAATGGAAATGGCAAATTGAGTCTAGCCTTGCTGGAAACTTGTACATCTTTCAATCTACATTAATATTGTGACAGCCCTCATCCATCAGGCTGGTCACAGACTCGACCTGTTTTCTAATACAGCGCTTTCTGTAGACACACCTATGGTGCTGACTTGGTCAGGCCCCTGGCTAAAACAGTTTCGCTGGGTATCTGAGAGCCCACATATTTGGGCCACAGATATAAGGAATAGGATGACCAGACCTTGGAGTAAAGTAGAACCCACCACAGTTTTCTGCGATACTATCAGACAGTCTAAAATATCTCAGGTGTACTGGATACTGATACTGATCTAGAAATGGCCAACTCATGGTTTGGATCTGCAGCAGATGTACTTGATCTCAGTAAACCTTTTAATATCTAGCAAAGAAGCCCTTTAGCAAAAGTGGTGTAAGAAGCTAGAATGCAAATGGCAATCTAACTATCTGCCTGAAAATAAACTTGCTTATAAAATGGTGCTTAAGAATTGTTAAAACGCAAACAAAGTAGCACAGTCCTCTTATTATGCACAAAAGATCTTGTTAGCAAAGAATGCACCACGTGAACTTTTTTGCATAGCTAAATCTTTCTTATATACTAATGCCTGTAATCCAATTATTCTGGCTATGGCTGAGCTCTGTGAAAAGACCATTTTTTATGTTATGGTATTAGGTTTGTATAGTGCTCGAATAACCTAGGGCGTCTTGGCTCTGCCTTGAGCAAAGAAACCAGATGAACATTTACAGAGCTGAGCTAAAGCATAAAAATACATGTTTTCAAGGCCTTTCTAAACTGCAAGAAATTTTCAGAACATTTAAGGTCCAGGGGAAGAGAGTTCGACAATTTGGCGGTACCCATGACAAAACTTTTGCCGCCTCAGGAAGATTTCCTAAATTAAGGGACAATCCCATTGTTTAAAGTTAGTGAACGAAGAGCTCTAGGGGGAATATACCAGCGAAATGTTTGAATAAAGTTTTCAGGTCCAATGTTGTGTAATGCCTTGAAGGCAATACACAGGGCTTTGAAAGCAATCCTTTTCTTTATTGAAAGCCAATGGAGTTTGTGTAGTGTCATGGAGGCAGAGTGATATTTGGGAAGATTGAAGAGTAGCCGAGCTGCTGCATTTTGCAAAACCTGGAGTTTAGCCAGAAGATGTTGCTGCATATTAAGGTATAAACCATTGCAGTAAACTAGTTTAGATAAAATCAGAGCTTTTACAACTGATTTTTGGAGAGTAGGAGGGATGAAAGAGAGAATTTTCTTAATAATCTTTAAAAGATAAAAAGCAGAGGAAGCAATTTGATTTACCTGATTAGCAAAAGTGAGTTTTCTGCCAAAAATTACACCAAGGTTTCTTACCTTGTCCACTGGTGTGGGTAGAGGGCAAAAATCTTGTGGCCAACAGTCAGAAGCCCAGAGGCTGCTGTTACTACCAAAGCAAAGAATCTCGGTTTTTCCGGAATTGAGTCGGAGGTAGTTCTCGATCATCCAATTGTTGATGCTTATCATACAGGACTTGAATCGTGATGCAGTGTGTGAAGGGTTGCCAGATATAGAGACAATTTGTGATGTCTGCATACAATACAATGGAAAAACAGAAGGATTTTATACGTTTAGCTAGTGGACTGATGTATAAATTAAATAAGGGGGACTGAGAGAAGCTCCCTGTGGCACCCCACCAGGAAGAGTGAGAGAGTTTGAGGTAAAGGGGTCTAAGGCAACTAGTTGTACCCTATTGGAAAGAAAAGAAGCAAGGAGTGCAAGGTCTGAATCCCTAATGCCCAGCTCAAGTAGGCAAGCAATGAGAATGTTGTGATTGACATTGTTGAATGCCGCTGAGAGATCTAATAAAATAAGGACAGCGTTGTCACCTTTGTCAGTAATAGTTCTTAGCTTTTCAGTTGCTGTTATAAGGGCTGTCTTGGTGCTGTTGATTGTGGAAACTGAATTGAGAGGAATCTAGCAAGTTGTTCTCATTAATAAAAGTGGTTAGTTGTAGGTTCAAAGCTTTATCAATGATTTTTGTTGGGAGAGGAAGCCGGGATATGGGACTATAGTTGTTGGGGTCTAAAGATGAAACCATACTTTTTTTTTATTTATTAAAGGAAGAATAGAGACTTTTTTCCATACGTTAGGAAAAATCCCTGTCTGGATAATTTTATTGAAGATAGGTGTCAACTGTGTAGTAATGATCTCTGCAACTTTGTGAAGGATTGTAGGAGGGAAGAATCATCTGGAGAACCTGATTTGGAGCTGGATAATAGATTAAAAACTTGATCCTGGCTGTGGGGGGAGACGTTGGAAAGAGACCATTGGCTGTCGGTTAAGATATCTTGATGAGGGTTATCTCTATGTTGCAGGTGCTGGCAGAAAAAGCTGAGAAGACATTTAATACTTTGGATTGAAAGGTCGAGGCAAGTCAAACTCAAAAGGATTGGCTCACATTTGCATTATTGCTGCGAGTAGGATTAGAAACAGCTTTTACTGTTTTAAATAATTCCGTTGAGGAATTTTTGCTTTTTCAATTTTGACACTATAGTAGGAAGATTTCTCCTCAAAAATCATTGTTTTGTAGTTTTGAATGGCTTTTTTATAGACAACTTCGTCTTCTTAGTTGTAATGAAGTCTCCATGTATATTCTAATTTACGACATAGTTTTTTTTGTGTTTTAAGTTTCGGACTGTGCCAGGGTTCCGATGGTGTTTTCCTACAGTTGGAGGGAGAATTGGCAGGAACTAAGAGGTTGGTAGCATAAGCTAGCCAAGTGTGATAGCTGGTGGCCATAATATTTGGATCTTTTGAAAAAGGTGGAATGGAAGCTAGCAGGGCGTTCCTAAAACTAGCGAAATCCAGTTTGGCCCAAGGTCTTTTCAGTGTAGTAATGGGAGGAGAGACTGATGTTACATGGGGATATCCAAGAGTGATGTCAAATAGTAAGGCAAAATGATCCGGCCAGGTTAGTGGTAGTGTCTTGCGAAAAGAGATGGGGAAGTAATCTGTAAAAAATTTCGTCCAACGTATGCCTCGCTGCATGAGAGGGGAGGTTTTGAAGAAGAGATTAAAAAAAAATTCAGGCAGGCTTTATGCCCATAAGTCTCAAAACAGGAAGGTTCACGGCACCATCGTTTTACATCTGTCAAATTGCTCCTTGCAAAATGTCATCCTATATTTATTGAACAAACTGTGCAGACCTGCAAGGAGGGCTCTCCGAGTGATCTGTGCCCTCCTCTAATCTTGGCAAAGTCATCTGACACGATCGTGCTTGTCCTCAATAAGCTCTTTAATAACTTCTTGGAAACAACAGTGGTGCCCCAGCTATGAAAGAAGGCAAAGGTGGTTCCCTTATTGAAGAAACCCACGGCCAACCCATCAAATCTGTGCAATTTTAGACCCATTTCACTGCTGCTGGCAGCGGCCAAAATGCTTGAAAAACTGATTAATACTCAACTGTCTGCATGTTTGGAAGGCAACAGTCTACTACACCTTAGCAGAGTCTGGTTTCAGATTCTGACACAGTACAGAGACCGCTTTGCTGGAAGTGTCCGATACGGTCGAGATCTAGTTGGGAAAAGGGAAGAACTCTCCCCTTGTCCTTTTGAATTTTTCGACCGATTTGAAAAAAAGTGTTCCATGCCTTCTGCCGCAGCTGACATGGGTAGGTCTCTGTGGACTCGCTCTGAAATGGATCAAGTCCTTCTTGGAAGACAGAGATCAGCTGCTGAGCTCACACCTTACTCTTCAGCCATGAAACAGCTCCATTTCGGGGTGCAGCAGTGCTCTTCGTTAAGCCGAACTTGCATGACCCCTGTAGCGTTGCTTGTTGAGTCCTGTGGCTTTAAGGTCGTTCGTACGACACACAGCCTCTTCTCACCATAGACTCTGCACCGGCCAACACGTGTGAGTTTTATTTTTGAAACCTGTCTGACTAAAGTTCTAGATTGGATGCAAGAGAGCCACCTTCATTGCAATTTGGATAAAACTGAAATTCTACTTTTTGGCCATGCCAAAGAACATTGGTTTAAGAACTGTTGTCGTGATGGGATCACACCTCTACCATCGCCTGCCATAGTGGCATGAAATCTAGGTGTCCACTTTGATTATTTTTTTTAAACATATTTTATTGGGTTTTGGTGTGATACACATTCTTATACTGTCATCAATTAAGATTACATAACATATGCTACATAACTGTCTGTTGTTGAGTTACATTCTGCTTTCCTTAATTACCCAGTTACTGTCTTGGTATCTCCCCATTGAATGAGCTCGTTCAATCTCCCCCCCCCACCCCCAAATCCCCCTCTCCCCCCTCCCTCGCACTGCAGGTCATCGCAAATCTTGCCTTCCATTGTTTGCCGCTTTTTCTTTAATTATCGGTAGCGGGCTAGGTGTCCAGTTTGATGACAAGCTGTCCTTTCGGCTGCAAGTTTGTCTTTATTTGGAACATGTCGCTTTGCTCCATTCACTCCAAAAAAATCTAGATATTCTCTCATTAGCGACACGTAAAACGGTGGTTCACGCCACGATTATTTCTATGCTAGACTACGCCAATATACTGTTATCTTGGCTTACCTGACAAACTGATCAGCCGCCTGCAAACTGTTCAAAACCCAGATGCATGACTTATCTAGGATGTTTGATACGTTTCTGTATCACACCATCTCATATCATTGCACAGGCTGCGACTAAAAAATGTAATGGATATTGTTTAATGCCTTTTTCTTGTGTATCAGACTTCCTACAAATTGGGACCAAAATATCTTTCTGACCAAGTCGTTCACTAGCAACCATCCAGCACTCTCGGATCTTCCTTGTCTTTGCTGGCTCAGACACCTAAGTTCAGTTGCTCCAGGAGGTGCTGTTGGTCCAAGAGGGGCCGCCGCTCCTTCTCAGCACTTGCAGTAAAGAAGTGGAATCTCCTCTTACTGATGCTGTGTTGCCCTAACAATGATAGACTATTCATGAAGAATCCTAGAATGCATCTATTTGCATCTTGTTAGTCTATGAGGGTATGAGTGCCTTAGTTCAGTGCCAGGACACTCCTTGGAGTAGCCTTCATGTTTTTAAAATGCCGTCATTCATTCATCACACCTAGGGGGGGGAGACTCATAGCAGTAAGTAACAAACCTGGTGCAAACACACTAGTCAGACTTTTTTCTAAAATTGTGGTCAGATACCCTGCTTTCCAAACTGCAATTAATTATTTAGAGAGATGCCTTCAATGTGATAATAGATCCTGAGCTAGATAGAAGTGTGACATCACATCTCCCTACCCCTTCAGCTGCGAAACAACTGAGGGATATCATGGCAGATCTGTCCATGTTAGATATTTGGCATAGTAGCAATCAAGCCGTTCGAGAGGGCATCTGCCCTACACAGTTCACAACTCGTGGTCAAGAATAGATTTTTGGTTAGTCCCAAAAAGACACATGTTCTTGGACAACATCAGTCAAACAATATGCTAAAACCTCATCAGATCATTACCCAGTCCTTATCGAACTGCCACTTCCAAGCCTGCAACATGCATTAACCAGAAGACTTCCTCTTCCTGCTGAACCTGGTCTTCATAGATGAGGTCTTTATTTCCAAATTGGTGGGTATACTGAAAACCATTAGATCACGCTTGCACTTTGACTGGAGAATGAGTTGCGAACACTCACAAATAATTATTGCAAGCATTCAATCTAAGTTAGGGGAATATGGTGATACTGCAAACAGAGTTAAATTAGCTCAGTAAAGAGGCCATGCCAGATCTTATGAAGAGAGAGAAAGGCAGGGGAAAACCTTGGTGCAACTTACCAGACCCCCCTTTGTGAATAACACTACCATGCTCAAACAGTGTGATGAAACTTCACTTTCGAGGCAGAGCTCATTTTGCAATAATTCATTAAATTCTATAATGACTTTTATGAAACCAAGGCTCAACCTGCTAAATCTGATATTACTGCATACTTTGATAACATTGCAGTAGCATGACTCAGATACTTATCGTCAGTTTCTAGACACACCGATCGTGATTTAAGAAATCAAAAAAGTGATAAAGGGCTTTTCAGGTAGCTGTGCTGAAGGTAGTGATGGTCTAACTAGTGAATTCTCTAAAGAGTATGTGCTCATACTAGCCCCACACCTGTTCACAATATTTGAGGAAGCACTTGGTAAGGGGATTCTCCCTCCTTTATTGTCTGAAATACTGCTGATAACACTGCCAAAGCAAGATAAACCCACAGTCAGATGTGACTTTTATTGCCCTTCCACCTTTTATACATTGACAGTCAAATATTTGATTGCTGAAATCCTGGCCAATACGCTGATAGCGCTGCTTCTGTACTTAATCTTTTCTGATCAGTCAGGTTTCATTGCGGGCAAGGTCTACCTCCCATAATAGCTGTACAGTGTTCACCTTTCTTCATCAGCTCAACCCTCAGATCAATGTGATGGTGGCTTCTTTAAATGTTGCTAATGCATTTGATTCACTGGAATGGGGGTACCGGTTTGCAATTCTTGAGGGTGTGGAGATGGTTCATGTACTGATTAGGTGGGTTAAATTGTTGTACAGTAGACGAATGGCTCGCATCCAGAAGAACAAACTGGTTTCTGCACATTTCGTATCTCTACGGGCTCCCGGCAGTAATGTCACTATTCCCCATTTTATTTACCGGAATCTCTGACATCACCACTTATACAGATGTCTCAGTTTCACACTAAGTCTGCTTTTCATTTCAGTTTAAGCTGAAGACATGACCTTATTTGTTGAAGTCCCGCATATAAACGTCATCATTTGCAAATTCCTGTGATTCTGACATACATTCAGCTTAACCATTAATTGACAAAAGTCAATGATCTTCCTAGCGACTCCGAAGTGTGACCTGGAGGTCCTGCTATTATAGCACACATTGTCATGAAATATCTGAGCATTTGGATGAGTAGCGAAGTTGACTTAGTGCAACATGAAGCTATGAAGTGTCCATATCTAAATGAGCCGGTCAGATAGCCCAATTGGATCACACTTCCCTTTACCTTGGCTGGTCGTATTGCGCTCATAAAAATGGTTATCCTCCCCAAATTTCTATACATGTTCACAAACCTCCTGATCCCCATCTGGACATTTCTTCAACCTCATTAGATTAAAAATATTTAAGTTAGCATGGGCTGGAAAACAACCTAGATTAAAATGGCAAATTCTCACATTACTGTAAAACCTGAGGGGGTTTCATGGCACCAGACTTAGAGCTATACTATCAATGCATTCAGGCACAATATGCATAATACTGGCATCACCAAACGCCATACTAGCAGCATGTGGCAGTCAAGACAGACAATACGTACCCAGCAACCCTAGACACTGCTATATGCTTTTCTGCAACACGTCCATCTTTGGAAATTGACACTGCGAAATGTACAACATGGGCCTGTGGCAAACTACACACAAGAGCCATATTTAATAAGATCTATGACCTGATATTCCTCTCGCACATAATACATACTTATTTCAGACATGTGAAAAGAATGCAACCTTGCAATTGCGAGCATTAAGCCTAAACACTCTTGGTGACACTCTGTGGCTTGCTATTCTCCAATAGGCAGATGGGTATAGGCAAGGGACCCTCATCTTCCCCTCCCAAAATCAGCGATTGACTGAAAGATGTAATTTATTGTAACTAACAGCTGGAGACTTCTTAATAAATAAAAGGAGCAAGGAAGCTATGGTATAGTACTCCGCATATACAGAATAACATATAATAGTGGTTTCTGTTTTGATTCTTAATCACCAACTAGCTTAGCTGTCAAAGAGCCCTGTAAGTATGGTACATTCAACAAAACGCTTGGAGTAAGTATTCCAAAGTGTAATTCCAAATAAGTAATGATTGTAAAGTTATCAAATGTAAGGAGCGCGTCATTTCAGTCATGTTCTTAGGGTACATGTATATGCTAAACCAATCTTGTTGAAAAAAATACATCATCCGGTTGTTGCATCAGTCATGAAAACTAAATCTTCCCAGCCTCTCAGTTTGTTCCTATGTACCTTGGTTAAATCTTCCTATTGGTATTGATTCTCTGTCAATTTTTAGCATAGACATTTATTCTTATTAGTTGATAAGTTCTGTGGGTTAAATTTCGAAGGTGTGTGCAGAGCGCTATCTAGGTTATGATCATGTTTACATTTCAAAGGTGTGTGCAGAACACTATCTAGGTTATGATCATGTTTAAAGAATCCATTACATCTGCTATTTCAATATGATCATCATTATTTAATGATTAGAGAGTATAACTATCTTTTACATCAGATATTGACAGATCTGATAGTTCCACAGGTGTAAATTTAAACATGTTTCTTTTCCATCACAGACAAATAGCTCATCAATGTCAAACTTCTGACAAATTTGAACACGTTTATATGAATGTTAGTAAACTCCCATGTAGTAACTGGACAAAAACCTAATCCCTTACTAAGAGCTGTAATCTTAATTGGAGATACATTTTTATTCGACAGATTCACTGTTTTGTTGAATGTACAAGCTTGGAGACTTATGGTGATACACTCCCCTAGAATCCAGGCAGACCAGACAAGAAGATATTTTGGGCTGTCTTAGAACAGATCTCATGCATTGAGACCCTATTGTATTCCAAACCTGGCACAGCTTTGTAGACAAGAGATCCAGGATCACTGTCTTAAACCCTCTCTCCGAGTATCGCCATGCAGCACCTTCCTCAATACCTTGTCAATTCCAGGCCATAAAATATGATTACAAATTGAATCAGTCATTGAGAACATGTGCTGCTCTGTGTGAACGTTATTGTGCTCTTCTGGTAGTCCACTATAAGTCCAATTGTCATGTTTATTTTGGGTGTGTGTAGTTGTGCTCAATTTTGAATACAGTGTGTACTGTCATTGTATTTTCAATACATTGTTTTTTCAGTAAACCTCAAATAAGATGAAAAAATAAAAATGCCAGGTTATGTAAAGCCTGTCACATACTTTAGTACTATCAAGCCTAAAGTCTGTTTTTCTGCATTACTCCAGCAACTGGTTTGTCTGTGTGGCCCCGCCCTAGTACCAGTATCTTGTGTACATGGCGCTCAAAGGAACGAGGAGGGGTCATCTCGTGCTTGACTGCTTTTGTGCTACATAGGACTGTGAACAGTACTTCATGTTCAAAATTATAGTACATGCACACAAGCTTCCTGCTAGAGGAAACGTTTTCTACATAAAGAAAAATATGTTTGTAGTATGTGTGGTTGTAGATACTGCCATCTAGTAGTGGGCTCGGACCTAACTAGTTCTTCGAAGAAGAAGTCTTTCAAGTCACGAGGTCCTGGTGCCTCCTTCTCTGGTGCATGATCACCGACTCCATTGTTAGATTATTTTTCTCCGCCATCGGGGTCAGACATGATCCGGCGTGCTCCCAGTCTTGAGTTCTTCTAGACATTTTTTTCAACATGTGGTACTGGTTCCATCCTTCTGTTCCATCTTTGGTGAGTATCTGGGGCTCTCGGGGGCCCTTTGGACCACTACACGTTCCAGTCTACCTTTGGAAAATGAAGATACTCCCAAGGTAATAGAACAGACACCCTTCAAGAAATGCCCCCAGTGCCACTTTTAAATATCCCTGAGCGGACCTCCATGCAGTCTGCAAATTGTGCTTCTCGCCAGGGCATGAAGAGAGCTGTTGAGACTGCTGCTCGGCGTTTTGAGCAAGAAGACCTTATGCCAGCTCAAAGACTAATGGTGGGTACACTGCAGGATGGCCCAATCATTTTTGGAGACACCCAACATTTTCAGCGAGGCTGACCCTCATGGGCGCTGCAGAAGAGGAGGCGACATTGGGCGAGTCGCCAGAGGTCCTGGTCCACCAGCCCAGCCCCAAATACATCAGGTCCAAGGTTTTGGAGTTAAGGAGGAGTTGTTCCTGGAAGAGCAAGAAGAGGCACTGAGTACGCTCCATCCACCTCAGTCACCTCTGGTCCGCACTTAAAAGAGCACGCAACACGTGAGCATGGTTAACATCCCAGCCCTCACCATCCTGCATAAGAGGCCGCACTTCTGAGCTGAGCACTGCCCTCAGGGAATCGAGCCTGGTGCCAAAACTGCTGCCACCTTCGGGTGCACCACCCCTTCAAGCGTTGGAAGACATCAAGCTAAGGCTTCTGAGCCGAGGACACTCAGGCGCCTGTTGGCGCAGAGCAGGCTTCACCATCGAAGGCACCGAGGCCACATCAGCCTTTGGCGCTGAAGCCGCTGATATCACCAAAGCCTGCTGTCCTCGATGTTAAGGAACCCCCCATTCTCAAGAGTTCAGTAGAAGCTGAAGACAGAGAGGATTGTCATCCGCCCACGCATAGGCAAATCTTCTGTTCCTCCTCCTCCTCCTCTTCTTCTTCTTTCTCCTCCTCCTCCAGCTTCACCTCCACTACCTTCTCCATAATCTCCTATGCCTTCACCTAAGGGATCCCCGGAGTCTTACTCCGACATGGCAGCCCAAGCCCTTATTTTCAAGCTGAGGGCTTTGCCCATATTTACCCTGGTGCTTCAGGAGATCCCTGAGAGGATTGCGATATGTACCCCCGACAGATCCTGACTTAGATCACATCCCTGTCAGGTCCCTCGCACCCCTAGAAAGAAGACACTACAGCATACCACAGCATTATCTAGCACGTGGTCGCCTACCATTAGGTGGATATCTATGCCCCCACTGAAGAAGTTGATTTCTTGGTGGACATGCTCTCCAAAACAGAGCGTTCTGTACTGTACTGCCCAATGCTCAAGGGGGTGATTAACCCCCCCCCCCCTTTTTTTTCTACGGTCTTCATGGAGTGGTCAAATCTTGTGTGGTCGTGGTCACTCCATGCATTGACAAAAAATACAAACTGGCCCCCTCTGACCCACTCACTGGCCCCCTCAAACCCACTCTGTGTCAGGGGTCATGTACCGCCTGACTCCCTAGTGGTCACAGCGCTAGGAAGAGATCAGCAGTCCAGGCCACTGCGGCATGCCACCTCCTGACAAGGAGAGGAAGTGGGTCGATGCTGCTGGAAAGAGTAGTGGTAGGTACGGCCGTGCACTGGCCCATCACCAACTCAGAACACCTCATTTCCAGGTATGGCAGAGCCCACTGGAAGGAGATGGGGGGCAGGGGGGGGCTCTTTTAGCACCTCCCTGACTAGTATCGTAAGTGGTTGGGGGGGGGGGAAGGAGAGCTGGTTGAGGAAGGTAAAGCCATCTCCAGTGCCACCATTAGGTGTGCTTTGAATGTGGCTGATGCTGCTGCCAGGGGAGTAAACACCACTCTCATCCTGCGCTGCCACTTCTGTCTCGGTGAGTCTGGCTTCAGGCAGGAGGTGCAACAGCACCACGTCAGCCTCCTGTTCGATGGGCAGCACCTGTATGGACCTCAAGTTGACACAATGCTTGAGCAAATCAAGAAAGAGACAGACTGCCAAGGCAAGGGGCGCCTTGCATGTTTCCTCCGGCAGGGACTCCTTTTGGAGGCAACAGTCCAGAGGCGGCTCAAAAGCCACTTCCCCAGTCCCTACCCAGTTCCCCCCACAGGCTATCAACAAGGCTATCATAAGCAGGGTGGCAGGGGTTTTACTTGAGGCTCCTTTAGAGGGAATTGTTAAATGGGCGGAGGCAGAGCCACCCCCTGTAAGGGAGCCTCTACCTCCAAGAACTGACTTGCCCCTCATCCCCCACACCCCATCTCACCACAGCTGTCAAGGGGAAGAATTCAGGGATTTCTTCCCAGGTGGGAGAAGATCTGTATGGACCAGTGGGTTTGTCCATCATCAAGCATGGCTACTGCCTGGAGCTCATTGCCACACCACCAAACATTCCCCCTTGCACCCACACCATCAGCCTGGAACACCTTCAGCTGCTACATGAATATGTTCAGGTGCTCCTGTGCAAAGAAGCATAGAGCCAGTGCATCACCACCACCAGGGCAAAGACATCTACCCCCTATACTTTCTTGTTCCCAAGATGGGCAGATCCCTCAGGCCAATCCTCGTCCTCCGTCCTCTCAACAGATACATCCTGTCAGAATACTTCCACACTGTCACATTGCAGGATGACATCTCCCTGCTGCAGCAAGGTGATTTCATAGCCACCCTCGACCTGAATGACCCCTACTTTCACACCCCAATTCATCCAGCTCATCAGTGCTACCTCCACTTCATGGTAAGTCGTCAACACTACCAATTCAAAGCACAACCCTTAGGAGTCACCATTGCCCTGAGACTCTTCACCAAGTGTTTAGCAGTAGTTGCTGCTCACTTCAGGATGGGGAGGTGAGAATTCACATCTTCCCCTACCTATACAACTGGCTGTTCAAGAGCATAAGCAGGCAGGAATTCCTTGATCACACCCAGGCTACCGTCTCACTCCTACACCACCTACGGTTCACAGTGAAAGCCACAAAATTACACTTAGAGTCACTTCAATTCCAGCCCTTTCTGGGGTCAGTCCTCAACAACCGGGCCTAGTGGGTAAAGCTTTCCCCAGCCCGCAGAGTGCAGGCGTTCCAACAGCGTCAGCCTCTTTTTCAGCCACTGAGTCAGCTCGCAGTTCACACAGTTATGCGCTTGCTAGGAATGATGGCCTCATGTTTCAACATAGTGCCCCATGCCAGACTTCCTATGCACCCACTTCAGGAGTACCTCTCAAGCTAGTTGTCACAAGCGGAGTGTCAGATGGAGGATCTAGTGTTGATAAGGTCCAGCATCCATCGCTTTTGCAGAGCAGGCCCTTTGCAGACCGAGTTTTACAGGTGATCATCACCACAGACTAATTTCTAGCCAGCTGGGGGACGCAGCTCAACGACATGACAGTCCAAGGTCTGTGGCCACCTCATCTGAAGGGTCTCCACATCAACCACTTGGAGCTGTTAGAGATTCATCTAACACTCAAAGGTTTTCTCCTGCAGAGTCAATGCTAGGTAGTCCTTGTGTGTACAGACAACATGACCGCCAGGTTTGGCATTGGGCCATCTATACTGGGTGCATCTCCTGGCACAGTACCTTACGGGAGTGAACAACGTCTTTGCAGACCTGCTGAGCAGGATGCAGCTGCAAGTCCATTAATGGGAACTCTATCCAGTGCTCCTTTAGTTTCGCATGTGAGGCACCCCAGACAGAGACCTTTTCACCATGGCAGGAAACACAAAATGCCAAAACTTCGCTGCCAGGTTTCCACACCCCCAGTCCATGGACAATGCTCTATGGATGAACTGGTTGGGGATCTTTGCATACGCTTTTCCTCCTCTTCCACTCGTTCCATACATGGACAGGAAATTTAGGCAAACATCCCTCACCCTCATCCTGGTGGCTCCAACGAGGGCCAGGCAACCGTGGTTCTCAACCCTGCTTGAGATCTCCATTGTCTCTAACGTAAAGCTCTCCAGCAGGCTAGAACGTCATACTCAAAACCACGGCAAGGTTAGGTACCCAGACCCCAGGAAGCTCAACTTTGTGATTTGGCTCCTGAGGTCCTAGAGTTCGGGTACCATAGAATGTTGCATGGACATACTTGGAGAAGTTTGTAGGCCCACCAAGCGCACTTGCTGTGCTGCTAAGTGGAAGTGTTTTGTTTGCTACTATACCCCAAACAACATCAGTCTGCCCACCCCTACAGTACAGGACATCATTTCTTACCTACTATACCTTCAAAAGTCGGGGTTGGATTACACATCAGTTAGGCTACACTGAGCCGCCATTGCTGCCTACATGCAGAACAGCGAACATTCTTCCCTCTTTAAAATCCTGGTTGTCAAAGCGTTCATTGAGGGCCTTAAGCATGTGATTCCAACAAGGGTGCTTACTGCCCCAGTCTGGATCCTTAACATTGTCTTCACTAGACTAATGTGCCCCTCTTTCGAGCCACTGCATACATGTCCTCTTCAGTTCCTTCCTTGGAAGGCTGCCTTCCTCATAGCAATCACATCACTTAGGTGCATCAGTGAATTGCATTCCCTCACACTTCAGGAACCTTTTTTCCAATTGCACAAAGACAAGGCCGGTCTTAGACAAGGTGATCTCCCCTTTCCACCTTATTTAATCACGCTCCCAGTCTTTTTTCCATGACCTGACTCGATAGTAGTTTCAAAAGCAGGGGTTGCCAGGTGGATCATCAAATGCATCCAAGCCTGCTAGCCTAAAACCCTACCTTTCCGCCCCAGGCCACACTTCATCTGCAAATAGGGCACAAATATGGCTATCCTGAGAAATATACCCATAGCAGACATTTATAGAGCTTCCACTTGGTCCACTCCACACATTTACAAAACACTCCTATGTGGACGTCCTGGCAAGAGAGCAGGCTGACATTGGTCAAGCTGTCCTCAGGACTTTGTTTCAGATCTCTGCACCATCCACTGCCTTGCCAGGGGAGTACTTTACAGTCAATGCACAGCATGTGTACCTACAGCTACACGTGCTATGAACGGAATATGTTACTTACGTGTAAGCATGTGTTCGTTGCATTTAGTGATGTACATTCACATGTGCCCGTCCTCCTGCCTGGAAGCCGGCGGTTATCGCAGATATCTTTCACTTTAAAATGATTCTTTTCTACTTGCATGGTTATTATTTTGTCTATACACACTACTCCATACATACTCTCACCCATTGGGCGAAACAAAATTTAACAATGGAGACGGTAGTTATGCACATCTAAAACCAGAGGAGGAGTCACTGAGACCTCGTGACTCGAAAGACCGCTTTGAAGCAAAGCAACTTGCTACGTCCGAGCCAAACACTAGATGGCAGGAGTGTGCATAGCATGTAAATCCACATCACAACACGCAACGAACAGATACGTACTGGGTAAGTTACATATTCCTTTCCCCATAAAGGAAAAACTAAAAAGTACATTGTGCTAATGGAAAGCCATTTTGGCAGATCAAGGGTATGCTACATACAATTATGCATTTAGAACTGCCTTCATTGTAAGACGTTGGAAATTCACAAAAAAGTTTCCAGAGCTACTACAAACCTGTGCTGTTGCTTGTATCCAAGGCCACTCCAGGAAACATAATATAAACATGTAGGCTTACTTCCATGCTTGGGTGCAGATTTTTTTCCCCTTAATTTTGCAACAGTTGCAGATTCCCAGTAGTCCTGCAAATGTTGGCGAGGTGCCAATTATACGAGTATGTAATGAGGGGATTGCATTGTACCAGAATATTGATGCCGGGATATCATCTGATTTAAAGATCATGTCCTAAACTTATTTTGCAAAAATATTGTCCCAGTGGGAGGGAATATTAAAAAAAATATATATTTATGTAGGCCCGTTGAGTCATACCTAGGGCACAGTATTTGTGTCAGGCGAAATTTCCGACAACGATTTTCTGACATACAACCCAGTTGCACTTTTATGTTTTTTTCTCCATCCATGCGTTATTTTTCCATGTCTATAAAACCCTTCTCCTGCACTGCCACTATTTTCTGGGCGTGTGCCCTTCTCATTTCCATCACGGAAATGAATTTACTTCCATCCAGCCTTGATAGAAGTGAATCTCTGACTAGCCATGCGTTGGAAGAAAATGTATTCATGTTTAATATTACACTATACTCTGATAATAAACATGAATAATACCTTAAAAAATAATTTGTACTCAAAAGTCAAGCCTTTGATGTGTGTAAACTGCTTTGTAATTTGGGTCCTAAGAATTTAGAAATTTGTAAATCTGCACCGAGGCGAGTGAGTAAAGCTACGAGTGCAAATTAAAAATGTTTTCTTATTTGAAGAATACGTTGTAAAACTGTCTTTTACAACACACCTTGTTGTGCAATTTTCGAATCATTTCATGACAAGCCACCCTCCAGCACATTCACATAACCTCACTGTGACTGCTTACTTGCCCAGTCTCATTGTGTAAGACCTCCGCACACAGAGACGGTTAATTAGAGGGAAAACTGGGCAAGACACATCATATCAACTTCTGCAGAGCCTTGAGCTAAGTATGTTGGAAATGGTTGCTATATATTTCGAGGTCTGGAACTGGGAGGCATCAGTAAACTATAATTCTCAGTTGCATCATTGTAATACACTAGATCTCTATGCCTTTAACTTGCCGTTGGTAATGCAGTGGCGGCCGCTCCATTAGGGCGTTGGAGCGCCGCCCCACTGCTTTCTCGCAGTGCGAGAAGCGGGACTCCGCACCAATCACAACGCTGTGATTGGCTTACAGGAGGGGAGGGAGCTGCAGCATGCCTGTCCCGCGTTCTGTTCCTGTTCAGAACACGGGATCCCGGCCCAGGAGCAGAGGACCCGGTCAGGTAAGTTTTCTTTTTATTTTACCTTTTTAAACCTCCCCCCCCCCCCCGCGAGTATTGCGAGCCGCGACTGGGCTAGGCTACCTGCAGAAACCCCTAACTCCCCCCTCCAGCCCAGCCGTGAGAAGAGCTGCTGTCCGCAGGTTCCTTCCGGCCGCTCCTCCTATGTGGATTGAGTTCTTAGCCTGTTTTCACTTCTCAGACCCGCCTGACAATTAGAGGAGAGGTGTGGTGCAGCGGCCAGGGCAGCTGACTTCGGAGCACAGGGCTCACGGTTCGATCCCCGGCTCCGGCGGCAGCTCAGCTCAGCACCATGTGACTCTGGGCAATAGCTCACTTAATTTCCACGACGGCCCCCAGCGACTTGAGACCCGTGAGGGTGAGTAGTTCGCGCTTTACAAATACGGATTTAGTTTAGTTTTTAGTTTAAGGAAACGTTAAAGATTTCAGCGAAGCCTTTGATGAGGCCGGGCCTGGCGAACCTCGAGTACAAACCCATTATCTCTGAGGGCTTTGGGGAACTGTTTGCACAGCTCGCCGAGCAGGGCTGAGCAAAGACGCCTCCCATGTGCGGTCACGGTGCAAGCACGCGCATTGGAGTTACTTCTGAAAAGTGATAGATTACCCAACATGTAATCAGACGTGCAGCGCCGATTAAGGGAAGCGCCTAGTCTAAATGACTGATAACGTTTGTGTTGAATTTACACGAACAGGTGCAGGTTCGAGGGTCGGTAAGGCGAGAAAGCAGTCTGCACTACAGCACGGTTCACTGGCATCCGTGAGGGAGTGAGATTCACAGGCCTGATTGTGAGCACGGACAAGGGGGCATCTCTGCCAGCACCCAACTGGGAAGCAAGGGATGTGGCAAGCGTGTGCTGCGGGTGTCGGGTATGAGTAGAGGTCGATTGTCCGTAACATGCACAGGCAAGACCAGACTTAGAGCAGGCTCTGTGATGGGGGGGGTTGAAAGCGGCCAGCGTGACACGAGCAGTTGCGGTCGGAGGTGAGAAAGGTACTGAAGACAAAGGAGTCAGGGAACTTAGAGAACATACTCAGCCCTGCTGCATCGGAGACAAGGGACCCGTGCCTGGACCCCACGAAGCCGCACCTGCCGTAGCCAGGAATAGTGCAGCATCACGGCACCCCTCGCCCACCTCAGAAACCCCTAGCAGGCAGCATGGCACCGGTGCGCGGCATTCGCCGGCTCTACTGAGCCCAGTCTGGCGGCAGAGGGGCAAGTTTAGAGCGGTGCAAATCTGTTGTGTGGAGTGTGAGTGCCTCGTCTACTTTGTGGTTCGGCATCCGTGGGCCCCGTGGGTGTGCGCAATCCACTTAATGTAGGGAGTTGGGGCTCAGCCTCTTTTTGTGTGCCTGTGAGTCGTTTGTGTGATCGTTCTGGGACTGCGTGGTCACTTTGAAGTGGGTCTTGTGTTCATTCCCAAATTGTATCGCTCCTCCGTGGTAGCGTGAACGATGTGAGGATGTGTGGACAACCTGTGTATGTAAACACCCAGGTTGTATGACCACCCACTCCTTAAAATTCACTATCAGATCGTCCGGGTTCCTTGTAATCACTTGTGATTGTTTGATCTGATTGTGAGACCCCATCTGTGTGAGAGCTGCACGCCAATGTTTGTGATTGCTTGCTATGATTTATGTTAAATCTAGTCTCTAAGTCTGTTTTTTCTCTGAACAGTGCCAAGCTGTTGGTACGTTGGCAGTGCACCTGGTGCCTGCCTCAGGTCTTCTGTGGGATTGTGTTCTTAACGTGGACTGTGCAAGTCGTGTCAGCCTATCCTCAGGTGTGTGTCTGCTACCAATGCTGATCTGTGCGCTTACTCCCTGGGCACTGCAAGTGTGAACCGGCTGTGTACGCGATGTGCAGGCTCCTGTGAGTGGTGGGTGTGTGTGGTCAGCAGTGTGTATCCTGCCAGTGCCCTGACTGTTTCTCTGGACCTGCCAGCCTGCCCTGGGGCAGGCGCGACCACCATTGCCCTGCCGCTGCTTCAGCCCCCAGCCCTGGTGCAGGTGCAGGTGGTGCCCAGCCCTTGCCACTGGCGCTGCCCAGGATGTGCCCAGCCTTCTGATCTCGGACCACCTGCTGCCAACATGATGCCTGAGCAGGCCAACCATGTGGTGTCCACCATCGAGAACATGCCCGCCGAGAGCATCTCGACGTCCTTCACCCTGCAACAGAGGTTCAGGAGGGTCTTCAACAGGTGAGAGAGCCCCTGGCATCATCAAGGAGGTAGACATTTCTGAGTGGCATGTTTGGCCGGAAAACATATCGCCCAGTGGATTTGTGCTGATCGCAAAGGCATCTTAAGTCCATTGTCTTAGAAGAGCATCATTTTACATGTTGTTTTGCTAGTGACAGATAATCTAATGCAACAAGAGATGTGATGGCTTTTGGTTTAGGCTGGCATTGACATGGCAAGGACTAGATACACCACACAAGATGCTGCATCTGTGAAAGTAAGGCTGCCCAGTCTAGGTATCGCATTCATGTGGCAGTGAAATGACATGAAACATCACTTGATGGCACACACACACGTGAGATATAATGAATATGTCGGTAGAATAATGTAGATTATTGAACAGGGTCAGTCTGGTGTTTTGAATTTGTGATACCCCCCAACCCCCTCTCATAGACCAAATGTCTGCTGGAGTAATAATAATATTAAAATGGACCTGTCTGTATTTTTTAATATTGACTGTGATGGGTTTACAATACTGGTCATGGATAGGGTTTTCAGGAGTAAGTCTGCTGGTATAGCTCATGTATGTCTTGCACTACTGGCAGCTGTGAGTGGTCTTTCGGTAGTGGGTACCATGGGCTGGCCTTGGAGTATTAATTACCTGAGGCTGTTGACCAGAGTACTATGTATCTGAAACCTTCCAGGTAACCAGTGGGAAGGGTGAAAATGTGACTTTTTTTGACAAATGGTGTCTCCCTCATTGAGCAAGGGGTGAGTGGAGCGCAGCAAAAGTCAAAATCCGGATTGTGGGCTGTTCTCGCAACCTCTATTCTGTCTGACTCGTGTCTGGCGCGCATTTCTTATAACACTCTGCTGGTAAAATACGCAAAGATTGTCCTCTATAACTCATAAAAATTGGCAATTTCTTAAATGATAAATATTTCAATCGTATTGCTTTATTAACCTTCCTGCTTCCTCAAGTTTGCTTGAAAGTGCACCATTTGTCCACTCTTTATTTCAAAATTTTCTCGGGGGGAGAACCCCCCCCGAAACCCCCTTAAGTTGTTTGGGCTCACTCGCTACGCTCGCCCGCCATAGTGCAGTACAGCAATAATTTTACGCCTCACTACTTTCAAATGTCACCAGCCGCCACTGGGTAATGGTCCCCAGCCTCACCTCATTGCCACTCGTCATTCGGCCTGTAATGGGGCTGGTGAGTTTCCGGACAGAAGATAAGTCCTTAACATGTCACAACAGGACATTCATCGGTCAGGTGTTATTGTGATCGCTATATCTGTGAAGATTGTGTCCCAATATGCTCTTATACCGGGACATTCCCATGCTAAATGCAGAAAGTCTGTTTCAGTTGCCTGGCACTGCGCACATGTGGAATGGTCTCTGAGGCCATTCTTATGTAGCCAAACGGGTAATATCGCTGCACATATTTAAAATGGACCAACCTGTGCCTGTTGTGTAGTGAAACTTGAGCAGCAGTATAACCACTGTTTGCCTGTAATGTCTCGTTGGTGGCTGACAGCCCAGTCCAGTCGGCTTTTCTGGGGTTGCTGAGAGATTGCCCCCCTAATGAGAAGATACTGTCTGGGGAGTATACCTTTTAGGGGTAGTATTTTGTATTATTTTTGTTAACATGGTACTTGTGGCAGGCTTTGTCAATGAATTGCCTAGAAGATCTCTGAGTGAGTGGCCTATTCTGTAGTAAAGAAATATGTCCAGTGGTGTGAGATCACCCACACGCTCTTAACTGGTCAAGCGTAATTAGCCTGGAACCGATAAACATATCTCCAGGGCTTTAAGTGGGATGAAAAAACTGGGGGGGTCTCTCAAAGGGGCATGGCCTATGTAATTAAGGGCGCAGCTTAAAAACACATAAGCTAAAAATCTGTGCTTAGCATAGTGTGCCGCCCGACTTGTATTTTGCTGTTTGTCATTGCATCCAGGTATATGATACAACAAGTAACATCATACCTACAACAAGTCAGGACTATTGGCGTTGTCAATGGTTGTTAGTTGCATAAGATAAATAAGCAGCAACTGTGGCTTGTATATAATATTAAAAAATCTTCCACTTAAAGCCCTGGTGACACCACAACGATGTTGCTGCTCCTGAGTTTCAAAAAGAGAAGGGAAATCCAGAGAGAAAATGACTCTTTAAAGGAATTCCCTCCCCTACAACGCTCACCTGGCATGACGTCATGGCATAACCTCCACTAGTGAGAAGCGAGCAGTGTGAGCAGCCGCACATTTAAGTGCCTGCTATCACTGCAGTCCGGAAAAAAACGGACCGCATGTGCCACGGCACACAACAGAGCCCTATAGAGACCCGTTTCGAGGCCCCCTTTCAAAAACTGCCGGTGCTCCGCACCGGTGAGATCCGGCCCACTTAAAGCCCTGCATATCTCCCATAGTGTCCATCTGTAGCCTCCTCAGCTGTTCTAGAACACCTTTATCCAAACAAACTGGAAGTCTTTTCCGACTGTTTAAAAGCAGTTTTACCAGTGTGCCACAGAGGAATGTCCCCACCCAAAACTATATGTTTCAGGCAATGCAGCGACTGTAGGAAGCACATGTCAGTCATGGGCCCCTCAAGAGTTGGTCTTTGGTGTCTGGGTTCAGGTTGTGAGTCAGTCATGCGATAAGTGTGCCCTCATGCACCCAAAGGCTGCCTAAGACAGGAAGATGAAGATGCATGTCACTGAACACAAGTAGTAGTCCCGGCCTTTGGGTTAGGTCCTGCTACTGATCCAAGACCCAGGCACGGACCCCATCCCAATCTCGAGGCCATTTTCGTGACCAGTGACCTTCACACTTAAAGTTCTCCAATAAGTCCAGTCGTAAGCAAACAATTGCGAAGCGAAACTTGAACCACCCATTCTGACTTCAAAGAGAAGGTGTGAGTGTGTCACAGTGTTATTCGGACCCATTTGGATCTGGCCACCGAACCAATTCCTCTGCAGGGCCCAGTACGCCCCAGATTTCCCAGGCCACTGCCTACCCAGCAGCAGATCGAGGCCTTCAAGGAGGCATGCTGCAAATATTCTGTGCACTTCCAGCCTTACAGAACCGCATAGGTCCACAGTCTATTTACAGCCGGCTGGTCCATCCCCTGTGCCATCTGTCTGTGGGTCCCTTTACCTGGCCCGTACCGAATCCAGTATTGACTTCTACTCCAGGGCCGGGATACACGTTGGTTCCTGCTTCACGGGTGCCAGTGTCTGACCCTGAACTGACTTCGCTCGAGTCTGACCTATGTGGCACTACGAGAATACAAAAGAGCAACTGGTAGTTACCCAATGTGACTCTAATCCGGTGCCTCTGCCATATCGCACCTAAAAGCACAGGCTCCATTATCTTTTTGGTTCTGACTCTGATCCTGAGCAAGAGCACGGGGTGCCCCAAGATGTGGATGATGGGGATAGCTCTCTCCCCACTCACTTTAGTGATGATGCTTTTTATATATCGATTTATAAAATGAGTGAGCTTGACATCTCGCCTGAGACAGAGCTTGGCTCACGACTTGGGCCACCAATTGAAGAGAGTGCCTCATTTGCAATGGTGGTCCACAGGGTAGCTGAGGAATCCGAATTACAGCTACCCTTCGTTGAGACTAAACAAATTTCAAAACAGATCTCACATCCTGGGCCATCTAGTTCAGAGCCCCTGCTTCCCTTTAATGATGCCCTCACGGATTCTTTAATGCCTATTGTTCTTGTCGGCCTGTGAAAAAGCAGATGGCCAGACGTTACAGACCAGCGCCTGGTGACCTGGATTTTCCCAGCAAACACTATGCTCCAGAGAGCCTTATTGTGCAGACCTTGACCAGGAAGGTGAAGCCTAATTAATTTCCGATTACTTCTCTGGATAGAAAATACAAGACGATTGAGGTGTTTGGTAAACACGTTTTCTTCTGCCAATCTAGTATTGCGATCTGTAAATGCTCTTTGTTTGCTTGGTCACTGCAAATGGGGAACAGCCTTTACCACAAAGGTTTTACAACAAAAAGCAATTACAACTTATTTTTTTAACATCACAATTACTTTTACCACGCAAGTCTTTACAAAGCATATATGTTACAATTGGTGAGTATGTGGTAAGTGGTTTATATATTTTTAAGGGTAATTAAAAAAGGAGGGTTTGGGGGTCTCCCCCCAAAAATATAAAACTTTAAATATTAGCAAACCTGTAAACAACATAAATGTAATTTGTTAAAAAAAGAAATATATATATATATGTATAATGTTAACAATAACGTATTAAGAATTAATTAATAACTTCTGAACAGTAGGTGGCAGTGTTAGACTGTGACTGGATTTTACACTAACAGTAAGTGTGGTAAAAGTATGCGTGGTAGTGGATTGCGTGCTGAAGGTATTTCAAATGTGAATGCGTGGTATTGGTATGTGTTGTAAAATGTGTGTAGTAAAAATGTGCGTGGTGAAGGAATGCATGGTAATGTCATACAACCCTGCACACATGCCCTCTGAGACATGGCCAGCTAGATATTGCGGCAGTCTCGGCAGATCTTAGGGCCTCTTTGGCTCAAACGATTTATTAGGGACAGGATACGGCCAAAGCCTGGTGTCGTGTTTGCAAAGCTGACCTTTTACAAGCAATGCTGTTGGATGTCCTTTTGCTCGTTGGATTTTTGGCCCCGCAAGGTTTTGCAGTAGGCACTGATAAAGGGTATTTTTCATCCCTTTCGGCCTTTCTGTGTTTGCTGAACCAGTCTCCCTTATTTAAATCCCCTGTTGTAATGAGATTTATAAAAAGGTTTGACACACATGTCCCCTCCCAAACCGTTTGTGATGCCTCAGTGGCACCTTAACTTGGTCTTGATGTTTCTCATGTGCAACCCTTTTGAGCCTATGCAGAGATGCTTGCTACGACTCCTGCCCTCAAAGACTGTCTTCCTCATTGCAATTACATTAGCTCAGCGCAAAGGTGGACTTCAGGCACTTTCATTGTATACTCCTGCCTAAATACATGTAGACAGCGGAGCTGTACCGCGGCTCTATACAGCAGCATCTACAAGATCTACTTATGCCTATTGTGTCAGATCCTCTCCAACGCGATCTCTCCCACCTCATGGGTCCTCCTTATCTTTAACAGCACCCGTCTGGAATTCTACTGCGATCGGGTGCATAAAGGTAATAAAGTCTGCAAGCCTGCCACATAGGCACCAGTGCACACATTTTTTTTTTTAAATATCTTTTTATTGAAAATGGAAAGAAAAGGAACAAAAGGACACATGACTGCAGGGTTCGTCAAATCACAATTACATGTCTCATCTCGGTCAGGACATTCACCTCCAATTTCTACCACCTTATTCATTCATCCCCCCTTATCAGATCTCCACAGTATCGTCAGAATCTCTCTCGTTGGGAGGCTTCCCTACCGGCTGACAGAGCATCCCTCTACTTTCGTTCCAGCCTCCCAAAATATTGGTCTATTTATGTGGGCAGCCTCTTCCTTCGTACACCACCCTCTCCGCTTGCATGCACCAGTCCATGTCGGTTTCCCAGTCTCGGAGTGTGGGCCCCCCGCATCCGCCCTCCCTTTTCTCACTATGTTGCGCTTGGCCACCATAAGGCCTAGCGTAACCCACAGTCGTTGCACAACCTTTAAATTTGTTGTTTCCCAGATATTTAATAAACACAATCGAGGCGAAGCCTCCACCTGTTTCCCACACAGTGTCCACAAAACTGGAGCGTACTTCCGCTCCTCTGCCAGACGCACAGCTTGATTCATGACATTTTCAAAAACTGTCGCAAACTTGTCCATGTTTAACAATATTTATTCCATATGCTTCAAGATTCCTTTATCATTCGTTACTCCATTCACATATAAGATGCTTATGATTTCCAATTTTTCTAATGCATCAGATATGCCTATCCAGGCCTTTCTCTGAAACACGCAGGAATACATAATTCATCCATAGCAGTTTGTCATGTTTTCACCCAATGCATTTCGGGCTTCCTTAGCCCTTCTTCAGGGTTTCACTGCTTCCTTTAGTGCACACGCCTCCAACTGCTTTCCTCTCCTTCGATATCACCAATTGAATCGAATATGGATGAATTATGTATTCCTGCGTGTTTCAGAGAAAGGCCTGGATAGGCATATCTGTTGCATTAGAAAAATTGGAAATCATAAGCATCTTATAAGTGAATGGAGTAACGAATGATAAAGGAATCTTGTATGGAATAAATATTGTTAAACATGGACAAGTTTGCGACAGTTTTTTGAAAATGTCATGAATCAAGCTGTGTGTGTGGCAGAGGAGCGGAAGTACGCTCCAGTTTTGTGGATTCTAATTGCTTGCGTGACAAAAGGGCAGAGCACGCGGTGCCAGGCTGCACGCGCCCGTCTAAATAACTTTAAGTAAAATAGAAAGAATGTTGGAGAAGGTGTGCAAGCTAACACCTTGTCTTTAGATATATTCCCACACAGTGTCACCATGCGGGTTACAATTGTCTTCCAATACGTTTGAATCAACGGGTAATTCCACCACAGGTGTAGAAATGTGCCTTCTTGTCCGCAAGTCCTGGGACAATGCGTTGACTCAAGTTTGCCCATTTTTAGGTCTCGCCTACGCAGCGTGCATGCGCTGCATAGGAGGGCCTTTAGCCGTCGCTCTTCACTTTTTCAAGCACTGCACTCGTGCTTGTGGCGGCATCCACCTTGCGGGTGCGAGCAGCGGCGCGCCACAAGCACGAGTGCAGTGCTTGAAAAAGTGAAGACTGCTCTCCCAAGCGTGCGCGCGCCTACTGCTGCAGCCTGCATGCCTTTTTTTTTTTTTAAACTTTCAGCGCGAGGCGCGCGCGCTTGTTTTTAATTGTGGTGCTTTTGAACAAAGCTTATTGAATCGAATACCATTATCCATCTATCCTAATGGGCTGGCAACGAGCAAGGCTGATGAATGCCCTCTTTCCGCGCTCCCTTGAGCCAACGATCGAAAACCTCTACCTGCGCGACTCGAGATTAGTTTCTCAGTCTCTGCAGTGTGTACAGCTGACCCCGCCAGTGACGCAGTTACGAATACACAGGACTCTTGAAGGAACGTATACGCAGTTTTAAAAACAGGCACTGATAAAGGTGGGCTACTTGCAGTTGTTTGCATGTAGGTCTTTAAAACCGCAGACGCCTAACCCTTTTAAAGCACTGCTAACAGTATGCAAGTCTGAGCACGATGAAAGAATAAACGAGTGTTATCAGCCTTATCATGCTTTTAAAGAGCACTCGGGTTCTGTGAAGTACTTTAATAGTCTTACCGGTGTCAACGGCTCTGCTGTGAGGTTACCTCTGGAAAAGCTGCTGAAAGAAACCGTTTCTCATGAGCTGCGCACCGCCGGACTGCGTGTGCAGATGTGCTGCATTTTATTTGGCAGTTTGATTCAATGACTCGCACTAGGGCAACGCAAATATTTATTGCCTTAGAGGGGTGATAAAAGAGCATGCCCGCGTAAGCAAACTGATTGAGCAAATAAGCTTTCCGACATTTCAACTCATTTTTGGAAAATGTGGGGAATTGATAATCTTCCCCATAACATTCCAGTACTGAAGTTCGAATAGTAAGCAATCCCCCTGCACCATTTAAGGAAAGGTTTCACTTCGGTCTTTCTGGCTTGTAGTTCAGATTGTTTCTGGACGAAGGTGGCTTTTCACTTAAATTCTACCTCTCTGCCATCAGTTAGAGTATGCTTCTAGTTTACAAACGATGTGAGTCTCTCCTGCAGAGGTGTATCAAGCACTGAATTAAAGTTTTTTGTTTGTTTAAATAACTTCAGGCAGATACGCCACACACTATTATGGTATATGCATCTACAAAATAAAGCCTTAACTGGAAACTATGGGAGGACGTATTTCATTTGTTGACCCAAACATCCAACTCGGAAGGGTGATGGATGGAATGGTGTATACTGCGTGGCAGAGAAACACAATTTTAAAAATACATTAGAAACTGCACTGTTTAGAAGCAAAACAAATATCCAAGTGGTGGTTTGAATGTAGCACGACTAATACAAATTACATTTAAAAATAACACTAGAAAATAGGAACAAGCATTGGCATAGCCAGTAGGTCTCGCCTTTGGGACCTTATAAGTGTTTGGTTAACCAGCACAATATTTTTGTTGCAACAACATCAACTGTTGCATGGCTAAACACTTATAAGGTCCCAAAGGTGAGACCTATTGGCTATGCCAATGCTTGTTACTAATGTTGTGCATGTGTAATATGTCCTGTGGAGGATCTTTAATTGGACCAATCTAAATTGGGACTGTATGGCCACCTCCCGGGGAATGCAAGTGCCTCCAACCACTCATCATTCAAGTCCCCTAGGTCTTCCACCCACTTGGCCCTCACTTTCTCTAAGGTGTTGGGGGAATTATTCAGTATTTTCCTGTAGGTTAGAGATGTTGCTTTTTCTTTCAGGTAGTCATCTAATAGCCTATCCTGCAGAGGGGAGGAGACTGGGAGGTCAGTACCCCTCGGGATGGCTAGTTGTAGAGCATGTCTTACTTGAATATAGCGGAAAGTTTCGGATGACACTAACTCGTAGTCTTTCTGAAGGTCGACAAAGGGCCTGACCTTCCCGTTCACCCACAGGTCCCCCACCCTTGAGAGGCCAATAAGGTCCCACCTATCAAAACCTGGGCGTTGCCAGAACTACCAACCTTGCTGTGTCCCACAGTGGAGTGGCTTGGGTCATTTTCTCTCGCCACTCTAGGGTTGCTGACGCCGTGTGCCATATCTTAATTGTGGTTAATGTTGGTGTGGCTACTGGCGCTCCTCGTTTGCCTCCATAAATGGCCCTAAGGTACCCCCCTCGACCCCATATTGTATCTGTCCATTCTATTGGCCGGTTCTTCGTGTGCTGTATGTACCCACTGATAGATCACTGTAAGTTGTGCTGCCCAGTAATAATATTGGAGCGCCAGTAGAGCGATCCCTCCGTCGTACCAGCTTTTAATCAATTTGGTTAACGCTATTCGAGGAGTCTCTCCATCCCAAAGAAGGGCCCGTACCTCCGCTTCAACCGCTCGGACAGTGCACACTTTGAGAAAGTGCTACTGCCTTGAAAGCCAGTTTTGGCGGGAAGGGCTTTTTACCAGTTCTGTCCTCACTGACTTTTTCGCCGGGTCCTCTCCATAGACACTCCTCCTGGAGAGGTACTGCTTTGATATCTGTTTCAAGGTGCGGAATCTGCGTTTGGAAGTATCCATCAAAGAACAAGTTACTTAACTTTGGTAACTCTCTTTCTGGTGAAGGCTCTGTATAACTGCAGATGACTCTGTGCCCTCCCATCTCCTCTTTCTGTGGAGTGACCTCTTTTTATCATCTGAAAAGGTCCCAAGTTAATATTCACCACAGTGATTCCAGAAAGTGTTCATTTTCCAAATCGGAGGGGGTAGATAAGGGAAAAAAGACAAGAAACTGACGTCAGCACACAGGTGTGGCGCTGATCTGTGGTTCTGCTCCGCACTTCTGGGGCAGTATTGAATCAGCACAGAGCTAAACTGTGCCACTTAGTAGCGCATGAGAGTACTGCTGTATAAAGTTTCCAGATTGGCACATGGGGGATAATCTAAGGTGAGGAATCTACAGTTAGGTAGAGTATAGAAAAAGAGTTACCTATTGTAGGGTAGTAACTTGTTTTTCTCTGCTCTTAATCTTAGTTGTAGTTGAGTATTGTAAATTGTCTATTGGTCAAACAGTAACTTCCATGCCCAGTGAGGAGTACTGGAGCCCGTGGTTAAAACAGCAGCACCCCAACTTACTCATCTTTTGCCGGATAGCTGTTTTGTCGGTCCGCTAGGTCATGTCTGAGTACAACCCTGTTCCTTCCATAATTAAGTATATTTCCCATATAATTCACAGATATCGCATGAGACTGAGCAATTAAGCTATTAATTGTACCAAGCTTATTAGTCAGTGAGTTAGAGTGCGAATCTTATATAGCACTCTGTATCTAGTTTAACTTTTTTTGCTGCACCGTAAACTTGGTGTATATGGTTTAAGCGCAAATTTAGATAGCTTCATGACATACATTACGATTCTACCATGGACGTCAATTAGGGGTCCTCATTGGTAGCACCCCACTGGCAATTTGGTGAATCGATGTCCATATGGTTTGTTTGTGGGAACTTGTTGAGAATAAGACTCTAGAAGATTGTCTGTGGACTACCTTTAGGAGGTACAATACCTTCACTACGAAGGTATTGTCTAGTATAAGCCTACAGTTTCTATTGAATTCACCTTTTTAACAGTTAATAGGTTGCCCCTTTTTAATTTTGGAATATAATAAAGCGTCAGCCCACAAAATAGTAGCGTAATAGTAATCATCCCTACGCTTTCTACGTTATGGTGGTTACGTTTTTACTCCTAAAACATACATATTTTAGAAATACAATAACACTATACAATAACAATTACATTCACTAGAATCATACATAGTTTTTACCTAACGTCACTTAAAACCCTTCAACACTGTTTTTAACTTAATTATTAAATAAAAAAACATTTCATAGTAACATTCGAACTCCTTCCTCCTTACCAAGTTGTTTTGTACGTAGGTTCATGGTGCCGAGCTCGTTTCGCACCCGGCAAGCACGGCCCATGTTTCACATTCTGAGAGGACACACGGCACACTCACTCGGGACATCAGCGTCTCTCTTTGTATGTGTGCCAGCGTCTTTCTGGTCGCCTGGTTGTGAGAGCAGAAAACAAAACAACCAGACACCACACCAGCCGTCTCATTCTCGCAGGACATACACATGGAACAGATACTAGGCTGGTTAAAAGAGAAACCGGATTAGTGCCTCGTTTTCGGGAGTACCTTAAGAGAACCGAGCTTGTCATTCTCAGCGCAGATGTGACGCAGGGTAACCGAGAGAACAAACACACGGGCGACCAGTTGAAGTTGAGTAGCACATGTACGATCAGGGACAGACCAAGCACGTTATTCTCTAAGAGCAGAGAACCAGTGTCGCTTTGTCGGAAAGAGACTGACGGGGGAGATGGAGATCTTAGTTTCATAGACAAGGAGGCTGAGCCCGATAGTCGCTTACATACTCACAGCAGCCAGGGCGCGCACAGGAAATCCCTACAGCGCAGACTCGCGCGGGGCGAGAGTCACGTTCTCTCAAAGCGGAAACTCGCGCAGGACCGGGCAGTTTAATTCACTCTGCGCAGGCAAGTCACGCGCTTGATCGAGCTTGGGCTGTCACAGACCAGACTCATACAGGGAACTCAGTGAACTCCTTCTCTAAAGGTAAAGACGCGCGGGACACCCGAGCGTCTCATTCTCAAGGTGACACACCGGGAGCACGAGTTTCGAGTTCTCACACAGCAGGTAGAAGCCTCACTCTCATAATCATGTTAGATGTATACAAGGTGCCGGAGAGTGTATCATTCTGATTCTAACACCCAAGTGTATCATTCTCACAAACATGTACACCGAGAGCCCGCGGGAGTATCATTGCCACAAACAGCACGGACACGCACCTAGAATCCGTCTCCTTCTCACACAGTGAAGCCGATACATAGTCTCACCGACACGACAGATGCCCAGGGGAGCCCAGGAGCATCATTCTCACAAAGCAAAGAATAACGCACGCGGACACCCTTTTTTTTCCTCCGGGTCTAGTATTTTCACTGAACAGCTCATCAGCCACTCGACTGTGAGTACAAGCATGAAGTATCAGCTGCATCTTTTGGATCGATAGCTTTTTATTGCATTTGAAAATTAATTTCGTTTTGTGTGTCTGCAGTAGGGAAAGATCACGCCCGAGGCAGCACAAAGCCCTGGTCCTGTTGTTTCTCCCACGGTGGGCTACCGTGCCGGGAAAGCCCCCTCCTCTCTGCCTCCCCCTCCACAGCAGTGAAGGCTTCATTTGCTGTTGACATCAGTTGGAGAGGGGCTATTTTCGTCTTCCCAACGAGCGGCTATTTTTGCTCCAAGCCCGCGCCGAGAAGCGAAGTCTGTCTGGAAACTAGAACCGCCTGGTCTTCTTTAGGCGCAGCTCTCATTCGTCTATAAAAGACGCCGACATGTCGGGCAGGCGGTTCTGGGAGCAGAATGACGAGAATAGTCTGTAATAAATATGAAAAGGTTTGCTGCTGATCCTTTAAGCTGTTCTTTTATGAAATAATGTGAAACGGATCCTGATCTCATCTTGTAGAGAAGCCTTTGTCTCCGTTACATTTATAATCTTAAGTGCTTTCTAGAACATTGACAAGCATCTCCGACCCTTACCTCATCCAGTGCATCAAACCCCACGCACAGGACATGGTAGCCGTGCCTTCTTCGGGAGGATGGGTCAGCGCCTTCGCTCACCGGGCTCCTCAGCATAGGCTGCCAAACAGAAAGAGAATAGAGATGCACTGGCGGCCTAGGAGCAAGCCACACTCACCCACTTTCTCCCAAGTGCTCCCCGTATGTTCCAATTTTCCAAACCCCTCCTTCCATTCCTGTGTATATAACAGTAGGCGTGTTTGCCATTACCTCTCACAAAGCCTCGTTCCTCCCACCTCGGCGTGCTAGATCAAGAGAGGCTTACAGTGGATGCTAGCCCTCCACATAGTCTAGACCAGCAGTGCCTTGAACAGGGCCCCTATCTTACACACAGACACATTTCCCGTTTGTGCTGGCACTGCACAGCCCTAGGCTGGACCCCTGCCATGCACATACATCAAAATGCGTGTCCACATTGCCTTCTTAGGCGGAGTCCCTGTGCTTCACACCCACTCCAGTGTGCTGCAGATCAGAGCCTTAGACTGAGGCATTGTCTGCCACACACAGCCCTGTGTGATGGGGCTGGAGCTCTAGTTTCCACACACATGGATGTGTATGGAGGGCAGGTGGTTCTATAGCACCACTGTACATTCTTGGAAATGACCCCTCCCCCAACACATACTTCTACTATATCAGCAGAGTCTTAGCAAGTACTCTTGCACTCCAGTTACACCCTTGGCAGTTATTGATGGGCAGTAGGGCAGCTCTAGGCCATTGCCCTCCACACACAGATGTTCTCTGTGGTTATTGAAATAATTGGGAGCCCAGTATAGGAACAAAGGGATATATACTAACAGGCTGGGGTCGACTTAAGATCATGATACCGAATGATGTGACTTAGCGCTTTAAGCTTGGAGCCTATTACCTGTTTAAACTTCGGAGTCAGATGGCTCTTTTCAGGATGAGTGTATGCAAGGACAGTCGGGAAGTAAGGTCAGAGGCTGGCCAGGTGACTGTATTTCCAGGGCTCCAGACGCCGAGTTTTGAGGGACATTCGTTTGTTGGAGATCTGACCTATCCGGGCATTTCCAAGGCCAGATCCCAGCAGTTGCGGATCAGGGCGGACTCCGACGATTATCTTTTGATTGGTGGTGTGAAGACTAACAGCTGCAAGTTGGCGTGTGAGAAGCTGAGAGTGTGTGTATGTTTTTGATGGGGTCTAGTAAGAGGTTGTAGAACCATTAAAACGGCCAACAATGCGCTCACTCACCACAGATTCCAAAACGGGAGTTTCTTATTTAAAAAAAAATAATCTTTTTTTACATCTTTGTAAAAAAAATATATATATATATATATATATATATGTATATATATATATATTTTTTTTTTGTAAAGAGTTTTATATAGCGCAAACTAGGCCCGAGGATATCAGGTATCAGAACGCTTTACATGAGCACCAGTTTCGTTACAGAAGGACTATTCATTTTTGGTAGGCACGGGGAGATTAAGTGGTTTGCCCAGAATCACAGGATGTTGAGTCGATGCCGAGACGCGAACCCGGTTCCCCAGCTTCGAGGTCGACCGCTCTAGCCGTAACTATTTTTGAATAAATAGTTATTGTTGTCCCCGCCAGTTCTAGTGCTTCAAGCCACCACTTGTCCCCTTCCTCAGGGTGTCACGGGATCTCCGCAAGACCCCGAGGAGGGGATATTTCCTGAGGAACAATGATTGTATCCTGCTTGAAACTACGGGGACGCTGTTTTACTAACACCGTCTTTACGAAGTCCGAGGGTAAAATGTATGTGCCACATACAGTGCTGCACTCAGCAGTGAACAAAGCTAGTTGCGCACACTTAATATTATAAAACGAGTACCTCTCTGCGAGCCCGGTTAGGTTTTAAAACTGGTCGTCAGTTTGGGTTTTACTGTCTTGTCGGCGAACCTCTACAAACAGCTCTTTCCATTACCAACTAGCTCTGTAAAGCAGTATTGTTAATTACATGTTTTGGATGTAGGGGTCTAATTAGGAGGCACTGTAAGGTTAAAGGCATCAGATCTCGAAAATGAAAACATTCGGGGCTGTGTGCCTGCTTGAAATAGCTGCTGCATTGGGGCAGAACTTATTGTGTAACCGGGGTATCCATGAATAATAAAGGGCAACATTTTGACCACCGTCTTTGAATTACATTTTTCAGAGTTCGTTTGATGCTGCACACAGGAACCCTTCCGCAGTTCATTGGTGACCTTGGTATTCTTACCTCATTAGTGTCAGTTTAATGCCTGAATGCAGAACTAGTTAACATCGGCAAAGGGTCTGCCACGGCTTTGCGCCACGTGTGGCTTGTTTATTTGACTAACTTTGAATCGGTGTGAGCTGGGAACTTTTTGTTGTTGTTAGAACCGGCAAATGACGCAGTAGATGATGGAATGTGAGGCAAGTGTAGTAGCGCTTAACATGAGGTAGTGCGGTGCCATTCAGTGCATAGTGGCTATGATGCAGCAGTGTTTCATGAGTGGGGAAGAGGTGATTTGTGTATCAGCAGCACATTGGTTGGATGATTTGTTGATAAAAGAGGTGCTGTATAGTAAAAGAGAAGGGTGGCGACCTAACTGCATCTGACTGGGATGTGGCACAGGCAGATGGGCACCAAGAAACATTCCAGTGCCATGCCTGAAATTCCTTGGTAGAAGCTGATCGGAAGCATGGAGCCGTGGTGGCTGCTGAGTGTTGCAAATACCTCGAGGAGGGCAATAGAGGCGAGGTTCTTGTGGTGGACTGAAGTGAACTAGCGGTCACTTTTGATGGTTAATTGCTGCGTGGTTTTGGACAAGGTGGGAAGTTGAGGCACTAGACAGCAGTTGTATGGCGATTGTTTTTTTTAATATTATTATTTTATTACATTATTATTACAGGACGAGAGCTGTAATGAGTCTGACTTGGGGCCCAAGTGGAGTGACTGACTGAAGAAAGATGTTAGATAGTGGTTTGGTTAGGGGGCAGAGAATTGGTTGGTCGAGGTATTAACATCGTTTCTGGGGGGGAGGTGAAGAGAGAAGTAAAGCATAGCAGACTGGAGGGAAGAAGGAGGAGTGTATTGTTGTGAAGGGAGTCGTGGTGTTTTGATTGTGTTAACCTTCGAGGATGCATGCAGGATGCATATGTACTAACTGGCTGTAAAGAGTAGAGGTGGGACAGGTACTACAGCAGAGAGCTAAGGGTGCAGAACAGAATACATTACTTCCATGCATACTTATGTGCAAGAAAAGCAATGCCTTTTTGTGGTATTAATAGCTGTTCTATCTCCGCACTCTGTTCCTCGTCTTTCACGAGCCCAAACCCCGTCTTTGCGAGTGCAAGGAATCATTTTGTGAACGAGCGCTCCACTATGTGGGCAAGATTTCCGAATGATCTAACGCCAGATTTTACTACTTATGATTTTTGGGCGAGCAAGTCATACCCGCATTACCGAAGAGCGCTGTGCTGCCTTAGTAATGGGAGATTGTGCGCTACACATATGCTAATTAACAGTAAGAAAACAACGGTTGTCTTCCAAAGGATTTCTTAGTGGTGCGGGACGAGCAGAGCTTCGTGTATAAGGCTTTAACGGGTCCGCAAATAGCATTTATCCAGTGTCGGGAGAGCAGTGCACTGTCTCTCCTGGATTGGCTTAGCCTTGGACAAAGACCCCTAAATGCGCTGTAATAGTGGCGTGCGTACTTACATTGATTTATTGCCGCAAGGCAGTCCCTTGTGGAGTCTGGCTTGCTCTTGAGCAGGATCAGCCCCCGCCCCGAAGAGTGAATATAATAATATCCTTTTTGCCCTTTTCTCCCGCCCCTAACCCCCAATTGCCCTTGAACCTCGGTCGCCGTGTCGGAGAGAATACGCCCCCTTATGAGATGGGAACCAGAGCTGACGAATGGGCAACCTTGAGGTACCCTTGATCACCTGGACGTGATGGCGAAGGGAGCCCAGACAAGACTGTAGTAGACATGCTTCAGTGCTTGTCAACAGTCTTGTGCACCCCCCTTTCTCACAGAATATAATAGTTGAAACTAAAGCCTGGTGCGGGCTGCGAGGGAGCGGGAAGGTGGGGGGTGGGTAGGCGGGGGGCAGTGGTGTTGGGCTCTGTTGAGCGCTGCCTGCTCTCTCCTCCTGCAGAGTGGTGTCTCGGAGCTGCTGTGTGGAGCCCGTTTTGCCCGTCTGGTGAATGCCAATGATATAGGACTGCTGAGCCACTCTGCTCCCGTGTCCGATCGCAGACATACCCCTGGTCTGTCGCTCCAAACCCTCATCTTCGCCAGTGCGGCTCCCGGAGTCCGAGGCAGCCTGGACAAATGGTGAGTCTGCTTCCGAACTGCGCGCGACGTCCTTGCCTAAGACCCTGGCGTGCGGCGGTGGGGGAGGGGCAGGAATGGAGGGCGAAGTGTGTGGAAAGCCATTGTACACAGCACTGTGTGGAGACATGCCCTACGCTCAGAGCGGTGGGCAGGGCGTGAAGGAGGCAACCTGTCAATCCCTGATCGAGCGGATAGGAAAGAGAGCAGTGGGACATGTCGGCGTCTGAGGGACACCCATAATAAAGAAGGCTGGAGAAGGAGTCAGTGGTACCTGACGTCGAGGGGCCAGAGAAGGTATTCGTGGACCTCACAGAAGGCACTTCGAACTAATTGCAGTAGGAATGGAACTAGCAAAGATGTTTGCCCCACACCTAAAGGACGGAGCACAAATTAAAGAGTTAAAACGTACTAGAGAACTGTGCACGCGGATGGAGACCATTGCTAAGTCATTGGCCCTTAAGTTGTCAAGTGACATCAAGCCATGCACTTGGGAGAGAGTGTTGGTAGAAGATTGCCTAGGACCAAGTCTACTTGGAGGTGTGGGGTCTTATGGTTAGTCACTGACACCAGGGAACTGGTAATTTGGGACCTAGTCTCTAGAGTTTAGAAATGGTCGAGTGCATATTTAAAATTAAGCCATTAAATTGGTTCCTATTCCCTTTAATAGTTCCTCAGGCCCTTTGCTTTGATGGTAGTACTGTTTTGCTAACGTCTCCATGGAGATACTGTTTATAGGAAGCCGGATGGCCCAGCCAGTGGAGAAAATCCTACCATCACCATGCAAAATTAGCTTCTAGTTAGGCAACCACTGTTTCTCTAAGTCAGCCTCATCTACCTCTTAGTAGCGCAGGACCTAGACAGATGACAACTTCCGAGAGTGTGTGTAAATTGGTAACAGTACCAGCACAACATTTGCATCAAGAAACAACTTAGTAAGGCCCCCCAGACCAATAAAAAGCATTTTATGATTAAAATAAGGCCTAAATGACAAAAATAGCTTCCACATGGCTCCTCAGTGCGGCATGGACAGTAGATGAAAGCTACCGTGCAGTACTCACAAGTGGGCACTGGAGGCGTCTTCTCAGTCCAGTCGCACAGCATGACTCCAAGCTGCCTTTAGCCTTCCAAAAGGGGATGATGGACGGAACGTTTGAGCCAATCAAACACTCACCCCCAGTCAACTGATCTGGGTTTAATCCATCATCATTCTTTAGCTCACTCCACCACCCCAGTTCAGACATGGCCATATGCAAATCAGTCTGACCCTGTGCCTCATGGGAACAGTCCAGCCCGAACTGCCAAGCCATGTCTTCCCTGGACCGGAAACAAGCATCCTAGGACCGGTTTCTGGCATTCCAGCCGTCATCAACCGGTCCTAGGATGCTTGTTTCCGGTCCAGGGAAGACATGGCTTGGCAGTTCGGGCTGGACTGTTCCCATGAGGCACAGGGTCAGACTGATTTGCATATGGCCATGTCTGAACTGGGGTGGTGGAGTGAGCTAAAGAATGATGATGGATTAAACCCAGATCAGTTGACTGGGGGTGAGTGTTTGATTGGCTCAAACGTTCCGTCCATCATCCCCTTTGTATCGCTTTGTTCGCCCTAAGTTGGCGGGGGTATGCCCAGACGTGGGTCCCTTGCTCACTTTGCCACTGGATTCAAGCAAGCCTGGCTGATGACGGCTGAAATGCCAGAAACCGGTCCTAGGATGCTTGTTTCCGGTCCAGGGAAGACATGGCTTGGCAGTTCGGGCTGGACTGTTCCCATGAGGCACAGGGTCAGACTGATTTGCATATGGCCATGTCTGAACTGGGGTGGTGGAGTGAGCTAAAGAATGATGATGGATTAAACCCAGATCAGTTGACTGGGGGTGAGTGTTTGATTGGCTCAAACGTTCCGTCCATCATCCCCTTTTGTATCGCTTTGTTCGCCCTAAGTTGGCGGGGGTATGCCCAGACGTGGGTCCCTTGCTCACTTTGCCACTGGATTCAAGCAAGCCTGGCTGATGACGGCTGAAATGCCAGAAACCGGTCCTAGGATGCTTGTTTCCGGTCCAGGGAAGACATGGCTTGGCAGTTCGGGCTGGACTGTTCCCATGAGGCACAGGGTCAGACTGATTTGCATATGGCCATGTCTGAACTGGGGTGGTGGAGTGAGCTAAAGAATGATGATGGATTAAACCCAGATCAGTTGACTGGGGGTGAGTGTTTGATTGGCTCAAACGTTCCGTCCATCATCCCCTTTTGTATCGCTTTGTTCGCCCTAAGTTGGCGGGGTATGCCCAGACGTGGGTCCCTTGCTCACTTTGCCACTGGATTCAAGCAAGCCTGGCTGATGACGGCTGAAATGCCAGAAACCGGTCCTAGGAGGCTTGTTTCCGGTCCAGGGAAGACATGGCTTGGCAGTTCGGGCTGGACTGTTCCCATGAGGCACAGGGTCAGACTGATTTGCATATGGCCATGTCTGAACTGGGGTGGTGGAGTGAGCTAAAGAATGATGATGGATTAAACCCAGATCAGTTGACTGGGGGTGAGTGTTTGATTGGCTCAAACGTTCCGTCCATCATCCCCTTTTGTATCGTTTAGCCTTCATTCAGGCTGGAAGGACTAGATGGGAGTCAGTTATTTTGTACAGGTAAGCACAGTTTACAGCTTCCAAACTTCAGAGTTCATGTAGGGATATCTCTGGCTTGCACGTCCACAGAAAACAGTCCTCTGGTTGTTTTATGCCAGTCGGCAACCCCCCTCACCCCGCAACCCCCTTCTCATATTCTGTGCTCCCAGCCCAGTCTTTGGTATTGACTCCAAAGTCCTCACGAGAGTCCTCTTTCCAGATACCAGTTCACAGTGAGTGTAAAGTAGCTTTGTCACTCACTTTCCAGTTCCAAAAACAAGACTGCAAGTCCAGTGCCAGACCAGTTATGACTTGTTTGCTTAAAACCAAGAGTCCTTCGGTGCTCTGATGGTTGCCCGGTTGAGACAACCGGGAAATCAGTCTTGATACGGAGCCTTTTGTAGAATTAAACAAACACACGTATGTCGGGTGGGTCTCATTCCCACCCACTACAAGCAGATTGGATCTGTTCCCAAGTCTTGCACCGTGCAAACCTGTATGGGTCTGTCCGTTTCGTTAGACTTACAGCTGTGTTCCAATCAATCTGGTCTCAGTAGCTATCCAACTCCACACAAGCTTCACCCCCAACTTCAGAGTTTCCCAGGCTGTCAAGCAAAGGACAGGCAGCAGCACACCTGCCTCCAGTTCAATACAATCCTCACTGAAACACCTAGCAGAGGTGGAGGAGGAACGCCCTGTGGTATTTTCCCACACCTATAATGTACTACAGTCTCCTTTACAGAGCAAAATGGCCAATCCAAGCTCTTTGAATGTTTACACTAGTAACATTAAACAAGCATTTGCAATGCAATAGGTCTTGCATTTGTGAAAGTTAGAACTTTTGGTGTTGAAAAAGACAATGTTTTTTTACCTTTTTTTTGTATGCAGTGGAGTGATGATATTTGCATAGTGTTATTGCCATTTGTATGACCTCGTGGCGCTGGAGAACCTGAAAATGGGAAATAGGATATGAGGGAGGGGAAACAATCGTAATATGCTGGCTGGAAAACAAATTGCTTGGGTAAAGGGCTGCAAGTGAGAGCGTGTGAATGTATAAATGCCGTGTAGGAATGGGAGTTAGGAATGCTGCTGCATAAAGTAAAATTAACGTGCTGACAAAATAAAAGCTGAGCGTGCTAATTTAAGTAATGCCGCGTGTTTGCTAGTGCGTGGGCAAGCTACTTAAAGAGTTTAGAAGGGGAAAGAATGTCCCCAGCTCGCTGCCTAGGCGAGACCTAAAAAGCCAGGACAATACTTTGCAATGCTTAGAATATAAAACTACATTTGCCATTACCAAAAGTATGGTTGGCTAAAAAGCCAGCATTGGCTGGACGTGTCGAGCGAAACCACTTGCAAAGCAGCACTGACTGTTTTACTTCCACCAATCGCCGCGCAACTTGTAACCTCCTTAATAAAACGCAAAAAAAATGTAAATACCAAAACTGCTCTTTAGCCAAAGCTTGCAGTATATATTGTGGGAAGTTGAAAGTGTTTGTTCACACGCTGTAGCTAACAAAGTTGGATAAAAGCCAAACAAAGTAAACTCAGGGCGGAAGAGACGTAATAGGCAGTCTCACACTTGTACCATGTAGACTTCCGCTCCCAGTCGCCATGGCTACGCGACTTCTAGTCTTTCCTTCCAGCTGGTATTTCTGCCGACGTCACGGGGAGGGCGTCTGGGTTTCGAGGGGTCCGAGAGGAGGTGGTGCTGTGTCACCGTGGGTACCTCCTGCTGACCCTGCCCCAAACCTGAGACAAGGGAGCTGCTCATGAGCCAACCTCGACCCCAAGTAGAGACTGAAGCGGCAATGGCAAGAAAACGGAAAAACAAACCCGTCCACCAGCATTCCCCCGGCAGGACCCAAGACCGAACGGGATCAGGCGAGTTAGCCTACCGCACCCTTCCCTGCTCTGCATCTCAGCCTCGGTCACCGTTGTTTAAGATCAAGCGCCGCATGCTACGCTCAAATAAAGCCACAAGCGTTGAGATAGGCGAGCCGCGCACAACAAAAGAAAATACGTCCGGCCGCCATTGATAAAGATCAAGCTGCAAATGAAAAAAAAAAAGTTTGAGTTGGGCAAGTCCACAAAAAACTAAAAGACATGCGTGTGGCCACCATTATTAAAGAACAAGCGCATCGAAATGCCACTTTATAACTATAGAACTGGTGCTTACGTAAAGCGCTGCAATAGCTTCTGGTCGGGTTCGCGCTACAACTGCAAGACAAGCGGTTGCGGGAGAGAGTGTCCTGCCTGCAACAGCAGGTAGGAGAAAGTCCTTTAAGAAGAAGAGTAACAACACATGTAACAGGGGCAGTCCTCATAAGAGGTTACAACAAGAGAAAAGGCAGTGCTAAGGAGGGACTACTAAGCCTATTAACCAATGAAAAGCCACCATTTACAAAGGACAGAAACAGGAGCCAATTAAAAAGATGGGCCGAAAGTGGGCAGAGCTTAATGCCCATATCCTGAATACAGCATGACTCAACGAGACTGCGCAAGCGCTGCCTAGGCGAGACCTAAAAACTGGGCTACCTTTATTCTGTCCTATTTACATTGGTTTCCTCCCTCAGAATACCAGGTCTGGTTTCACCTAATCTGGTTTGGTACCCTCTGGTCCTAAGCTTCAACAGTGGACAGAATGAAATATATCTTTTTCACTCTCAAATCCCAGCCCTGCCAGTTCCTTGAAGATACACTGAAGAATATTCCTTTCTCATTTCCAACTGAACCTCCTAGGAAAATGGCCATCCCCATTCCTTTCTTCCTTTGGAGACCCATGTGAGGTTGTGTAAAGGGAAAGCAGCCCTTATGCAGCTCTCTCCTGCAAAGAACAAACAGGTTGTTTGCCTGTGGGTGAGAAACTGAATATAATCAACTTGTACACCATAAAGCCACACTTCTTAACCTGTGGTCTGTGAACATCTGGGGGTACGCGAAGTCTAATCTGGGGGATGGGGGGGGGTCCGTGACTGCTTAGAAAATGAAATAATAGCAGTTTATAAAGTATATAAATAAAGAAGTAAAATTGACAATTAAAAATTTGAAAAGTTCTGTACATGTGAAGGAATTCAAAATTGGATGCTAAAACTTAAGTTGGTCCCAGATTGATTCGTGGGACAGTACAAGTGCATCAAACAGAATATGATATGGACAAAGGGTTGGCTTAATTGAAATAAGAAAAACTCCAACCTTCCCATTAAAATTGTGATTTAAAAAAAAATATTTGTTTGTGAATTCAGTGAAATATTTCATCATTTATGTTTTGTTTTTTGGGTTAAATCCTGAAAATTGCATCACCCGAGGTACCCAGCTTCCAGTAATGACTCAGTGGGAGTCCCCGAATTCTAATGATTATTCAGTGAGGGTCCCCAGAATCTATGAATGATTAAACGGGAGTTCACAGAAGTCAAAAAGTTAAAAAGCACTGCTATAAAGGAAACCATGCACTGAGAAACCAGTTAGTGGTTTCTCAATGCACAGAGTCAAAATTCCAGCAGGGTCTACCCGAGAAAAAGGAGAACAGGAACAATGTGATAAAGTGGATTTTCTATACTGTGCATTACTGTCCAGGTGCCTTGATTGTAGTGCTGTCCACTCCTCAACCTCTGTCTTCATAGCACACATGTGCAGTTTCTTAGGCATGCTTTCACGGTAGTGTCACTACATGGAACAACTCTGACACCAGAAAGTACAACCACATATCCCTAGCACTTAGGGGCACGCACATTCTTCTGTAAGCACTTGTAAATGAAGATGGCCTGGTAGCACTAGGTTGTTTGATTTGTACATTTCCAGGTTGTCTTTACTTACAATGAAGTACTTGAAGTCCTGAGCTGGCCCCCGTTGAAATGCATAAATCCTATAATATACGATTACACTGCGACTTAATTAATGCAAGATCAATAACTAAGAATGCCCTATACATCTATGACCATCTGAATAAAATGGACTTGGATTGCCTATTCGTCACAGAAACATGGATGAATGAGTACTCTAACCCAGACATTGTACAAGCTCTCCCACAAGGATACACACTGGCAAGACATGACAGAATTGGACAAAGGGGAGGGGGCCTAGCAATAATTTATAAACAAGACTTGAAACTAACAACAATTAATGCTATAGAACTTAAGGAAGCTGAGAGCTTCCCTTTCTGCTTCCAGTTAGACAGCAGCACTACGTTTGCTGGAGTATTGCTTTATAGACCCCCGGGCCCTATCCTTAAATTTTTAGACACGTTAGGGGAAAGCATCAGCTCCCTAGTGATTAGATACTCTAATTTTACCATCCTAGGAGATTTCAATATACACTTAGAAGCACAAAATATCCCGAATGCAAGACATTTTTCTGAAATCATCAGTACCATGGGACTAAAACAATTGATAGAGGTCCCCACACATGATGCTGGACATACCTTAGATGGTATTTGCACAAATATGACCAGCTTATCTGCAGAGCACCCTATAACAATTACTTGGTCAGATCATAAATACATCCCATTTAAAATTGATTTTAAGAAGACTCAAGCAGGGAATCCCCTGGGACAATATAGTCCCGCAGGGAGCCGTAAGTGGAATAGTATGCTTAACTATCCCGAGCTTCTAATAATGGCCGAAAAGGGTAAACCTACCCTTACGGGCATCCCCTCGATTGATAACGACAGATTCAATGAGTGGATGACATCCTTTGCAGACAGCTTAGCCCCAATTGCTTGCCCCAGAAAAGGCCCGATTAACAAAAAACAGGCTTCTTGGTTTACCCCCCGTTTAAAGGAATTACAAGGACAATGTAGGAAATTGGAAAGAATCTGGAGACGAGGCTATGAATCAGTGGACCTTATCTCCTTTAAAGCAGCCCTCAGACTCTACCACCATCATATAAAATTGGAAAAAATGTCATTCTACTCCAACCAAATTAATCAAGCAGCTGAAAATCAAAAACTATTTTTAACATCGTGCAAACCTATATTAAACCCAAAATATTAGATCAGGAAATCATACCATCACAAGGTTTATGCGATAAAATAGCCGAATACTTTGAGAATGAGATCACTGACTCGAGGAAAGATTTCACTGAGATCATTCCCTTGGCCAATAAGCCTATATCCTTAGGGACTACAGGAGAATTCTCTTGTTTTCAAGAAATTAGCCTTGAACAATCAAGACAAGCCATTCTTGCCTGTAAATCTGGCTCACCTTTTGATCCCTGTCCTCCTAGAGTATTACATGCACTTGTGGACATTATTAATCCAACCATAAATCAAATAATTAACTCATCATTTGAATCCTCCAGTGTACCAGATAATTGGAAGATTGCGGCGGTAAAACCCCTTCAAAAAAAGAAAGTCGTGGACCCTACCACCCTCTCCAATCTCAGGCCAATCTCACTGTTACCATGGCTAAGTAAATTAGTGGAGAAGTTGGCCAATAAGGAACTAAATGATTTTCTGCAGAAGGAAAACATCCTACTTCCTAAACAATCCGGGTTCAGACCTGGCCATTCAACGGAATCAGTGCTGCTTCACACAACGGAAACGTTAAAGCTGGCCCTAGACCAGGGCAAGGATGCAGTACTGATTCTGTTGGATTTATCGGTAGCGTTTGACACGGTCTCCCACGATATTCTGCGAGATAGACTTGCGACCAGTGGCGTTACTAATAAGGCGCTCGCCTGGTTTTCTTCTTTTTTAGAAAACAGACGTTACATAATTACCCTTGGCTGCCATAAGTCTGCAGAAAAACAGCTATTATCAGGGGTGCCACAGGGCTCTTCCTTAAGCCCAACATTATTCAATCTTTATATGACCCCACTGCTTGCCTTGATAGATTCCTTTGATGTCGAAGCCATTACATACGCAGACGACACACAGATCATCCTTACCCTTGACAAAAATTCCACTGCGGTGGAAGAAAAATTCTATCACTGCCTAACGGCAGTCATGAACTGGATGAAACTCAATCATCTGAAATGTAACAGCCAAAAAACGGAAATCATGCTGTTCGGGAAAGCCAATCCCTTCACGCCCAGTCAATGGTGGCCTGCAAATATGGTTCCACCTCCAAATACTGCAGACACAGTACGGAACCTAGGGATTAAGTTTGATCCCACTCTATCTTTCCATAGTCAAGCTCTTTCTGTGGCAGGCATGTGCTTTCATACCATAAAAATCTTGAGAAAGTTCCTGGACCTACTCCCTATGAATGCTAGGAAGACAGTTGCTGTGCCACTGGTTCTATCGCGTTTGGACTACTGCAACAGCCTGTATGCAGGAGTAAATAAGGCTGTTTTAAAAAAGTTACAGGTGGTCCAGAATGCAGCGGCCAGATTGGTGCTTAGGCTACCCAGAGGATCCCCTTCAGTGGCAGCACTCCAACGACTGCTTTGGTTACCAATCCACAAAAGGATCCTGTTTAAAGTTTTAACTATTACCTATAAAGCAATAAAAGCATTAGGGCCGACATATCTCAGGTCCAGAATACGCCCCTATACCACTCAACGCCTTTTGCGGTCATCTTCGGGTAACTTTCTAGCAGTCCCCAGCTACCGTCTGAAAACAAAAGGAGGCAAAACCATAGCTGTTCTAGGAACTAGAGCCTGGAACATTTTGCCGCTCCAATTGAGACTGGCTCAATCAGAACGTCTCTTCAGGAAACTATTGAAAACATGGATTTTCGCTGCTCCTGACAACCTCGTGTTCTCCCTTATATGATACTCGTTATTATTGCATCTCTTTATAATTAACCTCTCGTTTTCTCCCTGCGATTTTCTTGATCACTTTCTGCTAGCGCCAAGATGCTCCTTGGAGTGAACGTAGCGCTTTATAAATAATTTCATTCATTCATTCATTCATATAAAAGTGTGGGAACTATGATCCTTAGTTCCATGGGGCGAGAGTCAGTGTGAGTTTGGTAGGGTTCAAAAGGTGGCTAAAAAGAACAAAATATTCTTAATGTGATCACTGTAGAAGTCTGTGTGTGTGACACCAAAGAGGCACATAATTGAAACCTTGTTGGCTCAAATGACCTGTGTATTTATAGTGCTACGACATCCCAGCTTGTGACAGAAAGCACTGTAAATATTGAAGTCAATATTTTAAGATAGTGTTACACAAAGCATAAGCTGGGCTGCCGCAAAATGAAATAGTATTTGGGATAAAGTGAGTAAGTGATTTCAAAATATATAGCAATAAGTAATCGGACTGCACTAGGTGCAAACCATTTTGTTTCTCCATTACTCCAGAACTCAGCAGATAACATCCTTACATTGCCTCTTAAAAATATTTTTTCACCATAAAGCTTTGTGACTTCATCAATTAAAGGCTGATGAGAAGACCTGTTTCTTCTTTAGCTCTCTTTACGCTCCTCTCTCCCACCCCTCCTCTTTCAGGCAGAGGCACCTCAAGGTCAGCATTAACCATTCAGGGACAGCTGTTTTTGTGAAAAGTGAGTCCAGGAGGTGGCAGGGAAAAGGCCAAAAGGGTTGCATTCAGGTGCAAAGCTCTAATCATCTAGACCCCTGGGGCCTCAGAGCAATGATCCAGGGGTCTAGATGATTAGGAAAGGAGGAAAATCTTTGGGTAGTGTAAAAGAAGTGGTCCACAAAAGGGACATTACCTGGGGGCTCTTATTCTTTGTTTACAAATGGACAGAGATAGCTTCGTCAGAGAGATGCCCCCAAGGAAGGAGCTGATAAATGGGGGCTTTTTGTTTTTTAAAAGGGCCATCACCACCCTTAATGCATCACGTACTGGGGCCAAGGATGTAAGCAGCCAGTGCACTCCAATTATGGCTGTCTTAGTACAAAAAAGCAGAGTGGAGCCCCATTGTCCTTGCTAGCAGTTTGTGGTTTTTAATTCAGTGGGTCAGGTACAGTGGCACAAGCGGCCAGTGGTATGAGGAAGCAACTACACTCCAGTAATGGCTGTTTTACTGTCCTTCCTTGCTTGCATTAGGGGCCAGTGCACACTTGCTATACCACTGTTGCTTTGGGCCTCAGAGCAAGGGCTCCCGGGAGGGGGGAAAACTGAAGCAGAGAAAACCCCTTAGTTTGGCCTCAAAGACATAGCACAAAGGGGATGTGGCAAGATGGGAGCCCTGTTTTTAACAAAGGGCAGAGGAGACCGCGCACATTTTATGATAGTAGCTATCATTAGTGAAGCAGGTGCAGCTGCACTGGGGCCCAGGAGTCTAAGGGGCCCACTGCATCACAATTATGACAGTCTCACTTTAAAAAGGGGACATTGGGGGCTTTTTTTCTTTCTAGCATTAGGGCAGAGGGCACCATTGCAGAAAAGACAATATATGGAAGCTAATTTGTTTTTCCGTCTTGAAAATGGTAAGATTCAAGATTGCACTGCCGGTCAGTCATGGTGGGGAAGGGATGAAAGAGGCAGAGGTGGTAGCCTGCTACTCAGGACCTCAGTTACCACTAGTTGAGCTGATGCAGTTGCTAGGGCCCAGGAGTTGAAAGGAACGTACTACACTCTAATTATGGAGAGCAGTATTTTCAAGTTAAGTACTGGTTTTGTTTGCTGTTATCTGAATCTCACATTTAGTGCGGATTGTGAGCTACAAAAAATGTACCCCTGCAATGATCTTGTAAGCCCTGCCCGTAAGCTCAGCCCTATCCCGCCCGCTCCTTGGACCCCCCAAAACTATGAGAGACTGACCTCATCACGCTACGTTCAGTGCTCACTAAGCTGCTCATATGGATGACTAGCTATCTACATCTCAACCCAAAAAGTCAGAATTTTTTCTGTCCCCACCCAAAGTCAAAAGCAGCTTTGCTCTTAAAGTTATTACCGAACTAACATCAATAGACTTTTTGCCTGTTCTCTCTCGCTCTCTCTCCGTAATCTCACTGCAATTCACTCTCCATAATTCACTATCTATGGTAACCCCTATAAATGAAATCTCAAAAGTTGCTAACTTCCACCTTCAATTTAACCTATACTGATACCTGCCCAACTGAACTTTGGCAATGCAGTCCTGGTGGATGTGCCACAAGCCTCAATTAAACATCGAAGGCTGCCTTCTATGCCACTGCAAGACTCCTGTCCTCTTCGAAAAAGTGCGATCACGTCTCCCCCATCGTACCTCCATTACATTGGCTTCCTATTGAGGCAAGAACTAAGTTCAAACTGGGACGTCTCACAATGCTCTACCTACTAAGACACACTCATACCTCAAGGACTTATTCAAATGCTCTAGAAGGTAAATGAGGTCCACAAAGCAAGCGATTTAGAACCTCTTGTGTGCAAACCAAATCCTTTTCAGCTGCTGACCTACCCCCTTTTGGTACTTTTTGTAACAACCTTCGATGGACTCCAAAACGTTGTCGTTACATCCCCACCTAAATATTCACCTCTTTAGATTATATCCTCCCACTGCATGTAGTTTTCTACCATTGCACTAGCATGTGTATTCTGTGAATTTGTATTATTCACTGAAGGTGGAGGAATTCTCTGATTTTGTATTTAATAGTTGACATATTACTGCACTTTATGGTAATGATGCACAAAGAAATAAATAACATACTCTACATAACACTTCAAAACCCATGTGTTGTAATTATTCTTCCTGTCATTGTGGTGATTCTCCTCCAAGCTAGTGATGTATCGAGCCCTACCCTATCTTTCTGGAAGGCCGCCAGAGTACACCCGGTCATCATTGCTTCGTCTGCCATGCAGTTCAATCGCAAATATTACCTGTTACTTTTCTAATACTCTGTCATGGGTTAACCATCAAATCAAAACTAATAAATAGTGTTGTGTTCTGGTGGCCCTGAATACTTTTCCTACTGTTTGGTGCTCCCTCTTTGTTCTAACGGGGATTCTCTGAGCTCCTCACCTCTTTCTTTAGTGGTTGTGCCAAGTGCTGCTGATGTTACTATGGCAGTGCTGTGTGCTGTTGGCCCTCATCCTCTTTGGTAGTGGTGCATAATTTGAATCTGTTCCTATAGAGTAGTGTAGTGTGCTGCTGCTGCCTCTGTGCCTAAATGGTGCTCAGTGACTTGCTGACCATCTGCTTCAATGGTAGTGCTTCGTGTTTCTGTATTTTCTTTGTGTAGTGCACTTCTACCATTGTGTATTGCCATGTATCTCAAAGGGAGGTAATCAGTGCATGAGGATCACATCTCACTGGTGGTAATCATGGAAACAGTTTGATTCTGTGAATTTACACTATCCCCAGTAGTAATGCTGTGATTCTGCACCTTTATTGTGGTGCTGAGTTCTGCCAACTCAGTTTAGACTTTAGCGTTGTGTGCTGCTGACCTTATGCCTCTGTGTCAGTTCTGTGTACTGCAGAGCCGTTGACTTTGTGGTAGTTCAGTGAGTTACTAAAGGCATGTATGACACACTAAATAATCCACACAGCCCTCATAAGGTCAGCATGCTAGCACCCTCCCGGGTGGAATCCAGCATCCCCTCAGTCCCTTCTAGTATGGGCGGTTATTCCCCATTCTATACTGTAGGTGACTCCGTGATGCAGCCTACATTAATCCCACGCACCCCAAAGTCTCCGCTTTGCCCTAAGATTTTACTAACAGCTCTCGAGCGCTGTTTGTTCAAGTCTCAAGTGGCCCACTGACTGAGACAGTCTTATCCAACCCAATGGCAGCCAGCAGTCCCAGGAGGTGAAAGAGGCAGGAGGGACGGCACACTCCTTTGTGAGCAGCGTGATAATGCTGCAGTTACTAGTGCTGCCAAGCAGAGGTCAACCCGGTGTCAAAAGTACAAAGCGACAGCCAAGCGCACAATAACGCTGCGATTGTAAGTGCTGCGAGGCAGAGATCAACCAGGTGTAAGCAAGTGTACAGATACGCCAAAAGCAAAGCGACCTAGATGCAAGAAACAGTTGTCTGCTTACTAGAAGTAATTAAAGAGAGTCTTTATACCACAGCACTGGGCAAAGCAGCCCAAGGAGAAGTGCCTGAGCTTGTGCTTACAGAGCCGTCCATACCTGATGAGGCGAGCCACCAAAGCTGCTGAGTGGGGCTCAGAACAGCTCCACAGGTCTTTGAAGAGTGAAAGTCAGCAAGGGGTTCACAATAGTGGCAGGTGGTTGTTCCAATGGAGACCAAGAAGAAAATCACATTTCCAGTTATCATCAAGGATGACCCAGAGGCCTGTACGTCTCAAGGTTTTGGAGAGAATGAGCTAGAAACAGTGGCTGAAAGACCACCACGTCCTGCCTCATTAAGTACCACACTGGTCTACAACACTACCGCTTTCTTGTAACCACCATCAGCATTCCATACTGCCAAAAAGCAAAATATTGGCAACCGATAGACTGCGTGGATAGAGACAGTTGACAATTTCATTGATGCAGTTGAAGAGACTGATAACAAAAAGATAATCAAATACCTCAGAAATCTTGATGGTGATGGCGTAAAGAACGCCATAAAGAAATTGCCATGAAAATGCCATGAATTGAAGAAATCACATACCGTCAGATTAAAGAAACCTTGAATCTCAAGTTCAATCTAGTGCCCAATGTTGGCTACAAAAGATATATTTTTAGTCGAGTTCGACATAGTTGGCGAAACCACCGATGAATTTGTAAAAAGACTTGACACACTCATCAAATAATGTAAGTCCAATGAAGTTAATGATGAAGAAGCCATACTTATCAGGGTCATTGATGGATGCTTGTCCGATTCATTCAAACAGCGAATGCTGAGAAAAACTCAGAGTCTGGAACGGGTATTAAGGATGCTAGAGCTGAAGAGCATGTTGATCGACAAGCTGCTGACATGGAGGCTAGATGTGCCCAGAATGAATCCGTCATGAATGTGAAAAGCAAGTCAAGCAAAAGACTGAAGGACACAAAGTGAGTTCTACATGTAAAAAGAAGTTATGTTATAGATGTGGATTTTAGTTTTCACATTACGACAAATGTCCCGATATTAGACAGATATGTAAGAGCTGTGGAAAGGAAAACCATTTTGTGATGATGTGCAAAGCAAAGGGAAAAACCAGCATGAAGACATAATGGCTGCCGGAACATTCCAGAAGCAACGTTCGACACGCACCCACAAGGCCTAGTGGAGACGTCGGGTATGGCAAATAAACACTGAACGAAGTCGGTTGCCATCTAAATCATTGTCAAAAAGTTCCTCTATATCGGTATGAAGTGAAAGTGTAGAAGATGGTTGAGCCACGTCGATGTTTTCTTCAGAAAAGCGTGCACATGTTGGACTGGCCGCATGTGAAGAAAAATGTCAGTCAAAGAAAAGTCGCCATGCCAATGCACCAAATTCATTGAAACATTGTCTGAAAATGACATTAAAAGTAAATGGTTGTTCGATACCTTTCATCATCGACAGTGGTGCATCAATAAACATTATGCCTGAGGAGAAATACAATGAATTGCATCCTTTGCCACAGCTTAAGCTGTCGAAAACCAAAATATATATCTGGGTTCCATTGACACTCTTAAAAAGTCAAGGTTCATTTTTAGCGACAATGAAACACAAGAAAACAAAGCCATTACCGCTTTACGCTCGAGTGTGGCATTCTGGACCTCACTGCCGCTCTCAGTGATGGGACGCATTGCTATATCCAAGATGGTGGTGCTCCCCCGCCTATTGTACTTTTTCGTGAACTTACCACTGGTGGTCCCGCACTCCATTTTTAGCACCTTGAACACGATTCTCATAGAACTTATATGGGGGAAGGGCCGCCGGAGATTAAGCCTCCGGAAACTTCAATTAGAATCCACTAAGGGTGGTCTGGGAGTCCCTGACTTTAGGGCCTATTACTATGCCTGCCAACTTCAGTGGCTGTCCTACTGGACAGCGAGCAGGAATTTGCAAGAAATAGGATATGCACCACAGGACATAGACCGAGGCAAATTACACTCCTTACTGCTACCAAAAGCCAAACTCCCATTAGGGGGACCCCCATTACTCATGACCGCGCTACATTGCTGGAAGAGGGCTATATTATACACCTCGGGAGCAACACCATATGCGTCTAACATCCCATTACTGGGTATTCCCATCCCTGGAGGAGTGCTAACTAAGGCCAGACTCCAAGCCTGGTCTGAGACTGGCGTAGAGGAAGTGGGGCAGTTCTTTGGGGACGGCAACCTCCTTGATCATGCAACATTCGTCCTGACCACGGGGGCACCAGACCGTTTATATCTGACACACGCGGCAGTATCGCACTATATTAGGAAGGCATGGACGCCACAACGCAGGGAACCTCCACAACATGAATTGGTTCATTTACTCTATTATATGGGGGAAGGAGACCACCTAGTCAAATGGTTATACACGGGTATTAGGGCGCAAACATCTATCACTCTTATTGGGCTTAGAACGCAATGGGAGACTGATGCACACACTGAAATTACTGATAAAGCCTGGGCGAGCATGCTCGAACATCCCAAACGAGTATCCCGTAATGCAAAGCTTAAATTTATTCAAACAATGATACTGCATAGGTCTTATTTAACCCCACAGAAAATTCACCGTATGTATCCGGAGGCCCAACACAGCTGCCCCCGATGTCAGGGAGACGAGGCAGACTTTATCCATATGGTGTGGGCGTGCCCAAGACTAGGTGATTATTGTGATGGAATAAGGCAGTCACTCCAAGAGGTGACACATCTACCTGTCCAAGATAATGTACTGGAGTGCCTTATGGGTCTCCGAAACGCACTAACGCACAGAAGGTGCAGTTGAGGTTTTTAGACCTTGCTCTGGCTCTGGCTGTAAGAGCAATTACCATGAGGTGGAAATCCCCTAGAAGTCCCTTACTGACTGCATGGCAGACCGACATGGTGCAGTGGGGGGGAGCCGAGAGCGCGGCAATTAGAAGGGAAGAGGAAAGGGGTTCACGAAAACACCCTATTTCTATGGACTGGGACATTCTGCTAGAAAATTTTAAACAACTAGATGTCACACCAGACCTTACCAGCCACACGACATAGCCAAGATCTCATCTAACAGACGTGAGTCAGAGCGAAAACTAACATGTAGATCATACTACCAGGCCACAAACCGTACTAGAAATAATAGACCAGGAGGGAGGGTAGTGGGTGGGGGGCTGTTATATAAGTTTAGATGTTATGGTTTATACTTGAAACACGCTACAAGTGGCTAATCTGGGCGTACTAAAGTCTTCAGAGATTAAGAACACCTCGGTTCTGGTCGCTGGGGCAGACTTATGTCCACCAAATCACTATATTTGAGGTGTTTGTTCACCAGGATGTAACGTCTTGTACGCAACGTGTGGGGCATCAACAAAAGAAAATGCCGTGTATAATACAATGATGTCATTGAAATATTGTTCTGGCGACTAATAAAGTGTTAAACAAAAATAAAAAAAGTTCCTGTGAGCTCAGCTTCAGCATTCTTGCTGATATGGGACTGATTTCAGTGAACTACAACATAAATGCTCACCGTTGAATAGTAAGTCAGTTCCCTTAGATGTTTCTTGGTTTGGGAAAGCTTAAGACTATGAAAGTAAAGTTGCATATTAATGAGGATGTCCGTCCTGTTGCTCAAAGACATAGACAAATTGCTTTTCATTTACAGCATGCTGTTGAAAAAGATCTTGAATAGTTACCTAAGCATGATATCTTTGAGTGTTCTACTGGTCTAACGCCATAGGTTTCTCCCAACATTGGAGTGCCCAAAAAGGACAGTGAAAGAGCGGTACGAATATGCGTTGACATGCGTCAGGCAAACAAGGCATTTGAAAGAGAACGACATCCAGGTCCACACAATGCTCATATGACAATGCACTTAAATGGTGCAAAGGTTTTCTCTTGCCTTGATTTGAATAAAGGTTATCGTCAGTTGGAACTCAAAGAAAACTGCAGGTGCATTACACCTGTTTCTATACATGTTGGTCTGTTTCGATACAAAAGACTAAGCTTTGGTGTGTCATCGGCTGCAGAACATTTCCAAGATGTCATTCAAAGTATCATACAGCCTGCCATGAATGCGTTCAATTGTAGTGATGTCATATTGGTTTTGGGAGCTCCTCAAAAGGAGCACGATAAGACTGTCACACAAGTATGTTATTTATTGGCTGATGCAGGTTTGACTTTGAATGCAGATAAATGTGAGTTCCATAAGACAAAGCTAAAATTCTTTTCCATTCCTTTTCTGATGGGGGTATGACATCTGATCCTGTTAAAGTACAAGTGCTGTCAAATGCTGATCCCCCACAAGATGTTTCAATGGTGCGTTCATGTCTTGGAATGGTCAGCTACTGCTTTAGTTGTATACGAACAAGACTTTGGCACTGTAAATGCTCTATTGAGAGAGTTGACAAAAAAGAATATTTCATTTCAGTGGTCACGTGAATATAAAAACAGTTTTGAGAAAATCAAACAAGCCATTGAGAATGCTACTGAAATGGCTTATTTCAATCCGAAACCTCATACAGAGGTTGTTGACTATCCCAATTGGGTTAGGTGCTATCTTTGCACAGCACAGCGTACACCTGATTGCTAGAGGGCATATTGTGGCATATGCAAGTAGGAGTTTGTCCCAACCAGAACTCGCTTACTCACAGCCTGAAAAAGAAAGTTTAGCCGTGTTATGGGCATGTGTTTACTTCCATGTACTCCTGTATGGAAAGCCTTTTACGCTGGTAACTGATCATCAAGCTTTATTTATTTTAAATTTTGTTTATTAAACAGCTTGCACATAGAGATCATGCATCACCCTGAACACCGGGGAAACAAGGCACTGTATACAATAGCTTAATGCAAGCCGACTTTTCCTTGGTGTTAAAACTTAAAGCAAACATGGAGCCCCAACTAACAACCCTTCACCTATCCCCCCCAAATCCCCGGCATGGTTGCATAGTATTATTACATCTTCTGACAGTACATTGTTAATATGACAATACTCCCCATCAAGCCTAATAGTCCTATCGCACCTAATAGCTCAGAACGTACAATGCCTCACTGCAAGTCTGGATTCCCAAGGAGATACCCCGTCAGGGGGGCCCAAAAGTCCTTGGGACGTGAGGCCTCAGGTAGCTCTTCAGCATATATGCCCAACTGATCCCTGCAATATAACAAATCACGAATCCACTTCTGCACTGTCGGAACAGTTTTTGCTCCCCAACACTGTGCCACGGCCCGTTTGGCAAACAGGGTAGAGATGGCTACTAGCCGTCTATTACAGGGCTTAAGCTTCTGCACCCATCCCAACAGACACACTTCCGGTACACACTCAACAGTTTCCAGAACTACAGCCGTAAGTATGCGCATGACCTTCACCCAGAAGTTGTATACACCCATGCAGCTCCAGGCAAGATGCACAAAATCCGCATCCGCCTGTCCACAGCATGTATTGTCCCGCAACCCAAACCTTCGCAACTGTAACGGTGTATAGAAAAGCTGGTGTATGTATTTGAAATGAATTATGCGAAGATTACAGTTTGCCGTCAAGCGCCCAGTTAACGTACAACAAAACTTCCAGGAGTCTATCGAGAACGCTTCGCCCAAGATTGTCTTCCATTTATTATAGGAAGGTGAATCGTTAAGATCGGTTTCTCCTAGGGATGCATTGTATAATTTGGTAATAAGACCACTGCGTTCTGCACTCGCCAGCACCGCCCGCAGTGCCAGCAGAGTGCGCGGCTCTGTTGGGTATGCTGGGTATACCGCACAAATTGCCTGTCGCACCCGTACATACATGAAGCGCAGCATCATTCCGGCATCGCGTCCGCCCTGGAGGTCCGTCAGTGAGCGAAAGCGACCCTGGCTATACAAGTCTCCCAAAAGTTTAATCCCAACTCCACTTAGCGCCTTCAGAGCCGCAGGCTCCTGCGCCGCCGATATACCCGGATGTGCAGCGAGGGGGAGCGTTGGGGCATATAAATACTCCAGATTCACCCTTTTAGCCAAAGTTTTCCATGCCCAGGCCGTACAATGCACAGGGCAGATTTCTCCACGTGAACCTCCCACTCCACCCGTCAAGGCTGCAGCAGCCAGAAGCACCGGAAGCACCGAATCCGCCTCAATAGCAGTATGTGGCTGAAATTTCTGTGGAAAGTACCAAAAGTGCGCATACTGCGCCTGTGCGCATAAGTAGTATAGTCGCAAGTCAGGAGCCTCAAACCCACCACGCTCAAATGGCTGGACCAGTACACTCCAGCTGCAGCAGGGCTTTTTGCCCCCCCACACAAACGTTAACATGGACGACTTCAAAGTATTGAACAGCGCGATATTCAGGCGAATGGGAATATTGATAAACAAATAAAGCAGCTTGGGCAAAAGGTCATTTTTATGACCGCGATGCGGTCCGCAAGAGAGAGAGGGAGTTTAGCCCAGCGCTCAGCCTGTTCCGTAATCGTGGTGACAACACGGCCATAATTTGCGGCAATCACAACCTCCGGGTCCCTGTGCAGCCACACACCCAGGTACTTAACAGGGTCGGTCGACCACCTCGGGGAATTCGAGATCCATCTCCCTAGTGCCTGCTGTGTCGGGAAAACAGTAGATTTGGCCCAGTTGATGCCCAGACCAGAGTATCGTTCAAACTTGATGTACTCACGCAACAGTTCCGATAGATGTATAGCAGGGTCTCGGACGTAAAGTAGCATATCATCTGCGTACAGCAACACCACTAGGGGTCGCTGTCTAAACCGCAATGCAGCCCCCGCATGCCTCTGACGCAGCTTACATGCTAGAGGCTCAAGAGCTAACGCAAAAAGCATGGGCGACCGGGGGGCACCCCTGTCTGGTGCCACAGTGGATGGAAAAAGCATCAGATACCCAGCCATTTGCACGAATCCGGGCCACCGGCGCAGTATACAATAGATAGATCCATTTTAGAAAAAACGGTGGCAGGCCCATTCGTAACAAGATAGTGAACATATAGTCCCACTGGAGCGAATCAAACGCCTTGGCGGCGTCTAAAAGCATCGCCACTGCCTGAAAATCATGCTCGAAGTAATGTAGTGGAGAAAAGACAGTGCGGAGATTATGCGACGTGGAGCGAGAGGGCACGAATCCCGACTGGTCCGGAAGCATGAGATTGGGGACCAATGGCTGGAATCTGGTAGCTATCATCTTAACCAGAATTTTGGCATCAATGTTTATGATAGAAAGCGGTCGGTAGGAGTCACAAGCATTTGCCGCCTTGTCGGGCTTCAGAAGAAGCACCAACAGGGCCTCCGTAAGAGAAGGAGGCAAAGCACCCGAGTCATACGCCTCCGCATAGACCTCCAACAGCCACGGCGCAAGCTCATCAACATATGCCTTATAAAACTCACTGGGGAGTCCGTCTAATCCCGCCGCTTTACAGGTGGGGAGGGACATAATAGCTACCTTCACATCCTCTACATCAAAGGGCTGTGTGATATATTCACGCTGTGCCGAGGACAACCAGCCCAGAGCCACGTCCTCTAGGTACTCATTAATGTCTGCGGCAGGCGGAGAGGTGCGCTTACTGTACAGGTTTGAATAAAAGTCCAGCACCACCCTACTTATCCCCGAGGTATCATAATGTGGCACTCCCTCCCCGTCCAGCAGTTCGGTGATGTGAGCCTGGCTGCGCGGCGCCGCTAATTTCTGAGCTAACGAGCGACTAGGACGTCCACCCTCTCCATAATACCGAGCAGTGCTACGACGAGATCTGTGCAACATTTCCTTGTCTACAGTTTCGTTATGCTCTGTAACCAGCTCGCGGATCTTAGAAAGAAGTGCGGGGGCGGGATTCTGGACATATTTACGCTCCTGCGCAACTATCTCCTCTGCAAGCTTACCAATTCTGCTCCGCAAATCTTTCAACACCCCAGCCTGCGCGCCAATACACACTCCTCGAATCGTGACCTTGAAGGCTTCCCACAGTACTCCCACGTTTTCGACCGCTCCCACATTGTCCTTGAAATAGTTATTTATGGCTTCACCCACAGTATGTTTAAATACCGGATCAGTCAGAGAAGAAGGCTGCAATCGCCATGCAAAGGGAGGCCTAGCAAACTCGGGTACCTGTATCTCAAGAAGTACTGGTGAATGGTCAGATAGAGTTTTGGCCAAATGTTGAACATCCACCACATAGGGACACATAGCCTCCGACAAAAGCCAGTAATCCAGGCGGGACCAAGTACCGTGCACAGTGGAGATAAATGTGTTTTCCCTGGCGCCAGGGTGGCGCATGCGCCAAATGTCATGCAAATTGCCAGCATCCATTATAGCCAGAAGGGCATCAGTAGATAACGTGTCTCGCCACCCCAGAACCCTCTCTATCCACAGCCACATCCAAACAAGTATTAAAATCCCTTCCCCCCATACAATGTCAGCAGTAGGAAAAACGGAGATACGGCGCCACACTTCATCAAAAAAGGAGCGATCATCCACATTGGGACCATACACATTTACCAAAAGAACATTCATGCCTCCAATCGTCCCGTGTACTATAGCCAATCGGCCCTGCTCATCCACGTCTGTTCCATGTACTCGAAATGGAATACCCTTTTGCACAAGTATCAGCACCCCGCGTGAATAAGAAGAGTAAGAGGAGGCCACTCTCACCCCGGCCCATCTTGTACCCACACACTTCTCAGAGACCTTAGTAAGGTGGGTCTCCTGCAGCAAGGCGACCTGAACATTCAACCGATCTAGGCATGCAATCACAGTGCGAATTTTCTTGGGACTATTAAGGCCACGAACATTCCAAGTAAGGAACCTTAATTTACTACCCATACATCGTAGTATATACTAATGGGGCAAAGGAAGATATACAATAGACCAAGCATATTCTGTCGTCAAATTCGTCCAACACATGCCTCTGATTCCCAATTCCCTCCCCCCTGTGTACCCCCCGCCCACTTCGGCTGCCCAAACTTGCCAAAGCCATCCCAAGAATGCCTAAACAAACCCCATTAAAACAACAACACAATAGCGTGGTGTGGGGAACTCCCATACGGGGGGCATCAGAGTGCTACTGTCCTCCCATTGCGTAGGAGGTGGCTGATCAGGTCTAGAACCTGTTACAATACATGTTCAAATACTAAAACATAAGGCTTCCCTCAGCATACATATAGCACAATAGAATTTGCCAGACCCAGGGATAGCAGTGGCAGTGCACATATACACCTATAAATGAGCAAGGCGACCATTAGAAGAAGTATTAGAGCCAACATAATAAGAGCCCTCATTAATTTTTATCAACATCCTCCCCATGTTTAACTTCGGCCTCACGCCGGTGTCTCTTCAGTTGCTTAGCGTGTTCCATCGCTGCCTTAGGGGTGGAGAAAACCTTGAAATTCCCTTCTGACCCCACACGAAGTCGCGCAGGATACAGCATGGCGTAGGGAACGTTTTTGGACTGCAGAAATTTTTTGACTGCACCATACTCACGCCTCGCAGCCTGGACAGCGACAGTAAAATCGGGAAAAAAGGACAAGGTGTTCTCCTGATAGCTGATGGTCCCCCTCTCCCTGGCCAGCCGCAAGATAGTATCCCGGTCCCGGTAGTTCAATAATCGAGCTATTATGGGACGAGGTGGGGCTCCAGGGACGGGGCGTGCCGCCAAAGAGCGGCGGGCGCGCTCCACGACAAACATGGAGGATAAATGCTCGGGACCAAATATTTCCGTGAGTAGGGTCTCAATGAAGTACTCCATTCTCCCAGTGTTCGTCGACTCGGGCAGGCCCGTTATGCGAATACTGTTCCTCCGAGACCGGGCCTCCAAGTCCTCATTCTTGGCCTGTATGAGGGCCAGTACCTTCTCCATATTAAGGGCCTTGCTCGTTACCTCACCGAGACCATCCTCAGCTTTAGAGACCCTCTGCTCGACCTCACCCATTCTCGCAGATTGTTTTTCCAGTTGGGAGGACATATGGTCCAGCCGATGATTGATAGTGGACATGCTTCCCTCTATAGCCTGGAGACTTTTCTGCATGGCTAGCAGCGTGGACTCCAGATTAGGCGGGCCGTCTCCCTGTCCATCAGCCTCAGAGTCAGAGGCCGCCTTCTGTTGTGCCCTGCCCGATTTTCGCGCCTCAAACGTGAGGCGGGGCTGCGACTTATCCGGCTTCCCCATGGTAAGTGTACAAGATATCAACAACCACCCAGGGGTGTTCCAGCTCAGCAGACCCTGAGCAAATGGTCCAGTAGTGTAGTGCAGTGAGTATACAACTATAGGCCAGTTTCCATCAGGCTACCATATTCGCGCAGTATACACAATGCCACACTCCTGAGGCGCGGAGGGGACCCTATACCCACAGCAAGCTTAGAGGCAGTCCCACCACAAAGCAGCGATTCCTCAGAGAGCCAGTGGTTCAAGCTTCCAGGTGGCAGGTAGAAATAAAAACGGCTCAATAACCGCCTCCAGGCCCTTTAGTAATATCCCGCAATGCAAGACATAAGCGGCGGGGATAAGCAGGCCAGCCCCACCACTGATCCCCAAGGGATATCAATGGGCAGTCTTATCGCACTCACAGGACCTCAAGGAGACAGCCAGGCCCCCGCAGTATCCGCACACAAGCGCAGAAATGGGCAGTGATGCAACTTCACCACAAGTTGCAGATATAAAGCGTGGTGTTAGTAGGGTCCCAGGCCCCAGAGGCGGCGAGTGCGGGGGCGCAACTCCAATGCTCTGCCCCGGAGCCAGCAAGAACACCGAGACAGCCACCAGGCGCCTAGCAGCAAGTCACACGAGGCCCACACCTCCAGGCCCACGGAGCAAGGGAACAGGGACCAGCCAGAGCACAAAAAGCATTCCTCCCAGCTGCCGTGCCGCACTCCACTCAGCACACAGGTAATCCCCAGGGTGGGGGGTCTCCAAGCGGGGGTCGCAGTCAGGCACACGCCAGCCGCGCCCGCAGGCGGCGGGCCGCGACCCAGAACCCCGGCCCACACCCACCTCCACAGCCGCGGGCCAAGGCCTGGGCCGCACCCACCTACCGCAGCCCACGGCGGGCGCCGATGTGCATCCACCTCCAGGGACTGCCGACAGGCCTCACAGCGTCTCTCGGGCGCAGCGCGTGATCCAGGCCAGCACCACCAGGTCAGCGAGCAAGCCGCAGCGAGGAGAAATCGCGGTGCAGTCCCGCAATAATGTGCCAGTCTCTCCCGCTTGCACACTGCACAGTCAGCGCTCAGGGCAGCCAGCCGGCACAATTACAGGGTCCAGGCGCAGACAACACAGGACTGCCGCTTCCTCCTACAAAGCGCCGGTTACTGGTCAGGCTCGTTCCGCAGTCAGCTCAGGCCGCCATCTTGACCCCGTAGCGAGCGGAGCACACTTCGCCGATTTTCAAGGCGCCACCGCGTTCGCCTGCCGCGCCTCCTGGCTCAATCTGTAGCAGGGATGACACTGCACGCCGACCGGCAGAAAGGAAACTCGGATGCCTATATAAATTATCGATATTAGGCGGATTGCGGATCGGCCGGGCGGATTTGGCAATCCAAAGGAAAAGATACCTCCTCGCATTGAATGTTAGGGCTACAATTCAAGAGTACAGTTATAACATTGTGCATCGACCAGGAAAGGATCAGAACCCTGCAGACTAAGTTTCCAGAGTGCCCATTCAAGGTCATGGCACTCAATTCAAGTCAGCTGAAGCTTATATCAACTTCATCATAAAATCAAACACATCAGCTGTCATTTAGTTAGCCCAGAGATTATCACTGCTTTGAGCCATGATAGTGAGATGCTCAGATGAAAGATATAAAACATCAGTTGTGGAACCAGCACACTCGCCTCTCACCAGTGAGGATGAATATCAAAAATACAGAAATGTCAAAGATGAACTGTCCATAACTCAAGAGGGAGTTATATTGCGAGGGTTGAGAATCTTGATTCTGGAGAGTCTGCAGCAGAAAATGATTGAAGTGGCCCATGAAGGATATAGAGGAATCAGTGCCTCAAAACGAGCTCTCCGAGACGGAGTCTGATTTTCGTATCTCGGCGAGCGGGTTGAGAAGGAATTAAAAGCCTGTCATCTATGCAACTGCCTGTCTATAAAAGTTACTCAACACACCCTAAGCATGTCAGAAGTCCCGAAGCATGCCTGGGAGAGAATAACCATTGACTTTTCCGGTCCACACGACAATGGGTATCACCTGATGGTGATTGTAGACGAATACTCGCAATTTCCATTAATTGAGGATCTCTCATCCACCACTCAAGACGGAGTCATTGAGAGACTCGATGACATCTTTGCGACATGGTGTGTTCCAGCCACACTAAAATTTGGCAATGGCCCGCCTTTTATTAGTCGGGAGGTCAAAGACGACTTGGAGCTTCTGAATATAAAGCATTAAAAGAGCACGCCTCTGTGGCCACAAGCCAATGGACTTGTTGAAAGATTTATGAACACACTAAAGAAAGCTGTGCAGCAGTGTTAAACTCTATATTGAGAGCTTACAGTTCAGCACCTCACTCGACCACCGGTGAAAGTCCGGCGACATTGATGTTCGGGAGAGCAATGACAACCAAGAAACCTCACTAGACCAATCGGAGAGAAAGAAATGAGAATGTAACTCGTACGAGGGACTTGGTTCAGAAACAAAAGATGAAGACATAGTCTGACCGAAGACGACATGCGAAAAACATAGTCTTCCATAGAGGAGACGGAGTGCTCGCATAGCAGATGCAGAAAAGAAAATCTAATGCTCCCTCTGATGCAGAACCTTTTCAAGTGGTGTCGATCAAAGGACACATGGTGACTGCCCAGCGCCCTCGTAAGTCTATTACCAGATACTCTTCTCACTTTCGAAGTTTGATTCATTGTTCATCAGATCTTCAGGGTGAAGGAAGGACTGATTCTGAATCACCAGTGGCTGCTGCTGCCTTTTCACCATCACAGCAGATCTTGTATCATGATTGTGGCAGGTTTTAACTTGCCACAACACATAAAGGTTGAACAATTACTGCGCCAAAGAGATTAATTGAAGACATTTAAATGTGTATATATATATGTGTATATATTTTGAAAAATTTGTAAGTTTTCTTTTAACCTAGGGGGAGATGTACTATCTTGCGAGTTAACTATGACTCCCTATACCCCAAACAGGAAGTTGCGATCTAGCAATTAACTGTTACTACTCCCAAGACGCATTTGAACTGCCAAAATATGGAGGCAGAGCCTTTTCCCATCTCTGCCCACTTCACTTGAACAAACTTCCTTTGTTCATCCGTGCGTCTCAAAGCCTACTTGAATTAAAAAAAATATCTTAAAACCTAGCTGTTTTAATGCCGCCTCTACCTAATGTCTGTCTCTCAAGCGCCGAGATGTCCCTTCGGGGACGAGTCGTGCGCTATATTAAGATCCAAATAACATAACATGGCTGAACCCTTTTGGCTTCTGATGAACTCCGTAAAGATTTTAACGTAATGGCTAGAGTGTATTGCAGTGAAGGCTGCTTTAGAATGTTGAGTTTGCAGATACACACAGACAAATAAAGACGTGTGATGCCAAGCTCTGTGTTTGGCGTAGTCATTGCCGGGTACCCTGGCTGGGAAGATGCTACATTATCGACACGTGGGGGTCGCCGACTTGTACTTGACCACAGGCGATAGCCTGAACTTAACAGGGGACCCCCTCCTCTTCACACTCGGGTCTGTGATCTTCTCCCAGCTACGGGCAGCAGCACACACTTCACAGTGGCCCTCCTCCTCGGCAGCATGTGGATGACCAACCTGGTCTCCATTCCTGGGCAAAGGCCCAAACTTCACAGGGGCCATCTCCTCTGCTACAAGGGGGGTCTCCCTCCTGATTGAGGAGACTGGTAACAGCTAGCCCTCCGCAGCGGTCCAGACAGGGCCAGCCATCTTATACTTCACTCACCAGGATCCAATCGCCAGGATCCCCCTGGTCCTTGTTCCATCCAGGTGCTTTCCTCCTCACACAATCCCCTTCCACCCCCAGGTCTTGGCAGGCAGGTGGACTCTAGGCACCTCTCATCCTCTCAGGGTACTCCGGTCTTGGCAGGAAGGCAAAGCTCTGGTCCTCCAGCCTCAGGGCAAGTGGTCTTGATTCTCTTGGTGATGTCCCCTTACCCGGCAGGGAGACTGCCAGACCTTGGTCCCCAGCCATGGTTCCTGCAGCAAAAAACGTGTGGTGACCTTATCTCTCCTGAAGAGACTGCTGTCCAGCTAAGTATGAGGCTCAAGCTCCCACCTTTGTTGTCAAAATCCAGACACTGTGATTTAGTGTCTGACTTTTGAAATTTGAGTTGGGGCTGTTATCTCCTCTGAAGTGCTCTCTCCTCTACACTGCCCTTTGTTAAAAGGATAGTTTGACACAGCAGAAGTGTCTCCCATTCTGAGTGACCCACAACACAGGCCAAGGGAGTGCCAGGGGTTCACACCTGGCTGTCAGCCCCCTCTGAAATATGCCTCATAAAGGTTCAAAGGACTAAGCCTTCCTCTCTTTCAGATTCCCAGGTTCTGCCAACCTGATCAGTCCCACCATCTTCCTGACAATGATCCCAAGCCCCACTGACCAGTAACTCGTCCTGGAATCAAATAGACTTTTGATGTGCACAGCAGGATGCTCTGCTCCTCCCCCTTCAGTGTGTGTGACCCACCCTGTCCTCAGAAATGTCAGCAACACACATCTTCTGTCTGAGTGTTGCAGTCCTTACTTCTCCAGCCTCAACAGACACTGTGCTTTCCAAATGGAACCCACAGGCCTCCATGTTCTGTACCACCCACAGCCAAACACAGCCAACCTATTGCGCACACACAAGCATCACGCACTGTCTCAGCATGCACACACAAGTATCACACACTGTCACAGCACACACACCTCGTTGCTGCACACACACACACACAAGTATCACATGCTGTTCGACGCTGCACCCAATCCATGCAGGCTGTCACAACCCTGTGCAGAAGGAGGAATTACTGGGCCCAAACGTGGTGGTTGAGGCCTTTTACTTCAGATGTCTCGAACCCTGTCTGCTGAGAGCAACTGTGCCAAGTACCCCTTCAGCACTTGGCTCTCAGTGGTAGCGCGGTTTGAGCAGGCCAAGGCTTCTCAGGGAAGAGGTAGGTGTAAGGCAAGCACAGTCCCACAACGCAAAATACATCCATCAACCCCAACAAATAACTGTCCAGACAAATACCTGCTTTTATGTAACAAGCATTGGTAAGGCCAATAGGCCTCACCTATGCAAGAGCTGTTGGCTTTGCCAATAGGTTTTAGCCATGTTGTATGCTAGCGTGACTGCTGTTCAGCATTGCTAAAAAGTTAGTGGGGTAAAGGAGAGTGGAGTGGCTTAGAGTGGTGTAGAGTTGATTGGCGTGGAGTGGCATACAGTGGAGTGGTGTAGAGTGTCATGAAGGGAGTAGAGTGGAAGGGGATTGAGCGGAGTAGAGTGGAGTGATGTGGAGTAGAGTTTTGTAGAGTGGAGTGGCAGTGTTGTGGAGTTGTGTAGATCTGCTAGATCTTCTAACTAAAATTAAATCTGGCTTCCCTGCTGACCAGTGTCGTCCTCGTATCATAGCAATGCTTGCCACTTTTCTTGCACCATCAGTTACCTCTTTATGCAACTTATCTTTGCAGTTCCTCGGGAAAGAAAAGATGCCTCTGTCACACCCATCTTAAAAAAAACTCATGCCGATCCTTCGGACCTGGCAAATTATCGTCCTATCTCTCTCCTCCCTTCGATAGGCAAGGTGCTTGAGTCCTATGTTTAACAAACAGCTTTATTCCTACTTGGAGAGTCATCACCTGTTGGATGCTTCCTAGTCGGGCTTTCGCCCCTTCCACAGCACTGACACCACTCTTTTAGCAGTAGTAGACTCACTTAGCATATCCCTGGACGCTGGCACGCCAGCTATGCTGGTTCTCCTTGACCTGTCGGCCGTGTGCTATACCGTGTCACATTCCATCTTGATCCAACGGCTCTATGAGATGGGGATCCACAGCACCGCCTTAAATTGACTTATAGACTCTCTTAAAGGCAGGACTCAAAGCATCACGCTCGCCCCTTTTCAATCTAAGACCTTGTCCCTGGACAAAGGAGTTCCTCGGGGCTCCGCTTTGAGCCCTACTCTTTAACATCTATATCGCTCCCCTAGCTCAGCTTGTTAAGTCCTGTGGTTTTGAAATACTCTCTTATGCAGATGATACCCAATTGGTCATCTCTTTTGGGCAGGACACTGAGAATGTTAAACATCGTTTTATTGCCTGTATGAAAAAATTGCCATGTGGATGTCCCTGAACTGTCTTCAGCTAAACGGGGACAAAACAGAGATTCTACTGTTTGGCAAAGCACAGCTCCACTGGACAGATGAATGGTGGCCGGCTGAACTTGGTCGGGCTCCTTCTTCCTGAAGTACAGTGAGAAATTTGGGTATTCTACTAGATGACAAGCTATCTATGAAAGATCAGGTGAAGTCTGCCTGCAGCATGTGCCTTGGGACATTGAGCCTTCTCAGGAAGATCTTACAGTGGCTTCCGCTGACCTCTCAGTCCCATACTCTGATAATCAGTTGCCTGGACTATGGAAATGCGCTTGTGGTAGTATCAAATAAATCCCTTCAATCTAAAATGCAGGTGGTACAAAATACTGCAGCTTGTTCGGTTAACAAACAGCCTCCTAGCACACCCTCAGCCCCTCTGCTCAAAGCCCTTCATTGGCTCGCCATAAAGAAAAGAGCAATATTCAAATGCCTCTGCCGGACGCATAAAGCTCTGTCAGGCAAAGGACCCAAATATCTACAGGGCGAACTAGTCCCTACTTTCGTGGAAGAAACCTTAGATCAAGGAGTCAACTTCTTCTTTATCCCCGGCGGACAGGACTTCTTGTACCTTGCTCCATACCACTGTAACAAGCTTCCCTTTTTCATTAGGGCTTGCACTGAAGTTATCAGGTTTCAGAAAACATCTTAAACCTGGCTGTTCTAATGGTTGCTTCTTGACTTATCTGCTAGAGTGCATTGGCATACAGTTGAGTGGTGCGGTGGTGTAGAGTGGTGCAGTGGCGTAGAGTGGTGCAGTGGTGCATGATAGAGTGGTATGGAGTAGAAAGGCGTAGAGTGCAATGTCATAGAGTTCAGTGGTGCACAGTAGAGTGGATTGACGTAGAATGTTGTAGCGTAGAGTGCATTGGCATAGAGATGTGAAAAGTAGAGTCTAGTGGCATAGAGTGCAGTGGCACAGAGTAGAGTGGTTTAGAGTTCAGTGGCAGAGAGTAGAGTGGCGTAGAGTTCAGTGGCAGAAAGTGCAGTGTTGCAGAGTAGAGGGTTGTAGAGTGGGGTTGAGTGCATTGGTGTGGATTGCAGTGCCATAGAGTGGTGCAGAGTGAAGTGACGTAGAGTGCTATGGAGTAGAGTGTTGTACAGTGGAGTGGTGCAGAGTAGAGTATAGTGACGTAAAGTGGAGTGGTGCAGACTAGATTGGAGTAGAGTGTGTTGGTTTTGAGAAAAGTGGTGTAGCGTGCATTGGCGTGGCATGTAATGGAATGGCGCAGAGTGGCGTAGAGTAAATAGTTTCAGAGTTGAGTGAGGTGGCGTAAAGTGCAGTCGCATAGAGTATAGTGTCGTAGAGTGCAGTGGTGCAGAGTAGATTTGAGTAACTTAGAGTGGATTGGCGAAGTGTGCAGTGGTACATAGAGTAGTGTGGGGTAGAGTACATTGACGCAGTGTGGAGTGGTATAGTGTGGAGTGGTGCAGAGTATAGTGCAGTACTCAGTTGGGGTGGCGTAGTGTGAAGTAGTGCAGAGTAGAGTACAGTGTCGTGGAGTATGCAAGGTGTGGTAGTGCACTGCTGTTAAAGGCAGTGCATCTTCAGTTGAAATGACCATTACATTTGCCCAGACATACAGTTTTACTGATAAAAGTACACTGCGCACAAACGATAATGTGTGGAAATGCCATCACCTAGTGTATTGATTTGTTTTGATCATATTAAAATATTTGTTTCCTCCACACTCCAAAATTACCAAAACATGTGCTTCATATGTGCTTTCCATATTCTGAAATATTTGCACAGTTTACAGACATTTACATTTTGTTTTGTGCTAGAAAAAAAATAACATAGTACAGCATACCCCGAGTAGCCAGCATGATTTTCAAATAAATCCTCTCACTTTGAAGTCAGAGAAACAAAAGTAAACTCCAAGCTCCCTGGAAGACAGACCCTGACATTTGACCTCTGTCTTTGAATGGAAATCAAATGTGACAAGATAAGAACAAGATATCTAGACCCGTGTACAAAAATGCAGTACTGGTGGAAGAGTACAGTAAATAGGGTTTGGACAAGGGAAGGAACGAACTCAATCTGGACAGCCTAAAACAAAGCCAACAAATGTGAGTTACAAATACACAAAGCCAATGGTAAGCAATGGGCGCAATTCATTCCCAGGGAAGCTTTCTGAATGTTTCCAAGAAGTCGTTAGCAAACCAGACAACTGCGCTGTCTGGTAGGCTTCAACCTAAAAAGGAGTATTTATCTACTAACAAAGTACAATACAGCAGATTTCAAACATTATACACAGCCTTCTTGAGGCAAGCCCCCTAGTGTTACCCGGATCAGTTTTCCAGTCCCAGTTAATGGCTGATGGTTATTACCCATTCACATGTGGTAACATCCAAGCTCGGCCCGCTAAGTCATTCAAGTCGCAGTAGTTCTATGGGATCCTTTTGCAAGATCCTCCAGTCTCCGTCCTGGAGCTTGTTAAATCGGACCAAGTTCCCCAGTGCCCGGTGGCCCGTATGCCACTTTTAACCGATCTTGTGGAGTGGCGATTCAGAGTCCCCGGGTACCCCTCGGAGCATGGTTGTGGCCAGACAGCAGGAAGCTGAAGTCACGGTAGCTGCCATCCTCAGGGCTCCTCTGATGTGGTAAGTCTCTCCTGAGATCTGGGGGCAAGTATCTGATGCTCCATGATCGGATAGTTGAAGTCATTGCTCTCACTCTTCACAGATCATGGTCTGCAATGTCTTCTCCGCTGCATGTGGGTTCAGGGCAATGGCCCTCTTATTCCTTCAAGGCCCGTAACTCCTGACAATCAGGTAGGGTTGCAGCAAGTCGAGGTCAACGACCTGCTCTCTTCACTGTGGCCTCCAAATGTCATACAGGGGGGTCACAGGTGGCACAAAGTAAGTGATGGCCCTCTTTGGGTCATGGTGCTGTATTCCGCACCTTCCCACATTCTCATACCATAGCACCAAGGGCGGTAACCCTTCGTCTTTACCACAGCCCCCACATGGCATGGGGGTCGCAGACCTTAACATTCATGCCGGCAGCCTGATTGCTGTGGCGGTCCAAACATACCAGAATCTCACACTCCACTCCTGGAATCCACACATCGGGATCCCCACTGAACCTCACTCTCTCCAAACGATCTCCTTCACCTCACAGGGACCACCTGTCTTGGGTCAGGCAGAAGCTGGTACGACAGGCTCCAAGTGAGTGTTCTTGATCATGCTGGGTGATGTCCCCTCACCCAGCATGGGAGACTGGCCGACCCTTAGTCCTCAGTCCTGGCCACAACTGGCGTACCCCCCCTCCTTTCACAAGGGTACCACTTGGTGCACCCCTTCCAGTCTAAACCGAATGCATTCCTGTGGGGAAGCCCTAAATCATGAGGCACACGCATGATTTAGGTCTGCCCATGACCAACACTCACTACCAGGGATCCAGATATTGTTGCGTCCGGGGCACTCAGGGCAAAGGTGCACATCAGTCACCATGCAGGAGGCTATTTCGTCCTACCAAAGAGACATTGGCAAAATGGTTGATTAATGAGAAAAGGTTAAGTGCCTATTCCTTAAATGAGGAGGCTAGATAATCTATTGTTCAGAACGATGGGTTGGTGTTGCTTTTGTCTGCGAGCTAGGGCCACATTGAAGGCTGAGCAGTTGAGGAAGCAGGTTTGAAATAAAAGGGAGGGTTAAGTGCGTCAGTCGTGTAAGCGGATGGAGCCTTCCCTGGTTGTCTGTTCTCTTTTCTTACGTCTGATCATCAAACGTTTAATTGAGTTTTTGCCAGCCCTTGGAAGAGGCTTGTTGTTCTAATATTATTGGAGGGTACTCAGGTGGCAAAAGGTGTTGAATATCTTTTCTAAAATAACATTTTTTTGTTTTTTTCACAAGCGTAATTGTACCCAGATTAGCATTGCACCTTACAGTCAGAAGACTCACTCATCAGTGGCACATTCAGCGTTTGTGCAGAGGTTCTTCTCTACCTGGAGACCTCTTTCTAGTGTATCTAACCAGTAATGCATGGCCACCAGGCGAGGAATAATACTCCTCAAGACACACAACATCCCACACTGTGTCTGGGTTGTTTGTAAAGAGAAGATCTTGGGTAAAAAATCGTCAGTTGAAGAGTTTGTTTGCATTCAGCCTATATTGTATTGTCGTTCAGATGTTACTTTCTGTAAGGCAAGAAAACTTCAAACTTCTCAGTAGGTTCTAATAGGATTACACTTTTTTAAGAGAGACGTCAGTTTCTTGTGATACATTAACTGCATCTCATATCTTTAAGGAACAAAATATCTTTCTCAGAGAAACATGCATCGTTTCTAAGTTTTGTAAAATATTTGCCCACCTAAATTTGATTTTAAATTGGCCTAGTATCTTTGAGCTTTCTAAGTGACATGGTAAGGTTGCATTTTTTGTTCATGTTTTAGTCCTCACTTTCGTCTTGTGGCAGGGGGTGAAATTGTAGCATTGCTATTCAAAGATTATGATGCTTTGCCTAGTCATTTTGATGTCGGGATAGCTAATGACTTTTATTTGCATAAAGGATTTTGAGGAAGGCTTTGAGTTGGAGAGTAAACTGTGGCATCACCCGTTCTCAAAGAATACTCTACTTTGAGCCATTTCTTTGTTCTTTAACTGAGTACTAATCTGTTTTTGCAAGAAAGGACAATGGCCTGTATTTGATGATGTATCTAATGGCGTTCATGGGTATCTTTTGCATTTTCTCGATTTGGGCCTTTGTTAGGCTGGACTTTGCACTTTTTCAATATTGTGGTTTCAAGCTTGCAGCAGCATAGTCTTAAAGGACATTGTTTCTCAGATTAATTTGACAAGTACCCTGTCAACGTTTTTTCTTTAATGTATCTAGGAAGTCCAGTTGTGCTGAGGTTTTCAACCTTTCACTTATATTGTGTACCTTTCATTGAGGTGGAGATGTCTCATGCTGGTCTGCTGCAAATTGCTGAAATGGTCTCGACACGTTGCCCTTCTCTAGTTGGCGAGTGCAAACATGGGCAGCTTTGAGCTTATTTTTGTCTGGTTTTTTGTATTGTCAGTCCACACAAGCAAATCTGTTGTGAGTTACAAGGCGTACGTTAAGCAGTGTCTGCTAGAGAAACAGTGAAAAGCTTATGAGTTGCGGAGTCATGTCTTGTAAAATACCTGGGTTTTTTCTTCCTTTTGTGCTCCAGCAGTTTCTTCCTGCAACAGCAGAAATGTTGCATTATTATTCATAAGATGGTACTTTCACCTGCTCAGATCCGGAGTCTGATTGACATGGGATGATTGTGTACTTGCCTTGTACTTTAATGCAAAAAGCTTTCTCTCTCATACTTACCTCTAATTTATACTCATCTAAGATACAGCCATTGAGAAATAGATTCAGTCTATTAAGACTTGTGGACCTAGATGAAGATAAGTAAACCCTGTTTCTGACGTATGACCAGAGGAGCCTGACTCCCTATGATAGATTTCTGATTGCTCCATTACCTCTGTGGTTTAAAGCAACATTTATAATTGTTATGGTTCTGCCTTTTAAAATAATCAGACCATTGGAGCTCACTTAAAATAGTAGAAAGACTTGCTGTCATGCATTAGGATCATATTTTGTCAGTTTTGCTCTTCCATTATAAGTAGATTTTGTTGACTGTCTTATTTGGTAGTAATGGGTATTGATCTGAGTGGATTGTCCTGCTGATTTTGAAAGTTCTGTAGTAGGAGCCAGCTGTCAATTCCTGTGACTATCTTAATAGCTTGCTCCTGCTTTCATAAATAGAGTTAAAGCCATAGTGCAGATTTATATTCTTCCTAGTTTGTTGATGTTGAGAATGATGTTTGCCATCATTTTAGTTTGCTGCCTGCAAGTATGGGTCTTATACTTCATCCCCATTTACTCTTCTTCTCTCTCCAACTCCCTTCCTACCTATTTGAGAATTGCCTGCACTTATATGCTGAACTAGAATGATGCTCAAAAATAAGTCACTTGAGCTTTAGCTTTATGGATCTCTACGCCAAAGTCCCTTTGTGACCCCCAAAACTACCACCTATGTGACTCCAGCATCCCCACCTATCATTCAGGATTCATGTCGTTGCTCCCATATCGCCCACTTCTGTTTGTTCCTTCATTGTCGCACTTACTTACAAGTGATGTTTTTTCTACTTTGATTATGCACTTGATTGCTAAAAAAGTATCCCTTCTTTTGACCATGCCATACACAAAAGGCTTCATGTAGTCCATAGGATGTGGCAAGCAGTTTGCAGCAGCTGATCTGCAAGAAATTTCTTTCATGCTTTGAAAACCTAATCGCTCCGGTGATCTTACCCATCCTGTGCTGGAATTTAATCAAGGTTTTTTTTTTCAAAACTTTTTTATTTGGTACAAGACTTGTAGCTGTATCTTTAGCAATCATTGAGACCTTTACATATCGCATATTCTCGCGCAGTACGTCATTACAACAGTTATTGTAAATTTTAATTACCTGCGTATATTTATCAAATTACGTTATTTGCCACTTTGTGATTCGTTAACTGTCCTCCACTGAGGATTCCACTGTGGGTATTGTGCATATGCCACCTCTGAAAGTGTTCCATTTTCCCCACAGTCGTTCCCATTTTTTGGGGCACCCTCTGTGCATAAATACAGTATTTTCGGCCACCATAGCCATATCAATGTCATTACACCATTCTGTTATAGTGGGAGTGATGCGTGCCCCACAGTATTTGGCAATGTTTCTCTTAGCTATTGTCATACCCAGTGTCGCCAAGGTTTGCGCTGTGGTATTAAGGTCTGTTGCCTCCCATATATTTAGAAGACAACGCCTGGGTTCTGGTGGTACCGGGGCCTCACTTACTCTTGTTATTGTGGACATAACTGTCTCCCAATATGTCGCTATGTCTGGACATTCCCATATCGTGTGAAAAAATGTACCCACTGCCCCACATTGTCGCAAGCAGAGTTGGCTGTCAGTCTTACCTATCTTGCTTAGTGTGACCCTGGTGTAGTAGATCCTGTGGAGTACCTTAAGTTGAACGAGGTGCAACCTAGACGATATCGCCACCTCCCTCGGGGATTCTAATGCCTCCTGCCAGTCCGTATCATCCAATTCTCCCACCTCTTTCTGCCATTTGTCCCGGAGAAGCTGCGTGGGGTCAGGTTGGTTGTTAATAATTTTGCGGTATGTTAGGGATATGGCTTTTTTGTCCATATGCTCTGTCAGAAGTCTGTCTTCCAATGGAGAGGCTTCAGGGAGGATAGTGTCAGGTGGGATGGTCGCTTCTAATGCGTGTTTGATCTGGAAGTAGCGGAACATTTCCGTGGGTGCCATCTCATACTGTTCTTGAAGTTGCGAGAATGTGATTACTTTCCCCTTGGTCCAAAGATCTCCCACTTTTGATATTCCTATGATGTCCCATTGTTGGAACCCTTTGCTGTTGCGTAGTGTGCCTAGCTTGCCGGTTTCCCAAAGGGGTGTTGCTTGTGTGATCCTATTGTCCCAGCCTAGCTTTCTAAGTACCGTGTGCCATATATGGAGTGTCTGCTTTGTTGGTCCCAACAGGGCCGTGTTCTGGTTCTTGTTATATAGTGCTCGGTTAATCCCTCCCTTTCCCAGCACTAGCCTATCTAGTCGGTAAGCGGGGTCCGTGTGAGAGACATGGAGCCAGTGATTAATTACTGTTAATTGGGACGCCCAATAATACGGAATTTAATCAAGGTTGCTTAAAAAAAAAAAAGAATTTGATAGTGGAATAGATGCTGTTGCATGTGTGTAAGAGGTAGTCTGTACTGGGCGTTGCCACTGTTTGCAAATCCCAATGTTTCTACTTAGTGGAGCGCTTTCCCCATACAGTACCTTTTTTACCACTTGTTTGGGAAGAGGGATCTGTTGGTGCTCTCGCTTGAGACCATCTGCTAAAGGAATAACACCAAGTTAAAAGGTTTGGGTTCTTTTGGTACCAGATACCCTTCTTAAGACTGGAATTCACATTCTAGAGGGGCTGAATACCATTTGTAGATATTAATATCCTCACTTATACATAACAAGCATGGAACAGCATCTTCAGAATCTCCGATTTGTCATTGGAGATCAATAGTATTAATACAGCGGTCTGCGTTTCAGCTGTTTGTGTCTACCTTCGTATTCAGGGCATATACTTGTTCTCAAACTTGACTGTCTTGCTTTGAGATAGATGAATATTGATACTTGTCTAAATATATGTTTCTAATTTGCAACAATCTGGGATTTTCTATGAATGAAATCTACATTTCAACGTGCTATAATATACTTATTTGGGCCTACCATTTCCACTTCCAGGATGGATTGGACTTCAGAGAAAAAATTCACCATTTCCCAATTGGTCCTATAGCAGTTAATTGATAATTTAAAGGTCAGTTTTCAACAGTTTTAGATTAAGGACTATACAGCAACAGCCACCATCAGTCAAAGCGCTTTGCCCTCCCCACTCTGTAAAATCTCTTAAAAGATTTCCTTTCTAGCCGCAGTAGCTGAGTTCGTGCTAAATGCATATTCCTCCAAGAACATCTGAAGAGGGTGTTGTTGTTCTGATACTGGTAGATTTGTCAGCAGCGTTTGATACAACCTCTCATGGATCCTTACTACAACGCCTCTTTGAGGTTAATGTCTGCAGTAAGGCCTGGGGGTAGCTTGAATCCTTTTCTGAAGAGAGAAAACAACAGGTGTGTTTGGCCTCCTGCTAATCAATGGCAAGAAAATTGGTCGCTTGGAGTACCACAGGGGACTTCACTTAGACCTATGTTATTTAATATTTATCTGGCTCTCGTGGGCCACGTTAATTGAATCTTTTGACCTTAGTACTATTTCATATACCCATGACATACAGCTTCTTCTACCAGTAGATGCCTCTTCCTCCGTGGAGGCACTGAAATCTGGCCTCACTGCCACCTTGCACTAGCTTAGAGAGAACCACCTGCTATGCAAAGCGGATAAAACTGAGATTCTCTTGTTTGGCAACATAAAAGAAGAATAGTTGCTTAACTGCCACCCCCTCTGAAGTCTGCTTCATCAGTGAAGAATTTAAGGGTAAAAACAGATGACAAATTGTAATTTATTCCACAAATTAATTCTGTTGCCGCCTCTTGTTTCTCCCTTCTGAGATCATTGCAAAATTCCTGGATCTCCTACCCATGATGACCTGCTAAACAGTGGTGCATGCCCTAATCATTTCAAGATTGGACTATGCCAGTGGGCTTTATCTTGGCCTTCGGATCAGGCTGATTAACAAACTCCAAGTGGCGCAAAATGCGGCTGACTGCTTGATATTGGGTATTCCACGGAGAGCCCATATTTCTCATCATTAGAGGGAGCTACATTGGCACCCAGTGAAAAAGAGGATTCTTTTTAAAGCTCTTATCGGGATTTCCATCAAAAGGGACCACAATAACTGATTTCTATATTTATGCACTATTAGCCTGTGAGAGACTTGCCTTCTGCCTCTGCCTTGCTCAGCACCATTCCCAAATTTTGTTGCACAAGATGTGGAGACTGCTCCTTTACAGTATTAACCGATGGTGATGAAATCAGCTTCCTCTCTCGCTTTGTGGGATTTCTCAGGAGCTGGTCTTTCATAAGGCTTTTAAAAACCCATCTTTTTGCATCTGGTGGCTGTGGCTTTTTTTTCCTTACATTTTAGTCTCTAGCGCCCAGACACTTCTCCAAGTAGCTGTGCATTTGATAAATCTCCATCATTCATTCAGGGCCATAAAATTCACAGGCTGAAATTAGAGTAAGCACCATCAAGACAGCCATCTTCAAAATCCAATCTCTCTGCCTAGGAAAAGTTGTTCATTACTAGCGAACAACACTGCTGCTATGTTGTCTTTAAAGAAACTGGGAGAGACTCTGCCTTTCTCTCTTGCCATCTTGTGACTCAACTTCAGGACTGATCCTTTTAGTAAAAATATCCTTATGGGGAAGTCAAATTTAGAAAAGAAGATGGACCCTAGGCTAACTCCGTCCTGCTTGACACGCATAAAAGGTGGGTCTCAAACTGCTATGAACGTCTCTTATCCGTGTCAAACAGGATGGAGTCCACTTAATCGCTGTAACTGAGATTTGTTTCAGAAATAGACCTTCTGTGCTAAAGAGAATAGCTTTATCTGTATTCTGCCTTATGGCCGGAAGAGCCATTGGGATTTTCTTTGTCTTGTCAGGGTGGGAGAGGTCCACCACTTACACTTCCATCAAAAATGGCCTATATCTCCAAAATTATATTGATTGCTTCATTTTGGCCTCATCTTCCTTTGGTCTTTGATCACTGCGGCTCTCCATTACAAACACCTGCATCTGCAGGCTCTACGTTTTCTAGTCCAGCAATAAACTATTCCGCTGAAATTTTGCAGCCTAATTTCTGAAAAAAATATTAGATTCTTGTTTGATCTAATCTGAAAATAGTGCTGGTATGTATGCTGCTAGAAAGTATTGCATCATGGAGTAATGTTTAAAAAAAAAAAAAAAAAAAGCAAGAGTCATCAGAGGGGTACAAGAGCCCTCTCTTAGCTTACTTGAACAATGTCTTAGCTTTGATTCCATATTTCGATGGGGACTATTGATTTATTCCTGCAACCGTCACATGTAGTTTCCTGTATTTCAAAATCAAGAGTGTTTAGGTTCTAGGCTCTTTAGCGATTTCTCATTCGTTCCACTAAGAGAAGGCAACATTAGTTGCCTTTCAAACCTATCTTTTAATGCATTTTGTAAGTATCTTTTACAGAGCACATCTAGGAAAGATTCAGCTTGCAGGCAGGAAATTCTGTGTATTCTATCAATCAATCCGCATTTGTAAAGCTCCACCCTGTCACCCCTCGGGGTATCTGGGCGCTGTGTCTCCATCGAAGAGTCAGGTATTGAGTCTCTTTGAGTCTGCCAGCGAGGGAGCCGTACGAAGCTCGAGGGGGAGGTCGTTCCAGGTCTTGATTGCGATGTAGGAGAAGGAACAGCCATCGCTGCGGGTGCGGCGAATGCAGGGGTGTGTGTGAGGGCGAGTGAAAAGGAGCGTAGGTGTCTAGCGGGTTGGTGGAAGTTCAGTTGATGGTTGAGGTATGCAGGTCCTAAGTCATAGAGGGCTTTGTAGGTAGACGTGAGGATCTTGAACTGGCATCTTTTCTGGATGGGGTGCCAGTGGAGGTATCGCAGGTGGGGGGGCGATGTGGGTTTGTTTGGAGAAGTCCAGGATGAGCCTGGCTGCAGCATTCTGTATAGTCTGGAGTCTTCTGAGGAGCTGGATGGAGATGCTGGCGTAGAGGGCATTGCTGTAGTCCAGGCGACTGGTGATGAGGGCCTGAGTGACGGTCTTTCTGATGTTGGTTGGGATCCATCTGAAGATTCTGCGGAATATGCGAAGTGGGTGGAAGCAGGAGGAGGCGACCCGTTAACTTGTCGTTTTATGGTCAGTTGGCTGTCGAGGATGATGCAGAGGGTGCATGCGTGGTCAGTCTGTGTGGGTATGGGTCCGAGTTCTGCAGGCCACCAGCAGTGGTCCGAAACGGAAATGTTCTTCCTGAAGATCAGTCCTTCAGTTTTGTCGGAGTTGAGTAGGAGGCAGTTGCCTCTCATTCATTTGGCTACGTTGGTCATGGCATTGCAAAAGTCGGTTTTGTCGCAGGCGGGTTCCTTGGTGAGTGAGAGAATCAGTTGAGTGTCGTCTGCGTAGGAGATTATGTTGAGTCCGTGGGATCTAACAACGTCTGCGAGGGGGGTCATGTAGATGTTGAACAGGGTGGGGCTAAGGGATGATCCTTACGGACCGCCGCATATGATGTCTTTGGGTGCGGAGCTGAAGGGTGGCAACTGGATGCTCTGTGAGCAAGGAGGCTATCCACTTAAGGGTGTCTTGGCGTATGTCTATGTTGTGGAGTCTGTTGATGAGGGTGTTGTGGGATATTGTGTTGAATGCCGCGGAGAGGTTGAGGAGGATCAGGGCCACCGTTTCTCCATGGTCGCGGAGTATTCTGACGTCTGTCGCGGTTTCAGTGCTGTGGTTGGCACGAAATTCTGACATTGGGCGGCACAAAATCCTGATTGGGAAGCATCCAGTATTTGGTTTTGTTCCAGGAATTTGGAATTCTATTCAATTGAAGCCTAAGCAGGCATACTCCTTCATCTCTGGTGTTTTAAACTTTTATATGAAGTGGGAGAGTGGAAAGTACCAGTATGAAATGGTTTTGTGATTCCAGCCCTTACTCCTGACTCTTCTTTTACCTTATTAACTCATCCAGCCCCTCTGAACATATGGTGTGCTACAACCTGCCATGTCCGAAAAAAATCATGTTGGAAGTCATGAAGTAGTTGTTAATGCACATCAAGTGTATTCAGCTGCTTATGATGAATATAGACCCATCTTTTGTAGATTTTATGCATGTTTTCAACGCACATTCTTTGGATTTTGATGTGCTCCCATCTCCTTGTCACTTACCTCTTCCAATTACTATCCCCATCCAAGTAGCAGTAACTTGTTGTCTAGTTTGTGAGGGCTTTTTGGCGTTCCTTTTGGAAGTTGTCCTGCTGTATTTCAGATATGTATAAACTCTGAGATTCATATAGTGCTAACCTAGCTGCAAAGGAGTGCACTAGAAGCAGAGGGGTCTACGATGGAAGTTGAGGCACACAGGGCAGTGAGAGGTGTGTGTGCAGAAGGCAAGTAAGAGTAATGGCAAGTAGAGTTTAGGAGAGCACTCATAGGAGGGGGAAAAGGGGCCATGGCAGCTCAGTAATTCAGGCGGAAGATTCTCTTCTGTTTCTTTTTTTTTTTTAAACTGTTTATTGGCATTTTCAACACTACATTACCATCGTTGCAGATTGTTACATACATTACAGTTGCAGTCCACAGTTCCATCTTAGCAATGCTTTGCAAAATTGTACATACATTAATGTCCAGCTTAACACAATATTTATAGACATGGATAGTTTGTGACCCATTACAACCACTGCCGTCATAATCTCCCCACAACTCTCGCGTTCCATCCCTTTCAGTGTCTTGTGCGATTCATGGAACAGTATCCTCTGCCGTCGTTTCCACTGCAGTCGTTCTAAGTAAATACCTGGTGAGTGGGTCCCATAAATCACGGGGGCGGGAAACCAGCGGCAACAGCTCCACGTAAATATTATATTGCTCTTGGCTATAAATGAGATCCCTTAACCAATCCTTAAATTTGGGGGCTCTGCCCCTCCCGCATCGGCATGCTATCCTACGTTTGGCCATGAGGAAGCATAGTGCCAGGAACCTTTCAACATTACCCCTATATTTAGGGAGATATCCCAATAGACCCATTTCAGGGGTGATAGTGAGTGGTGCCTCAATCATTTCTCCTATGGCTTTCCCAATCTCTGTCCAATATTGTGCTATAGGCCCACATTCCCACGCCAGATGTAGAAAACCTGCCCCTTCCTGTCTGCATCTGTCGCATCTGTCACTCTCTCGGAGTTTAAATCTGTGTAACTTGACAGGGGTATAGTACATTCTGTGTAAGAATTTAAAGTGGATGATACGAAACCTGCTGCAAGCAGTGATGCGTTCTGTCTGCTGACAGCAGAATTCCCAGACTTCCTCTGTAAGTGGGTACCCCAGTTCCTCCTCCCATCCCAGACGCGCTCTCGCTGTGTTATGTGTCCCTGCCCCTATGGACACCTTGTAAATTCGGGAGACAGCGTGCGAAGCCCCTGCACGTATTATGTGATGCATCGGAAGTAATGTAGGGGGTTCTTCCGGGAAGGCGGGGGTAGCCGCCCTTACAGCGTGCCTCAAACGGACATACAAGAAACGGTCTAAGGCCGTGGGTGTTGTATTGTTAAAAAATGCGGATTCCGCTTTGAACTGCCCTTACTGGTACATATCGCCCCATGTGTGTATACCCGTGCGGAGAAGCAGGCGTTTACAAATCCCTTCCTGCATTACTGGCAAATTATGTTGATCCTGGATAGGGAGTAGTGGGGAGTAGAGCATGGTGACTTGGGACCGTTTGGCCAAAGCCCGCCAGGCGTTATTTGTACAAGCCACTGTGGAACCCCTGCCTTCAGTATTCCCGCTCGCTGCCCCAAGAAAGCCCGACAGTGACAATGGCTCCATGAACCCTCGCTCCACCGCCAGATGCGTCATGAAGGGCGGAGGATTGAACCAGAACGCAGCAAAATGTGCTTGAGCGCTAAGATAATAGAGTTCCGGGTCAGGTGCCTCGAACCCTCCCTGAGTAAATGGAAGTGTAAGAGTGCTCCACTTAATTCGTGATTGTTTCCCTCCCCATGCTAGGCGTATGAGTTGACTTTTAAGTCTAGTGAAGAAGGGGCGTCCGGGGAGTAAGGTATATTGGTGAATAGATATAAGAATTTTGGCATGATGACCATCTTCATTAAGGCTATTCGGCCTGCCATTGAGAGTGGGAGTGCTATCCATCTAGTAATGAGGTCCTCTACCTTATCCAGTGTCACTCCGTGGTTGGTGCGCAGCAGTTCATCCCTATCCCTGGTGACCGTGATACCTAGGTATCGGACCTCGTCGTCACTCCATAGAAGCGGATAGTCCATGGGGAACCGGTTAGTGCAGGTCGTAAGCGGCATGATTTGGGATTTCCCCCAGTTAATGGTTATGCCCGAATAGGCCCCAAATCTTATAATTTCTCGTATCATGGGGTTTAACCCCTCTGCCGGGTTACGTATGTATAGCGTAATATCATCCGCATAAAGCGATATTAACTCAGGCCTAGTAGGGTAGTCCAGTGCATACTGCTTATGATGTTGTCTAAGCATAGAGGCTAGCGGCTCCATGGCTATTGCGAAGAGCAGGGGTGAGAGTGGACACCCCTGCCTCGTACCTCTCGTGATATTAAAGGGGGGAGAGCGGTCACCATTCAATAATAGGGAAGCACACGGTTGATTATATAGCAGTTTAATCCATAGAAGGAATCCCGGAGGAAATCCAATGTGTGTTAATACTGCAATGAGGTATCCCCATTCCAAGGAATCAAACGCTTTGGTGGCGTCTAGAAAAACCGCCACCACCTGTTCATCCTGGTCAATCCCTTGCAGGATGGAAAAGAGGGTCCTCAAATTATGCGAAGTCGCTCTACCTGGTATGAATCCTGCTTGATCTGGACGAATTAATCCATCCATCAAGAGGGTAAGCCGATTTGCCAGTACTTTCGCAAGTATTTTGACGTCACAGTTGATCATAGAGAGTGGCCTGTATGAGTACGTGGAATCAGAGGGCTTTCCCGGCTTCAGCAATGATACCAGCATCGCTTCTCGCATAGTGCGTGGGAGTATTCCTGTTTGAGCCGCCTCTTCATAGATGGACTTGAGAAAAGGAGCCAGCGTATATATATAGGTTTTGTAGAATTCTATACCTATACCATCTGGTCCCGGTGCTTTGCCGCTATTGATTTGCATTATTGCCTCTCGGATTTCATCAAGTTCAAAATCTGCCGCTAAAAATTCCCTCTGCCGGTCGCTAAGCCAGGCCAGTTCCACCTGCTGCAAATATTGCGGAGTTTCCCCCTGTCGCTGGGCGCACGAGGTGTATAACGCGCGGTAGTGTGCAAGGAAAACTTCGGTTATAGCCTCTTTGTCTCTGCACGCCCTCCCCTCGCTGTCTCGTATGACCAGGATGTGATTAGCAGTTCTAGGGGGGAGTATGGTTTCGGCTAGCGCCCTACCGGGGCGCTCTCCCTCTCCATATCTCCGCGCCCTATGATATTTCCCTAGGAAGAGACACTCCCTTTCCGCCTCTGCCTGGTACTGTGTTATAGCCTCTCGTATTTTTGCATGCATAGGTCCAGTGTGTCTCCCTTGGGTCTCTGTCTCCCACTGTCGGATCTGATGCTCCAAGTTATTGATGGTAGTGCGGATATCTCTGAGGACTCCCCCTGCTTTGGCTATACAATGTCCCCGGATGGTAACTTTCAGGGCTTCCCACACCGTGGTCAGGTACTCCACCGATCCCACATTAAGTTTCAAGAATTCGTCTAGTGTGTCCCCCATTTCAGTTCTGAACACTGTATCAAGAAAAGACGTCGGCTGAAGGCGCCACTGCCGAGTTTGGGAGAATATCCCGGGGTACAATGGTCATGAGTACAGGGGAGTGATCTGAATATGTGCGTGCCAAATGACGGGAGTCTAGGGCACGCACTGCAATATCTTGCGTTACTAGCCATAGGTCCAATCTAGACCATGTGTTGTGCACCGCTGAGTGGAATGTCCCCTCAAGTCGCGTTGGATGTTGGTGCCGCCACACATCTACCATTAAATTGTCAGTAAGGATTTGCCGTAACTGGCGCTGCGCTCGAGTGTAGTGGTGCGGCAGTGGGTTGGAAGCGATCCATCGTGGGGTCTATCGTGAGGTTGAAGTCCCCCAGATGATGTGAGTGGAGCCTAAGCTAACTATGCGTGCCCACAGCGCCGAAGTAGTCCTCATCGTCCACATTGGGCCCGTAGCTGCATATCAGCGTGACTGACGCCGATGCCAACCTACCCCAGGCGACGCAATATCTGCCCTGCGGATCAATTGCGGACCCCTCTTCAATGTAGAGGTACGGACTTTCTAATAAGTATAGCCGTGCCCCTAGAGAAGAGCAGAATACGAGGAAAAGTATCTATGGGAAGCCCATCTTGTGGCGAACTGTGGTTGTTCATGGGGCCGTGTATGCGTTTCTTGTAACATGGCTATACTAGCCTGCTGCCTATCCAAATACGCTAAAATATGTCGCTTCTTCCTGGGATCTCCCAACCCTCGGACGTTCCAGGTAATGAGTCGCATTCCTGTGGTGCCACTATCTACCTGTCCGTCACCCATCATTTAGCTCCGAAGGTACATCTTGCCTGAGCAAGTGTGTATCACTGGCTGTCTGTGTTAGTATGTGATGCTTGTAATGCAATAGGACTTTGTCATGATGCAACATTCCTGTAATGCCTACGTTGTCCCCGTTACAATCCCCCCACAACGGCTTCCCCAACTTGCCATGTACAATGCCCTCCCCCCATCGCCCACCCAAACAAAACAATATGAACATTCGTGTCAACATTACCCACAGGGAGCGTTGTGTGCATTCGCATTCTGAATCAAGTGCCTTGGGCTTTGTTGAAGGTGGCCAACAATGTGGCATGCAGATGCTTTGTGTTAGCAAGTATACTATTACCCTTGACATACAGACATTATTAAATTGCAATGCCACTATCCCCGTGGTAAGATTACAACTAAAAACAACAAGAAATAAACACCTCACGTATGAGGTAAAGGGGTACTCCCGAAGAGACGTGTGCCCTAGGGGCGTGGGCGTCTCCTCCCACACCGTAGTGGCAGTTGCGGGAGGGGCCCTGGAACAACGGTACACTGTCCGACGGTCCCTCGCCATCCTTACTCAAAGTCTCATCGCTAGGTTGCAGTGCATAGTTTGAACACAATGAACAGTACCTGCATTTTGCCACAAACGTGTGGTCTGGTCTGCGACAACAGTTCTACCTGTCTGGGACGGCCTGATTCACCGGGTGCCATCATCTTCAGTCGTCGTCAACTTGTGCCGGGCCGTCTCTATCGTTCGATGATGAACTTCCCGCTTTTTTTTGCCGCCATTACAGTGTTTTTAAGGAAGTCCGCAGCCTGCTGTGGGTTGGCGAAAATGCGTTGTTGACCGTCGTGAGTGATCCGTAGTCTGGCGGGATAAAGCATTGCAGATTACACCCCTTCCTGCTGGAGTTTTTTCTTTATGGGGACAAATTTCTTTCTCGCCTCTTGCACATTCAAGGTGAAATCCGGGAAGATTGAGATGGCGTTGTTTTCAAAGACAACGTTTTTGAGTTCTCGTGCCTTGCGCAGAGCGGCGTCCCTGTCCCAGTAGTTAAGGAGTCTTGCTACTATGGGTCTGGGCGGTGCCCCCGGCGGCGGTCTGGGTGCCAGCGTGCGATGCGCTCTTTCGACTATGAGCAATCTGGAGAAGGCCTCTTGACCAAAGCAGGTAGTCAGCAGTCGTTCCATGTACTCCTCCATCCTGCCCGTGTTGGTGGATTCTGGTATCTCCGTCACGCGAATGTTGTTCCGCCGTGAACGGGCTTCTATGTCTTCATTTTTTGCTGCGATCACTTTTAGCAATTTGTCCATTTCGGTAATGTGTCCCGATGCCTGCACGTGGTCGTCTTCTAGGGTAGATATGCGTGTTTCAGCCTCCTTAATCCTGCCATCCTGCTTTTCAATTTTTTGGGTAATGTGATCTATCCTGGCGCATATGGTGTCCATTTTACCCTCTATGGAGGAAAAACTGGTTTTCATTGTGTGGAACAAAGTCTTCATGTCCACTTCTTCTGGACTGTGGGCCTCCTGACTAGGAAGTTCTGATTCTGCCTCCGGCTGCTGTCCCCTGGGCGTCTTGCGTGTATCAAATGTAAGTTTGGGCTGTTTGCCGTCCGGTTTTCCCATGGTGATGGCTGACCAGGGGTGCTGTGGGTGTCGGTATGAACTCGGTGTTTCCCAGGCGTCGTGGGCTGTCCCCCGTAGTGAATAGCGTTCCGTAGGTTCCAGACGGTATTTGCCCTGTTCCCTAATGCTGCGCCTCCAATGGGCGGGTACGATGTCCGTTCCACGCTTGCTTATCTATCACCTTGTTGTTGGGAAGAGGTTCCTCTCGGGTACGCCAATATTCCTGATATTAGTTTACCCCAACTCAAATGGCCCTCCGCTCCCACCAGTCTAATCGACATGCGGCCTCCAGTAGCACCGGCTTGCACAGCATGAATCACCAGCGGGGGGTTTCTTGTGGGACCTCGTGCGTAGTGGGGGGGAGGCGGCTCCGGTAACCAATGCGCAGGAATCCTACTGATATGTGCGTGTAGGAAGGTCAGCTCTTGTGGCTGCAGTTTACTTGGGCCTCTTGTGACGGCAAATTACTTGGGTAACACAGATATTCAGGCCTCCTCAGCGGATCTCATGTGTAGAGAGCAGCTTCCTTCGTTCATGGCCTGCTCCATGGATGCATGTCTGTCCCCCCGGGGCCTCTCTTCCCAGCGCCGTCCTTTATCGGGTCTCCCCAGGGCTCCGATCCACCCAGTACCTTCGCGTCAGTGTCAATCTCGTGTGGGGCAGCTGGTAATGGCTCCGCGTATCGTCTTGCACTCTACAGTGACGAGGGAGGGGGGAGCAGCGTCCAAGCGATCCTCCTCAATATCGCAAGGCTTACCATTATCAGGCCGGGGGGGGGGGGCAACCGCAAGGGCCTCCGCGCGTCGTCGCGGCCTCGCCTGTCGTCTACTGATTTCGATCCCCGGCCTCGCGTAGATGCGCCCGCCACCTCGCTCACCTCTGCCTTTTCAGGCGGACCGCTCCCCGCATCCAGCGCGCCACAGCACCGCCTCCTTCCCTGCAGGCTTGTTCGGCCACAACCGCTTCCCGCTCCGAGCGCCCACCGGGGGAGGGACCCCGGTCCAGCAGTTCTAGCGGGATCGTCAGCAGGCCCCCAGCGCTCACAGCGGCGGCGGCCCTGCCGCGCTCAATCGCCTCCGCGCCTCCCAGGCAGGGACCGCCTCCCGTGCGGTCCTCGTTATCGTCAATGGCCCGCAGCGGGGTTTTGTCATCGCCAGGCAGTTTCTTGTCTCAGTTGCCGGTGCAGATGGCGATGATTACCACCGGATTAAGGATAAATATTGGATTTTTTCTTCCAGGGCTGACAGAGCCTCGCTAGTGAGCGGCCATCTTGTCAGCCCGCCCCCTAGCGTCTTCCTTCTCTTCTGTTTCTGTCCACGAAGGCCTATGATCAAAATACAAGACCTAGCTGGACAACTGTGTTGGGTTTCCGGATACGTCTTGGCGCATTATCTAAAGTTCACATTGAATTTCCTGAGTTTGTAGACTCACCAGTAATCTAGATAAATCCATGTTTGGAAGATGGGACAAACTGATCGTTGAAGGATGATTGATGGAAACTGCGATGAAGCGAGTTGCAGAGTAGAAAGTTAGCCAACCAAAGGTGAAAGTTGCTATGATAGTAATAGTCCTGAGTATATGGAATGGTTTAGAAAGGTAGGAGAAAGCAAGTGTACTCCCAAAATGTCCATCACTTCAATTCAAGTTTTAAAAACTGAGGTCAACAGCAGAGTACAACTAAAATGGAAATGCTGTTGCGGTCTCTGCTGCTGCTTACGAGTTCCAATAGTTGCTTATCAAAGAGCTGGTTAGGACTAATAGAAGATTCTCAGTTACAATCTGGGAGCCTGGTCCGCAGAATGTGCTTCCGGCCTGCTCTGCACTGAAATACTAGATCAGTGGTGGCATCACAAGTTTGATAGAGTCAAAATGTATCCAAAAATATGGGAGGGGAAATCTACCTAAGAGCCGTGCCAAGAAAACAAGTAGACCAGCACAATACAGTGGAAATCCTACTGGGCAGCCATCTCCTTCCTGACTCTGAGCCTACCAATTTTAACGTACCTGCTTTATAGACCGAAATAGAGCACTTTACATTTGACGGCCGACTGTGATCCTTAGCTGTTGCTGATTCTATTATGCCACTTACATCTGTCCAGACAGTCACATCTAACTAAAATGGTTCTCAGACAATCAGTATGTACAGGGAGACGTCCAGCGTGTATTCATGATTTTAGAGTTCCCTCATTAAGTTATTTTATGAAGGCAAAGGTTATAAATGTTGATGTTGGGTAACAATATCTCTTTTAACTAAGTATCGTAGATTTTTTCGTAAAGGGAGCTTTTGAACCTCGAAGCTGGGAAACCGGGTTGGAGCCTCGGCAGGGACGCTCAACAGCCTGTGATTCTGGGCAAATTACTTAATCTCCCCGTGTCTAACAAAATGAAAATGTCTGTCTGCAACGCAACTGGTGCTTATGTAAAGCTCTCTAATACCTTCGGGTCGAGTTAGTGCTATATAAAACTCCCCCCAAAAATTTGGACTTTATTATAGTCGGAATTTTAACAAAGATTTTGGAATTGTCTGTCCATTGGCAAGCCTGTTTCATAGGAATAAAGTGTTCTGGAATTCTCTGAGATTAATAACCTATGTTTTTTTCGTATATTGAGGTAAATCAGCCTTAGCTTTCTCATTATCTTCCCAGCTTTATCAACTCCTGTAGAAGAACAATGTCCTCATACGCATGATGCTAGATATATGCAGAAATATTATATTGATTAAAAAATGAGAGAATGTTGGTTCTGCTCTAAAGGGTGTTCTTTCAGTGAAAATGGTATTGCCGTATTCATGTTTTTGTCACATTGCACCTTAAGGCACACAGTTGTTGTCTTCAAGAGTAGTGTACATACAGATTCCACACTACACGAGTAACTTGCCTCCGAGGTATGAAGGTCAAGGCTGCCGAAAAGATGAATTCATTGCCCTCATGTGATCTCAAGGTCTCATTCATTAGCGCCTTTCTCTTTAAGTTTATAATGTGGACAGATGCTCTTGATTATCATCTCGCTGACCAGCACTGCAGTTGTGTTTTGAAGAGTGTCGATACTGCTGAACCTGACACCTACAAAAGAAACCAGCCTAACTTAGAAGTGAACAGACTGCGTTCCCTTGCATTCACCAGGACGTAAAATATGCAGGCAAACAACATTGAGTATAAAAATAAGGGTTGATTGCCCACAGAGAAAGGGTATCGTGTGATGGATCAGGGTCCAAACATCACCAGCAGTTCACACGTTGTGCCCCGATTAATGAGCTCTTTGATTTCACAATGTCACCTGAGATTACTGCGTATGCAGCCCACTTATTCGAAGAGGCTCTTTACAGTGCGAGGTGAAAGGCACTGCATGGAACTTGAAACACAGAGGTAACCATTCTCAGTGTCCTGGTTACATTACCATGCAGGAATGAGGCTGTGACACTTCATTTTCCGGCATTTCTCTTCAAGCCCATGTTATCATAAAGCAGCGATAACTAGGGTGAGCACGTTTCAATGTATTAATTAATATGTTTGATCTCATACCAATTAGGCAAAACAGTCACTAAAACGATTTAACATATATAGACATTACCATTATAAGTGTTTTATAAAACTAACATTTAAAAATGATTATGCGCCGTTATTCCATGCCATAAAAAATCAATAACTACACAAGTGAAACACAAGAAGAAAATAAGGATAAAAGAGCAAATATACTGAACACGAAAGACTAGCACAGCATACTAACATTACAACTACTAAAATGTGGCCTTAAAAAGTGAGGTATTTTAGAAGTAAACACCTGAGCACTCTGCGCAAAAAAAAAAAACCTGTTTAATTCAGTTCCTCATTACTCCCAAAACGTTCATTCCTTGTACCGTTTTAGTAAAGTGGGGAAACTTATTTTTAGCGAAAATTTGATCATACTCCATTATCTACGCCATGCACCTTTTGTAACTAAAGTTCTTCCTGTATCAACAATTCCAATCTTTTTCATAACAATTTACACATTTTTACCTCGACCATTACATAATCTAACGCCTTCACGTTTCCTTACAAATGTCAATCCATATAGTCAATCAATCTATAATTCTCTATAAACAAGATGTAACAGTTTATTTCTTTCGGGGTAGAAACATGCAAAATACTATCAGATGAGAAAGTGTCAGCGTGCCAGATTTACAAAAGGAATAGATAGCCTTCTCTGTACCCTCCTTTCCTATGTTGTTCTTCTTCCAGTTTATAAATGCATCAGCTTGGCCAAGTCTTAACTTCAACATCAACCTCCTAATATTACTGGATTTCATATCCTTTAAGTACGGTTGTAGGTGGCCTCTAAAATCTGTACGCTTCCGATGAGCAAGTTGACTTTTTTTTCAACAGTCTTCTAGGTCGCTATTAGATGCTACTTCCTTTACCAAGTGTTTTATCATTTTTTTCCTATGAAGTACTTTGCTTTCTCTAACTTTAGATAAGATCGCTGTATCCATTCCCTCCATGATTAATTGAGCTTCTCAACCTATGGAGCTGAGTTACTTGACTGTGAGTAGCTCTTTATTATATGCCGAAGGGAACCTTCATCAGCATTAGCAATACTAAACTAGTAATTCAGTATTCTTTGACAATACTTAAATCTGATATTTGTCAATCCCAGTTCAAGCCACAAATCACTATTGACTGTACACCTCAGGAGACCTAGTCATTTCTTCCAAATATTAGTTTCTAAAATCTGAAGACAATTTCTATTTTTCTCGAGCAAGATGTCATACCCATAGAGCAGCAGGTGTTCTTTTCAGACTATAGATCTCCTTCAGGACTTTCCACAGACTTGTGTCCTAATGCTGTATGCAACCTTTCTAAGGCCCCTGCTACTGCTTTTGATCTCTGTTCCTGACATTCAATGTGGGCCTTAAAATTAATATTGTTTTTAAAGAGGATGCCCAAATACATTTACTCTTTGACTTTCACAAGTTGTACTCCGTTCAACCACCACTTCTGGTTGGTTTGCCGATTGATTTTATTTGAGAATACCATTACTTTTGTTTCATAGACGTTTATAATCAGATCATATGTGGTATAGTATTCTACAATGCTTTCGTATCTGTAGGCCTACTGATCTGATTTCAAGTAACACTGTCGTTCGAGACGGATGCGTACCATACCACAGCCGTTGACATTCTCCCACGAGGTATCTCAGACCATTCCCCAGTTCCACCTCACCTAGGGACTCCCAGTTCCACACGCCGCCCAATCTGGCACCTCAATGCATGGCATCTCTCTGACTCAGTACGCAGATGCACTGGGGATAGAAATCCAAGCTTATTTCGAAAATAATCAGGGCTCAGTCTCCTCAGCCAGTACTCTGAGTAGTCCCAGATATTGTGGACAACAAGGGTGAATGGAGACGTACTGCCACCGCCATAGCCGCAAGCTATGCAGACTATTACCGTGCTCTTTATGCCCGCGCCTCCAGTGCTTTAAATGGGCCGGTACTCACCGGTACTGAGTACCGGCACTTCTGAATTTTCTGGCCGTCAGTACCGGCACTATTCTTAGGTGAGGGAGAGTACCGGTACCCTCATTGAGAGCACAGCAGGCTCACGTTACTTATCTCCTCCAGCTCAGGGCAGATGCCGCCCTGCTTCCGAGGACCTTTCAAGTCACTGAGCCCCTCAGTGGCCTTTTGCACAATCGCTGCTGGAGATTCCAGCAGCTCTCACTTGAATGTCTCCAGACTGCAGGGGGTTGAGAGGGCTTGCCTTGCGTCATGCTGTGATCAGCAGGCCAGGGTCTAGACAGACCCTGCACTGTTGATCAGGTGCGCAATGGCTATTAGGCTTAAAGTGCTTAAGGCCCCTCCACCCCCTTCCTCCATCAGGCCTGTGAAATGGGCTGGGGCTGCCAGTCAGTAATCCTGTCCCATTTAAGGAACTATACTGGCCGTACTAAAGTGAGCGGCAGCGACAGACAATCCTCTATCTTCCCCAAAGCCGATTTTTTTCGCCATCTTTTTATTCAGCACAGAGGCTGCTTTCCTTTGTGTGCCCCTCTGTTGAAGCAGGAAACGAAGATGTAAAGTGAATAAATGATGTTTACTAAACGCATTTCTCATGCGTTTTGATATGTGCTGTAACTGGTACAGAGGTCATTATGTATCATCATATCTTACCCTTAGCCCCGCCCATTTGCCACACCTCTAACTCATTTTAATGAGTACCTGCACTTATTTCTTTTCATTGAAAGCACTGCGCGCCTCCGATCCCTTGAAGATACATCCAACCTCATATTGCCAGATATCCTGCTCCCTTCCATATTGCCCTCTCAAAGAGCAGCTCTTGATTCCCCACTTACAGCAGAAGATATTTGAGAGGCTGGAACCGACCAAAACTCTAGCTAGACTCCTGCCCCCGATGGCTACCCAGTTGAATATTACAAAAAAGTTCTGAGAAATATTTACCCCCGGCTACTAGATCTGTACCTGGACGCCGAAGCTAACGGTACATTCCCTAAGAGCATAGACTTGGCGACTATCCTGGTTATTTATAAAACATGGCGCCCCGACCGCTGCACCTCATATAGGCCTATATCCCTAATTAACACCGAACTGAAGATATTTGCCAAGACACTAGCCTGCCAGCTAACTCGGATACTCACCAATCTAGTCCACCCCAACCAATGTGGCTTTATGCCAGGAAACAGTACCCATCACTGTCAGGTGTCTCCACTTTGCACTGGCACGTAAGTCTGAAATACCCGATGCGTGTGCCTTACTCCTTGTGGAAAAGGTATTTGACTCCGTCCATTGGTCCTTTCTAGGTGCTGTACTGGAACATATGGGATTTGGCCAAAGTTTCCGTAGATATGTGAGCCTCCTGTACTCCACACGAGAGGCACAAGTGCATATTAATGGAGCGCTCTCTGAACGATTCCCAATCCAGCGAGGAACTAGAAAAGTCTGCCCTCTATCGCCCCTTCTCTTTGTCCTGGCAATAGAACCCCTAGCCTGACTCATCCGCTGCGACACTCAGCTGCAGGGATAGCGCTGGGGCCCTGATGAGGAAGACTCTATCTCCTTGTATGCTGATGATGTACTCCTCTACATCCAAACCCCTCCGGTAACAGGTCCCAGGATACTGAAGCTCCTGTTGCTATATGAGGAAGCATCCGGGCTCCACATCAACTGGACCCAGTCCCTTTTTGTCCCTATAACAGAGAGTCTGAATGTGAGTGCCTGGTCGGAGCAGATCCCATTCAAACAGGTCAGCTTCAAATATCTAGGTATATATTTCAGTGCCTCTGGAGCTCACATGGTGCCTTAATGTAACACCCTTAGAGGACCACATGGAACAGGACTTCCAAACTTGGTCCTCTCTACCACTAAATATTCTAGGCAGAGTGGTGTTATTCAAAATGATGATCCTACCATGATTTCTATACACCCTTCAAAACATTCCATTGATTATCCCAGCATGATGGGTCCGTACTCACACTGCCCACATTCAATCCTTCCTATGGGCTGGAAAACCCCTTCTCACAGCATTTAACAAGTGCTGCCAGCAGCCTTATGATGGAGACATGGGCATGGCCGACATACGGCTCTACTACTTGGCCTCCCAACTTCTAATAATAAATGATTGGCTCACGGTCAGCTCGGAAGATCCAGTGTACAAACTAGAATTAAATCATATTGGACTGGATAAAGTACTGCATATCCTATACTTTACTTTACTCTACTTTATTGCATGATTTGTTAAAACCTTTGCAATGGTCTGCAATAGCTGCATATCCTATATGGGGGTCTACTCCACCAGGGTTTTCCGGTTCCCACTAAAGTGGTGGTCCAATCATGGCAGGCTGCATTGCCAATGATGGTCTGGTACAAGAAACTCACGCAGCAGACTCCGCTTTGGACAGGCAGCTGGCTTAGCAAAGTAGTCCAACTGGAAGGTTTCGTTGCATGGGACCGAAGAGAGATCACACTAAAATATGACGTTTGGCATGGAGCAACCATGAAATCTTTTCGGGAGCTCCAATCCCACTTTTTCATTTCCTCTTCACAGTTCCACCAATATCTACAACTGAGGCACGCAATCTTTGGCTACTGGTGGGAGACTGATGACCCCACAGGGTTCACTGGGGAAAGGAGGTGTCTCCCAGATATAAAGAACACTTGTAATTAACTCCCCGATGACATTTGAAGCTCTTAACCTGAAATGGGAATCCTGGGTAGGAACCCTTGACGAAGCAAACTGGAGGAATGCCCGCATAGCCCCCCTCACCATAGTCATCCCATCTCGCCTCTGGCAAACTCAATTACTTCCATACCAACTACCTGTGAGGCCGTGAGGCTTTGGAAGGCCGGCAAACTTACCTTGGCTGACTGCCCCCAATGCCTCTCACCTAAAGCAGATCTTTTCCATGTGGTTCGGTCGTGCCTCGTAATAACAAAATACTGGGAAAACATAGCATGGACATTGACAGAGCTGCTGGAGAAACCAACGGCACTCATCCAGAGAGTAGACTTGCTAGGCATTTTGGAAGATCTGGGTCTCTCTAGGTATGTACAGACACTGGTAGGCATTGCCACACTACTGGAAAGAGGGACATTGCTCGCTATTGGAACATTAATACGGTCCCAAGCATTGCAAAATGGACCTCCGCCTTGTACTGGTGCGCCAAACTCAAAGAACTTCGATCCAGAGTATGCCCGAAAAAACACAACCAGATTTGGGGACAATGGTGGAACTACTCTGGCATAATAAACGATCATTGACTGGGAGGGGAGGACGTTTTGCTGGGAGTGGGTACAGAGGAGGGTAGAGACGAGGCAACGAATAGGGTGTCTTGTAGTACAGTTGTGATGTCGTGGCGTATTTCAAATTTCAATAAATTTGGTTATGATAGAAAAAGACTGTCGTTCGCTTAAAGTATATAAGAAATGGATTCACCTCCCATTTTCGGTGAAGCCAACAGGCCAGCCTCCGCGTTATTGGTACATCTGCTATATATATGGAGAAAAGGAGTGGAGCTAAGGTATATCCTTGCCTTAAACCGTTTGGTGTATTGATTTTTCTGGACAGTGCTCAGTTAGTGCTTAGTTAAGTTCTTATCCAGGACCATTCATGAAGTTGTGTTATTTATTTCAGTAAACACAATGGAATCCTCCAGTTTTTTATTTTTTTCCCAAAGACACCCACTATTGATGGTATTGAACGTCGTGGTTAAGTCAATGTAGGGCACATACAGGGGTTGGATTCTCTTAAGGACAAATTCCTTGGCCAGAAATTTCAATGCGAAACATCCATTAATACTTGAGTTGCCCCTTCCTGACTCCCTGTTGCATTGTAGGTAGAACCTCCTCCCTTTCTACTAGGGGTTGGCAATGTATTCCGCTCCGCCAGTGGAATTTGCGGAATTTTGGCCACTTCACGATACGCTTGTAGCGTGGCTCGAAAGCAGTAAATTGGCAAGCAAAAGCAATATTTGGCGTCCCCTAGCAAGATTATCAGTTGCTAGCAGGGCACGCAGATATATTTCTCAGCTGGAGGCAGTAACAACCGTTCGCGGCCAGAAAGCTGCCACTCATGTAGAAAAACTACTCGAGCGGCAGCAAAAATCAACTCGAGAAGCTGCTCCCTCTGGCACGCTGCGTGGTGCCATTCGCACAAATATTTCAGCACAGAACGAGATCCTGGCACTAAATCACAGCGCGAATAGCACAGCGTGCCTATTTCCGCACATTCGTGCAATTCTGCGGAATGTCAGAGGTTTTTTTGTAACTCAGCGGAATTCATTCCGCGAGTTCCATCCAGGGCTACTTTCTACCCATTCTTCAAGGGCTGGAAACAGTTGTTTCACATGTATTTTACATGAAATATCCAGCAAAGTAATCATTCAGTAATTGTTTGGAAGTGTACCTTGGCCCTTTTTTATAATTTGGCTCTCTTAATCTGCCTTTCCAAGGCTCCGGGATTTAATTTCCACGGATTACTGCAGTGATATCTAGGGTCGTGAGTCTAAAGGGCATGAAAGGTACTCTGGACCAAAACAAAAACGGATCATTGTACCCCGCTTTAATGAAGATTTTTTATCCCAGTTTATGCTTAATTTCTGAGGGTTTTATTGAGCGCATGCATGACCTGACGGAATCGGAGCGCTGCACACAGGATATTGTATCATAGATTATGAATAAAACAGAGGAGGTCAGCTTACTTGCAGTCTGTACGGGTAGCAGTTACTAATACAGAAATCCTGAGTAACATTTAAAGGTGTTACTTCCTTACAGTATATACTGGTGGCATGAGCCTTAGTTTATGATTGACCGTGTGTACAAGCAATAGCACTCTGAGTTAGATTTGTCCTTCTATCTGAGGGTGGTCATTTGGTGAACAGGGATTAAGGACTATGGTATTTCTCAAGCAGCATTGCTTTCACTTTTCTCTTGGAGAAGGGTGTAGAGGGACTAGTTCTTATTTCTGGTGGGAGGGAGTTACAAATTCTTGGGGCATTTACTGAAAAGGATCGTTCTTGCGATCTTTCTTTCTAGAATCTGGGCGGTTCTAGAAGCATCTACTCAGCGCTTTACAAATACTGGTATTATTATTATTACTGTGTAGCGAGCACTGTCCTCCCTATGTATTAATTTTTTGTGCTAGCGATTTTGGAGTTCCATGGTGGACTGCCTTGTGTATAATGCATGCAGTCTTGTAGATGCATCGGTGAGCCAGTTAAGCCTGGTATGTATTGTCTCGATGTGACGGTATCTCTGGAGTTATAAAACAAGCCTGGCTGCCCTGTTAAGTGTGGCCTTCATGGGTGTTGACGGTTTTTGGGGTGCCGGTGATACAGACTCCCCCAGGATAGTTCGGCAAAGATTAGGAAACTTTGCTCCACAAAAAAAGAAATTTTGAAGCACAGTATTGCTTTTTTTTCTGTAATTGTGTGGCACCTGATGTTGGTGCCATTCAGTAGTTATGTAAACTTTCATCTTGTGATGAATGGTGAGCTGTATTTATGATTTAACTATTCACATTTTATTAAGGGAAAAAAAAGATGGTGGACTGTGCAGATGTGGCAGCTAGTGGTTACATTTTAGAATGATGGTGGGCAGGGGAGATGGTAATGCTACAATTATTATAGAGGGTGGTACATGCACACCAAATGTTCAAAAATAAATTTCAATAAATTGAAAAGTTCTGCGTGCAGCTCGGGTATCGCTCACTGGTCCACGAGCGTGTTAGTCAATCGTGAAAAGCGGTCCCCTAGGGGAGACGTCCCCTCAGTGCACAGCTTTTTTCTCCAGGTGAGTGGAGTGATCCCATTCAAAACGCTTCACAACATGTGTAATCAGTCAATTGAATTTATTCTTTCTTCCTCATAAATTCTTTACTGGACAGGTAAACTTCTTGTTAGTTCCATACCGCGGTCTACGTTGGACAAAGTCAGTGGTGTTGTGCATGTTGGTACTTTGCACGATCTCCAACACAGTTGTTAACATATATTTTCGGTTAACCCAGCCATTTTTTTGTGCTTCACTTTTACAGATTTTGAACAGTTCCCCTAACGAAGGGCCCTTTGAGCCCGAAATGCATTGGGTTTGACCAATTGGGACCCCAACTTTCATGCATACTATGCAAAACAATTTTGTTTTATGGAACTAACAAGAAGTTTACCTGTTCAGTAAAGAATTTATGAGGAAGAAAGAATAAATTCAATTGACTGATTGCACATGTTGTGAAGCGTTTTGAATGGGATCACTCCACTAACCTGGAGAAAAAAGCTGTGCACTGAGGGGACGTCTCCCCTAGGGGGACGCTTTTCATGAATGATACAATTATCCCTTGCCAGGATGCGCTTCCAGTGTAAAACTCTTGTAAACACAAGCATTGGCATAGCCAATAGGTCTCGCCTTTGGGGTCTTATAAGTGTTTAGACAGAGCTATTGACTTTGTTAACGTTTTTAATATGTGTTGTAGAGCGTTGGGAATGTTGTGCAGAATGTTAAAAAGTTATGTTATAATAAAAAAGTGGTATAACCATTTTTGTCACCTTTTATATAAAAAAATTCTTTTAAGCCCCAGACTCCCTCCGGACCTCTGGGTGGCAATTTTTCTGAGCCCTCTGTGCTCTACAGCTTTAGGTTTGGTTTCTGCTGTTTTAAAAAGCAGGAAAGAAGCGTTAGAGGCGCTGCATAGAGTTACTGCTAATGAAGCAAAATAGCATTTTAGTTTTGGAGCACTCCCTGCATGTAAATTAAAATAAAAGGAACGTGTGCACCATTTATTATAACATCAAAAAGTACTTTTCTAATGTTGTATTATAATGGGGAGAGAAGACAAAATTGTGTTCTGGAAAGTAGTAGCTGCGCACACAAAAGTGAAACAAAAATTAAAAATATATTATAGTGCAGTGTAGGAGTTTAAACCAAATAGAAAGCATAGCTTTGTGCACCCCTGAGAGGAAGGGAGCCCAACTGAGCTTGCCTTTTCTGTGCGAAAAGATCTTATCTTTTAGATTAACAGTCCCTGAAGTCCTGACAGTGAATGGGGCTTAAACAAAGTCAATTGCCCCAAATCACCATATGTTAGGGTGACGCCAAGACTTAAATAACAACTTAGGCACCAATGGAAGTAATTTGGCCACAATAACAGGATGTTTAGCAGAGGCTGTGATTCTAACCTGGTTTCCTGTGTTACAATTTGCAGCTGAGGTTGCATCTGCTCTCCAAAATGCCCCTTTATTGTTTAAAATATGTGCATGCTGCCATTTAATATAGGTTTTTTGGACACATTGCAGAACGAAAACATTAGTGGTGGGGGGCAAGCTGGGTTGCCAGTCGCTTTTAGAACACAAGCATTTGCAATGCAATCGGTCTCATATTTGTGAAAGTTAGAGCTATTGGCGTTGAAAAAGACATTGTTTTTTACTTTTGTTTGCAGTGGATCGATCATATTTTCATAGCTCTATTGCCATTTGTATGACCTCGTAGTGTTGGAGAACCAGAAAATGGGAAATAGGTTATGAGGGAGGAGAGACAAAAGTTATATGCTGCCTGAAAAAAAACAAGCTTTACTCGAGAATAATAGTTTACGAGCTTGACACAAGAAAACAACAGATGTAGTTCTATATACCATGTCCACCATTTCGCCAAGTCCTATAAGTACACTCTGAGACATTAACTCCTATGTAGAAAAAATAAACATCAGAAAGACATTTATTCGATGTCACCTTGTTTTTCTGCTGCGCTAGTTGCTCATAGAGTGTATTAGATGAATGGTCGTTTTCACCTAAACTATGATTTTTGCGTTCAGCGACCTTATGGCTCGCATGTTAGAGTTGTTTTCTGTTTATTTGCTCATTGCTGCATTTTTTAGAGGTATTCGCCAGTCATACCTTAAAGGAAAAAGCGGTTACCAAAAGCTACAAATACGCTAGATAGTGTACCGTTTTGTCATCTGTGCTGACTGAACACAGATATTTAAACAGTTTAAACAAGCCATGGCATTTAAGTAGTGTTTGTTGTTAAAATAGAGGTGAAGATACTTGCCTTACCCAAGAGTCTTGCAACATTTTCAGATTGAGTGCGTTGGAAAATAGGAACGGATTTGGGGAAACAACGGAGACTTTCTATCGGGTGGCTGGAATAAAGTCTACATTGCAGATGGCTTGAAGACTTCTGGGGGATAAGGATACCACAAGCGGAGAGGTACCTGATAGGCTGCTGTGCTCGGGTGCGGCATCCGCCGGAGAGTACTAACTGCTAAGCATTGTTTTCACTTACTAGGGGAGCAGTGTGGTGCGCCGGGTAAGGGTGCAGAAGACTGTTTTGAGCTCTCGCTGTGTCGTGGCACCGAAGTCTGTCCCGGAGCACGGCATTCTGAAAGATTATGCAGCCGTAAAGCGGAGCAGTGTGGTGAGCATGCAGATGAAAACTTAAAATAAATACTGTCATTTGTAACAGCTGAACGGTAGTAACAGAAGATAAAGCGCTGCTCTCGTGAATCGGGAGCCGCGCTGAGAGTTAAAGTATAGTTATTCTTTTAATAAAATGGAGGCAGGTGAGTCGTGCCGTGCAGAACAAACTGCACGACCGCCACAATAAAAGATACAGCATGTGAAATAGAAGCAGGAACAACATGTTAAACCTAACGCGTTTACACTTATTATTTATAAATGACACGAGCATGAAGGGAGGGGGGGCCGGAGAGTGCCAACAGCTGAGCGTTGTTTTCACTTAGCTGGGGAGCAGTGTGGTGCGCGAGGGGCCGGAACACTACTCCCAGCTCTCAACGTGTTGTGCCACCGAAGTCTGGCCGGAGCATGGCATGCTGAAAGATTATATGGCTGTAAAGCTTGCGCCATACGGTTCGAGTCTCTGCGTCATGATGATAAAAACTAAAAATGCCACTTCAATAACAAGCTGATTATAGGTGGGCAAGCAGTGCACCGGCGCAGCAATCGCGGCACCGGTGCTTTACCTAAACCATGTTAAAAGTAAAGCGCGGGTGCCGCGATTGAGCAAAAGTAAAGAAATAGAAAAAAAACATCTATTTCTTTACTTTTGCTAAAACCGCGGCACCCGCGCTTTACTTTTAACATGGTTCCAGCGGGAGGAGCTGGACGCGCTCTGTGGTGGGGGAGGGGCGTGCGTTGAGGCATGGGAGAGTGAGACAAATGCCAGATGGCAGCTGCGCGCGTGCACGTAACCGCAAGCTGGTGGCCGGCAAAAGTAGCACTTTCCAAAGCACCTTACTAAATGTCTCACAGAGCAGCGCATGCGTGCTGGCTCAGCGAGACCTAAAAAACGTATAAGCCGCCTTGCCAGGGTGCCTGCATCTGAATGAAATATAAATGTTCGTGATTGTTTAGATGAAAATTTAAAGCATATTTTGGCGCCAGTGTAAAACTTTAATTGGGCAGACATTTGATGCTTCATGATAACAAAGATTTATTCTTTTTGAGAAAGAAAGGTGATGTTAGGGAGGTGTCCTTCTAATTTAAACTTTATTAACAAGGTATGCACAAAGAAAACTCTAATACTTAACAGTCTTTTTGCATTAGCAAAGGGTCTAATTTGCCATTTGCAACTGCAAAAAGGCTTTTAATCATGTACAAATTTGTGATCAAACTGGATTGGTACCCCTTCCCCTTTGTGAATACTAAAAAAAAAAAAAATCTTTTTTTTTTTAGTATTGAGATGTGGTTCCATGGACCACTGCCTACTCTTAAAATAATGTTATTTACAATGGATTTTTTTTTTTTGTATTTTTGTAACACATCTTGTTCAGTTAACCTGAGCACACCACCATCTCTGTGATTGTAGGTCACAATTTGCGATGTACCTCATTAATATTCATGAGGTAGGTCAAATTGAGACCCTCTACGAATTGGGGTTTAGCAAACTCTCGTATTAGTTTATAGATCGGGTAGCAAGAACAGAATGGATTTAGTTAGTCGCTGCACAATTTATGACCTCTTTTACCAAATTCATTCTTAGTACATCCGTCCTTTTATCTTTTGAATATTTTGCCGCAGTCTGTTGTACACTCTATATTTTACAATTTTAAATTAACGACTGGCATAGTTCTTTCTATCACAGATGGGGACCTTGTAGATATATACAAGCAAGCCACAGTATGTGTATATAGATATATATTTATATATCTATATACATGTATGTGTGTATATAGATATATTTATATATCTATATACCCACACGAACACACATATACAGCTGTTGTAGGCCTCTTGTTACTTTCACCCACAGCATCAGTGCAAGTCCCATTTGAAATTAAAATGCGCTTCTGGATGCCCAAAATCATTCGATTGCACACCTGGATGTGTTCTGATGCTTTTTTCCAAAAGGCAATGAATTTCGACCTAGCAGGCATCAACGCAGCCTATGTTACGAATGCTCTAACACCCTTAAAAACACGAAAAAAACATAGACATGGAAGACGCACTGTAATATTATCTTGTTTTGACGAAAACAGACTAAAAATCAAACAATCCATTACAAAAACAAATATTTAGCTGGGACTTCGTCCTGACATACCTCGTCTCTAAATACAAAAAATAAGATAAATCAAAATTGTAACTTATAAAGGCCCATATCATCATAAACTGTCATTTATCTGGTAAATACACAATATAAATTGCAAAACCGTTTACAAGAAAACCTTTTCTTCGTGTTTATAATTATATTGTACATTCATTTCATGTGATCATCCTAAGCGTACCCAGCTAATTTGATGAACACAGCGGATGCTCACGTGTATACAAAACGGGGGGGGGGGTCCCGTGCCCATTGGCAAATTGATGCACAGGATTTACAGGCCAAGTGGTCTTAACTAATTGAGTTTTCTTACTATAAAATGATGAATTGCCTACCTTCTACCTTAACTTGCATTTATTTTTCATTTAAGTATACATATTTTTTAATATACAACCGCCTGAAGGTGAAAAACCAACTAAAGGGTTACAGAGCATTTTGGTCTTTACACCATGCCCCATGGCACTCAGGATCACAGTTGCCATACCTTTTTGTGCACTTAAAGTGGTAAAATCCTGGCAGTCACTAAAGACAACCAGAGCGTCTTAGAAAAGGAGGCTTCCTCATTCTCTGCACACCGTGAGGGAATGTTTTATCAGCCATATATTCCACAAGTAAAATGTAGTACAGCAGGCTACAAATGTAAAGCTGTGCTCATCTTCAAGACACTATAATTTTACAGAAAATACAGGGACATGCCTGGCTTCCTGGCTCTCTCCACTCCCTGAGGCAAATTCAGAAGCATTGAGAAGGAGTAGGAGTGGACTATATTAAATTGTTAACATACCGGCACTGCTTGGAAGAGATGTCTTTGGACAAGCACCAAGAGGCTCTGCTGTCTTTACATTGTGCAGAGCACACATACAGCCTGCATTTCAAAACAACTCCAAAGCAACCCTGAAAACAGTTTGTTTCCTACAATTTTGTGGGCCCCGGAAGTGAAATTGCAGGCATCATTGACATCAGTACATTTAACAGTAAATACGCGATTCGCAAAATAGCGAAAAGCTGGGGGGTATGGTGAAAGTTGCATTTCTGTATTCCAATATGGGAATGACGGGCGCTTGTAGCACCTCTTTGAGGTTTTTTCAGGTATGAATGGTTTGAGTTTTTTGATCAGTCTTAGGCTGGGTGCTGCTGATTTATTATTAGCCTTGATGTCTGCTTTCATTTCGAGGTTCTTGTGAAGTGTTATTTCCAGTGATTTAGTGGAATCTGTGTTTTTTGGGGTGCAGTGGAATGCGTTGGCATGGTTCTCCTTTGTCCATCAACCTGGTTATGTCATCCTTGATGTTGAGATAAGCTGTTTCAGGGCTGCAACCTGCCTTGGAAGATATGCTGAGAGGTCGTACTCTTTGATATATTAGTCAAGTTAGTGAAGTACATATTTTTCAAAGACTTTGGCTAGGAATGGGAGGTTAGTGATGGGGCAAACGTTTTTCAGATCTTAAAGGTCGGCTCCCATTTTCCTCAGAAGAGATGTGACTTGCCCTTACATCAACAGTCTGGAACTATGCTTTGATACAATGAGGTGTTGATTATTTTGGTCCGGAGGGGTGCTATGAGGTGACTGATTTCCTTGATGATGGCAGAGGGTTTGGGATCTGATGTTCGTGTGATAGGCTTCATATTAGACATGATTCTGGTTGGGTCCTTTTCCTTGAGAGCCCTGTACTTACTGGTGGTAGGTAACGAGGTTTGGGTGATTGGTTAATCCTTGTAATCTTTTCTGCAAAGAATTTGAAGTTCTCACAGAGCTCCTCTGAGGGATTAGTGATTTGGTAACATATGGGGGGCAGTTTGTTGTCTGATTATGTTAAATAGCCTGTTTTGGGTGGTTTGTGGCACTGTCAAGTTGTGATTTGAATAATTCTGCTTTAGCCTTGGAAATGTTTTTTTTTTTTTTATCTGTTTATTTCGAAGCGCAGATGAGTGAGGCATGTGCATATCGGGTCTCTTCTCCAATTTTTTTCGGTCTTTCTGAGTTGTCTTCTTTGTTCATTCAATTTTTATTGAACCAGAAGCAAGATGGGTTGTCCCTAGGTCTCTTAAGTTTTCATGGAGCAAAGTAGGTCTTGCATTGTTTCGTTGTAGTGCTTCATCAAGTCCGTGACTGTGTGTATTGATGGAAGTAAGTGGTAACTTTAGAGGCAGGCCCCTCCAAACTGATTTTTTGCGTGTCTAGAACCCAGCATTTGGGTCTGTGACGCTGACCTTTTTTTTTGGTTACTAGCGTCAACGGTCTACTACAGCGGAATATGATGACGAAGTGGTCTGACCAACCTGCCAGTAACATGGAGTCCAAGCCAACGTATCCTCTTTGTACTGTCAGGTCGAGAGTGGCTCCATGGCGCCCCGCTATGCACAGAGTTGTCATCATTGGTGAAATTTCATATGTTGTAGGGATGTTATCAATGATGTCATAGAACATGTCATGATTTATGTAATATGTGCGGTAATTAGCAGTGCATGGCAAAGGCACGAGTTATAGTTACTTGAGATAACTATAATTTTGTTTGTTTAAAATGGTGTTTTAACTGACATTTTCACTTAACTTAAAAGTCCCTTTAACCTTTGTTTTTTTTCCCAGTGAATTTTAAAGTTTTTTTTAATGTAAAGTAATATTACAATGACCAACTATAGCATCACTTTAACCTTTGTTTTTCTCAGTTTTTTTTTTTTTTCGTATAGTAAGCTGTCTATCGCCATGCGTGGGATTGAACGCAAGGCCTGGCCTCTGACATGGTCCTTCACCCAGCCGCCTGCGGGCACCTGTCTCCCCTCTCCCGCCGTGCTCGGTCGCGTGGGGATGGACACAGGGCTGCTCAGCACATGGCTGACTATGTCAAGTAACAATATAAAGGGTGTCATTTTAAGTAAGGCTGACCTACTGGCTTTGTTAAAGTGTCAAAATACAAAAAGCAGTGGGCTTATAGGCTTTTATCAAGGGTTCAGCACATCGACCTATATAAAGTAAAACTTTTGTCTTTGTCAAAAAGTCACGAATAACTATAATCAAATGTATAGTTCATAAATTCACACATTGCAAAGTTTAATAATAATGGTTGTCTCAAATTGGTTTTTGTAAAGCATTTTTATTTAAACAAAAAACATTAAACACATTTTTGAGTATTTTTTAAAAACAATTTCAAGCTGCAAACTACAGCCATAGAACCAACCACAAAGCGGCTCTGCACTCCAGCTGAAGAGCATATAACTCTAGCTGGGAGTCCTTTGAAAAACGTATGGTAAGCTCTCCTGAGATCATGAATTCAATGACTGAGGAGACTTAATTGTCTGGTTTTTTTCAATTTGTTAGGGTGCTGCTGCACTCCTTGCAGCCCCACAGGCTGTCTTTGATGAGGAAAGACCGGGAATGAGCAATTCCAACATAGATTCAACAGCAGGATGTAACGCGCAAAGCAATGATGTGCAAACAGTCATGCGGAAGCTTGAAAAACTGAGACGCACAGAAATCTCTAAATGGTGGGAGATTCGATCCTTAAAGAAATATCTTGAGGTGGGAAGAGTCCCGCGGGGTTTAAAGATTTTGATCGCCCCAACGTTTGAGAATTTGGATCCTGAAATGCTCCAGGAATGGGCCAATAACAATGTGGAATCGTCAAACAATATGATGAAGATTTTAGTAAAATATGCTAAAAAAGATAGGGAGAGGATTTTAGATGAAATCAAGCATCTCATGCAGGAACTGAATGGTCTGACGAATACCGAAAGCATCAGCAAGTTTGAAAAAGAACTGGAAGTTAAGTTAAAAAACGATCAAAGAACGCAAAGCAATAAAATTTACCAGGGATCGTCTGGATTATCAGAGGGGACAAATCTATACCTTTGCAAAACGGTTCGACACTCTGCGCCGACAGGATCTATCCAGCAACCCAACGCTAACAACAAAAAGTAAAGAAAGAAAAAAGACAGTAGACACCAGCTCTGACTGGAGCTCAGAGGTAGAGACAGACCTAGAGGATGGTGGAAGAGCAATGGGCAGCATGGACCAACCAGCATCTGTAATAAAAGAGCTGCGTTTTTTAGGTCTAGACCGTACACTCAACACAAGACAGAGACCCCAAAGAGGGGGAAGAGGCCGGGGGTAGAGAAGAAACGAAAAAGGAGAAGGAATGGAACTTCGTTCAGGGTCCAACACGAAAAACAACCAGCGGAAATAATAAAAACAGCATCTATCACTGTAGTAAATTTATCTGACCTTTCCCTAACTGAGGATGAGATGAAATGTTTGTCGCTCAGGCTTATCATTTTGTAGACGCACCAATTTCAATTATGCTCAAACTCGCATTGACTTTTATAAATTTGTGCGAAACCTGAAACTAAAGAAACATTTCAGCAATCAACCCCTTAGGAATAAACAGGGGAGTAAAAGCACAGAGTCCCAATATGATGGCAACCTGGTGATAGAAGATTTGAATCTACTCAAAATCATGGATGAGCTGGAAGGCAGCAACAGTGATAGCCGAGGCATGGAAATCTCAGACAAAGAGACCGCTAAAAAGTTTGGTTTGGATATCTATGGAACAAGCGCTACTGGATTCAAAAAGAAATCTTCCTTCACACCGATCCTTCTAAAAGACTCCATTGATCTGTTTGCTGATCGGGTCATTAAGGACCTTAATCTGTTAGCCAAAGAATCCAGCAAAAACTTTAGCAAGAATATGAGAGAGAAAGAAAAGAATTACTTGAAGATCATGGAAAAAATCAAGACAAGAACAGACATTGTAATAAGGCAATCAGATAAAGGTGGGAATGTGGTCCTTTGGCCACTAAGCAAATATAATGAAGAAGCGAGACACCAACTTAAAAATACAGAATGCTATCAGCGAGTTCCGCACCGTAACATCTTGGAGATAAAAATTAAATTTCACAAGGAACTAGCTAGATGGAGAGGCATGAGACTGATATCGGAGGCCGAATATCAATACCTAAAAGTGAGCAATCCGGTAACGCCCATTCTGTATTTAATTCCAAAAATTCACAAAGACAGCCTGTCACCTCCTGGTAGGCCGATTATATCTGCTATTGGAAGCCTTTTTGAGACATCGTCGAGATACTTGGACCATTATCTACAGGACTTTATGAAAGTGCTTCCATCATATATCCAGGACACTGGGGATTTTCTTAGAAAATTGCAAAATGTACAGTGGGAAGAAGATAATGTGCTGATTACCCTTGATGTAGCCTCGCTATATACAAGCATTACCCACAAAAATGGTTTGAGTGCCCTTAGATATTTTCTAGGCAGTAGATAACTACAACTATACCAACACTCGGAGATGCTATTACAAATGGCAGAATTGTGTCTTGAAAACAATCTCTTCCTTTTTGGCAATGACACATATAGGCAACTCAGGGGGACTGCCATGGGCACCTGCTTCGCCCCCAGTTATGCGAATCTTCACATGAGCAGGTGCTCAGGGCTGATTTTGGGAAGGAGTGGAAAGAAAATATTAAGGTCTGGTTCAGATATTTTGATCTTTTTATTGTATGGAAGGGGTCATCAGAATGTGCCACCGCCTTCCTAGAGTCTTTAAACAATAACACACTTAATCTGGAGTTTACAAGCACTATGAGTCATTCCATGGTGCATTTTCTAGATTTGGAAGTCTTTGTGAAAAATGGTATCTTGCACACCCGTACCTTTAGAAAGCCCACAGCTGGGAATTCTGTATTGCATTATGACAGCTTCCATCCTCAGAAATTGAAATTGAGTATTCCTTACACTGAGCAATTGCGGATGAAGAGGAACTGTATCGATGAGAGCTCATTGGAAGTAGCCCAAATGAACTTGACAGACAGATTCAGGGAGAGGGGCTATAGTCAAGTAGTGCTGAACCAAGCAGTGGAGAAGGTAGACAAGCTGTCAAGGCAAGAAACTCTGTTGGGCACGGAAAGAAAGAAGAAGAGTATCCGGGATCCCGTACAGAAAATAAGGATGATAACTGGGTACAATGCCTATCATGTCCGTGTGAGAGACTGCATGAATAGGCATTGGCACCTGGTTAGAGGAGATCCCATAGCTGGTGACTTGGTCTCGAGGAAACCACTTGTCTCGTTTAGGAGAGCTAAATCTATGAGACAAGAATTGGTAAACAGTAGCCCTGAAATAATTGAATCTACGAGTACGCTCAAAACTAATCCAGGTTTTAACAAGTGCCTTAAGTGTAAGGCATGCAGACATGGGGTGAACACAAAAGAAGTACAATTGCCCCTAATGCACAAACCATGGAGAATTCCTCGGTTCTTTAACTGCAAAAGTGACCATGTGGTGTACGTGCTTCAATGCACGTGCCCCATGGTCTACGTGGGCAGTACCATCCACATGGCCCACGTTAGGATCCTCTAACATCTCAGAGCAGTGAATAATAGGGATAAATCCTATCCAGTAGCCCGCCACATCAATGAGGTTCATGGAGGTAAAAGTGAGGAATTAACTTACTATGTAATTGATTCAGTCCCCAAAAAGAGAAGGGGGGAAAACTGTGAGGGGAAATTAAGACAATTGGAGTCTCGTTGCATTTTAATGTTCGATTCGAAAACCCCCAACGGTTTGAATTCTGATGAAGATCTGTTTGTCCATTTGGGATAAAAAACATGAGCCTTTAAAAGTAAAAAAGTAATTGATTGGATCCATTTCCTGTACAATTTGAGAGCTGAATATAAACTATATTATGAAGGATAAACTAGAGAGAGTTAGGTGTGTTACATTTTAATGGTTTTAGAAAGATCGTATAGCTTGCAAGTAGACATCTGTTTGTACCTTTTTTATGTAAAACAGCTGCCTGGGTGCGACAGTTTTTTGAAGATCGAATCCTCCACTGCTCCTCTATTAGGGAGGAATAAAAGGGTGTATAAGACTTTCGAGATTAAGGAGACAAACTTACGACCACAGATTGAAACTTTGAATATAAGAGTTCCAGCTCGTTTTAGAGTGCTTTTATTGGAAGGTTTTGCACTGAAGCACTTGCACTTTTATCAGCTATGTCAGCTGCTATTGCAATTTTGCACACAAATAATAGCTGCTATTGCGATTTTGCACATAATTGTAAGCTGCTGTTGCGAATTTGCACATGTTTAGCCGGATTTTTGCACTTGCTAGAAATAGGCTGTTTCATGAAAGGACTAGCTTCTAATGCATCTTTGCACATAATTGTAAGCTGCCATTGCCATCTCTCTCTCTATTGTTTCATGAAAGGACTAGCTGCTATTGTAATTTTGCACGAAATTTTGCACATAATTGTAAGCTGCCATTGCGAATTTGCACATATCTAGCCGGAAATTTAATTTGCAAGTATTATGCTGTTATATGAAAGCATATGATCTGTGAGATATTAGCACTTGCTAATTGTAATCTGTACATGCTAGGTGAACATTTGTTATGCAAATCAGAATATGACTGAACACGAGTTTAATCAGCTTACCGTTAGGATGTCTAGGCGTCCGTACCAATGACAATACACAGCTGCACACTAGCACTCTCCAACAGTTCTTGTTCACGGCAGCATGAGTAAGCATTATGAGGTCAGCTGGACCTCTGTAGGGGATATCAATGTGGTCCCATCCTATATCTACATATCTTGTGGATTCTCATGCACCCTTTTTGATTATATGATACATAAATGGCATTACAAATCAGGATTTGGAGGCGAGGGGTAGGGAATAGCACATATCCCAAATATATCACTATGGCGGGTCATTAAGGAGCGCTCGCCAAACAGGAGAATAATTACCATATATCTATCTTCCTCATACTTAGGGAGGACAGCATGTGGATCCTTGTTTCCTTTTAGGGCATTAACATATTAAGCACTTGCACTTATGTTGAATGCACCATGGAGATTGTCTACTTAGTTATGAAACAGGAAACAACCCAAGTGGAATAGCCCTTCGCCTGTTTTCAAATATGCCAGCGTTGCAGTGATGATGTGGCGACAGAAAGGGAGGGAGAAAAACACTAGTTTCACCCAACAACAGAGCACCGAAACAAGATCAGAACAGACACACACGGGCTCGTGGTTGTTAGTTTGTGGTACAATAAAGTTCAGTAAAGACAAGTAGCAAAAAGAAAATAGTACGAAAATGGTAAAAAAAAGACAAAATAAAAAGTGTAAAAATTACAAAAGAAATAAAAATGATAATGTAACAATTTCTGTGCAATACATACTGTGTAAAAAATTAGCTTTGCGACTCTGTGGAGTATGTCGTTTATGTCCATGGGGTCACGTGATGTCAAAATGTGCATTTAAATGAATTTTGTCAATAAAGCTTTGTATGTGATCACGGCAGGGGACCCTGCCGAAACGCGTCATAGCCCTAAGTAATAAAAATTAAGTTTCAAACTTTAAGTTGGTGACTGCAGTGTCGTTTTCCTGGTACAAGAGTTGCAGTGCCGGAAGTGTTTGGAGATATATATACATATTTATATGAACATATATATATTTATGTTCTCTTCTCTTACTTCATTCCTTCTTCTTTTCTTATAACCATATATATAATTTAAATTATACTTTCGATTTAATATAATGTTTCTTTTCCGTAAAGCAAAAGTCAAGTGGTTGAAAACAAATCAAAATCTGAGTTCCTGTAGTCTATTTGAGTCTATAATTGCTCTAGCAATTGAAGCCGCCTTGACACTCTGAGAGGAATTGGCAGATGTCTGAGTAACATAAAGTAATCGCATGAGGCCACGGTCAAATTCACTTGTTTCATCATGGACATATTTTGCTGTAAGACTACTCCAAATAGAAGAACCTCAGCATCCGGTAGGATGATTGCATTGCGTACCTTGATTTCACTTACAAGGCGTTAATCTTCTGAGATTACTATTTGCTGCAATCAGTGAAAACTAATTTTTACTCTGACTGACACTCGTCCAGCTTTGGTTGATTAACTTTTCAACGTATTACGTAGTCCCTTTATTGTATACTAGGGCATGTCGGTGGTTGTGAGACCATATTTGGAGTAATATGGCTACATTGGTATAGCAAACATGTTCTATATTATTGTTTTAGCCATGTTCTACTATTCTGTGGCTGGCATCTAGATTGTGTTCTTTTCAACCTTAAAATCAATTATATACTTGAGGATTTTGGATACTTGGGTGCCAAGTGTATATACTTTCTGAAAGTAACCGGTGTATTTCCATTTAGTGTTCAAAAATAGCTGTCTCTGTCATCAGAATGCGTACTCTTGGCCAGTACCCTAAGTGAGACCATTCTCAAGAAGTTGCATGTTTGACAGTGTTGACCAGAATGATTGTTCTGGGGTCAGTAGTGTGGGTTGTGTATGCTCTCCAAATAGTATTGTGGCTACTAATGTGGAAAACTGTGGAAACTTTGAATCGGTAAAATATGGGAACCCTATTCAGGAGTAACATTGGAGTGGGCATACTTATTCCTTAAACCCGCCAAAATCTTTCAAGGAGTAATGCGAAGGTCAATGAGGCTGGTATTTGTGCTCTTAATTAGATACAGAAGTTGAACCATGTTCTAACAATGAAGACACTGCTTGGTTGTACATTCTCTTGTTTGTTTCTTCTAAGACCATATTTATGAAGTAACATTGTCCCTGCTGTCCTCTTCTGTGTTTTGTGGCATGCCCTTGTCAAGGAATGAAATATGTGTGCTTACTCAGTGAATGTGGTTGAACTTGATTGGAAAGACTAGCCTTGTATACATTGATCTTTTGTCAAGGCCGAAAATTGTACTAGGAATAATGTGCCTGTCGTGAAAAAAGTGTGGCGTCGTACACATTTGCAAATAAAACCTTTCTCAAAGAACAAACACCCGTCACAGACACTGGATTAATGTGGACATTTTTTCGCAGTTAGGCCCTTGTGTGACACTTTATCTGTTTATGTGGCTGAAACCATGCTTGACGTAGCCTGAAGCTCTGACAAGCGTGTTAGCTTGGTAAGTATTGCTGGAGACCATTAACTACTCAAGTCTGATTTTGGCAAGGTTATGTACTGTGTCGTTTCAAACAATTTAGACCATGTTTGAATGATGTGGAAGTTTGTCTGTGAGTTTTTATCCTGAGATCTGTACCTTATTGAAAAGCGATTTGTTGTGAATAATGTGTATTGGTTTTGAGATGACTGTAGCCCAGCCTCAGGTAAGTTACCCTTGTTAAAACTTTATGAAACTTGGAAAACTTTGCTCATGATTGTAACTTTTCCAGCAGCACCAGAAGCTTCCAACTTGTACCCAACGAGCTAACAGTGTAAGACCCCCTGCTTTGTGCTTGTTTGGGGAGTGGTGTCGGTGGGGAGCTCTCTCCCATACTCCATTCTACTTTCCTTTATATTCATTTCTTCCATTTGTTTTAAATGTTTGTGCAAATCTTGTTTTGACAAAAGGCCAAACAATAACAGCACCAAATAATAAAATGACACAAGCGTTTACTCTTTCTTTGAGTTAAACGTTGGAATGTTGTTAGGGGCTTTGGTGAGCTCCCTAGTAACCTGAGCAGAGATTTCCCAATTCTTTTACTCTGGATCATTGTTTGAGACAAGAATATCTAGGTGATCAAAAACTGATTTGACCACAACCATGGCATAGACCTTTTATGGACATTAATATGATTCAGCCACTTGCATGAGTAATGTATCCATTCAACTGGATCCCTCAGAGGTGGCCTCTACCCCGTCTATAAAGGTATTTGCTATTGGAAGCATGGTGCTGTGGCTCACAAAGAAAGGTAAAAAGTACATCATAAAAATGAGCTACGCTGCTTCACACCTGAACAGTGACAGTGTGTAAATCTCCACATTATAGAATGCTGACAAGGAACACAGTGGTCAACATTTATGAGTTCCAGCCCTCTTGAGACAAACTTACAATGTATTGTGAGAGCAGGTTAATTAACAAAATAACTAATGGCTTCCAAAACAGGTGAGTGTCTGGGGGTCTTTGACATTTGGGGTGTCTGATAGTTCAGTTGGCATTTAAATGCCCAGTGCTATACCAACCTAACCCAAACCTTTGCTCTGTGGGAAGACCTAAAGGTTTGACTGGTTCAAAGAGTATGCGACTGTGAGGGACGTGCAACTACCTAGGGTCACTATTGTATATTTTCAGTAACCTACAATGCAAGGTTCAATCTTTCACTCATCTAGGTGTGTGAATGCCCTAATCCAATTTTCCATTTTGACCTTCATGAGGTGAGATGAGAATGTGTGCCCCTTACTTTGCACACATCTTTTCAATTTAAGCTGCATAGAAGCCCATTCCTACCACTCCCTCAGAGACCCCAATGTCTGTTACTTAGTTTGTGCCATTCGTCAAAAACAAGCTGTGAAATTATTATGTTGAGAGTACCTATTGATTCCTCATTCCAGGAAAGTGGTGTACCGAAGTGTGGTTCCGATTAAATGTGTGTGGAAAGGAAAACCGAGATGTGATTCAATATGGAGGATAATCGGGTACAACCAGTCTCATAAGTGTCTGAATATTAAATTAGAGAGGTTGGCCTTGAGTCTGATATCTTATTACACACTCATGAATTTCCTTGAGAAAGGGTCAGCATTGCCAGCAATGATTGTGTTGTGTATTTGATCTGCAGTATCCGAATATAAACTTTGAGAGAATGAGGTGTATGTTAGTTGTCTGGGCAGAACACTAGGGATAGCCTGGCCAAAAGTAGGCTTGGGTACAAATCGTGGAGCATGTTGGATTGAATTCAGTCTGAGTTAAGGCGAAATTATTATGAAGGAAAGTTGGGTTCAAGTATGAACATAGAACAGTGGAGTTAGGTTGCGCCTTCATGTAGTCTTCCATAGACTGTTGGATCACTTTGGGGCAAAGGGGTTTGTCTGATGCATTCCCGTGTGTACAGTGTGTTTAAGGTGGAAGCTGTTAGGTTAAGGAAATGGAAATAGCCCGAGGTAGATAGGGCTTGGATGTATCCAGAGTAATAACGATCTTTAAGTAGTATTGGTTAATTTTCCAGATGTTGTGCTAACAATCAAAACTTTTTATCTCAGAAACAGTGTGGTGGAGTGTGTCGAAATAGTCCTGGGATAGTTTGAATCCAGAGACTATCGGAGTGCGTACATAAATCTATGGGGTAGCTTGTGTTCGAAGTCACTCTCCAATAGGGTGTCCGAACTGTAAGGCCGGTTTTAAATGTAATAACCTCATAGCATAGACAACATTTGTAAGTAAAGACAAGTTCACTATAGGACAACCAGCTTCTCTGTACAACAGACTCAAAATAGTAGGACATGTCAGTGGGAAATAATGGAGATTTCAACTCGCTGTCTAACTCTCTTGGCCAACAGAAACTATTCTTATTGATTGGCTCTTTCCATGAACAAACTGGAAAATAGTGCATGGCAGGTGATATGATCATATGAAAGCTTCCCAACACTTAGACATCTGGGCAGAAAAGAAATAGGCAACATGTAATAAGCAGACCAGAGGATGAGCACCACCATACTGCTTCAAAACATATTTGGAGGAGCACAACAATGGACATAGAAGCTGAAGTTTGAGCATCCGGATGAAAAATACATTAAATAGAGATCTAGCAGCAAAGAAATAAAGCAATACGTTTTGTTCCAGAGAGAAACATTTTTAATTGAGGGATGTCAGACATTGTTGAGATATTCTGGCATGTTTGATCCAGTAACAGTAGGAGAGAAAAGTACACCTGGAATATCCACTGGCTAGTAGAAGGGAAAGTTTATTGTACTGCAGGTAGCATACTGAATAAAGGAACTATGCACATACACTAAAATGTAGCAAAGATGAGGCAAGAGCAAAACATGGGGATGGATGATCTTGAGATACAGGCCAAGGACATAAATTCAGCAAATAATGGTAATTTAACTCCAAAACATGTATGGTAGCAAATGTTTGATGATTTAAAGAACTCTTGTCTATTTTCACGTTAAATCGCTCCAACTAGCTTGCTTGCAGATGCTCATTAAATGAATAGATTGATGGTTCCATGTATTTAAGCACCTGTTTGAGCAAATTCAGATGTTAAGAACACCTGCTACAAGAAGGCAGGCACTCGGTGCCTTTCATATAGTCCAACACAGCAAAGTGACAACAGCAGACACAACTTGCCATGATCCTTGCCAGCAGTTAAGAAGCCTATGTCTCCACATACTCAGCCGCCTAGGCAGTAAGAAACAAAGCCACTCTGAGCCAGAGCTAGAGTTGACAGCTGTAGTGGAAGATATTTGCACTGACAGTCCTGAGGATTAGGAAGTATACCGTGCTTGGATACAGTATGGAAATAGAGTTGAATGAGTATTAGCCTAAGGTTGGATTTGATCTTGTCGAGTTGGAAGTGTGCTTGCTGTCTGAAGACAGAGTGACTTATCCTCGATTTAGGGCATGGCATAGAAACCAACTTTAGGGGGCATGGTTACTTTAGAGCAGGGTTCTCCAAAGTCAGTCCTGGAGGGCCGGATACATGCCAGATTTTTAGCATATCCCCATTTAGATAATTCTAGTTATCTTAAAAATCTGGCTGGATCCGACCCTCCAAGACTGACTTTGGAGAGCCCTGCTTTAGAGGATGGTTGGGCAAGAAAATCTTGATGACCCTGTGAGAAAAGATTTGAGGGTATGTCGGACCTGAATTCTGCATGGTGAGGCTGAATACTGATAGGCGATTAGTTGGGAAATGCTTTTAGGAATCCTTCAGCTTCATCTCTGAGCACGTTGATTGGTGTTGAGCAACTGCAAGGAGTCTACCAGATTTACCTTTTGTTGTAAGTGGGCATCACTAATGGGTAGTTAGAAAACCTGACTTGAAATGCTCCCTCCACCCCTACCCTCTTACAATTGAAAGCTTTAGATCTGCTTTAGTATGCTGTGGCTAAACACTGCTTCTTCATTTATGTTCTGTCAGCTTGATGTTGCTATCAAGCGAAATCCTTTTTTTCTTGGATTATGGTTTTTTTTGTGATAGAGCTGGTAGTAGGCATGTCAGAGGGTGGGCATGAGGCAATTTCACCCTTGGTAGATAATAGAATATTTGTTTGCTGATGGTGACAGTGTGATGCCTCGCTGCTGCTTTAGTTAAACTTGGGTTTTGGTGATCTCGGTTTCAGTGTCTTTGTGCTGCTTGAATTAATCTGCAGGTGGTGGGTGCTTTTGAGATCCAACTCACCAATCTGCACAGTTAATCAGTTTGTTTTCCGGGGTTTCCCCATGTTTACTTTTTTTAGATTGATCAAATAATGAACTCCATCGGGAAAGGAATAGAGTTTTCTCAGGAACGGCAAACAATCTCAGGTAAGTTATCACCTATGATTCAAGAGCCTCTTTTTCTGCTCTTGCCATTCATCTTAAACCATGTTATTTCATCAGGCACCTTTACATTTCATTTATGATTGGCAATCAAAATAAAGCACAACTGTTTTGTTGTCATTTGTTTCAGAGAATGCATCCAAATTATGCATTCCTCATCTCTGCCATTTTGTAGAACATTGGCTAACAACCTTGAATATTTGTTCTCTAATACCGGTTGTTTGCGTATTGGAAGATTTCCACTTAAGCTGGATTTATAGATTTTGGAAATCAATGCTCACCCCTGATGCTGCTGTGTCAGAAAAAATGTGTTATTAGACCATTACAATGGATGTTGTCAGTGGGTTGAAAACTGGTGCCTAAAGAAAGTGTATCAAGGATTCCCGATGCAAGCGCTGATAGTTTAAAAGGTTTTTTAGGTCTTGCTTAACAGACAGCGTAAGCTGCGTGTGATCTTATGTGGGCTTGCCAAAAACTTAAGTGGACTTGCAGCATGCCAATTGCTTACCATTGGTTGGCTTTATAGTTACTCTTATTTGTTTGCTTCTTATTTGATGCCTTTCCTTGTCCATCTTGAGTTTGTAATTCCCCTTGAACATAGCCTTTTATCATCTTTTTGATTGGCTGACTTATAACCTTCCACTGTTCGTTTTGAGGGAACTACTATTTTGTTTTTGTTTAAGCACACCGTGAGAGGGCATGTGTTTTCTATCTCTGACCCTCATGTGCTTCTCCTCCTTACATAACTATCTTGCTCCCCCTCGCTCAGTGTTGCTTTCTTCCTTATCTGGTTTCCACCCTTCAGAACACTCCCCTGCTTTGTGTTTCTCCACCAGGCAAGCCCTGCACTCTGTGTACTTTGTCCCTCCAAACTCCTGCATTTCATTTTGCTGTCTCCCCATAAGCTTCTACCCATGCGCTCAATTTTTTCTCTCTCGTATGCTTTCCCCACCACTCACACAAGCCCCCTCTTGCCTTTCCCAATGCTCCCTGTTAAACTCTTCCTCATGTTCTTTCCTCCAATGCCCTTTTTGCCGATGTGTTTCATTATTAGCCACATGCATTGGCAAAGCCAAAAATGTTAGCTAAAGCCTTTCGAAGGCGTGACCTTTTGGCTTTGCCAGTGCTTTTTTTTCATTTGAAAGGTGAGGATAGATGCTTCCTGTAAATGGTTTTTTGACATTTTATCTCCAAGCTTTAAAATGATGCAATCTGTTTCTATCACAGATGTCTTTCTTCCCTGCCATCTACCTGTGCATTTTGACGGGAGAAAAATGACGTTTCTTCAGCCTAAATACTTTTTTTTTTTTTTTTTTAGGAAGAACACAATTGCTAGAGAAAATTTTTCACAAAATTATTACAATTGAGTATTCACTGGTTACTGAGATTAGTGTTAGTCTTAAATTGAGCATATCTTTAACATTTGGGCCTCTTTGGGAAGTTAAAAGTAGTAAGGAAAGGATAGGGGAAACCAAAAAAGATAATGTTTTTAATCAGTTTGTTGTGGGTTAAAGTGCACACTAATGAATTAATTAAAAAATATATCAACACATTAATAGATTCACTTCATGAAAATTCTGAAAATATAAAGTAATCAAACCCCCTCCACTATTGTTCCTCCTGACCAATTTAAGCACATAAACAAATAATTCAAGTAGGATTAACCTTTACCTGATTTGGCCTCTGCTTCCAAGCTCTGGGGAACAATTGTCCTGTAGTAAAGGTTAGCAATAGCCATTGGTGCTTAGAAAGATCGCCATAGCCTCTACCACATTTCTTGTCATTGTTTGCTCAAGATAGAGGCTTTCGCCAACTAACACGTGGTCTGAACAAGAAGAGTAGATGTTATTCAACTAATATTGGTGGTTCTAAGAATGCTTTTAGCAAATCTTGACCATGAGATTTTCTGCCGACAAACGTCACACCGCAGACAGGGCAGCCTTTAAGACTCTTACATGCTGGTTATACCAAAGTTGGTTCCCAAAATGGGATTGGTATCGTCATTGCCTGCGTCACCGTGTGATGAACCCTACTTCCAAGATTAATACAACAATAAGAGTATCCCACAGTTTTCCTACTTGTTTCACAGGAATTAAATCTACACTACGCTCTAGTGTTTGGTGATTCCACGAGGACACGAGTTATAGTTACTTGAGATAACTGTAACTATAATTGGTGAATTTCTGGAGCCTTTAGAGTTTTTTTAGAATTATTTTTATTGACATTTAGCAATACAAAATACAGAACTTTACAACCACAGGAATTACAATCCCACAAACACCATTTAATGTTTGAGCAGTACAAGTGCAGTTTGACATTCAGAAAAAGGAAGAAACAGAGGCTATGGAAAGACCTAGTGTCCTATACAATCAGCAGTTTACATCTTAATATCCTGCACCGGGTGTGACCAAATCGCCGCCGGCCACGGGTCCACCATGTCCTCACGTACATCCACGTATCTTAGCAAGAGGACCGCACAATATCGTGTCTTTAAGAGTTTAAAACGTTACGTTGTTACTGAACATTTCAACTATCAGGTTACTTTAACCTTTGGTTTTTTTCAGTGAACTTCAATTTTTTTAATATGTAAAGTAATATTTTATTACCACACATAAGGACAACTATATATATATATATATATATATATATATATATAATTGTATTGTAATTGCATTTATATAGCGCTTACTACCCCATACGAGGCGTCAAAGCGCTTTTTCGGCGAGTAGCACGCTACTCCAGAACCCATAAAGGATTAGTGTTGAATTAGTATAGTGAAATATGAAAGTAATTTGAGTGGTGGATAGGTTTGTCAGTTATTTGGATTCAGAAGGATAGCGGAGAGATAGAAGAGGGAAAAAAGGTTTGCATTTATATAGCGCTTGTTACCCCTAATGGGGTGTTGAAGCACTTTCTTGGCGAGTAGCACGCTACTCCGGAGCCCATAACGATTAGTGGTGAATTAGTACAGTGAAATATGAAAGTTATTAGAGTGGTGGATAGTAATCAGTTATTTGGATTCAGAAGGATAGCGGAGAGATAGAAGAGGGAAAAAGGTTTGCATTCATATAGCGCCTGTTACCCCCGATGGGGTATTGAAGCGCTTTTCGGCGAGTAGCACGCTACTCTGGAACCCATAAAAGATTAGTGGTGAATTAGTATAGTGAAATATGAAAGTAATTTGAGTGGTGGTTATGTTAGTCAGTTATTTGGATTGAGAAGGATAGCGGAGTGATAGAAGAGGGAAAAAAGGTTTGCATTTATATAGTGCTTGCTACCCCTAATGAGGTGTTGAAGCACTTTTTTCAGCGTGTAGCACGCTACGCTGGAACCCATAAAGGATTAGTTGTGATTTAGTATAGTGAAATAAAAAAAAATTCACTGCTGAATCCCCCTCCTGCATCCATCATGGCTATCAAATATCCCTAGGGGCACATAGTAAACTCACAGGCATTCATCAATCTTCAATTTGGCCAATTTTATGAGTGGCTTTATGCTGCTGTCCTATTACTGGATTTTGAATACCAAGATGCCTACATACAACAAACGATCCTTCCTTGACTGGACTGAGTGGCTTCCATTGACCTAGATGACCAACTCATGCTCCCTGAAATTAAGTTCGTGAAAATCCAGCTGGCATCTGGCAAGATACCAGGCAGCAATGGTCTGTCTTTACAGTTCTATGGGACCTATTGTGCTAGTCTGGCACCTTGCTTATTGCAGCTCTATGTTGATGCACAAAGTGATGGGGTACTTCCTCACACCACTAAGGAGGCTGTTATCTTGTTGCTCCTGAAACAAGATGAAGCCACCTTAGTTAATGTCCTCCTATCGCCCTCCATCCATACTGAATTTGGATAACAAAATGTTGGGCCAAACTCCTCCAGCAGATTGCAACCGCTCTTGCAGCTTCTGAATCACACTAATCATAATGGTTTTGTTCCCAACCGAAATACTGCTGTTAATCTGCGCAGGCTTTTCCATGTCTTAGACTCGATACCTGCGCATGAAAGCATGCATCTGTGATATCCTTGGACATGGAAAAAACCTTTGACTCACTGGACTGTAGCTATCTTTTTGGTGTCCTGTGCTGCCTGGATTGCGGAATCAATCATCTCTTAGATTAAACAATTGTATAACTCCTATACGACATGTATCAAGATGGAGGATGGGGGATTGATTTGTCATCAAATCAAGATAGGGCGAGGGACCAGGCAAGGGTGTCAATTGTCCCCTTTATTATTCTCCCTAGCGAAGGTATCTTCGCCAGATATATGTGACAGATGGAGGATAAAGTTGAATGGAAATTAAGTGGACAAATTCATTTTGTCTCCATTTAGTGCAGATGATGTTTTGTTATATTCAAGATGTATGCATTGGCCTCCTGATGGCACTTGATGCCCACCAGGCCTTCGCCGAGGTATCCAGCCAAAAGCTGAATAAAGCCAAATCATTGATTTTCCCGCTGACTGACTATGGGGCTACTGAGCTAGCCGGTTTGGACACCGGGGGCCTACAGTTAGCATTGCATATGATAAGTTATCTTCTGGTGAACATATACTGACATAAAACCGATGTGATTTCTGGTGCGGCATCAAACTGATGGAATTTCTGATAAGATATTGGCTTCGGCACCCAGTGGGTTTTTGGAAAAGGCTTCATCACTCTCTCCTGGCCAGACTGCAATTTCCAAAATGGTACTCCTGCCCAGACCACTATATTTTACTACCGTCCTGATTATACTCAGAAGTGGCTTCTTTCGCAATCTCCACATAATACTGGGAGACCTGATTTGGGACAATAGTAGACATAAGGTGGCTATGTCTAAATTACGCCTTCCCATTGAGAACAGAAGCGTAAGTGCACCAGATTTTGACAATTATTATATAGCCGCACAGTTGATACCTCATTCTCTCTATTGGGAGTGGAGCATTTGTTTAGCCATCGCCCGTGCCTCAGAAGGTTATCATGTGTGAAAACTAAGCTGCGCTGTCCTCATGCCCCTTAGCTCCCGATTAGATTGTTGCTTGGGTTTCGACATTTTTGCGGCACCATCAACTTTACTGTGTTTTTTGGAGGTGATGTCACACAGATGGGCCAGTTGTATGACTGGTCATCTCATGCCTTTAGATGAGTTGCAGCGAGAGACATCCTTGCCCCCTGGCCAGTTACTCACGCATGCCACGTTATTGTATGCAGTTGGGAATACCTGAAGCCCCACCAGTGAGGAACCTGAGACAGATCACACACTGCAAATGTTCTTGACCTGGGGGAGTACTCGCTGTATGGTAACTTATCTTTACCGATCTCTTCACTCTGCCGACTTGGGTGCAACTTTCGCCAATGTGGATTGGGCAAAGAATACTCTGTTACTTCAGATGGGCTTTAAGGAATGCCTGTCTGAAATATCTACTGTTCAGTTAATTACATCATGCTTACCTGACCCCCTCTAGATTGCATAAGATATTCCCCACTGTTCTGACGTGTGCCCTAGATGCCCCAACCCGAATGCTTCATTCATACACATGGTGTGATCCTGCCGGGTTATTACAGTCTTCTGGGTAAAGGTAACAGATCTTCTCTCGGAATTGTCTTATAGATGTCAACTGCTGACTCCTTAGATTTGTCTCTTGGGTCTCATCCCATGCTCTAAACACAATAAAATGAAATGCTGATTTTTGCACTTGTCATTAGCAGTTACCAAACTATCACTTGTAGAGCTCCTCAGACACCTGTAATTTACAGGTGGAGACTGAATTTGCATAAATGGGCACAGGCTGAAGAGACTTCGATTCACATCATAATCTTCCCCCAGCAGAAGCCAACAGTACTGACCGATTGGGATACAATTTTACTGTGACCTGATCCCAAGTCAGACGACAGACCCCTCTAAATCCGCTGATTCTATATCTTCTGTCCCCTGCTGTGTAATCGGGATGGCAAGTTGATATTCACCTCTACTTTGTGATTATTTTTCCTTGTACTGTATATTAACCTTGTCCTTAATCTCCCATTGCAATCAGTCGTGTAATAAGAAGCTACTGTATGTAATCGCAGTTATTCATGACTGATTTATATTTTGGTTAACTCTATACTTTAACATCTACGTATCAAGTTTTATGTACTGAACTCTAGGTGAACTTGCTTTGTTGTGTATTTGAAAACAATCAAATTCTATGAAGCAAAAAAAGGAAGACACTTCAGCCATGTTTCTCTGATGAATAAGGTGTTTAGAGCATACTGTGTGATGAGGTCTACATTCTTGTGAGAGAGGTCTTTGGCTAATAGCATACATTTAATGGATTAGTCTGTGTAATCTTGTGTAAGGAAAGATAACATTTCGAGTCTGGCACATATGCACCACCGTATCTGGCCAGCTTTCCCAACTCAGTCATTTTTCTTTTGCTTCAGTCAGTGGATAGTAGTTTCTCAGCTTGTGTATCCTCATTTTATGATAGCCACCTCACCCCGCCACCAGTTACCTCTGTCTGTCTAAGCCAGAGGAGACCAATTTCATCAGTACATGTCAGACTTGTTTTAGGAAGCTTACTTGTATATATTCTGCTTCCTGTGCCAGAGTCCCTACCATCTTTAGCCTGTTTGCATGCATGTTTGAGTCTGTGGGCCCTCTATTTTTATCACTCCTCTGACTCTGACAGTGAAACCCTATGGGGACTAGCACCTAACCTGCTATCACCAGATTTATATAAGTGGCGGGAAATAGCCCAAAATTGTGTGCACACACTTTAAGCACCCACTGACGCGGTGCAGGCCATACAACTGGACTTTACAATGTTGAACAAAACAGAGCGAGTGGTGCACCACCTTATAAACAATATCACACAATTATGAGATCTATGACCAAGGTTGTTCTTTACATTATCCTTTTTATTTAGTAGTAATTTAATTAGACATATCAAAAAACTTTTTCAAGTCGATCAGCCAACGCGTTTCGTCCAAAGAGATTGGACTTCTTCAGGGCATAAGTAAGGCGCTCCTTGTTATATGAGGCCAAGATGTCCGTAAATATGAAAAGTGAGCAGCCTAAGAGTATTGCCGTAGAGAGGACAAACGGATCGCCCCGTGTTCAGTTTTAGATGAGTAGAGAGTACCAAGTCGTAGTGGTCTGTGTCGGACTTCCAAGGTATGTCCACATACAACGAATCATCCGGTCACACTCAAATACGGTGGGCCAGAGTAGATGAATCAAAACGCGTTTCGTCCAAAGAGATTGGACTTCTTCAGGGCTGTAGAATAACAAATATATACACATATATCAGTACAAAAGAACATTTAAAAGCATTTTGATTCATCTACTCTGGCCCACCGTATTTGAGTGTGACCGGATGATTCGTTGTATGTGGATATACCTTGGAAGTCCGATACAGACCACTACGACTTGGTACTCTCTACTCACCTAAAACTTAACAAGGGGTGATCTGTTTGTCCTCTCTACGGCAATACTCTTAGGCTGCTCACTTTTCATATTTACGGACATCTTGGCCTCATATAACAAGGAGCGCCTCACTTATGCCCTGAAGAAGTCCAATCTGTTTGGACGAAACGCGTTGGCTGATCGACTTGAAAAAGTTTTTTGATATGTCTAATTAAATTACTACTAAATAAAAAGGATAATGTAAAGAACAACCTTGGACATAGATCTCATAATTGTGTGATATTGTTTATAAGGTGGTGCACCACTCGCTCGGTTTTGTTCAACTCCTCTGACTCTATAGAAGTTTTTACCTGTGATGCAGAAGAGGCCCCAGTGGCCTAAGGTATCTTGTCCTTTAATAGCCTATCTACTCCGTCCAGGAAACGTGTTCTTCAGGACCCTATCTCCCATCTGTAGGGTCATGTACCATTTCATATCTGGTAGCACTTTGTGAGGTTATTTATAGTTGTATACAGTCTTTATGCTTTGAGGATGTTTTGTTATGTTGTAAGGGCCTTAAGCCTTGGAGCAATGTGTATGTTATCAGTAAGGAACCCCGTTTGTTTTAAGGATCATTTTAATATTGGTTGAGTGACTGATGAAGCCACTGTACCAACCCTTGGGCATGGCTGTATTAAAACTAATGCCAACCTCTTTTCTTGGACAAGTTGCTACATCTTTGCAACAAGGATTGGATCCAGCTATCCTCTGCACCGCAGATTCTAGAAAATATGCAGAGGTTTTCTCTCAGCATGAGGTAGGAGCCGATAAACATAGTAAAAATGAAGTCACAGTTATTGAAATAATGTTTGAATAAATGTAGGACCAGCTCCACTTACCTGGGACTGGTCCTCCTCTAGGCCCCCGCCTCGCTACTCCTGCAGCCTCCTCTCTCCACTCTCTTCCTTTCACTCGTCTCTTGCTGGGCCCCCGGACCTATTTCTCAAGCTCTCTGCTCTCTCTCTATCGTTTCTGTACTTGTTCTCTCTTCTATCATTTTTCCACATTTGTGCTCTTGTTTTTCCACACCTGTGCTCTATTTTATTTTTTATTTTCCCACACTCGTGCCTCTTTTTGGGCCTTTTAAAGCCCTCATGCGCCTTTCTCCTTTCTGCCTCGCCTCCTACTGTGCCACTTGTCTCCTCCTCTCTTGCCCTGCTTGCCCCTTGAGGCCCCACAAACCCCCCACTCCTTACCTGCTCTCTCTCTCATCTTCATGCTTCTTACAGTATTTTCTTCCTGCTCATTCTAGCCCTGCCCCTCCCCCAGAACCTACTTAATGGCATCCAGACCTGGACCACGCCCAACGCCATGAGCCCTCGTGTATTCAGCCCCTGATGCGTTCAGCCCCTTATGGTACACAGCAGCTACCCTCCGTATGCTGAACCCAGAACTCCCAACTGCCCTCTGCTGCCCCACCGCTCCACATCACGGTAGGACTTTTTTTCCTGCTTTCACTGCTGCTTCACTTGCAGCATCCCTCCAACACACTCCCCCACACTCATATACCCACACCACCCACCCAGACCAGCACCCCACAACATTCCACACTTGACTCAGCAGACACTTGTGTGCATGCTCCTCAACACCCGCTCTTTCAGCAAATGCTCCATCAAAATCTGGGACCTCCTCAGCAACAGCACAGCAGGCCTCCTCTTCCTGATGGAAACCTGGCTGAACTGATTGTGTCTCCCAACATCGCCGTGGCCATCCCAGCAGGATCCAGAATCGCACAGCAAGACAGTCTTTCCAAACCAGGAGGTTGATTTGAAGTTATCTACAATGACACCATCAAAAGCACCACAGCCACGAACTCAGACACCCACTTCATGGAACACGTGCACTTCAGCCTCCAAACAAATGGCAGCTTCATCCTGAAAGGTATCCTAGCTTACAGACCACCAGGACCACAAACAAACTTCAGCAACCTTATCTCGGACTTCATCTCTCCCCTCACCATCAACTCCAAGGACCTCATACTACTCTGCAACTTCAGTTTCCACTTGGAAGACTTCACCGATTCCTCCTCCACTGACCTCCTTGAAAGCCTGAACAACATTGGACTTTCCCAGCTCGTCACAGAACCCACACAGATCGCAGGACACATACTAGATCCTATCTTCACATCCGGCAACAACATTAAACACAACTCCACCTCGCCTCTGACCTGGAGCAACCGCTCCATCATACACTTTCAAATCTCTACACCACAAGCTAAACCACCCACCAGCATCATTCTGCCCAGGATATCACCTACTGAAACCCATCAAAATTCATAAACATCACAGAACCAACAGACAGGCCACCTGGTACACATAACAAGATCCTGGACTCCAAAAGATGCTGCAAGCAGCTGGAAAAGAAATGGAGATCCAACCATGAATTAGACGCCAGATCTACCTGCAAGGTCACACTCGGGCACTACCACCATCTCCTGAGAGATATCAAGTGAAGATCTCTTGCTGAACAGATTGAGGCTAGCTCCAAAAACTGCAAAGAGATCTTCTCTATCATCATGGAGTTCACCATCCCAGAGGCCACAGCCAACTCCATCACTCCTTCTCAGGAACTGTGCAACAACCTTTCCAACTTCTATCACATCAAAATCGAAAAGATCTACAGTGACTTTGAACAACCACCCAACCGCAAGTACATCATAGCTGACCTGCCCACTGCCAACCAACACACTCTCTTAACCAACTGGAGAAGACTCACCGTGGAAGACACCACTGCAATCAAGAAAACTGTCCACTCCAGGTCCTCAACAGAGCCTTGCCTCCATCACATCTACAACCTGAGAGGACCACTCATCAGTAAAATCATCACCCACATCATCACCTCCTCCATCATATCCGCCACCTTCCCCGAAGACTAGAAACACGCAGCAGTCACTGCCCTCCTCAAAAAACCTTCGGCTTACCCCAGCGAGATGAGCAACTTCTATCCTATTTCCCTGCTCCCGTACTCGGCCAAAATGAGAGAGAGCACAATCAATCAACAACGCACCAACCACCTAGAACTCCGCTACCTACTCGACCACACCCAGTCCAGTTTTTGAAGCAACCATAGCATGGAGACCGCGCTCATCATTGCCACAGATGAGATCCACACCATACTTGACTGTGGAAAAACCGCCGCCCTTATACTGCTTGGCCTCTTAGCTGCATTCGATACCGTATCACACTCCAACCTCATCAGAAGACTGCATGACAAAGACATCCAAGGTCCGGCCCTCAACTGGATATGCATCTTCCTCACAGGAAGAATACACAGACTCCCACTCTACACATCAGAACCCAAGAACTTGATCTGCGGATTCCCCCAGAGTTCATCACTCAGTTCAACACTGTACAAAATTTACGTCACCGCTCACTGACGTCATCAGAGCACACAGCATCTCCATCTTTTCCTAAGACCATGACACCCAACTCATCTAATCAGTGTACAACAAGTCCACCACCACTAGAACTAACTTTACTGAATGCAGGATCAGCATAGCAGAGTGGATGAAAACCAACTGCCTGAAACTTAACTGTGACAAGACAGATGTGTTGATCTTCGGAAACAGGTACTGCCCCAGGACTCCACCTAGTGGCCTTCAGAGCTTGGTCCCACACACACACCAACCAGCCTATCAAGAAACCTGGGTATCATCTTAGATGACAAACTCAACATGGCAGCACAGGTAAACAAAGTCCGCTCCTTCTGCTTCCATATATTCTGTATGCTTCGAAAAACCTCCAAATGGATCCCCAGGAACTCCGGACGTACCTTTACTCAACCCCTCATCACAACCAGACCACAATGAGCCTGTGCAGGTAAGAGCGGTGGGGAGGGAGTTGACCAACGACGAAAAATTAAAAAAAATAAAAACCATTTACCTTGCACTAGCCACATCGCAGACTCCCTCGTCGTCATCTGCCGACTCCCTCCCCACGCTGCTCCGCCCCACCGCTCTTAACTGCACGGGCTGCTCCTGAACCAGACTAGAATACGGCAATGCACTATGCGTCGAAATCTCTAACCACCTCCTCCATCGATTTGAGCTCATCCAGAAAGCCGCAGCCAGACTCCTCCTAGACCTCCTATGTTGCTTCCACATCACTCCACACCTCGGAGTGCTCCACTGGTCGTTCTCCCATTTATACCAGGTCCTCAGCCTACTCCAAAGCAGCAGTATTACTGGAGGCTGGAGGCCCTATTTTGGTCTGATTCTGACACAGTCCAAGACCTACATAATGTTTCCTGTGACAGTGAGAATGACTAGGAGGCGGACAATCCATTACACTACGAAGGACTTTACTTAGACCTACAATGGCAACGGACTAGATACCTCCCAGTAGTAGTAGTGTGCAGAGCAGTAAAGGCACCAGATTTACAACTGCTCACATTTGAAGCCAAAGCCAATTTGCTTACTGGAATACTCCAACCAGGGTAGTCTTTGTCAAAGCCTCGAATGCCATTTAGCGAGGCACTCAGAAACACCCTCATGACTGCTTTGTCAAAACCATGCTCAATTGACCTGTGGCTAGGCAACACAGGACGACCCCTGTCGGCCCTTATTGTCTGACAAAGCTACCTACACCTAAAAGTCTTGTGCAGGCATTGAAGAGTAAGCGGAATCCAAACGCCTTTCCCCTTGAGCCCCCAGACAGGAAGTCAAAGCTTATTAACGAATCGGGCAAAAATGTTTTCATCAGCTAGCCTGGCCTGTGCTTGAATGTGGTATGCTTTTTTGGGCAAGTACACCTATGGTTTATGGAACATGGCCAGTGAGAGCCTACCGGCCATCTCCGGAAACCTCAGGGCATCTCTTGCCTACACTATGCAAGATGGACAGAATGCTGCAAAATATGTAGTTCTCCCTCGCCTTGACACCACTGATTTCATAAACGGCGCTGTCCGCAGTCGTGTAGTGCTTAGATGACACACTTGGGTTCGGGCAACTGAATATTCTAGGGATATTCAGGCGTCTCTCATGGATATGCCCTTTGACTGATCTAGACATTTTGGAGAAAAGGTTGACTCTGAGCTTGCACAATTCGTCAGGGAACACCATGATCCTTGGGGTTATTGTCGCCAGCCTGTCAAGTCTGCCAGCGCTACAGAGAGCTAGCTTATCAGTACTGTCAACCGTCTCAGCCTGTACAGCAACCAGCCCTGCCTTTTGGAAGCAGGGAACATGAATGTGGTCATACCCATTCACTCCAAAATAGGCAGCATTCATCTACTTCCTCCCTCCCACCTCCCCTTATAATGGCGGCCGCTGCGTGGCCGCGCCGCTGGCGCGCCAAAGGCAAGCCCGTCTGCGCCCAGCGCCAGACCCCCTAGGCCCCGTGAACGCCGCAACAGCCGACGCCGCTACGACGCCAACACCCTCCACGCACTCAACACCGGACGACCGCACACCTGCTTCCTGGCCGCCCCGAAGCAGACCAAAGGACCCTTCTCCTGCCGGAGCTGCAGCTTCACCAGCCTCCGAGCCGCCAAACCGCCCAACGTGACAGGACGCAACCACCTCAGATGCATACTACTGAACACCCGCTCCGCACGTAAACACGCCCGTCGAACTCTGGGACCTGCTCGACACATCCTCCCCGGACGTCGCCTTCCTGACAGAGACCTGGATGAACGCCTCCTCGGCACCCGACATCGCCATAGCCATCGCCATAGCCATCCCGGACGGCTACAAGATCACCCGCAGGGACCGCACCAACGGACTAGGAGGTGGAATCGCCATCATCCACAAGAACACCCTCAGGGTCTCGACCAGCACCGACGACACCCTCAGCACCGCCGAACACCTGCACATCCAGATCCACACCGATCCCAACACCACCCTCAGAGGAACTCTCGTCTACAGACCCCCCGGACCCCGGCCTCAGTTCAGCGACTCCATCGCCGACTTCGTCAGCACGCACGCCCTTGCCTCCACAGACTACATCCTCCTCGGAGACCTGAACTTCCACCTCGAGAACAACAACGACACCAACTCCACCACCCTGATTGACAACCTCGCCAACCTCGGACTCAGACAGCTCGTCACAACGCCCACCCACGCCGCCGGCCACACGCTTGATCCCATCTTCTCCGCAAGCCCCCACGTCACCTTCAGCCACACCACCGAACTCCACTGGACCGACCATCGCTGCATCCACTTCACCTTCCGGAAACCCACCACGCACCACCGCACCCAACAGATCCCCCGCCGCAGCTGGAGCAAAATCACCGAAGACCAGCTAAACACCACCCTCGCCCCAAGCCCACCCGCCGACCCCACCGACGCCGACACCGACGCCCGCAACCTCAGACGCTGGATCGACAACTGCGCCAACACTCTCGCCCCGATCAAGAAACCCTCCAACAGACACACAAACAAGAAAGCCAGCTGGTTCACCGCAGACCTCCAGGCCTCCAAGCAAACCTGCCGTACACTAGAGAAGAAATGGCACCGCGAACAGACACCAGACAGCTACGCAGCCCACAAGAACGCAATCCGCAGACACCATCACCTCATCAGATCCGCCAAAAGGGCCTCCTTCAAGGACCGACTCGACAACAACGCGCACAACAGCAAAGACCTCTTCAACATCGTGAAGGAACTCTCCAACCCCAGCTCCAACACCAACGACATCCCACCATCACAAGACATGTGCGACTCCCTCGCCACCTTCTTCCATCGCAAGATCGCAGACATCCACGACAGCTTCAACAACCTGACCACCCCAACAACAACCGACACCTCAGACCCTCCGGCCACCACCCACATCGTTCCCCTACTCACCTGGACCAACATCAACGACGACGACACCATCAAAATCATGAACACCATCCACTCCGGCTCTCCGTCAGACCCATGCCCACACCACATCTTCAACAAAGCTAGCGCCACCATCGCACCCCATCTCCGCAAGGCCATCAACATCTCCTTCGAGACCGCGACCTTCCCAGAGAGCTGGAAGCACGCCGAGATCAACGCCTTACTTAAGAAACCCAAGGCGGATCCAAGGGACCTCAAGAACTTCCGGCCCATCTCCTTGCTCCCGTTCCCGGCGAAGGTCATCGAGAAGACCGTCAACAAACAGCTGACCCGCTACCTCGAGGAGAACAACATCCTGGACCCGTCCCAGTCCGGGTTCTGCAGCAACCACAGTACCGAAACTGCCCTCATCGCCGCCACCGATGACATCAGGACCCTGCTGGACAACGGCGAAACCGCGGCCCTCATCCTCCTGGACCTATCAGCCGCCTTCGACACTGTCTGCCACCGCACCCTACGCACACGCCTCCACAACGCAGGAATCCGAGACAAGGCTCTGGAATGGACCACCTCCTTCCTCTCCGCAGAACCCAGAGCGTCCGCCTCCCCCCTTTCCGTTCCGAAGCCTCCAAGATCATATGCGGCGTACCCCAAGGATCATCCCTCAGCCCGACACTGTTCAACATCTACATGGCACCGCTCGCCCACGTCGCCCGACTGCACGACCTCAACATCATCTCCTACGCTGACGACACCCAGCTGATCCTTTCCCTCACCAAGGACCCCCTCACCGCCAAAACCAACCTCCAGGAAGGAATGAAAACCCGTCGCCGAGTGGATGAAGAACAGCCGTCTGAAGCTGAACTCGGACAAGACAGAGGTCCTCATCCTCGGCTCCACCCCCTCAGCCTGGGACGACTCCTGGTGGCCGTCCGCACTGGGAGCAGCACCAACACCCACCGACTACGCACGCAACCTGGGGTTTATCCTCGACTCAACACTCTCCATGACCAAGCAAGTCAACGCCGTCTCGTCCTCCTGCTTCAACACCCTCCGCATGCTCCGCAAGATCTACAGGTGGATCCCCACCGAAACAAGAAAGGTCACCCAGGCCCTCGTCAGCAGCAGGCTGGACTACGGAAACGCCCTCTAAGCAGGAGCCTCGGCCAAACTCCTGAAACGTCTACAACGCATACAGAACGCCTCTGCTCGCCTTATCCTCGACCTCCCGCACCACAGCCACATCACACCACACCTGAGAGACCTGCACTGGCTTCCCGTCAACAAGAGGATCACCTTCAAGCTCCTCACCCACGCACACAAGGCACTCCACAACACCGGACCGGCATACCTCAACAGACGACTCACCTTCTACACCCCGAACCGACAGCTCCGCTCCGCCGACCTCGCCCTTGCCACCGTCCCCCGCATCCGAAGAGCGACCACCGGCGGCAGATCGTTCTCCCACCTCGCCGCCAAGACCTGGAACACCCTCCCCATCCTCCTACGGCAGACCCAGGACCTACTAACCTTCAGGAGGCTTCTCAAGACCTGGCTATTCGAGCAGTAGCAGCACCCCTCACCCCACCCCAGCGCCTTGAGACCCTCACGGGGGAGTAGTGCGCTTTACAAATGTTCTGATTGATTGATTGATTGATTGATTGATACTTCCTCCTTCCTTACTGCAGCTGTACCCAAGTCAATTTGATTTGCCTTTGAAGACCCTCAGTTAGCCAGGAGGGGGCAGGATCTGACATTTCCTCCCCTGATGGAATTTCATCACATCAGATCGATGGGTTTTACTGAATGTTCAAAAGAACAATGCCCTACCTTTTATTTATTCTCCACCTCAGATTCCCAGACGCCATGTCAAATTTCGGCAGATCATGTCTCAATCTTCATGCAGGAAGTCTGGTTTGTGCTGGCCAAAGGTGCCATCAAATGAGTGCCAGACTCGCATAGGGGGCAGGGATTCTACTCATGTTTGTTCTTGCACCTAAGAAGGATGGACTCCACAGGCCTATACTGGACCACTGGCCAGTGAACGCCATTCTGAGAAAGGACCAGATTCTCTCTGCCTGGAGACTTGGCGTGTCCTTTAATTTGCCGGATGCATATTTTCACATTAACTTTTTGGGGGCTTCGGGCGATCTGTCTGGCCCTAAAAGCCTTCTGGCCATCCATCAAAGGGAGGCTGATACAGGTCTTCATGGACAAGATGACTGTTATGTGGTACTGCAACAAGCAGGGTGGAGTGGGTTCCTGGTGTAGGTGCCAGGGGGACCTACACTTATGGAAGTTGCTGGTCAGTAGAACATCTTCCTGGCAGCCAGCTATCTGGCAGGGTCCCTAATTGCCAGAGTTTGACGAGCTGAGCAGCCATGAGCCGTCAGATCAAGAGCGATATCTTCACCCCAAGGTGGCAATGGGCATCTTTGACCAGTAGGGTATGCCCTGGTTAGACCCCTTCGCCACCAGCTATAACACAGTGTTAGTTCACTGTAGGTTCCCCCTATGAAAGTCACTAGCATGCGCATTCTTACTGTGATGAGACGTGTGTCTCCTGTACAGGATCCTGCCACTGCCTTTCCTGACTCAGGTTATGAGAATATTCAGGACAAACTGGGCCCAATTCATCTTAATAACCTCATAGTTCGCCAGGAGAGTTTGTTACCCAGAGCTCCTGAGCATGAGTGTTTAGTCTCTCATCTGGCTACCACTTTGAGAGGACCTTCGGTCTCAGCAACAGGGGAGTAGTATCTTGCACTGGAGTCTCCGCAGCCTACACCTCCGTATATGGAAATTAAGCAAATGACAGATGTGTTCAATATGCCAGCCACAATAGTTGATGTTATCCTTGCAGCCAGAGGTGCTTCAACAAAGTCTATCTAAGCTGGAAGAAGTCAATTGCCTGGTCTGGTGCTCGTCATAGTGATCCTCTGCCCTCCAGACGTTCAAATGTGTTATTTGTTTTATTGTTGGCCCAGCAAGGCCTTGCAGTGGGCACATTTAAGGGTCATCTGTCGGCCTTTTTTGTGTTTACCTGATCAACCATCTCTAGTTAAATCACCTGTTGCAATGCGTTTTAACAATGGCCTGACTCGCATGTTTCCCTTGAAGCCATTCGTCATCCCGCTATCGAACTTGAACTTAGTGTTGACATTTCTTATGTGCACGCCTTTTGAAGCAAGGAACAGCTTCTCACTGCAATTACTGACGCTCAAAACCTGTCTTCCCTAATTACCATCACCTCTGAGTGCTATTGAGTGAACTGTAGGCTCTTTCAGTCAACAACCTTACGCCACATTCTTTCAAGACTGGTGAGAGCTGAGGAGACACGTGGTCTTCTTGCCCAAAGTTGTGACACCTTTTCACTTTGGTCAATCCATCAGTTTGATGTTTTTTGCTCCACTTTATCCTTTGAGGGAGTAGGAGACGCCATTGGCTCAACCCTGAAAGGTTATTGAGCTTTTTCATGGACTTCACAAGGGACCATTGTGTGGAAGACAAGTTCTATTCAGGAATTTCTGGAGCAAAAAAGGGAACACAATGCGGAAAAGAAGCTTGTCAAGATGACTAGTTCTCTGCATTAAAGTCTGCTGTGTGCCTGCCTAGAAGCAACCCCCTGAAGGCCTGTAGGTTTATTCCACCATTAACAATGCAGCTAGACTGGATTGGCAAGTTGAGGTGTCAGTTCTGAATATCTACCAGGCTGCAATATGGACATTGGTGTATATGTTCACAAAAGCTTAGTGCCTTGACAGTGTGACTTGAGGGCCAATTTGCACATTCAGTACTGCAAGCCATTCTGGTCTAAAAACACTCTCCAGACCCTCCACCTTCGAGGGGTACAGCTCCTGAGGTGAGGAATCTCTGGCTTGAAGTATCCCTCAGAAGAACAAGTTACTTATCTTCTGTAACAGCTCTTTCAGTTGAATGCTCTAACTTCAGATTCCTTACTGCCCTCCGTCCTTCCCGAGGAGTGGACATCTGCAAAGTTTAACATGGTCCCAAGTTAGATTTTGGCACAGTGTCACTTACAGCTTGTCTAAATTGATCCACGTCTGATGGTGCGGAAGGAGAAAGATTGCAAAACTGACAGTGTGCACAGGTGGTGCCTATGTGTAGCCCCACTCTATCACTTCCAGGGCAGTACAAGATGGCTGCTGTGCCACACAGCTCCACCTGTTAGCATGCAGGAGTCATTGTTGGGAGAATTTTCAGGACCAGTCTGGCGCCTACCATATTATAAATGTGATAATCTGCAGATAGGTTATTTACCAGAACTGGGCATATTTTACACTGCGGACATTACATGCTGTGTTCCCTGGGTTGTCAGCGGACTGCCCTAGTCATGCAGCGGAGGCTTGATTTTTCCATATGGCGTGGTCCTGCCGAGTCTTGGCCACGTATCGGTCTTCTATAATGCAGGTGCTCCAGAGGGCCACTGATGGGCAATTTGAATGCTCCCCACAGCTTTGCTTGCTGGGCCTCCATGTGCGTAGCGAAGCCCGGAAGGCGACTGACCGGTTTGTTGATTTGGCTGTGATACTAGCCAGGAGACAACTGACGATGAGTTGAAGTCTGCCTCTGGCCCTGATCTGGGCTGCTGGGGTAGAGAATTGAGTAAGTAGGTGGATTGTGAGAGGAAGGCTTTGGTAAGGGAGGAGACTAGAGGGTTGTGGAGAGTTCCCTTATTACCGGCCTGGGGCGCTATACTGTCTGCTTGCCTTTGTTTGGACAGTCCAGGGAGGATCAGAGACCCATTGCTATCACCATCTGCTTCCTCTTTAGTGCGATCGCCTCCTGTTTCTGAGAGATCGGATCACCTGCTGCCCCTTAATTCTATCTTTAGGCAGCATAGGCCCAGTCTGCGTGTGTACTGCATGTGTCCTATTTGTGAATGATATGTCTGGAGGAGGGGGCGGTAATGGCCACATACCTGTGGTCTGGTCCCTGTCTCCTGATTTTATTGGAGGCTCCTTGTTTTAGCATTGGACAAATGGTTGCCATTGCCCGTTCTAGGTCGAGTGCTGTGCTGGGGTACATGCATGTTTTACTGCTCTCATACGAGTACCCACCTGTCTGTTTTGTTTGATTTCTTTTTGTGTTATTACTTTATTGTCCTGGATTTTTTTTTTGCACTATTGATTCTTTTGTAGCAAAAATGCAATAAACATTTTAAAAAGTTATTCACCAGAAAGAGTGTTATCGAAGGTAAGTAACTTTTTCATCATAACTATAGAACCTTGTTGACAATGTTCTACATGATCATTCTAATGTCACCTGAGTGACTAAAGAAGCCAGAGGTCCAGTCCTATGATATATTGTTGTGACATTATTAAATTTCACGTGGCTTGCCAAATTACAAAATTCTTCCTCAACTGCCATCTTTTGTGGCCTCTCTGAACAGAGACCACCAGGTGAAATGAACTTGGGCTGTATTCACAATATAAGCATATTCTGGAGATATTGGTGCAAGTTACAGAAAATCAGTTCTTGAAGTTGGGGTTGTGAAAAATTAGGTTTAACCTTTAATCCTAATGTTGACAAGTCAATGGGGATAGCCTGTGACTTTTTGTAACGCTGGGTACATGGCCAAGTGGGAAGCAGCTTATTGAAAGGAGTTTGTAAATATGTTCTGTATTTTTATTTTTAACTATGACGTTATGACTTGTGATCAGCCGTGGAAGTGGCTACAAAGCACTCTGAAATTAAAATTGATCATGGGGGTTAATCTGTGAAAAAGTTGTGGAATCCCTAGGATTCGTCCTCAATGCAGGGAGTGTTAAGAATTTGCTTAAAGAAGTAAAGGGGGGGGGGGGATTGAGGTTTCAGGGTGACAGGTCGAGCCAGGCTTCGATTTCCACTAATAACCATGAAGTGAAAGGTCATGTACCCTTATGCTAGCTAATTGTTGAGACGTGCAGTTCCTCTCAGAAGAACAAGGTGATGTCACCATACTATGTATTTGATTGATAACCTGATTATTTAAGTGCTTGGTGTAAGTGGTGTTGTGACTGGAAGTCTAGAGAGAAGATTAAGAGAGGAAATAAATGAGACTAACATGAGGAGTTGGGCATCATTCATCTAACACCCACTAGTGTTTATGAGTAACAACTTCCATTTGCTTCCTCCTTGTCATCCCTCAGTGCCCTCCACATCACCCTGCACTCCCATTTTCGCTGTCATCCCTGAACTCCACCTCATGCCCTAAACTGCCCCTAATATTTTCACCTAAGTTCTCCGTTATCCATTACTCTGTATCTCTTGAATCCCCATTCCATCTCCTGACACCCCGCCTATTCCCCAAGTACTCTCCTCCCTCAGTTCCCCCAATATCCTTCCTCTGCCCTTCTCTTCCCTCCTGTCCTATAATCTTTTCTCCTTTCCCATGATCAGTCCTCCTTTCCCATGATCAGTCCTCCTTTCCCATGATCAGTCCTCCTTTCCCATGATCAGTCCTCCTTATCTGTTCTCCCCCTCTGATCTACATTCTTCACCTTGAACTCACTTCTTTCCCTTGAACTCACTTCTTTCCCTTGAAATCACTTCTTTCCCTTGAAATCACTTCTTTCCCTTGAAATCACTTCTTTCCCTTGAAATCACTTCTTTCCCTTGAAATCACTTCTTTCCCTAGAAATCACTTCTTTCCCTAGAAATCACTTCTTTCCCTAGAAATCACTTCTTTCCCTTGAAATCACTTCTTTCCCTTGAACTATACTTCTTTTCCTTGATCTCCCCTCCTGTCCTTTTCTCTGACCACCCCTCCCTTAGCTCTAGTCCTCTCCCCTGATCTACTTCTCCTTCATATACATTTCTGTTCCTTTCATATCCCCTGAGCCTTCCCTCCTCTCTGCCCCGTGAGCTCTCCTCCTCTGTCTACTTGAGCTCCTCTCCTTTGTTCCCCGAGTACCTCTCTGTCCCCAAATATATTTACCCTGAGCTCCAAACCTGCAACAGTTGTTGGTCTATGTCCCCAACTCACCTCTGTTCTGAAGTCTGATCACAGCTGTATTCGAGCAGCGGTTGTGGGGGCAGTGGAAATTTGGCAAGTGGGGACATTGTTTGGCTGAAATATGGTGCTTCTTGCTGTAGCCAACTGCTGATACTGCTTTATGAAGCCCTTGCACTGCTGGCTCCACGGACCTGTCCTTTGACAGTCCCGCGGCGTTTGACACATAGGGTGGACTCTGCTTTCTTCTTCCTGTGCTTCTGACCAGGGCAGACAACTAAGCTGTCGTGTCTGACGGGCGATGACTGTATCTGATGGCTTGAGACACTGGCATAGTTGAAATATGTTACTGATGCACCTCAAGTATCCAAACCAATACATTTCTAAAAGGAGCAAGTAGCTGTATATCTCCCACGTTAAAGGTCAAGCGGAGAAAGGTGAAGTGACAGCAGTTTGTGTTCTTTGTCTGCAGGGCAAATGAGGATATTACTACGTGACTTAGGCTTATCAAGCACTTTGACTGAATATGATTGGGAGCCGAACTGGTGCATTTACAGTGATATGAGTTGAACTACTTTAGACCTAGAGACTGTTATCGTGGAAGTATGAAATGTCTTGGAAAATAGTAGCTTCTCTGAGAAGAGTTAGTGAAGTAAAGAAAGGATACTGCCTTCACCCACATGGGCAGGCTGTTGAGACAGTGTCGTACATACATCTGGCAGGCAGACACACACATATTGGGCCATGGCACACTATACAGGATGTTGCACATGTCTGGTGACCTGAGAGAAACAACCTTGTACACATTCAACAGATATCCATGCTGCAACATTTGCATGTCGACGAATGGCGAATGAGTTGTTCTGGTATGCATCACCTTGGAGTTTTTGTTGTGGACCTCATTGATGACATCTCCTTCTCCCTCTCTTGAAAGCACTGGTGTTGAGCTTGGTTGCTTGTCATTGTCTCATGCTCACAGTGAAACAAATGGTTGGTCTTCACTCTGCATGCTCTTGCCTCCATAGCATGCTTTAATTGATGCAGGCTAAAGTGAGATGAGATATTAGTAAATGTTAGTAAGTGCATGGTCTGACGAGCCATTCCCCTTCATGTCTTCATTATTCTATAGCACTCTTTGGCACTGTTTTTCTCTTGTCTTCATTGATGTGACCTTTTTGTATGTCTAGCACAAATGCATGAGGATGTGCTTTCTCGCCCTCATTAACTTGCTATGGTTGTTCATGTTATCTATACCTTCTGATTGCGCGCTTACTGACACTTGTTCTTGCCCTGGGCCTTTTCCCATGATCTTATATATGTCTGTTAGATTGCTGGATGTTAATTCTTCTGCATACTCTAACAAAAGTTGAAATGTGTAATTTCCTGAATCTTTTGCCCTGAACACTTAGTGCAGGACCACGTGGTCCCGTCAGTGGATTGTGATTAAGGTAGTTTACGTTTCATAAACCGAGCAGAGCTAGGAAAGCTTCTTGACTTTGTAGGGAAGGAAGATCTCACTCACACCATACCCTACTCCATTGTTGGTGTGATGCATGGTGGCCCTAGGTCCCAATGTAAGCATTTTACTCCTGCTTAGAAGATGATGTGGTATTGCCATATGTCATTTTCCGAGTGTTGCTGCTACCACCTCACTCGTGTTTTTACTTTTCAAGAGTTTGACGATAACTCTCTCACCAGGTTGGCGCATGCTGGAGCAGAGCGTTGGGGAATGGCTGGAGTCCTTTGGCCTGCAACAGTATGAGAGGAAGCTGCTGTTGAACGGCTTTGATGATGTACGATTTCTGGTAAGTTCGAAGTATGACACAAAATGCTATTCTCTCACCCTCTGCATTGTCAATTCTCAGTGAGTCGCTCTTGCTATGTTGCTGCTTGTTTTTCTTCTGTTGTTAATTTTCTCTGTCTTTACTATTTGTTATGAAGATACTAATCCTGCTTATTTGACTATCTTGCCTGCCTTCATTATTTTTCTATAATTCTGTTTGCCTGTCTGCCACCGATTATCTTCCTGCGGGCCGGTGTCCATCAGTAGGGTTGTGATGAGCTGCTATTGTCGTCTTTCCCACGTTTGTTAGCCTAGCTTTATTGCCTTGCCTGATTTCTCAATGCTTTTCAACATTTGCCAGTAAAATGGCTTTTCTTGCTGTTGCCTTCTGTCTTGGCTCTTTCTGTGACGCGTTGCACTCACTAAAAACTTTAACCCCACTACTTCAACTTACTGCTTTCATCTTCAAACCTACTTTTAGTTGTCTGTAGGTGAAAGGCTCTTGTGGAGCATACCAAAAACTTACACTGGACTTGGATCCCATCCATTGCTTACCATTTGTTGGTTTTGCCACTCATTTGCTTGCTTCATATTCAATGGCTTCCCTTCCTCCTCATGTTTTTCCTCCCTTCTCTTGAGCATGGGTTTTGTACCATCTTTTTGAATAGATGACTTGTATCCTTCCACTGCTCCCTTTTAGGAAATTACTTTTTTCTTCTTGATTAAGCACTCCATGAGAGTGCATGTGTTTCTATCTCTCTCTTGTATGCTACTTCCCCATCCAAATACCTACCCCCATACTCGGTGTGGTCCTCTCCCGCGTGTGTGCGTGCGTATTCCACCCCCAGACCTCTCTGCACTTCTGCTGCTTTCTTCTTGTGTGTGCTGCTTTACCCATCTCATCTGCCTTTATTTATACAAAATTTGACCCGATCACTCACTGTTGCCTCCCTCTCCCCTTTCCTTTCCTCCCCTTTGCTTCACCTTCCCGCCCACTCACCTTTGCTCCCCACCACCCCACCACTTCCTGTTGCTTCACACCACCCGCTCCTCTGCTGCGTCATGAACATTTTTTATTTTTTTGGAGGGCCCTTCACCTGCTGTTTGCTGATGACCTGCTCCGTAATGGTAAAAGTAATTCATGCCAATTATGTAATTCGCTGATCCTAGCGGTGTCCGCCATCTTACATCTATTAAATAAAAAAAAAAGTAAAGGAAGTGGTGACTGCATAATGCAGTTTGGGCTGGACTGTTCCCATGGGGAGCAGGGTCAAGACTGATTTGCATATTGCTGGGTCCAAACTGGAATAGCGAGCAAAAAAAACGATGGATTTAGGCCCAGATCTCTGTATGTAATGCTTGACAATGTTCAGCATTCCGTCCATCATCATTTTGTGTTGCTATAGTCGCCCTAAGTGGGGAGGGTATGCCCAGATGTGGGTACCGTGCTCACTATGCCATTGCATTCAAGATAGCCTGACTGATGATGGCTGATACCCTGTAACCTGTCCAAGGATGCTTGTTTCCGGTCCAGGGAGGACCTGGCTTGGCACTTCGAGCTGGACTGTTCCAATGGAGAGCAGGCTCAAGACTGATTTGCATTAAGCTGGGTCCAAATCGTAATGGCATGGTGAGCAAAAAAATGATGGATTTAAGCTCAGATCTCTGAACTGGGGGTGAATGTTTAACAATGTTCAGCATTCCGTCCATCACCTTTTTGTGTTGCTGCATCATAATGCTGGCACATGAATGCGTGCTAGTGAATGCTCCCACAAGTGGAATGACACGACAGTGTCGTTGCATCTGTTTTTTTTTGTTGCAGATGCTGCACTGCATCAGCAAAAAGCATTCGATAAGCCAATAGGTGAGGTGAACAAGGTGAGACGCATTGGCTTTGTCAATGCTTGTTTCAGCATTCCGTACAAATGTATGTGTTTTCCTTATCTCCCTCATGTGGTCCTCTCCACTCCTTCCCCCTACCACTGGTGCTTCCCACTTGCCATCTCTTTTTTACAAAAAAGCTTTTTGGAGGTTCCGACAGCTGCAATTTGCTACCTGGCTGCGCCTTTGTAGAAAAATAAATACCAGTCTTGGAATGGTAAATAAAAAATGGCAGCTGCGACACATCTCATGCATATATGCATGTGTGTTAACGCAAGTGCACGGTAGTGATGATGTATACAGGCACATGTGCGATAAAACATGCACCCTGTTTTAATCACCATGCTTTTTTATTTTGTTTTTTCACCTGAGGCACAGCAGGGCTTGAAGCTCACCCTGTTTGGACTACTCAGTACTTTGCCTGGCTGCAGATGTTGATTGTTTAACTCAATAGCTCCTTATGCCTAGGAGAGTAAATGCACATGCACTGTTGAAGCCCTTCATGTAAAATATGAATTAAGTAGCGTCAAATTCACAATATAATGGCAGGCAAGAAGTGTTCTTATATATTGATCAGTCGCTACTCAGACCTTTTGTTTGTGGCACCAAATACATTTTTCCACTTCACTGTGGGCATTTGTAGGAAAGGTGTTGCAGCACACTCTTTTGTAAAAGTGAAATGGCTGGCTCCTCACAATGTTTTTAGGTCGAGCCTAGAGTCAGCGCGCATGCGCTGCTCTGCGAGACTTGTTGTAGTGGAGTATAGAATAGAAGCCCCGCCCACTCTCCGCCCATATTTGTCATTGGCTTGTGTCATTGCCCTTCGTAAATGCTGGCTTCTGACTCGTAAATAGGCTTGTTAGTCCCTCCTTAGTACCGCCTTGTCTTCATTTGTAACCTCCCATGGCGACTGGCCCTTTTACTTCACTTGTTACACTGTACAGCTTTTTTAGTTTGTAAGCACCATTTTCTTTATTGATTTTCTCCTACCCCAGGCAGCACATGGGCGCCCGCTTTCAATAACAACACAGGCGCCCGCTTTCACTTAAACACGGGCTCCTGGCATTCATTATCTCAATCCCCCACCCACCCAGTCCCTGACTAATGTCGCTCTTGATACTGTCCCCCCCCACCCCACCAACCAGACCTAAAGCCCCGCCTCCACAAGACCGTCTACATTGCCTCTATCCTTGCCTGTTTGTCAAGCAGCCCAACACCCCGCATTTCAGCAGTGACGGCTGCACACACCACTCACCGGAAGCTGCTTGTTTGACCGAGCATCTCAGCCCCTTCTGCTACGGACTGCACACTTTATTTAGCATAGGAAGGGGCTCTGTATTTGCTCCCTTTGTTTATGGAACGGGTGAGAGTTATGTGAATACTAAGTTTGAAAAAGATTATGGTCGAGAAACTCGCGTCTTAAGTGTGTGACGGGGCGCCGACGTCACTGTGCGCCTGTATGCTATCCAGACGATTGGTTGTGAAGATTGAAGTCTTCTTGGACTGCGAAGATTAAGCACTATGCTATGCAGTCATGGGGTGGCCAACCGTCCCGCATTTTACAGGATAGTTATTCCGTTGCGACCCCTGTTCCACTGCCACACAGGGACACTGCAGTTTTTATGTAGGACGAACGAATGTAGGATTCAAGTGCTTTACATTAGCACAGTTACGTAGCTGCCAAGGTTTCAGATTGTTATGTGTGACATTTTCAAAATGTCAGTGTAATTATGAGTGACATTTCGACGACTATGAGTGACACTTTCTCGCAAGCAAAAAACAAGTAAAGAAGTCCAGGGAAACATATAACATATCAGAAATTACACCATTTTAGCAACGTGACCGTGCCAGCAAAAGACATTTTTCATAGCAACTTCGTGCAAATCATCAAGAGATCATGACTTACTTCTGCGAGCCAGAGCCGTGGCAACAGGCGGGCCCCGCCGGTCTGCTACGAATGGTTACTGGCCCGCGGCAACCAACGCCACCGCCCTATATTCTGGCACAACTGGTTATGGTGACACTGGGCTACTGAATCACTCCAGAGGCCCGGGCCTCCAAGGCTTACATTGCCAATGGGGACTGAAACAACTAGTTACTGAATGCCGCTGGCTATAAAGCAAGGGAGTGCAACAGGGGGCACTGAATAGATTTACTTATGAACACCCAGATACGGTACGCAGCCGATGTCCCAGATTCCCAAAACAAGTCCTTTAATTTGTCCGCTGTGCCCAGAGTATGCGCCATGCATGGTGTTTTCGCCTCACGCTGAAATAGGCCATGTCCAGACTCGCATAGCGGGACACTAGCGGAGAACGGCATTGGCTCAGCTCTTCGTACTCCTGAGCCGCCCTGGTAGAAGGCAATGGGCATCGCATGGACAATCACGAAAGGGTTTTTTTTGTGCCATGCCCCCCACCATCTCTGAAAAAGGGCGTGTTCCTGCAGAACTATCTGCCTATTGGCCATGCAAAATCCACAATGATCATTCATGACAGCGACAGCACTTTGACTACTTACTTTGGGTCATCTTTGTTTGGGCTGCAGAAACGGTCCTAAGTTTCAAAATAAAGCCATGGTGAAAGTGGCGAGCTCCCCAATGGTTTGCAGCTGAGCAGGTTCACAATGCCGCCAGCGCTGGTAGGGGTCGGATAGCGTCCTACCGAGCCGTATTATCATGATACTGCCAATTAGTAATTGAAATGGGCGCCATGGGAGGACGAACTGACAATCGCCTATTAAAGTGAGTCTGACAGACTCACTGAGACTCGCACACTGTCTCCATAGTAGCCATTGGGCACTGACAGTGACTCCCAGTGACGTCAGACACTGTGTGGTGTCTGTGCTGTGTTACTTTGTAGCACAGTACAGTAACAGCCCACAAGCCTGCCAGGAGCAGCGCACACTGCGCCTTGCCACTGCAACTTTCAGTATTCAGACAGCGCATTATAGCAGCTTTCAGCTTAACAACTGAGAAGTGCTATAATGCGTGATTTTGCATTTCAGTGCAGGAATGCAGACCACCACACTGAAATGCGTTACTCTAACGCCTGATGCATGGTACTTGGCAGGTCTGCAGTTACATTACACAAGGTCACGTTGCTTCTTAAGGCAAGTGATTTGCCTAGCATCACAAGATGTTGAATCGACGCTGAAACTCGAAACTGGTTCTCCTGCTCCAAAGTCGACAGCTCTGTCCGTAATGCCAACTCCTCGCCTTAGCATCTATCCTCTCACATTTTATTTTCTCGACCCTTTTTATTTCTCAATGGACAAACAGTTCTCCCTCTTGCAGTCCTTTGAGCTGTAAAAGAGTTATCTGTTTGTGGCTAGGTTCAATGAGCTGCGACACAGGTTGGGGTTGTGCACAAATGTAATAATGCACTCTCCGGAGCATGCTCAGCTATTGAGCTGCAAATTCAATCACCTTAAACAAGCATTTGCAATGCAATAAGTCTCGCATTTTAGAAACTTTGACCTATTGGTATTGTAAATAACAAGGCCTTTTATTAATGCTGGTTTTTTTAAACACATAAATGAATGGCATTGTCATTTACAATGCCAAAAGGTAAAAATCTCGCAATTGCGAGACCTATTGCATTGCAAATGCTTGTTTATTTGGCCATCGCTGCAGTGTATGCGCTTCTGTAGGAGAGCTGGCGAAGTGACTTATAGGACAGCACAGGGATTTTGTGACAGGGCAGTAGATTTCTGCATCATGAGCAGTCAGTAAATCTTTTGTGTGCTTGCTAATAATAGGTTCATCAGGGTAAAATTAACTGCTTTTTGGATTACCAACTGCTTACTAGGCAGACTGTAGATAGTCAGTCTTAGCCACCTTCAGTATCTACTTAGAAAAGAATGGTCATTTTGCCCTCTTGACATTTGCACAGTTACTGGGCACTCAGATGTTACATTGGCTGCCAGTTTGCCAGGGGAACATCTGACTCTGACCCAAAAGGGTCTGAGAATTTAGTGGAATAGTTTACACCTCCAGAATTATGTGCAAGGAAATCAGAATAGATTGTTGAAAAGTTGTTGATGTTCTTGCATTACTTTCAGGACTTTTTTGGTGGCAAAGGAAGTGTCACTACTGGCTCCCTGCATTCTTGTGTCCACCACCAGGGGCTGAATTGTGGGGCTCTCCAGTGTTCTAACAAGCTTCCAGACCCTCCTCTTCGTGCATATACTGACTTCCAGTCATTTGGATTCAACTTGCAAATTGCCATCCATTCCCAATCCATGGGGGGTTTGTGAAAGCTAGCCTGCTCATGCTTGAAGCCAGCCTGCTCATATTTGATACTCCATTACCTAAAATTCCCTGCTCACTGCTTCGTCTCCACCCCTGTAGGCCAAGAATGGGTAGAGGAATTCAGCTCATCTGTGGTTGGCTGCTGCTAGCCTGCTCACACCTGATGCATGTGATTACTGTGAGCTCTTTAAAGCCCCATCTCCCTTCAGTCCAAGGTTGGTCATTGTAACTGTGTACCGGTGAGAGCGACCCTTGTTTCCAGTGTTTCCTGAGCTTTTGATAACCTTGTTTCCATTGTTTCCTGAGCTTTTGATAACCTTGTTTCCATTGTTTCCTGAGCTTTTGATATCTGTTTCCAGTGTTTCCTGAGCTTTTGATATCCTTGTTTCCAGTGTTTGCTGAGCTTTTGATATCCTTGTTTCCAGTGTTTCCTGAGCTTTTGATATCCTTGTTCCCAGTGTTTCCTGAGCTTTTGATATCCTTGTTTCCAGTGTTTCTTGAGCTTTAATTATTCCTTGTTCTTGAACTGCTGCTGTTTTCCTTGTTCTGGATTAGCACTGCCTGCAGTGCTACCTTGACTCCTGAGCCTTAGCATTCCTTGTTCCTGAGCTGCAGCAGTTTTCCTTGTTCCTGAACTAGCACTGCCTGCAGTGCTGTCTTGGCTTGTGAGCTTTTGCTAAATTCTTGTTCTTGCTCCAGCACAGCCTTCAGTGCTACTTTGTTTTCTTGACTCCTGATCCAGCACTATTCTAGTATACCCTTGTAGCCTCTCCTTCTGTATTTACCTTTTTCCAGTCCCTGCGTTTCTTCTCACTTCCTTGGTTCCAGTTCCAAGTTTGCTGTCTTTCTATTCCTGCTGTCTTGCTTCTATTACCTTGTATGTTTGTTACTTGCTTTCTGCCAAGTGTGCCCTGTGATTTCTTCCTTTCCTGTTAAGCACTCCTCCTTGCTTGCTCCTTGTCTATTGTGCTTGTGTTTATTTCTACCCCCTTGCTGTTACGGCCTTGCGTGTTCCTGTTTGATCGTCAGGATCCGTGGGCACAGCTGACTACCTAGGTGGTATTTCTTGTTCACTGTGAGTATTGTCTTTGAGTTATATTTATAACATCACCATAGGTATCAGCTCCACAGGCCCTGCCTTTGCATGCATATCCTATATGTGGGTATTTGCAGTCAGTATCTGTAACAGTAAATGTGGGTGAGGAACTTACTGAGCTTCAATCTTACTGTGTGGAGCTCCTGAGTGCTTTACCCCACATTCCCTTTATTGTTCATGTTGGTTTTTATATAAGTGTATTGCACATCCGTCCTGGGTGTAGTGATTGTGAATGCTTAACCGCCTCATGAGTGCCTGTCCTTTCTGAGTCTTAGCCATCTTGTTCCTTCGTGCAGGCTTCACCTTTGGATCCCTTTTCTCCTCTGACTTCCTGTGTGAATAAAATGGTCTCTGTTTGATAGAGTGAATCCAGAAAATTATGGTATACCTTGCCTGCAAGGACGATTTAATGTTATGCATTTAGAAAATGTACAATAATGAGTCATGCAACCCCAACTTATAAAGTGAAATAAACAAGTTAAGCTCTTTGCTTGCATACCCTTTCTGTATGTTTTGAAAGAACAAAAATTGCAGCCTTAAATTACAGTATCCGACAGAGACTTATAGCCATAGTTTCCTTACCTTAGAATATTCCCCAGGCGTCAGACTGGATCCGGAAAATCTTGAGCAATACCTCTGTGCGCCGATAGGTGGTGCAGATCTGCTCTCCGTGGCCATCTAAGAAACCTCTGGGTTTTAAACCCTGTGGAGCCTGTCACAGGCAAATGTTGGTTACAGATCCCCACCTGATTTGCTTGTGGTGCTTGGAGCCGGACCACAACTCTAGAGCCTGCTCCGACTGTTGGACGATGAATCCTAAAGTGATCCAGGAGAGCACCATAAAGCTCCTGGCTGCTAGACACTAGACGACTGAGCACCACTCCAGGTCCCCCAGTTGTGTGGAAGATCCCGGCCTCACTCTGAGTCGCTCCCGTTGGTTATCATCAAGGTCTAAATAATCATCGGGTAAGTCCCACAGAAAGAATTTGAAGCGCGTCTCCGACTTCACCGCAGCAGTCCAAGTCTTTGGACAAGGCGTGGGAACGACACCACAAGTCTGGGTACAGCTCCCACACTTTACCCACAGAGCTTGTGCCTGCGACCACTCTGCTCCTCCCTGACTTTCTTGGGGCCGGATCAACACCCGCCCAACTCAGTTTTATGAGGCTGTGCACCTCCTATATGGGTGTCCGGAACCCTCTGGAGCAACTTCTGGCCCCATGGATTCGGGAAGTGCCCTGACTAGGTCTCTGTCGGCAGGTTTGTTCTCAGCGTCAATTAGGATCTCTGGATCTGGAATGACTCTGGTTGCAAATCCACAAGTTTAGTTGGGGTTCGCTCCCAATCACCGCCTATGCCTTCTGGCGGCAACAGCAAACCCATCATAATGTCCAACTCCAATACGGTACCGGCTCGGCATTGTCCGACATCGACCCCAGCACCAACCAACCTAGATCTTCCGGGTCGGAGACAGTGTCTTTTTTTCCTGACAGCCCTGTGAGGAATATGACTGGGGCAGATCTGAGGATCCCTTTGGGTACTCTGACCCACTTTAATTGCCCGAAGATAACTGGTTTGTGGACCTGGCTGATGCCAGTGCTCTGGACACTTCAACAGACACTGGCCTGGTTTCTCCTCTTAGTAAGACTATGGAGGAAGGGGGTCTCATTTGCTATGGTGGTGCGGAAGGCGACTGAGGTCCTAGGTCTTACGTTGCCCTCGGTGGAGGTCAAGACCAATGTTTTGATGGAGGTGCTTCAACCAGGGGTATCTCACACAGAACCTCTCCTCCCCTTCAATGACGCCCTCACCGATATCCTGCTCGGGGCCTGGGCCAAGTGCTGCGCAGGACCATGGCCCGTCACCATCACTCCTCTCCTGGGGGTTCAGCTATCCTCACTCAGCACCCCACCCTGAGAGCCTGGTGGCGCAGACCTCAACATCCAAAATTCATCGTGGTGCGTTCATTACCACTCTACCCGACAGCAGGGAATCCAAGAGGCTGGATACTTTTGGTAAGAGGATGTTCGAGGCATGTGAGCTGTAGATCACATGCTTTGCATACTCCTGCCATCTAGTGTTGGGTCAGGATGTTTGCAAGTTGTTTTTCTTCGAAGCAGTCTTTCCAGTCACGAGGTGAGGTGACTCCTCCTTTCGTTGATAGTGCACATGGGCATCGACTCCATTGTTAGATTGTTTTTTCCGCCATCGGGTTCGAACGTGTGTTGCTGCGATCCGGTTCGAAACAGTTCTTCGGTTCCCCTCGACATGCAACCCTTTCTACCTCGACGGTATTGTTCTCGTACGCGTTTCCCACTTCTCTGCATATTGTTTCAGTCACCGAAAACTACTTTAGATCGGAAAGCTTTGTGGACAGCCTTCGGGCCTAGCCGCGTCGGATCAGCTCTCCGTCGATGGAACAGACACGTTCAAATTTTGCCCTCAGTGCCACGCGAAGTATCCGCGCACTGATTCACACAAAGTGTGTAACTTGTCTCCGGAGCACAAGGAGGAAGACTGTGACACCTGCAAATCATTTAGATCGAAGAAAACTCTTCGCAATCGTGTGGCCCGATGTCAAGAAATGCAGCGTCAAAGCATGGAAGATACACCGGACATCTTCGGTGAACATTCGGATCAAGAAAATGTGGGGGCATCAGCGGCGGAGGAAGAAGAAATCTTCTCCGGCCAGGACTCCGGATCGGACCTCGAGATAGACCTCGACATCGAGGAATTGCCGCAAAGACGGGGTCATGTCAGTATCGAAGACCCCCTGCCCCGCCAACTTCCGCAGAAAAAAGACAAGGCTACGGCACTACCTCTACCATCTGGCCAAGGTCGGCACCGAAACGACGTTTCCGACGCCCCGCCTCCAGGCTCGGCTCCGAAACACATTGTCAAGCCTTCCGGTTCCGTACCTACTCACCAAAAACCCTCTTCGGATCCGAAACCATCCGTATCGAAGCACAAATCTGGCTCGCAGCCAAAACTTTCTACGCCGAAAGCGAAAAAGCCTTCAAGACTGAAATCTTTCGCATCTAAAGAGCGCATCACATGTCTGCACCAAAAACACCGGCGCCGAAAACAAAACATGCCTTGTCCAATCCGAATTTAGACTTTGTCCCACCAAAAAAGGATCGGAAACAAAAAGAACTCTATATTAACCCTGATACAAGTCGTATACACACTAAACTACCTCAAAAACACAAACTTCCAGATGAGGACACTCATTACAAAATTCCTATAAAGAGGAAATCTGTGGCCACCAGTCCTTTTCATATACCACCGCCATCCACTCCACCACCACCCTCTCCTCCTTCTGATCCTTTACAGATTACACCTCCGGATTCTCCGCAATCTCACCATGATAATGATGACATTGATGATGAGGTTACACATTTGTCAGTAGACTCATGGTCTGACTACACTATTGATCCCCCAACAGATAACGACCCGGACCTTTACCCTGCCAAGCCATCGCCCCCAGATGACAATGTAGCCTACCAAGAACTCATTGCCAGGGCAGCACAATATCATGGAGTGGCACTACATAAAGAGGAATTAGAGGAAGATTTTTTGTTTGAAACCTTAGGGTCCACACACAGGTCGTCGCAAATACTTTCCATGCTTAAGGGCATGATGAGACACGCAGATGACATTTTTAAGGATCCTGTGCGTGCTCGTATATTAACTCCTAGAGTTGATAAAAAATATAAGGCCTCCCCCACTGATCCAGCATTTATCAAAGGGCAATTACCACTAGCTTCACTAGTTGTATCTAATGCTTGCAAAAGGGCTAATTCCCAAACATCTGGGGACACTCCTCCACTGGATAAAGAGTCCAAATTAATTGATGCTTCTGGCAAACACGTAGCGGCACAGGCAGCTAATCTCTGGCGTATTGCAAATACGCAAGGCCTTTTAGCCAGATACGACAGGGCCCACTGGGATGAAATGGAGCAGCTGCTTCAGTATCTTCCAGATGAGCCTAAAACCAGAGCCCAGGACTTAGGAAGGAAAACTAATTTTCAATTCGTCAATAAGGTGTGCGTTGGATGCTGCCGATACCGCAGCTAGAGAGGTCAACACCAGCATTCTTCTTAGAAGACATGCTTGGTTAAGGATCTCAGGATTTAAGCCAGAGGTCAAACGATTCATTCTGAACACACCCTTCGACAAAAAACATCTTTTTGGACCTGATGTTGATCAGGCTTTAGAAAAAATTAAAAAGGACACTGAGGTCGCCAAAGCTATGGGAGCTCTCCAGTTCCCTTCCAATAGAGGTTCCTTTCGGCGGTCCTTTTACCGAGCAGGGTCTAAGACCACACCCTCAGACCAAAATACATCCACCTATAAGGGTAACAACCAGTCGTCCCCTTCAAGAGGATTCTTTCAGGGAGGTTACGGAGGGAACAATTCTAAGGGTAGAGGAAAAGGCAGTACACCCCGTAATTCCCCTTCCCCAAATAAACAGTGACTTTCCCACACCCCCCCCCCCCCGACTATACCACACCTGTCGGGGGAAGACTGCAACAATTCCTCCCATTTGGCAGTCTAGAACTACAGACAAATGGGTGTTAGGAATTATCCAACATGGTTATTGCCTAGAGCTTACCACCAATCCTCCAAACATTCCACCTCGTTCTCACAAAATTTCACCGGAACATTTACACCTGCTCAAACAAGAAGCACAGTCTCTTTTACTAAAAGGAGCCATAGAGCCTGTACCATTACAATATCAAGGGTCAAGAGTATACTCCTTGTATTTTCTAATTCCCAAAAAGGACGGCTCATTCTGGATCTCAGAGAACTAAACCTTTACATACTGTCAGAACATTTCCACATGGTGACACTTCAACAAGTGCTCCCACTCCTACAGCAGGGCGATTTCATGTCTACACTAGACTTAAAAGACGCATATTTCCACATTCCAATTCACCCTGTTCATCGCAAATATCTCAGATTTGTGATAGCAGGCCAACATTACCAGTTCAAAGTACTACCGTTTGGAGTCACCACTGCTCCCAGAGTATTTACCATATGGCTGGCAGTAGTTGCAGCTCATCTGAGAAGACAGAACATTCATGTATTTCCATACCTGGACGACTGGCTCATCAAAGCCAGCGCTTACCAGAAGTGTCTCCAACACACTCAAGCCACAATCCAGTTGCTACACCAACTAGGGTTTACAGTGAATGCCCTGAAGTCCCATTTGCAGCCTTCCAACATGCAGACTTACCTGGGAGCCACCATAGATACTCAAAAAGCTCTAGCCTCTCCCAATGCAGCCAGAATTTTCAGTATTCAGTCTCTTCTCACTCAGTTTCAGCCCAACCAATCATTACCAGCAAGAGTCTTCATGCAACTTCTAGGAATGATGGTGTCTTGCATAGTAAGGGTTCCCCATGCAAGACTTCACATGCGTCCCCCCCAAGAATGCTTAGCAAGTCAGTGGAACCAGTCGCAGGGTCAATTGACCGATCTAGTGTTGGTAGATGGCCGCACCCATCGCTCTCTGCAGTGGTGGAACCCACAAAATGTATCCAAAGGGCGGCCATTATCGACCCTGTTCCACAGACAGTGCTAACAGCAGACGCATCACTCACTGGTTGGGGTGCTCACTTGCTCAGTCACACTATCCAAGGATTGTGGAGTCTAAAGCACAAAAGGCTTCATATAAATCACCTAGAACTACTAGCAGTGTTTCTAGCACTCAGAGCCTTTCAAACTCACCTCATAGGCAAAGCTGTCCTAGTCCGCACAGCTATGTACTACATACAAAAACAGGGGGAGACACACTCTCTCCAACTATCACGCCTAGCACAAGCCATTTGGAAATGGGCTATACACCACAAGATTTATCTCCTGGGAGAGCATCTTCCAGGAATAAACAATCAGATTGCAGACCTTCTCAGCAGACGGAGACAGCAAATACATGATTGGGAACTTCATCCTTCGGCTCTCCACCCATACTTTCAGGAATGGGGATTTCCTCACATAGACCTGTTCGCCACAAAGCAAAACGCAAAATGCCCAAGCTTATCCTCCAGGTTCCCTCACCCGCTCTCCAAAGCCAGTGCCCCATGGATGAACTGGTCAGGGATATTTGCTTATGCTTTTCCGCCTCTCCCACTCATTCCGTTGGTTGTTCGGAAGCTTAGGCAAACATCCCTCACACTGATTCTCATAGCTCCCACATGGGCACGTCAACCATGGTTCACCACCCTGCTGGAGCTGTCAGTAGTTCCACACCAAAAGCTGCACCTCCAGTCTCCTCACTCAGAGCCATGGAGAAATCACACATCCAAATCCCAAGGAACTCAACCTAGCGATCTGGCTCCTGAAGTCATAGAGTTTGGTTATTTACAATTACCACCAGACTGTATGAATATCCTAAAAGAGGCTAGAAAGCCTACTACTAGGGCATGTTATGCAGCAAAATGTAAACGGTTTATCTATTGTAACAATAACAATATCAATCCTCTTGATGCTGTTGTACAGAACATCATCTGTTACTTGTTACATTTACATCAATCTGGACTAGCCTACACATCCATTCGATTACATCTGGCAGCAGTAGCTGCATACTTACAAAACAGGCAACACTTATCTTTATTCAGAGTACCAGTGATTAAAGCCTTTATGGAAGGATTAAAAAGAGTGATACCACCAAGAGTCCCACCTGCACCAGTGTGGAACTTAAACATAGTCCTTACAAGGCTTATGGGTCCACCATTTGAATCAATGCACAGGTGTCAGTTGCAATTCCTATCATGGAAAGTTGCTTTCCTCATAGCAATAACCTCACTGAGGAGAGTTGGTGAACTCCAGGCATTAACTATACAAAAGCCCTTCTTTCAGCTTCATAAAGACAGAGTGGTTCTTCGAACCAATATTCAATTTCTTCCTAAAGTAATTTCTGCCTTTCATATCAATCAATCAGTTGAGTTACCTGTGTTCTTTCCTCAACCTGATTCTGTAGCAGAACAAGCTCTACACACCCTTGATGTTAGAAGAGTTCTACTATATTCCGTGGAAAGAACAAAAGAATTTCGTAAAACAAAGCAGCTTTTTGTTGCTTTTTCACCACCACACAAAGGCAATCCCATTTCTAAATCGGGCATTGCAAGATGGATTGTGAAATGTATCCAAACATGTTATATAAAAGCGAAAAGAACTTTGATAATACCTCCTAGAGCGCATTCCACTCGCAAGATAGGGGCTACTATGGCTTTTTTAGGGAATATTCCCTTAGCTGACATTTGTAAGGCAGCAACATGGTCTACACCGCACATATTCACCAAGCACTATTGTGTAGATGTGTTAGCGAGGCACCAAGCTAATGTAGGCCAGGCAGTACTTAAAACACAGTTTCAGACAACTGCAACAGTTACAGGTTAGCCACCGCTTTGGGAGTATGCTGCTGCATAGTCTATGCAAAGCATGTGATCTACAGCTCACATGCTTCGAACGGATAATGTTACTTACCCAGTAAGCATCTGTTCTTGGCATGTAGAGGTGTAGATTCACATGCACCCACCCTCCTCCCTGGGTACCTATAGTTGTTGCAGTTCTCACTTTACATACATACGCATGGACATCTCTATTCTACACTTACTAACTCCATTCTCACCCTCTGCAGTAAACAATCTAACAATTGAGTCAATGCCCATGCGCGCTATCACTGAAAGGAGGACTCACCTCACCTCGTGACTGGAAAGACTTCTTCGAAGAAAAACAACTTGCAAACATCCGGACCCAACACTAGATGGCAGGAGTATGCAAAGCATGTGAATCTACAGCTCTGCATGCCAAGAACAGATGCTTACTGGGTAAGTAACATTATCCTTTCTCTTCCACCAGCCTTGTACTGTGGTCAGTAGATCCCACATGCAGTGTGGGAATCGGTTGCGCATGTGCTGCCCAGGGTCTCTGGGGAGCCCCGAGCCATCCTGACCCAGGCTATTGCAGATGGCCGGGATGAAGCACATTCACAATACATTGGTGACTGGATACAACAAACTCACTGAACAGAGCCATTGCTTCATCAGTGGCGCTTGTCGCCACACCTAGGTGACTTCTCTGGGATGCCCAGGCATCCCTTATGGACACGCCCTTCGACGGCACTCACCTGTTCAACGACAAGGCCGATTCAACACCTAAGCGCTTTAAAGGGGCCACCACCTAGTCATTGGGACTCACCATGGCCCCGTACCAGCCGCACTCTTCCTTTCACTTCTTCCGCAACTAGGGTAGAGGCTACCAGACGCATCCTTTTCTACCCAGCCACCAAGGCCAGCAGACTCCACAGTCCTTTCGTGGCCAGGGCTCCCACAAACCTTGTGGGACCCAGGCCAGAGATCTGCCCAGGCTGCCACCCCTGGCAGCCGTATCCTGCAAACCTCTTTAAAATGCTCTTTCAGCATCACATGCAACCAGTTGGGGGCAGGATCAGGCACCTCCTGTCCCACTGGCAAGCCATAACTTCGGACAAGTTGATGCTCCAGATTGTTCAGCAGGGTTACACCCTACCATTGACATAAACCCCGCCGACCCTGCCACTGTCCTCAGATCTGCAGACGGAGGACCATTTTACCCTCCTGCGTCAGGAAGTCCAGGCTCTTTTGGCCAAAGGAGCCATCAAGAGGGTGCCGTCATCAGAAGTAGGCCGTGTGTGCTATTCCCGCTACTTCCTGGTGCCAAAGAAGGATGGAGGCCTCCATCCTATACTAGATCTGCGCTCCCTCAACTACTTCCTGTAAAACAAGAAATTCAAAATGCTCACAATGGCTCAGATCATTGTCTACCCTGGAGACTGGATGATGGTGTTGAACCTGCTGGACTGCTATTACTCCACCCCCATCCTGCCGGCCAACAGACTTTACCTGCGGTTTACTGTGGGCCATGAGCACTTTCAGTTCGCTGTGCTCCCCTTTGGTCTTATCAGTGCCCCTTGTGCCTTACAAGTGATAAGACTTCCCTTATCTCGATGATGGACTGTTGAAGGCAAGCTCACCCCAGGTAGTCGTCGCCCACCTTCAGACTACGGCAGGCCTCCTGCACTCGCTGGGTTCACTATAAACGTGCAGACGTCACACCCGGCTCCCTTTCATCTGAGCCAATCTGGGCACAGTACAGTTCAGTGCCCATCCTCCGCAGCGGTGAGTCCAGGATATTCAGGCTATAATCCCGATGCTTCAATCGCAATCCTGGATTTCGTTGAGACTGACTCTGAGACGGCTGGGTCTGATGGCCTCCTGCATCCTACTAGTGAAGTACGCTTGATGGCATATATGGGCTCTGAAGTCCCAGTTTGAGCAGCACCAGGGGAATCCCTCTGACCTTGGATAGATATCGAAGGGCACTGCAAAAGATCTGCAGTGGTGGCTGACGAACCACCAGGGAAATGTCCTGAGGTTCCAGCCATGTCTAGAGACATAGGACCTCTTGACAAAGGGTCCACGACCCCACGCCACCCTGTTTGTTGCAGTACCACATGGCGGTAGTGTTGTCTGTGAACATCTGCACTAGCCTTCCCTTTATTGAGGGTAGAAAAGCTTTCCTGTATGACTCTCTGAACGCCAGCCAAAGATGCCTAGCAGATTACAAAAGGCATCTCCATCAGGAGGTGGTACAAGGTCTCTTTCAGCAGTGGGGAGAAACTTGGTTGGACCTGTTGGACACCGCCAAGAATGCACAATGTCACCAGTCCTGGGCACTGTATTTTCCAAGGCGGCTCTCGGACAGAGACGCTTTTTGTCTCGAGTTAAACTCAGGCCTCCAGTACGCCTTTCTACCCATACCACTCCTACCCAGAGTTCTCAAGAACATCAGGAACAACCAGGCCCAAGTCATCCTTGTTGCTCCTTACTGGGCACCTGAAGTGCTGAGCATGGCCATCGGTCTTCCGATCAGGCTGCCCCTTCAGGAGGATCTTCTGTCGTAGCAGCAGGGGAGGGTTCTCCACCCGAACCTGTCAATGCTCCGCCTTCATGCGTGGGGATTGGCAAGCGAGTGTTGACAGCTTTCGACCTTCTGCTTAAAGTCCGTAATGTCATCTTGGCAACCAGGCTTCCCTCCATCAAGACGGTATGCGCCTGCCGTTGGGGCAATTTTGTGTGCATGGTGTGCAGAAAAACAGGTTGATCCCCTTTCTGCCCCCCTTTCTCATGTCCTTCTGTTCATTCGCTCTCTCTTGCCCAGCAGGGCTCTGCTTTGGGCTCCTTTAAAGGCTATCTTTCTGCCATCTCAGCATTTCTGCGTTTGCCTGATCAGCCATCCCTTTTCAAGTCCCCTATTGTACATAGGTTTCTGAAAGGTCTCCAACACTTGTTCCAAACTTCTCCCATCATCATGCCTCAGTGGGACCTAATTTTAGTTATGAATTTCCTGATGTGTGCTCATTTCGAACCGCTACACAGACATCCTTTCAGGCACCTAACTATCAAGATGGCCTTTCTAATGGCAATAACATCTGCCAGGAGGGTCAGCGAGCTCGAGGCTTTGTCATCTAATCCTCCTTACATCAAATATCTTCCCAGCCAAGCTGGTCCTTTGCGCCAGAGCTTCCTTCCTACCAAAGGTGGTCACTCCCTTTCATGTAGGCCATTCCACCACCCTACCTACCTTTTACGCTCTGCCTCATCCCTCTAAAGAAGAGGAGCGACTCCACCGGCTGGACCCAAAATGAGAAGTCATTCTACCTTGGCCCGCAAAAGAGTTCCAGGTGGATGAACAACTCTTCGTGAGGTATGTCAGAGCCCAGAAAGGGAAGACGGTACAGAAATGGACCATCTCCTGATGGATCATGCTCTGTATCGAAATCTGCTATGCACTGGCCAAAAAGCAACCCCCTGAGGATTTGCGTGCTTATTCCACCAGAGCCAAGGCTACGACCACTGCGCTAGCACACAGAGTTCCGGTCCTGGACATCTGCCAGGCAGCAAGTTGGGCATCTCTACACATGTTTACCAAGCACTGCTACCTGGATAGTCAGGTCCGTAGGGATAGGCACTTTGCCTGTTCAGTCCTGCAGGACGTTTTGGTGTGTAATTGTTTTGCATACCCACCTCCGGGGAGGTATTGCTCGGGTATCTATTCTAAGGTGAGGAATATGCGGCTAGAAGTCTCTTTCAAATAAAAAAGGTACTTCGCTTTGGTAACGCCTTATCTGGTAGAGACTCTGTCTAGCCGCAGATTCCTTTTCGACTTACCCATCCTCCCCGCTCTGAAAACAGATTTCTTAGGGGGCAAGGCTGTTCCCCTTTCAGGGCCCTAGTTTTCCACACCAGTGGTCAGTGTTATTTGTGGCTCCTTGCTTCTGGAATGGAAAGTTGTGAAAAGAAGCTTACTTCAGCACACGGGGTGGCACCTACATAGGCACCGTGCACCTCACCAGACGACGACACGAGGAGCAGAGCGACGCCACCTACCGGTGTGCGAAAATAGTCCAGATCCAGTCTGACACCTGGGGATAATTCTAAGTTTAGGAGTGTGTGGCTAGATAGTCTGTACCAGATAAGGCTTTACCGGAGGTAAGTAAAGTGTTCAGTTTGCACAATTTTCAATCCGCGTTCAGCAGTGCATTTTATTTCAGCTTGCTATAACCTTTCCTTGGTATCACAGTGTCAAAGTAATGCACTGTAACTCTTGATGCCTTTAAACGTTTTGTGAGCACGAAAAGCTACCAACGATCGGTTGAAGGGGGCAAGAAGCGGAATGACCAAAAAAGTGAAAGTGTAGTTGTGGTCTTTTGAGACACTAGAGTAAGCTTAAAATACCAATAAACAGCTAAGCATTTTGATATTTGGGCCACATTCACAAGGACATTTGGCAATATTTTTTCTGCCTAGATTTAGCCTCTTCCTGCCGCCATTACAACATATTTACAATGTGCTCTAGGTCCAGTTGCTTTTTATTTCTTCATTTTGGGGGGGAGGGGGGGGGTTCACATTTTTACCAGTACCAAGTTGGAAGGGCAGTGGAAAAGTCAAAGTTTAAATTACTCTCAAGCTTTTTAAAAAACTAATTCCAAGTGTTTTTTTGTTTTTGATGATGCTAGAGCTGTGCTACAGGAACCCACTTTTAGTCCACTTGTTTAGTTTTTTCAGGGAGAATGTCTCAGATTTGATCATATCATAGACTTTACCATTCCTGCTCTTTGGGCCACTTAGTAGCCGTGGCTACCCATCCAACAATGCCTATAGTCCTTGGTACGGTAAGCAGGGTTTAGCCTTGTCATGGACTCCTTGGCCATAGGAAATTATACTCCTCTATATAGGCACAGCATGGGTGTGCTAGATTCAAGAGCGCTTCCAACTGCCACAATACCATCTGGACATAGAGATCAACTTATACCTAGAAGTTGGTACTGTGAGTATGGTATTGTGTGATACCCATTCCTAGCCTGGTATTGGGAATGGCATACTTTGGCACCATACTGCCCCTTCCTCTGTAACATAGTATGCCAGCTAGCTTATGACCATTTAAACTATTTTGTGTGGTCAGCCATTCCTGTGAAGGCTTTCACACTTTGACATCTTCATACCACTGGTTAGGGTCATGCCTAATGATATCCTTCATGGCAAAGACTGATGATGCATATTTCAAGTTGAGCCTCTCTGTACCAGATGTTTGAGTTTCGGACACTGACTAAGTTCATGACTAAGTATTTTGGCATGTGTTTTGCAAATGGATCTTGTGATGAACGTGTTGTCTGATCTCAAACTACGCTCCCAGTGTATTGCCAGCCACCTTTGGCATGGCATTTTTTTATTACTAAAACATTCTAAGGCCGTACCCTCAATAGCTTGTCTAGCTACAATTGTCCTATGTTGGTTGCAATTGTATCCTTGTATGGCAGTTGTTTAGAGTATGTGCTGATGTGGATCTTTCTTCTGTGCAGATTAATTCCAAGGAGCAGTGGTTACAGCCTTTCATTTCATTGAACCGCAAGTTTACTTCCTTGCCTGATCCTCGCCACGCTCCCTGGCTGTAAGAGTTTGTGAAGAGCTTTCATCCCTTACCACAAATCTAAGAACTGGAGCTCTTCTCACCTCATGCTTGAGCTATAATAAAATTGTTGATTTCTTTCAAAATGACCTTTTACCTTAGCCTGCCCTTCCTACTAATAATAATTGGCAGTCTCCATAGGGGTTAGTAACTGGTGAGGCTGTGGTACTAGCTTACCTCTTTCTTTGGCTGTATAAGAGGTATTTCATTTTGTTGTTGTTTTTTATCTGCCTTATTTATGCTAGGAAGGTCAGAATGGGTGAATGGTACACCTGTATGCTTATTTGTATGGTGTAAACTACCAGGCAGCCCTAATACTTTAAGGTCAGCTACCAGAAGTGCTAGAACGATTGGGATTATCTTCCCTAGTCTATGCAGCATCCTATGGTACGGACCCGCCCTTTCCATTATTAAGTTTTCTTCTCTATTCGGTGTTGTCATCTTTTAGATTAGCTGTCTAACAGATGGTATGTGGTGGCACAGGTAATCATTTTCTGAAAGTTCTAGTCATTCACCTGCTACCTCAGACTCAATGTCCAAGGGAAATGGAGTGGATCCGCTTTCAGCTTATTTCTGTTGTGGAGGCCGAATGGTACACTGTTTTACCTGAATAGTTTGTTTATGTAGAGTGAATTTGTTTTTTAGATCATTTACAATTTTTTTTTTCTTGTCGGTCTTAGGTTAAATGTGATTGGTATCGTTAATATAGCTCACACACTATGAAGTGAACCACCTGTGAAATTTATCTTTAATGAGTTCAGAAGGTTTTGCTTAGAAAGGTACTTCCCTCATAACATGGTGGTCATGGGATGTCCAGAAATCCAGCATGGAAAGCAGTCCTGGGAGAAGGGGATTCCTCTTAGCTGAGAGCTATCTTCGTTTGTAACCTGCAGAGGCAGTTCCTCACAAGATGTGCAAGCTTTTTGATTTTCTCCTTTCCAGAGAGAGAGCTCGTTTTCAGCCAGTGCAGAGAAAGAAAAAGAATAGTGTTTGAAGCACAATGCATTTATTTCCAATACTAGATGACCTTCGAGTGAAGTTATATTTTCTCAGTTTCTTTGCAGGCCCCTTCATCCACTTGTGTGGTTGGTATCTCTTTCACCGTTACATCTGTAGTCATGTTTGTTTACTTTTTTCAACTTTTTTTGGCTGATTGGGCTTCTCTCCCAGCAAAATCAAAGTGAAGAGACCAGACAGCCGTGTGTAAGTAAACAGGCTGCTGCTGAAGAGGCTGAGGCAGTGCTGCAGGAGAATGACGCTTTTTTAGGTCTGGCCTAGAGACGGACTTGGCAATCTCATCAGGCTCTTTTTTCCACATAATTTATAATAAAAATACATAAAGCGACTTTTGGTCAGCCTTATCCATGCATTGGTTTGTTCACTTCAGCCTCACTGTGAGTGATCACCTTCTGCACATCTGCTTAAAAAGTAGTTATCTTAAATGCCATAGCTAGTTGTCAATCTCTGCTTTAATTTCTGCTTTAATTTCATGCTTTAATTTATTTTTGAGATGTCATTTTTTTGCTTAGTTTTTTGCAAACATGTACACGCCTCCTTAAGGTAGCTGCATTTCACTGTTTTTACTTGCAGACATTTCATGCCTATTACATTCGTGTTTGCAAACAAACAAAAGACCAGACCAGTTAGCTTCACTAATGCTTCTTTTCCTATCTCTTCAGATAAGAGAAAGCCCCTCCTCCTGCAGTGCTCCCACGGCCCACAGCATACCAGCAGGACATTGGGAGCTGGCAGAAAGTTCTTTTGCTGGCCTGTAGCAATCGCTATAGCCTGTCAAGGGAGATTCCGGATTGGTAGGCCAGCTCTCAAAGTTCCATTCAGAGGGCTAATCTGTAATATTACTCTAGGGTGCTTACTGCATTTTCACCATGTGGTCTGTACTAAGACATAGAAACACACTCTCCAACTAATATTCTCTAATTGAAAGCCTTTCTTTTTAAAGTTTGACCCGTCATACGATTGTCATTTCTCTGTCTTCCCACTTTTTCTAAAAGATTTGCTTCATACCATGCTGAATACACCTCCAGCTCATCTTTACAGATGTATTATAGAAATAGTTTCATATCTCCCATATTTTCGTCTTTGTGGGCAGTCGCTCCAGTTTTAGTACTTGCAAGTATACTTCTTTGTAGATATTTTTCTACTATCTAAAAATTAAATATGTTTATTTAATTTCAATATGGAAAAAAGCTAGTCTTCCTTCGTTACCCAAAAGCCCATTTCTGTAATTCGTTGCAGAATATATGCAATTTTCATTCTGTTTTATAGCATCACAAGAAAAAAAGCATTGGTGAAGTAGCTGAATGTCAACTCTCAACTTCTTAAAACAAGCCTATACACTTAATAGAAATGCAAGTATTTTTAACATTTTTTATACTGAACAATAACATAACTATGTTAAAACCCTTCTGCTCTGCATCTTTGATATGGGAAGGGAGTAAATGTCACTCAACTGAGTGGTAACCTCAGAATAAGGTTAACACAGTATTTGACTGATTGGGCTGCTTCATAGTTATTTTGCCTTCTGTTCCAGTCGCGGAATCCCCATCAACCTGTTGAATCTCCACCATATATCTTCTTTTTTTTTTTTATATTTCTTTTTATTAAACAAACATAAATACAATAATACATTACAGAGGAGTCAATCACTTAAGGGCATGAGGTATCCTGGGGGAGGAAAATCATTGTACATAATCACAGGAAATGAGGAATGCTACGGTGAGGGCGGGTCTGTAATATCAATACAGCGAGGCGGTGAGCATATGTCTCCTCGATATATATTCCAAGAGCCCCATACACGGGACCACTTTTTCGGGCAACCCCTGGCCATGTACACCGTTTTTCCCTATACATGCACCAGTCTAGATCCCTCTCCCAGGCCTCTATTGTGGGAGGTTGCTCTACTCCCCATCGCTGCGCAATGTTCCTCTTTGCTATCATGAATCCCAGTGTGGACCATTGTGTCTGGGCTGTATTCAAGTCAGTAGGTTCCCAGATATTCAGGAGGCAGCGTCTCACCTCAGGGCGAAGCGAGATCGAGAGTACCGAGTTGATGACACCCTGAACCCTGCGCCAGAATGTGCTGATGACTGGACACTCCCAAAGAATATGTAGAAATGTTCCTGTGTGCCCACAGTTCCTCCTACACTCCCCACTTATCTCCCTTCCCATGTGTACTAGTTGAGGCCCAGTCATGTAAATCCTGTGTAGGATTTTAAGCTGGACTAATCTGAGACGCGCTGATATGGCTACCACCCTGGGAGAGGATATCGCCTCCTGCCAATCCTCCTCATCCAATTCAATCCCGTCCCGTGTCCACTTCTCCCGCAGTGTTTGGAGCTGGTCCTCCCCATTGTTGATTAACTTCTTATATATGAGAGAAATGGTTTTCTCGGGTAGTGACCCGTCTAGTATTCTATCTTCCAGTGGTGAAGCGTCGGGAGGGACGGAGTCTCGTGTCAGGTGCATACGTAGTGAGTGCACGATTTGTACATAGCGGAAGTGTTCAGTGTCTGCCAGCTTATATTCATTTTGGAGGTCTACAAAGAGTTTGATCCCGCTGGTTCCCAACATATCTTTGATGTGTGAGATTCCTATTAGGTCCCACCTGTCAAACCCTTTCGTCTTCCACAGACTACCTAGCTTCTCTGAGTCCCACAGTGGAGTGGCTAGTGTCAGTGTATTGCCCCACCCCAGTGAGGTAGTTGCGCTGTGCCAAACTTGAACGGTGTGTGCAGTGGGTCCAGTTAGGGCAAGCCGTCCAGGCCTTGAGTATAGTGCTCTACCATACGTCCCTCCCGGGAGGAGCCATCTGTCCATAGCATAGCCAGGGTCATCTGGGCGACCGTAGGTGCCGTGGTTAACGGCAGCAAGATGTGCTGCCCAATAGTATTTTTTAATGTCGGGAAGGCTAATGCCTCCTTCATACCACGATAGGGTGAGTTTAGTTAAAGCAATGCGAGGTTTTCCTTCCCACAGCAGAGTGCGCTGGAGGTTCTCAATCTCTTTGAAGTAGTGAGCTGGGACAGGGTCCAACGTGTTCTGTAGGATATATAGAAACCTAGGGAGGGACATCATTTTAAAAGGGCTGCTCTACCCAAAAGCGAAAGGGGAGTGTTTTCCAACTAGCAATATCCTTCTGGAGTCTGCGAAGGGGTGGAAGGAGATTCCGCTCGTATCGAAGTGCGGCATCTAGGGAAACAAATATGCCTAGGTATTTAAACCCGATTGTGTTTATCTGTATTGGACAGTTCCTGGGGGAAGAGGTGGGTCACCACTAAGGGCATATAACAGGGACTTATTCCAGTTTACGGTGAAGCCAGAAAATCTGCCAAAGACCTCCAGTATATCCAGTATCACCACCAGGGAGTGCTTCGGCGAGGCTAAATAAAGGAGGATGTCGTCCGCATATAAGGAAATGCGGTCCTCCCAGTCCGGGGACCATTTCAGTCCTCTTATCCTTGGGTCACCTCGGATCCATGCAGCAAAAGGTTCAAGGGCCAGGGCAAAGAGGAGGGGCGAGAGCGGACATCCCTGGCGGGTTCCCCTGCTAAGTGGGAAGGCTGCAGAAAGTTTGTTATTGACTACCACTTGGGCTAGGGGGTCACTGTACAGAAGACGTACCCATTGGATAAAGTTAGGCCCAAAGCCCAGTTTGGCTAAGACTGCCCACAAATAGGGCCACTCCATAGTATCAAATGCCATGGTGGCGTCTAAGGACACAACCACCGCTGGTTCTTGAATAGTGTGTGCTCTACTCACCATGCCATGCAATCTGCGCAGGTTTAGTGCCGTGTTCCTATGCGGCATAAATCCAGATTGGTCCGGATGAACCAGGCCGCTGATTATTTTGGCTAAGCGCGTGGCCAATAATTTGGCCAATATTTTGGGTTCGGCGTTCAGAAGGGAGATGGGTCTGTATGATGCGCATTCGGTTTTGGCCTTGCCCTCTTTGTGGATTGTCACTATGGTCGCGAGCCTTTGCTCCCTAGGCAGCACCCCGCCCTCTCTGGCCTCCTCGAACATGGCCTTCAGGTATGGTGCCAGCTTATCTGGCCGAAGTTTGTAGAGCTCAATAGGAATTCCATTAGGACCGAGTGCCTTCCCTGACTTCAAAGCGCGAATTGCTTGCCCAATCTCATCTATTGTCAGGTCGCTGTCCATATACTGACGGTCTTCTAAAGTGAGTCGGGGAGCTTAATGTCACGCAGTAGTTCCTGTGAGTCTTCTTCGGAATGTGGGGTTACAGTTTTGTATACCGCGGAGAAGTGAGTAGCAAATCTGTCCGCTATGGTTTGTGGCTCCGTGATGGGCCCCTCTCCCTCAACCCTAAGTTCCGGCACCAGCCTATTCGCGTGCTCTTTTTTGTCGAGCCACGCTATAAGTTTCCCTGCTTTATCTCCAAGGTCATAGACCCTGCCTAGCTGCTCCCTGCTCATTGCCCTCGCCCTGTCTGTCACTAAGGCCTTGTATTCATGTTGTTTTAGGCTCAACAGGTGGAGCTTTTCTGGCGTGGCTCCGAGTTCAGGGTCTCCCTCCAGGGCACTGATTTCGGACTCAATGTCGATCACTTCTTTACGATTGTCTTTCTTAACTCCGGAGATCAATGACAGTGCCTGGCCTCGGAGTACCGTCTTGAATGCTTCCCACAGTATCTGAGGTGAGGAAACAGAACCCTCATTATCCAAGAAATAGGTGTCCATAGCTTTCACTAATTCGTTTCGAGTTTTGGGGTTTTTTTAGATACCAGGGGTTAATGGGAGCGATCCTGCCCACCGTGGAACGACTAAGGGCTATATGTGTCCATATTGGCGAGTGGTCCGAAATGCCTCTAGCTAAGTGTTTGATGTCCTGTATGCAGTGGGCCTGTGTTGCCGGAACTAGGCAGTAATCCAACCGGGAGAGACTATTGTGCGCACCGGAGTGGAAGGTATATTGCTGCTGTTCTGGATGATATGTTCTCCACCCGTCTACCAGTCCCATGGAATTACCATATATCTTCTTGCTCATTGTTGAAACTTTCCTTAAATGCCTAGGCTTCCACTATTTCTGCAAACAAATCAAAGCTTAGCTAGTTATTGTACTACCGTACTACAGTTTCTCTTTTTCTGCTTCCAAACTCATCCAGATTTTCAGCAAGGTTTGCCTTTTCCATTGGGATTATGAGAAGACAATGTATCCTGCACCCTACATGGTTTTCTAGCTGCTGCTTTGAGTATGCATTTCATTTTTTGGATCCTTGATCTTTTATCCACATAATGGGAGGGCAAAGTGGTAAATCAATACTTCTTTAGTATGCCTGCTGTAGAGCTACAGTGCAATGCTTAGGATTGTGCTGAAGCTGGACTAAATTGTGGTTAGCTGTTGCTCCCTCTCTTCCTCAGCTGGGACTATGACAATTCTCAGATTAGGGGCAAACATGTTGTTCAAATTTAAATATTGCATTCTAGCACAAGGTTGGCACCACTGTTCTCAACATTAAACCCTGGTTTATCACTGTTGTTTACGTGTCCTTTGTCTCTCTATCTCAGCAATTTGGTCCGAGAGGCACTCCATCATCCCTTCTAGAATTGGAATTTAGCGGGCAGGGTACTCCTCCACAAATATGGCAAAGTACCTGCCCACCCACCCTATTTAAAGTCAGGAGGACTGCTATCTTTGCGACGGCTGTACCCCTGCTGGCTCTGCCATCTGAACGTATACTTTAACGGAGAAGGGCCTCTCAGAGTAAGGACATCAGACCGACCACCCATTTGTTTTTGCAGACGGCCTGATGTATTGTTTTTTCTCCCCATCACCACGAGGAAAGATTTGGTGGTCTTATACAGGAAAAAAAAAGAAAAATTAGGGTGTGGTGGCTATTGGCTTTGGTTTTTCCATAGCTTTGGGAGTATGTTTTTGAAAAACAAAGTTTTGTGCACAACTGCCTGAAAGATGGTGTGGGTGCGCCAAGCTTGCAGTACCTTCAGAGGAACCACCATGACGGCAGTTGCTCTAAAGGCACAGAGATCACCGCTGGGCTGGCAGTGATCTCAGAATATGGTGAGCTGCTGTTCATTAAGGTGGCGGACGTAATATCCTCCTTCCCTCTAACACACTTAGTAAAGACCGACCAGGTCTAGATCAGGCCCATAGTTTTGCATTTATTGTATAGCACAACAGTAGCCAATTACTTGGCCTTTTGGTGCTTTACGTTCTTGGGAGCAGATTGTAATATGCTGGTTTTTCTTATGGAAGCTCACCATGGGGTAGTGGGTCAAGCGATCTTCTCCTGTCCCGAGGTACCGCAGGTTTGTACAATGATGATTTTTCCTGCAGTGATGCTTTGTAATCAAGGTCGGATGGATAATCGTGTCCTTCCCCGTAATCCTTGTAAACTGTCATTGGGTTTTGCTGCAGGGTGGTTGTACGTGGGAGGTGGTGTTCAGCTCTCCATTTTACCTATGTAAGCAATAGTAAATTAAGATTTAGACTTGTCATCTTTTCTCTTTCTTTTACCACACTTAAAGCAAATAGAAGTACCTTAAGCTTTGTTATACTTGACATGTTTGCATGGTTATGCAAAAGAGGCTATAACGCTGTAATGGACTCTCTTGTTCCTCTCTTCATCTCTGTTAAAAGTTCATCAATGTACCGTCCACCCAAATCTTTAACTGATCACTGCTGGAGCTCTCTGAGTTTGCCTGCCCCACTCTCCCTTCCCGACTTCCTCATCCCTCTGACTTTCTGTCTATGAACATGGATTTTTTCTTATTTACTTTTGGGTTCAACAGACTGTCTACTGGACCGTTCTGCGCTGCTTCTTCCCCTCACCATATGCCTCCTTGTCCCATTCTGCTGGCTCTCCTACATTTTCTAATCTGTTCCTGATGTTATGCCAAGGATTCTGGTTTTGCAGTTTGAACCTTAGATTCACGTCTGAAACAAGACATTTTCCTCCACAGAACCTTGAGTTTTTCCGGGAAGAGCAGCATGTATTGTAGGAGAGGCGAGGCAAGAGAGAATTGGTACCTTAACCCCATCCCTTCCACAGCAGGCAGGTCTTCACCCCGTGCCTGATATTAGCACGGGTGCAGGCCCAGGTCTTGCCCATATTTACCTTAACTCTGTGAGCTCTAATTCTCCACTACATTAATCATATCTTTCACATGGCCACCTGCGGTCTGTCTTCAGCTCACACATTCTTCAGGGCAGCTGCTTATCGCCTCCCTTGCTGCGCAATTCCCAAAGACCAGGATCCCCAGTGAGGCAGTCTGGGCTAACTAGGGCTTCCCTCTGTTCACCCTCCAAATTCGTCTTGAAAGTTTTTTTTTTTTTTTTACCTTTTCGCTGCACAAACCCTCCGGAGCTTCAAGAGCTATCTGGCTAGCACATCCGTGCCATCATCCTTCCTGCACTGCCTAAGGACAGGGGTGCTATGTGACACTTCACCTAAGTCCCGGACTCAAATAATCTATTTTATGGAATTTCCATTTTGACCCTCCATGTGTTTTCAGTAGTGGGGTGCGAAATTCATGTAGTCTGCTTTTGCTTAATTACGCAAGATTGCGTAAAATCCTAAACTGTCATTTAGCGCTATATTTTAGCCCAAAATATGTATTCATGTCCATTTTGTATGCAAGGGCACATATGATTAAAAAACACAAAAAACACAAGTGCTGCCCCTTGCGTTCTGGTTCTTCAGGATGGTCCCGTGCTCAAATTTTGGCACAATAGTGTAGTTGCGGAAATTGCACGTAACAAGTGTAATGCAAAATAATGCTGGTTTACCAGAATTTTCACCCAGGTCTAGTTTTCGGTCTCTAAAGCAGCCCAGTTAGGACTGTTGCGCCAGCCTCTGCACAGTTGTGCTCTCCATCGTGCACTGCCTTTGAACAAATTGGGCTCAATCAGGGGATCGTCCTGTACCTTTATTCTTTCAGTTGATTTGGCTTCAGGCTTCTTGTATTGCGAAATCTGTCCTTATATCCATGCGGTGTAGACTATGGTATGTGATGTCGAGGTTTACAGAATTTATAAGCTCTGTAGCTGATGTCCTCTCCTTTTAGCTGCTGCACATGCCTTCCTGAGTTGGCTTAGTTCCTGCACCTCTCTGCCACTTTAGCATCATCTGTCTCACATTTATCAACTTGTCCCAATGCAGGACTCCTCAACCAGCGCCTTCCTTGACCAAGCTGTTCTGAATGTCCTCCCTTCTATCTTAGCTGTAATGAGTGACATCCGTTACGCTTTATTTTTTATTAGAGCCTCTCAGTGAGGTCATCCGCATCCTCTTTCTGTTAGTCTAGAAAGCTCACAATATGTCGTGATAGCATCGGCATACTTATGCTGTTTGCAAGAGAGAAGTGCAAGCTGAAAACTTTTCTGCCTCTTGTTTCTTTTTCCTCCATTTCGCTCCCTACTGCATTCTTACATATTTTCCTCCCTGAATATAAGGCCTAAAAAAACCTTTTTGGTACTATGAAAACGTACACACTTGTCCCAACTTTGCCCCAACCCTAAATGCGTATGGCGAATTGCTTGTTTGTGCTATGTTGGGTACTGAATTCGTGTAAACAGCTACGTAACGTGCTTCGTCTATTCATTTTATGTTTCCATTGCTCATATCCATTGCAGCTTCAAGGTGAAAGCATTTATAACGTGAATGCAAGTCATAGCCATTCTTGCAGCGGCGCAGAGCATTGTGGGAAATGTACACCGAATGGCAGATGTGCTTTACGCCTAATTACATTAGAGCAAGGCTAAAGAGAATGAAGTCATCAGGGCATCCTGTGTGCCCAGGGAGGGGGCTGTGAGCGTCAGCTGGAGTGGCTGCTACTTTACACAGGGGGCTCTGCTTTCTGTCTCTTATAAAGCACTCCTATGACGCCCCCCCCCTTGCCATGTCTCGTAGGGATTTGATTTTAGCATTCATGTTTTATGTTCTTAGGACGGGAGAACAGAGAAGCCACAACCTCCTGTCCCTCATTTGTTTGAGAGCCTTTTTTAGGTCGAACCTAGGCAGCGCTTGCGCGGTCTCTCGACATGCTGTATTCAGTCAGGGGGCTTATAGCCTGCCTCCAGCTTCTGATTGGCTTTTGTCAGTGTCCTTTAAAAACGTTGCTTCTAATTGGATAATGGTTCCTGCTTGTCCCACCTTTTTTCTCAATTGTTGACTCCCATGGATCCCCCCAGGACTTGTCCTCTTCCACTTGTTTATATTTTATTTCTGCTCAGGGACTTGTGTAAATATCAGAACAATTCTTCAGAGCTCTTCACGTACGTTCGTGCATTTCCCTTCATCATCACTGCACCCGCTTCACAGTCGCCCCTTTCATCTTGAACCATGGCGGCCACGCGCCTTTCTGTTTTTTCTGCAAGCGCCCACAAAAACTGAAATTAGTGTGACATCCAACACACTAAACTTCCAGACATGTTTGTCCGCAGAGTGGATGCTGTTCCTGGCTGGTGAGCACTGGTGCACCCGGGGGCAGGCTGCGGCTTGTGGCGGTGCAGGCCGGGTGCTAGGGCAGGGGCTGCTCCTGTGTCAGGCGTCGTCGCTGCTGCAGTGCTATAGCTTTGTTGCTGGTGCCATCTCTCGCTCCACTAAGCCAGGCATCGGCTGCCCTCCACGCCCGCTCTCAGAGGGCACTGCTGGTGAGCATACCTCTGGAGCAGCACTAGTGTCATCTGCCACTAAGCCAGGCATCGGCTGCCCTCCACGCCCGCTCTCAGAGGGCACTGCTGGTGAGCATACCTCTGGAGCAGCACTAGTGTCATCTGCCCAGGCCACGCCTGGATTGCTGGATGCCGTAAGAACTTAAGAATGGGGTCTGGGACTGCACTGCTGTTGTGACTCTGTCGCTGCAGGGGAAGTAGATAATATGCAGGGGAACCTGCGGTGGAGGAGGAGGTGAAAAGCGTGTGGGAGGGGAGTGTTTCTTAGCTGTCTTCGTGGTTTTAAGCCGAGCTGTGTGTCATTTTAGACGCGTTTCAGTTTTGCTTTCTCATACCTAGGCGGCATACATGCTACTACCCTTGTGTCCATACTGTTACACCGTGCCTATCTCTTCACAGCTACATCTTCATCCTGTTTCTCTGCAGTGAACACTAATGCTTTGCCGGCGGTTGCCACTTTGCAGTTAGCCTTAGGCGCCCAGTGCTTAACCTCCTCATATACACAGCTCCCCTCTGCACAGCCCTAATCTACCCCAGCGGCTCTGGTCCTGTGTTCACTCTCTTCCTGCCACCCTGCCCACTCTTCTTGTTTAAAGTTAATTTTGCTTCAGCTGCTTGTCCACTCTGCTTAGCTGACTGTTGTACCTCTCAGGTCATCTTACTCCTGCACCCATTCTGCCTAGCTGACTCTGGTGTCCCTACGTCCAGTTTCACCCGGCCCTAGTCTGCCCACCCTCCTATCTATTACTACCTCTCATGCAGTTACATTGTCCCTCAACCTTGTGTCCCCCAGTGTCAAACTGACGCTTTTATATATCTACCTATGTGACATCTGTCCATTCAAATCATATTCCCCTCTGCTCAGCCGATTCCTGTTCCTCTCTGATTACAAACTACATGCTAAGACACTGCCCTTTCTGTCCCTGGTGCCCGTCCCTCTCTACTAGCCCAATCTTCCCAGCCCTTCTGCTAATCGCGGCACAGCCACATATCCCCAGTCATGTCACATTTCTATACTTAGCCACTTCACAGCCCTCTGCATTTCTGATTTCTGTCTCTTTCAACACGTATTTGGATTTGTTCTACCACACTACCTTCTCATGTCCCACTCTGCTCCGTCTTCTGCCCGTCCCTCATTGCTCAGCCTAGGTACTGCCCATTTGCCTGTGCTCACACACTGTCTATCCTTCAAAAATAATCTGGTCGGCTCTAACTCCTAGGCCACGGATTCCCCCAAATCAGATCCAGCCTAGCTTTGTCAGGCCACCTCATGCCTGTCTTGCCAACTCCTGTTCCTTTCTTCTCAGCCATCCTGTGTTCTTCTCTAACCAGTTTTCCTGTTTCTGATGACCACTCATCTCTCCCTGTATTTCTTTGCCCAGCCTCCTCATGTCAGTACCCTGCAAACCTCTTCCTGTCACTTCTACCCATTTCCTGTCACACCCTCTGTCACTCTCTTCTCAAACCACTTCCTGTAACTCTCTTGCCAAGCCACTTCATGTTCCTCTTTGCCCAGCCACATCTTTATACCAGTCCCTTTCTACTCTTTCTGTCCAGGCAGTCCCTCTAGCCCCTCTCTGTCCATTAACTTCTCACCTTTCTATTTCCAGCCACCTATAAACACTCTGCTTACTCACCTTCGGCCCCTTTTGTTAATCCTGGTCTTGGTCTTGTCTTTCAATCAATCAATCAATCAATCATGTCACTTATAAAGCGCACTACATACCCGCGAGGGTCTCAAGGCGCTGGGGGAAGAGGGGGGTGGTGCTGCTACTGATCGAAGAGCCAGGTCTTGAGGAGTCTTCTGAAGGCCAGTAGGTCTTGGGTCTGTCGGAGGTTGGTGGGGAGGGTGTTCCAGGTCTTGGCGGCGAGGTGGGAGAAGGATCTGCCGCCGGCGGTCGTTTTCCGGATGCGGGGGACTGTGGCGAGGGCGAGGCTGGTCGAGCGGAGCTGGCGGGTGGGGGTGTAGAAGCTGAGTCGTCTGTTGACGTAGGCTGGTCCGGAGTTGTGGAGTGCTTTGTGTGCGTGGGTGAGGGGCTTGAAGGTTATCCTCTTGTTGACAGGGAGCCAGTGCAGGTCTCTCAGGTGGGGTGTGATGTGGCTGCGTCGGGGGATGTCGAGGATAAGACGTGCAGAGGCGTTCTGGATGCGTTGCAGCCGTCTCAGGAGCTTAGCCGTCGTTCCTGCGTAGAGGGCGTTTCCGTAGTCCAGCCTGCTGGTGACGAGGGCCTGGGTGACTGTTTTTCTTGTTTCGGTGGGGATCCACTTGAAGATCCTGCGGAGCATTCGGAGGATGTTGAAGCAGGATGAGGAAACGGCGTTGACCTGCTTAGTCATGGAGAGGGTGGGGTCGAGGATGACCCCTAGGTTGCGTACGTGGTCGGTGGGTGGCGGGGCTGTTCCCAGTGATGTTGGCCACCAGGAGTCGTCCCAGGCTGAAGGGTTGGAACCAAGGATGAGGACCTCCGTCTTGTCCGAGTTCAGCTTCAGGCGGCTGGTCCTCATCCATTCGGCGACGGCCTTCATTCCTTCGTGGAGGTGGGCTTTGGCGGTGTGAGGGTCTTTGGTGAGGGAGAGGATCAGCTGGGTGTCGTCGGCGTAGGAGATGATGTTGAGGTTGTGCTGTCGGGCGACGTGGGCGAGGGGTGCCATGTAGATGTTGAACAGCGTTGGGCTGAGGGAGGAGCCTTGGGGTACGCCGCAGATGATCTTGGTGGCCTTGGATCGGAAGGGGGCGAGGCGGACGCTTTGTGTTCTGCCGGAAAGGAAGGATGTGGTCCAGTCCAGGGCCTTCTCTTGGATCCCGGCGTCGTGAAGGCGTGTTCGTAGTGTGTGGTGTTTTGGTTCTCTCCTTCTCTTGCCCCTTCCTTCTCAGGCCACCTTTTTTGCCATTGGACTGCCTCTTTACTGCGTGTCCCCAGGTGGCCTTTCCTAGACTCCTTTAAGATTATTGGCCATACAGGGGCTGCTGCTCTATTTTAGGTTGTTCCATGGCACTACACTTACTTTAAGCTGCCCCTGCAGCGCTGCCAATGGCAGTTACTCTCACAATGCTTCATATCTATGCAGCCCCTGGGTAATGCTCCCTCACTCTGTTACCAGAGTGCTGCAGCTGTGGGTGCTATTATGTTAGGCTGTTCAGGATAACTTCACTCAATGCTACACAGTTCCACACCACACAATTCAGCAAACCACATAATTCAAATCAACAACACAATTACACAACACATACATCCAATCCACACCACAAAATTCCACATCATGCCACAAAGTTCAACAGCACACCACATAATTAAACTCCACAACATGCCACTCCACAACACATAATAACAATCCTCATAAGTGCACTTCATGACACACACTCCACATGATTCCAGTACACTCAAAACTACATAATTGCTATCCACAAAATTCTTCTGTGCACCATGCCACATAATTCACTCCACACCATTCCATGCCACACAATTCCACGACGAATAATTCGAATCCAACCCACATAATTCCACACCACATACATCTACTCCAGTCCAAACCAAAACATATGGGAAAAAGACATTGTCATTTAAATTGCCAATAGCTCTAACTCTCACAAATGTGAGACCTATTGCATTGCAAATGCTTGTTAATATAACTGAATGTACACGATGTTGGTTAAAGGTAACAATTACATTTCTGTTTTTTGACATTGCCTTAGGCCTCCTTTCGGGCGTAGGGCTTCTCTCGTCTCAGTGAGCACCTGTTTAATTTGTTTTCAAACTTTCTTTTCGTGTTCCCCATCGTTTTCAGACCATCCTTTTTAATAATCTTTCTTTCTCTCTCGTCTGCCATCCCCTTGCTTTTCTCCCTCCTACATTATTGCTTCTCTTTACCAAGGGCTTGTTCCCTTCTCGCTTCCTCCCTCCTTTACTTTTAACATCCACTGCTGGAAGCAGTGTCTCGTCCATGCTCTGCCAGCTGTCTCCTCACCTCTCCCCTCACCTCTCCATCTTCTGATAGTACCCATCTTACTCTGCATCCTTGCACTCAGCACCCCTCTGCCCTTCAGCAGGGCTTCTTGGATGGTTATCACGAGTTTATGAAAGGCAGAGATCAAACTGGCAGCATTATCAAATGTAATCTTCTCCTTGCAGATTACTCTGTGTGTGCAGTAAAAGCTCTCCATTTTCTCAAGCTGCTTCTTGCCCAGTCTGTATTGATCCTAGCACTCACTGCTGACAATTACTTAGTGGTTGTGAGTGCCGGCAAGCTGATATGGCTTGGAGGAAGCTGGCAGCGGGAGGAAAACATAGAGCGACGATTCTGTTATGGATGTAGGGGTTCACGCTGTCTCCCAAGAGAAATATACAGTCTAGTAAGGATTCAAAGCTATAACTGGTATTGTTGTGAAGGTGGACGAAGAGAGAGGAATGAAGTTAGAGGCAAGCATGACAGATCTCCTTTATTTTACCTGAGACTTTGAAGAGACGTGGTGACTCTCCTGGATATTTGTTTTGAGCACTGCAGTGATGGATTCACAATATCCTAGGGGTTTGTAATGGTTTTCTGTTTGTTGTGGCACTACTTTCTGCCTGCAGTTTGGCTCATTGTAAAAGTTGACTCATGAAGGGAACTCCCAGAAGAGCTCTTAAATGGTCTTAAAAGGAGCACAATATTCACAATGCCACTACCATCCTCGAAAAATTGCGTGTAGGACTCTAGTGCTGCCAGGACAACAGAGCATTGCACCCATCAGGAGACTCATAGAGTGAGAGCCACCTTCTTATAAGCACCCCTGTCCCCAATTAGCTAATTGACCATTATAATCTAGGAAGTAATTCTTTTGCAAATAAGGGCAGTTAGGGTGTTGAAGTTGAAGGGCAGGGTGGGAGTATGGGATGCTTCTTGGTGTCCCAGAATAAATGCACTCAGATCACTCTGCAATGTTTAACCTTTGATGCACTATACAATGCTCCTTTTACTGCAGCTTCCTGAAACTCACTTTTATTTTGGCATTGCTTACAGTACTCAAAGTGCATTGAAGTGCTGTTTCTGATGGATACTTCTAACCACAGATTCCTCACCTTTTTCAGCATAGTTCCTGTGTGCCATTTGGTGGCGCCGTTTCCGCGTCGACTCCTCTTTGCCCTGGAAGCAAAGTGTTACCCAGGTGCACTATCTGCACTTCCCTTTTTTTTCCCTCTCCTTAGTATGCAGAACTGCAGCTAGCTTCTAACTTATTATCTTGTCTGTTGACAAACTTTCTCTAAAAACGTCTCCCTTATGCTAGCAAAAAGGTCCTACAGAGTTTCTGCCTTATAGGAACTGTAGCTAACACATGTCTGTGACAGATCCCCACGAGGTCTCTCTCTGGTGTTTGGGCCATGCCTCCAAGTTGTACGAGGAGTGTGCCCTGATGCATCCGAAGACGATCTGGGAATGCGAAGCCAAGCTGTATGTTGCCGAGCACAACAGGAAGTCATGTAAGGTCTGCTCCCGCTCGAAGTTGAGGACGTGTACTCATTCCTATGACAAGTCGTCGTCTCAGTCCAAGTCTTTAGGTAAGTCAAAGTCCAAAAAGAAGCGCAAGAAGTCCAAGTGGGCCTCAGACCAGCCTCGCCGCTCTCCTTCTGAGAGGCCATGACCTTCTGAGAAGTCATGTGGACATCAAGTTATCTCTCTTTCCCGTCCCTCACAGAGGAGCTGATGCCGCAGCTGATCCCAATGCACCCTGAATTTCTGGGGCCATTGGCGGTGCCACAACAGATTGAGGCATTTAAGGAGGCCATGCTTCATATTTTCGTCACTCTACCGGCTCCCTCTGGCATGCCTTCAAACCCGCTTCGGGTTCAGCTCCGACTTCGGAGCCGACTATACGCCCGGCATCACAATCCATGCCAGTTCTGCGGCAACAGCTCCTGCTCTGCTGGATGAGAATGGCAATCCCATTGTCCTGTTTGACTCTGAACCGAATAAGTCTCGACCTCAGCTAAAGTCACGTTCTGGCACAGTTCACACACACGGCCTCAGTACACTCTGACAAGATGGTGCCTTTGCCTAGGAGAAACATACCTGTGCTCCAACTACTTTTCAGATCGAAATCTGAACAGAGCCAAATAACGTTTGACAGTGATGGTGATGTTGGAGGTGAATTTTCCCCTCAGTATGATGATGATAACCATTTTACATGGCCCTACAAGAGGCCAGTGAATTGGGCACCTCCTGTGACACACTGCAGGGTTCTCCCCCTGGCTCTTCCACAGATGAGACGGCTTCATTGCTGTAGTCCTCAAACAAGTGGTGGAAGTTCTTGATTTACAGTTACCTTCTGTTACAGTGAGGACCAATGTCATCATGAATGTTTTATAATCTGGACAGACCTTGTGTGAACCCTCACTGTAGTTCAATGAAACCCTGACCAATACCCTCATAGGCACTTGGGCTAAACCCTGCATGCCTGTGAACAGATGGGTGGCACGAAGCCACAGACTTGCTCTGGGTGCCTTACCTTCTGGATGCAGCACTCCACTCCTAAGAGGAACACCAAGGCTCAAGGGACGATACCATCTCAGTGCCTATTTCTTTGCTATAAGCGCTTCCCAGAAGCAAATGCGACGTTGCAGCTTAAACTAAGTCGTGCATAGGCACCCGGCACAACACCCTTACCTAAAAGTCCAGTACTTGTTATCACCCAAGAGCACAATGCATTACCACCGCCTAGCACCATCAGAGATGATTACATAGCGATGCTGATGACCAACCTGAGGAAGGGGAAAAGCTTCAGGATCCAGCTGCATCAGGTCAGGATTGGGATAATTACATTGTCCTTTGATCGCCATCACCTTCACCAGCAAGTTCTCCTCCTGAGGAAATCGGTGGTTTTCACAAATTGCTGGAACGTGTGTCCAAAAGGTTTAAACTTGCCTCCTAGTAAAGCACACTGAATGCTTTTTGTATGATTTAAAGACTCTGCCAGAAAATCTGTCTGCTCTATTCAAATTGTCATCCATTTTTGGGAAGAGGGCCTTGAGCTTATGAAGACCCCAGCATCGGACACTGCAGTTATTCCCCGGCTGGACAAAAAAATATAAAGCTCTGGATACTTCGCAGGCCTGTTTAATAGGTCATCCGCGACCATATTCCTTGGTCATGCAGGCTGCCCAGCGGTGCTTCAGAAAACCTTATGCCCTCTGCTCAGCACCACCGGATAAGGAAGGCAGGAGGCTTAATAACATCGGCAAGCATTTCGCAGCTATGGCAGGTACGTCCATCAGGGCTTCAAATGTATTGACCATTCTGGGTCGCTACGACCGTCAAATGTGGTTGGATCTATCCACCTTCTTGAAGTTCCTACCGTATCACTAGAAAAAGGAGGTGAAGAACATCTTGCAAGAAGGGGCTAGAGCATCGTCTGAAATTATAGACACTGCCATGGACATCTCCTCCACTGCATTTAGGCAGATGGCAGGTGCGGCAGTATTACGCTCACGGCTGGCTGAAAGCGACCTCTTTCCACTCTGATGTCCAATCCAAAATTCTGGATATGCCGTTCGATGGCAAAAAGTTGTTCAGAAAACATGTGGACAGCGCTCTGTGGGCCATCAAAGCTGATACGGATACTGCACGTTCCCTGGGGACGCTCCAGCAACTACGTTTCCAGTCCTTTCGTGGAGGTAGAGGATGAGGACAATATGGTCTAAGGCCTTCCTTTCAGTCCTACCGTTATTAGCCTTCTTCACAGCAGAAATATCAACCCCAATACACCGGGCAACAATATTACAGGGCATCCACCACTTTTGCATATTCACAACAACCAACACGAAGACGACACCCAGCTGGGGGAAAATCCCATAACACCACTAGAAGGCAGTGACAATTTTCCCCAGGACCAACCAATGAGCCAATATCTCTTCACCTTCTACGATCAATCTCGTCATACAAATGGGTGTTGAACATCATCCATCATGGTCATACCCTGGAATTCGTTCAGAAGCCTCCCAATCATCATCATCCTCCCCCCCCAAAAGAGCACATCAACATCTCACTCTTAAAGCAAGGGATATCTCTTCTTCTCTCAAAGGGGAGCTATAGAGGAATTTCCTTTGCAGCAGCGCGGCAAGGGTTTCTATTCGAACTTCTTCCTTATCAGGAAAAAATCTGGGAAATGGAGACAGGTCATGGGTCTCCAGCAGCTTAACAAGTATATAAAGAAATAACCTTTTAGAATGCTGTCTCTACAAGAAATTCTGTTGTTGAACATCAAAGGGGATTTAATGATGTCTCTCGATCTCCACATTCCCATTCATGTGAAGCATCGCTATCCTGAGGTTCGAGGTGGCAGGGTGCCACTATCAATTCAAGGGTCTCCTATTTGGCCTGTGATCGGCTCCCAGAGTCTTCACCAGGTTCATGGCACCAGTGGTTGCCTTCTGGGCACCGGGTATTCCCCTACCTGGACGACTGGTTGGTCAAGGGTCCCACATTCTTCTCTGCAAAAAGATCCAACTAGGCCTGTCGACAGCTTTTTCAGTCTCTGAGGCTGAAATTAAAAGCAGAAAAATCATCAATGATACCATCCCGATCGCTGGTGTTTTTAGGTACCGTTCTGGACACCGCAGTCACCAAAGCTTACCCAATCACAGAGAGAGATCAGAAAATAATGGAGATGGCTACTTCCAGTGCAAAAAAGTAGGTCCACTTCAGTAAGAATATTCAAGTCAATGTTGGGAATGCTGTCTTCATACATTCCATTTATACCAAATTGGATGTACAATGGGTAGAGGTGCACGGTTCGTCCGACGACATAATCTACATCACCCCTACTATATGAAACAAGCTTTTTCATGGTGGGGAAAAGAAGTCAATATCTCCCCAGGTCTCTCTTCCAAAGCAGCTCAACCATGCTGCATAATGACAATAGACACTTCTCTGGAAGGTTGTGGGGCTCATCTTCAGGAGCTGGTAATCAACGGGAAATGTTCTGCACATAAATCTTCTAGCGCTTAAGTCTGTATTCCTGGGCCTGCTATCGTGCTGCAATCTCAGGATTTCAAAGGAAAACAGGTGAAACTTCTCTCTGATCTACTAGACTCTCTGGATGTTAAACGTTGCTTGAAATTCAATATTCTCAGAACACAAGCTTTCAGAAAATCAGATCAACTTGTCATCTATTTAACTCCACCCAGGAAGGGTTACTCACTTTCAAGAAGTAGTGTAGCTTGTTGGGTGTCCGCAGCAATTGCATTATGCCACGACAAGGCAGGAAGACCGCTGTCAACAAAAGTAACAGCACATTCCACCAGAAATATGGCTACATCCACTGCCTTCTTTGCTGGAGAATCACTTCCAGACATTTGCAGAGCGGCAACATGGTCAAATCCTCCTACATTCACCAAGCACTATTGTTTGGATTCAGCACGAAAAGCGGATGCCACTGTTGGAATGGCAGTTTTACGATGCCCTTTTCAATCAGGTGCAGATTGTTTTTGCGTTCTTTCATTGCAACATATTGGGTGATATATGTTCATTGCTTGTCTCACCATTGTTTGTTTCTAATGTTTCTATTTTTTCCAGTGGTTTGTTTTACTGCCTTTCTACCTCGTTGGAGAGTGGTGTTGCCTACCCACCACCATTTATTATTTTCTTACTGCTAGCTACTCTGATTCATGCATGTGAATCTATGAAAGATTGAATACTGGAGAAAAAACAAATTAACCTGTACACTCTGGTTCTCCAGTATTGATATCTTTCATAAATTCACGTGCGACCCGTCCACCTCTCCGTTTTGGGCTCACTACTCTTATACCTCATTTATATATCTCATTCCCTTTTACACTTGTGCTCAAAATCTGAGGTATGGTGGCTCTGCAGGGGAAGCGTGGTTCAGGGTCTTATCTTTGATTGGCTGAAGTTTGGGCCTATTAAAATAATGTGAATTGGTTAACAATGTCAATTGCTTTTTCAGTGACTATTAATTTACTTGGTATTGCTTGCTTTAAATACTGTGGGACTCCCACCATGATGACTGGGAAGATTCAAGCATGTGAATCCATGAAAGATATCGATACTGGAGAACCACAGTGTACAGGTAAGTAATGTGTTTTTTTCTGGGTCTTTCCTCCAGATCACCAATTCCAATACATTCAGGCTATGATCCCGATGTTTCAGCCTCGGACGTGGGTTTCAGTGATGATGGTGTTGAGGCTTCTTGGCCTAATAGCATCCTGCATTCTGCTCAAGGACCATGCCAGGTGGCATATGCGAGCACTGCAGTGGAATCTGAAGTCTCAGTGGGCTCAGCGCCAAGGGAACCAATCACATTCCAATCAGGTTTCAGAGGAGACTGCAAAAGATCTGCCATGGCTGCTGCTTGACCCCAGTTGGACCAGCAGCACGCCCCTCTCCCTTCCCCACTCAGTGGTGACAGATGCAGTGCTCCTGGGGAGGTCATCTGCACGCAGTGTAGATCAGAGGCCTCTGGTCTCTTGCAGAGACCCGCCTCCACATCAAGCTGTTGGGAGTTGCAGGCCCTGCGCCTCTGGGAGTGGTTGAAGTGCTCCATCTGGCAGAATCTTTAAACGTCATGGTGGACAAACTCCGACAAAGCCGCCTAGTGGATCACAAATGCCTGCTCCATCCAGAGGTGGTGCAGGGTGTCTTCCAGCAATAGGGAGAATTCAGACTCGATTGTTTCGCCACCACAGTGAACTCGCAGTGTCCACACTTTTGCATGCTGGAGTTGCAAGAAGGCTCTCTTTCGGAGATGCAGTCTGCCTAGAGTGGAGCACAGGGCTCTTTTATACCTTCCTGCCACTACCTCTTCTGCCCCGAGTTATGATGTAGTTCAGCAATAACTGGACCAAGTCTTCCTATTGGCTTTGGATTTGGCCAGGAGAGTATGGTAACCAGAACTTCTAGGCATTAGCACCTGTCCACTGACCAGGCTGCTGTTTTGGGAGGATCTTCTATTGCAGCAGCAGGACAAGATCTTGCGCTCAGACCTGTGCAATTTACACCTTCATTTGTGGAGATAGAGTGTAGCCAACTGCTGCTGCTCAATCTCCCTCCCGAAGTTATTGATGTCTGCACACCTGTTCTCTGTCTCCTGGTCTTTCCCATTGTGAACTCGAATGAGTGAACTTCCAGCTTTATCAGTCCATCTGCCCTACACCACCATCTTTCTGGAGAAACTGGTGCTGAGGACTAGAGGGACTTTTCTACTGAACGTTGTGACTCAGGGTGGGCAGTCCATCACATTCCAGACATTCTTTATTCCCAACCCCCCCCCCCCCTCGAATGAGAAGAGATTCCATCTTTTGGATCTCAAAAGAGCACTCCGTGTTTACATCAGTCGTACTAAAGACCATTGGGTGGACAATCAGCTCTTTATGTGGTTCTCCAGGTCAAAGAAAGGCAAAGCAGAAAAGGACTTTGTCCAGGTGAATAGTCCTCTGAATTCAGATCTGCTATGCAATGGTCCAGAAGCAGCCTCTGGAAGGATTGATGGCTGATTCCTCCAGAGCCAAAGCTGTTACCACTGCTACGGCATGCGAGTTACTTGTCCTGGATAGTTGTTGATCTGAAACATGGGTATTAGTGCACACACTCATGTAACAATACTGACTTAACAGCCAGGTTCAACGGGAAAGGTGTTTGGCCATTTGGGCCTGAAGGACTTTTTGGCCTTAGTCAGTCCACAGACCGATCACTGGGGAAGGTACTGCTTGGTATCTATACTAAAAGCAAGGAATCTGTGGTTGGAAGTATTCATCAGAAGAATAACTTTCTTATGGCCTTCAGCCTTCATTTTCTGCGGAATGCACTCTTCCATCTAAAACGTTTCCATCTGAGAGATCTGCTCACTGGCACAAGCAAATAGTTTTTGGGCTCTACATCCAAGGACCAGTACATTGTTCAGAAAGGAACTGACATAAACGCGCTAAGATGGCATCTATATGCAGCCTCAGCTGTCACTTCTGGGCAAAGCAGAGTCGATGCAGAGCCACACTGCGCTACCTACTGGCCCCACAAATGTTATGCTGAAAAGTCTTATGGATCCAGTCTAGCGCCTAAGGATATTCTAAAGGTGAGCAATATGTGGTTAGATGAAGTTTCCACCAGAAAGGGCATTAATGAAAGTAAGTAACTTGTACGTTCTTGCTATCCAAAACACCTACATAAATAGAAAAACAAACCATTCTGCATTTAAGGGATTTGAATAACTTTCAGAAAAGCAAAACTTTCAGTGCAATTGTTCAAGAAATGTTGTCTGCTCTCAGGTGGAGCCAGGATATGTGTTTATGCGCTTTGTGATTCCTACTTTCAAACCTCTAACTAAGCAAGAGAACTTTTTTCAGAGTTTTTATCAGATTTGTGGCTGCTGATCCCGCTCACCTGAAAGCTAGAAGTACATGCACTCCTGTTCTTGGGGGACATTATGACAAAGGCCTTCAAATTAGAGAGGGATTCCATCATTTTTAAGTAACCCTGGGATTCTGCATTTTGTCAGGGAAGCTTCGATGACCAATATAGTCCATGAGTAGACTTGCTTTCTTAGGGGCTACGCTAAATGCTAAATTGACAAGTGTTCCTCCAGATGAACATTAACGTCTCATTGTATCCTATGCTTCGCCTCACCTTTCTCTCCCAATCATCTAGTTGCCAAAATGGATCATTGCTTTTGGTCATATGGATTTGTTGGATGGAACTTTGCATTAGACTTGTAACTCTCACAAGATGCTGCATGCATCAGGTTGTGGTACCAGGAACGCTGTTATCTAAAGTTAGTCCTTTATACTCCTGTGTGTATCCCTCTTCTATTTCAAGTCTTGTGAACCTCATGCCACTGTGTGACAGGATTGGTAACTCTTTCAAGAAGCATTGGCAAAGGCAGTAGCTCTGACCTTGGCAAGCGTGTCATAATTTTTAAATTTTCGTTTTCTGCAAACATATGTATAAATGGCAATAAGATAAGATTAAGGTTGTGGCCTCGCAGCCCAGGCACACCAGCTCTGCACTTAAGTGTACTCCTTTTCAGGTGGATGTGTAGATGTGATCAGGTAATATGCTGTCATTCGCAATGCATTGCAGACAATGGATGAAATGAGGGGATCCATTGGCCCAGGCTGTGTGCTGTAGTAGGCGGAAGCAAAATATGAGTGACACTAATCAACGGATTAAAAAGGCTGACAGAAAACCGTTTGTGTATGTATACATTTATATATTCTAAGGAAACCATGAGGCTTGTGAGGAAACTTAACCTGTCTCTAGGCCAGACTAAAAAGGTGAACATAAACCGCACTATCCAAATCACTCTGTGCAGCAGACCTGCCATCACTTATTTTCTCTGTTATCAGACTGGGGTGAACTTAAGCTTACTTTGCACTCCCAATTTCCAGCAGCCCTGCTTTTGCCCATTTTCTTTACCACTACGGAATCACTCCTCCCTGCATTGTTGTTCACCCTCCATTTTGTGGACTGTTCATATTCTTTTGCGTTTCTTCTTGTTCCCTAGCCTTTGTTTTCTCCACTAATTACCTTTCTTTCACATTCATTCTTTGTTTTCATAGGTGCTCTTGGCTGTTCTTTCGCTCCTTACTCATTCCATCAGCTCATATCTTACTTTGCATTGAGTGCACCAAAAGGCCTTTGTAAGAATGTTCTTTAGAATGCTTTGACATGCTGTTATCCTTAGTCATGGATTGGCTGGCCACTAACATCAGTTGCAGTCTTTTGAAATAGAAAAACATGTGCCATTAGTATTGTTCCTGCACTTCAGTTTGTAAATGAGCTTATAACAAAGCCGTTTTTTTATTTTTTTTTTGTTGATTAAACAAAATTATTTGTTCAATAGGCCAGCAATGTCATGGAAGATCAGGACCTTCTGGAGATTGGAATCACTGACCCTCAGCATCGACGTAAATTACTGCAGGCGGCCCGTGCTTTGCCTAAGGTGATGATAATTGTATTTCTTTCTTTTGCTAGAAATCGAGAGTAAAATGAGGTTAGGTACATTTCACACCTTTTCAAGACCTTTGACCTAGGAATAAGGCAGTACTGCCCAAATTTACAAAGAGAATGCGAAAATATGTCTTGGTTTAATAGCTGGGAATTAGCTGGGTGCAGTTACGTTTGGGGGATGGAGGTGAAGGGAGAGAGTTTTGAATTTGTTGGCTCAGATGTATGCGCTAGGTGATGTGTGGCTATGTTGGCTGGGGCAAAATGTGTTGTTTCTGGAATATCCGTGTTGGTATTGATTCCACATATTTAGTGGGAAGGGATTGTCTGGGACTAATTGTAGTTGGGTGGTGTGCATTGCTTGTGCACTGCTTGCACCTTAGTCATAATGGTTAAACCAAGGTTGGTATTTTGACATTGGGGAGAACTGTAATCACCTAGAGTCTGTTTTTGTTGGCAGCAGCAGGAGGGGGGGGTGGTAGGGGCTTTGGTGTATTGTTTGCAATTGATCTCATTTACCAGGCCTAATATGGTTGATTACTATGTGACATGGTATGATGTGGTGGGGTGGGAATTATTAGGTTTGATTAATTAGGCCTGGTGTGTTGAATAGATAGGCCCTTCATTTAGTGCATTTGGTGAGGCTGAAGTATTAAGGAAGGGTATTTTTTGGATGGCCCAATTTGTGAGATGGACATAGATTCTGCACGGCCGGCTTTTATGCAGCCTTATTGCGTGGGTATGATGTGGCAGACTATCATTGGCAAGGTCTATTTTTGTAGGGCCAAGTGGGAAATATTGTCATATGAGGGTACAGTGAGGCTAGATTTATTGAGGGTATTATTTAGTGGCCTGGACTTGTGGAGTGGGAATATCATCTCCCATACTTCTTTAGTGTAAGAGGTGTGCTATCTGGGTCCTGATTTGTTGTTTACAGGGGTGATGGACAGGCCTGGTTTTCATCTGGCTGCAAGAAATTACTGAGTGTTTTGAATACTGGTATTGGTTGTGTCTGTTGAAGTGGGAACGATTAATGAGAGTAGATTGACTGGATCCGGTTTGTTGTGGCAGGGAAAAAGAAGTCCCGTTTAATGACATTGAAGAACAAAATGGGGATAGTTGATTTTCTGTGCAGAGATTGGATTTGGATGGGTCATGTTTGGGCCATGGTTTATACGTTAGTCTTTGTTTGACCATCAGTAGTTCTTGGGTATTAGACAAGCTGCTTTGGTGCGCTATGATTAGACAGTGGGCAGAGACTAACATATATGCATGAAATCCAGTAGCCTTTGAGCTTTGTTAAGAGATGTGATGGTTTCTGTTCTTATTCAGGTCAGACCCTTGGGCAGTGATGGGAATTCCCAGCCCTCTGTCTCTTCCTGGCTCGAGTCACTTGGATTGCAGCATTATATTCACTCCTTCCTGTCCAGTGGCTATAGCTCCATAGACATGGTGAAGAATCTCTGGGAACTGGAAACTGTGAACGTGAGTGATGCCAAGTTTGGCAGAACATCTGGGTTGGTCTTACAACAGTATAATTATAACACAGTTACTCTTGAAGACCATTATTTCTACAGGCCAAATTATTCAAGGCATGTGTGATTGTTATTGTAAGATCATCATCCATGCAGCACACTTATTTCTTTGGGTAGTGTGGGTTTTTGGGATAGAGTTGCTGCTGGGCAATTGTTCACCAAGCATTGGGTTACATGAGAAGTATGTGTTATGTACAAATGAAGTGCGTATATAAATTATTCATATTTAATGTAGTGGAGTACTAACCACGAGTCTACATAGTATTTAAGATTTTGGTTTACAGGGACTTTTTTTGTTTTGCAAGAGTTTTAGCATATTTCAAACAAAGCTTGTTAACTTGAAAGGATAATGAACATTTGAAGACAGTGATAAAGAAGAGTACATTTGAGTTTGTATTAAATTGTTGTACGTTAGTCCCGGAACCTGTTGGTATTTTATAGTATTTGTCTGAAAGCGTGAATTGTAATATTGGACTTGCAGTGCAGAAGCTTGAGTTGTAATATTGGTCTTTCAGGATATAGCCACTAATTGACGGAACTCGCTCGCATAGAAAATAGATTTCTTAACTCTGCAAGTTGTTTCACAGATATGGTATGTATTGTCTTCCTGTAGGTGTTAAAGGTAAATTTGCTTGGGCACAGAAAACGAATCATGGCATCCCTTGCAGATCGACCCCTTGAAGAGCCACCACCACAGAAGCCACCACGATTCTCTCAGCTTAAAGTAAGCATCCACCATGTAGGATAAATAGACAAAATTAGTCCTATTATGAGAATCATCCCTGTCAATACATTAGGGTCCCAGCCTATGCACCTAGGAGGCTTCTGTCTATAAACATATGCATGGGGCCACAGATACATAACATGTGCACTCCTATTCACTTGGATTCTTCCACCTGCAGATTCCTCACCTTCTGAATATCCCGAGAAATTTTCATCATAGCTGTCCTCTGTCAATTGGTGGTTGTGGCTCCATCTCAGTGGAAGTGAGATTTCACTGGAGCCACTTAGCGCCACATTGACAACCATTTGCTTTTTCCATGCCCTTTGATGGTGATCTGGAGCTGCTCTGTGATTTTTTAATGTTTTCTCTACTATTTCTTCTCAAAATTCATAGTACAGTGCTCGGGAAGTCACCCCTAAAAGGTCAGTGCTTGGGATGTCACCCCTAAAAGGTAAGGCTTCAATCACTGGTACTCCTGCAATGGACAGATGTTCATCGTCGACCCCCACGAAGTCTGTATGTGGTGCCTGGGGCTAAAGCATGACTCAAAAGGTTGTGTGAGAAATGAGGCCTCATACACGCCAACGCTGTTAAAGAGCAGAAGGCCAAACTTAATAACCCACACATGCAATAAGCATCAGGCCCGATGCAATTCGTGATGGAGGTCAGACTAGAAGTCTAATTTCTTGGTTTCCTCAAACGAGAAGAGTAGGAAATGCAAGAAGAGGATGACGGGGGACAACAGCACCCCTCAAGGTCCCGAGTTAGGTCACCTGGGCTCATTCCACATCCAGTGCAGTCCTCCTCGGAGCCAGTGCTTCTTGACATCACCTTTCCTGAGGAGCCCTTTTGCAGTGCCGCCTACTCTGGCACCTACAAGCCCCTCCTTTGATTCCAGAGTCACTGCCTGCCCTTTTGCCGTTCTTAGTGCCCAGTGCTGATTTACTTTTCCTGGTTATTGGAGCCGACCATGCACATTTTCTCCAAGCCATGATGGCATTTTTCAGGCCAGCAGCAGTTCCCTCTTGTGTGCTTGCTGGACCCATGGGGCTGCTTGGGATTTAGTTTGGATTCCCCCTAGCAGGTTTGTCCTCTGTGCCACTCCATCCCAGAGGCCCGTCATGGGTCATGGTCCAAGATCCTCACCGGTGACTCTTCTGCTAGTGTTACTACAAATACAGACAACATTGTTGCAATTGGTGCTAGTGCCTTTACAGGTACAACTATAGAAAGCCCAGGCATTTCTCATGTGGTCTAGAAGAGAGGCCAAATGGCTAGCAGAGGAGGGCAGATATAGAGAGGATTCACAACCTGGGCCTCTACAGCAAAGCAGTGAGACGACCATTTGCTGCAGTTTTCATCTTCAGACTCTGTTAATTTCCTGGCATTGCAGAATGATAGTGAGCTGGACACTCCCCCAACCCAACTCCCACCCCCTCCAGACGGAGATGCAATGTCTTTTAAGTTAATCTCCACTGGAAGTAACTTCTTTCCATGCTGTCATAAGGAGGGCAGTGGAAGTATTGGAATTGCCCCTTCCAACAGTGAAGGCCAGGTTCAGCATACTGAATGAGGTCTTGCAGCCCACTTTGATGCTGTCTGAACTGTTGCTTCTGTTTGAGGCTTTGTTTAACTCTTTAAAGTGAGCATAAAACGTGCACCTCTGCTCCAGCCATGAATTGATTCATTGCCAATTTTATAAAGGCTAGCTTAGTGGGTTCCTGCCCGAACATTTCTCACTAGAATGGTTGGTGGTGCAGAACTTATCTTATCCCAAGTATAACTCTGGTGCATTCCCTAAGGCACCCCTGGACAGGGAATCCAAAAACTGAAGCCAGTCAGGAAAAGGGTGTTCTTTGCTGGCAGCTTGGCATTGAGGTCTGTGAACACCACATGCATGCTCTTCAGGTATTCTCACGCCTTGTGAGATATGGCACACAGGTGCTGAGTTTACTAGACCACCTGAAAGACCATTTTGCTGAGGTGGTGAGGGCTGGACAGTACGACTGAAGGCAGAATATCATCATTGACGTCAAAGGGATTATGAAAGGGAACGTGGCTTGCCTGACTCCAAGATGGCCGCAGCCTAAGGGAGCTCCGGCAGCCGCCCAAACGATCCTGTAATTCTGCGCAATCTGGTAAGCTGATGGCATCAAAAGTAGTGGATGCTGTAACACAGACGGAAGATTACAAGTCCTGAAAATCCGGTGTCATTACCTGGCTCAGAAAGTGTGATCCGCCGTGTGACGCAACTGCGGCCCTGCGGAGGCCTACTGAGCATATCGGCGGCTGGTAGCCTTGTTGCGGGGAGTTGCGCCCTGGCTCCGGTGCTGCTTCCCCGTAGATGTGGAGCGGAGGGATCCGACTCGCCCCCCTGACTGTGGGCCCTACAGTGAGTCGCAGCGTGGTGTCTTCCGTACTTGGAGAATAGCGGCGGTAAGACTGTTTGGGGGCCTGCGGAGCGCTTATGCTGACCTGATCGGAGGAGCTGCGGCCGCGGGGGTACGCAAGCGCTGCACACCTGTACTGGCTTGATCCGTGGGCGGAGTTGGTCCTGCGCCCCCCGCCCCCCTCATAAACACTGACTGTACCTCACATGCGTTTGGTCACATCAAAATCCAATAGGGGCGGAGGTAGCACGAGTAATTATCCCTGGAAGCATCCCCGCGTAGCCCCTGATCTAGCGCGGATGCAGTGGGCCTTGGCCTGGAACAACCGGCTGCCTCGGCGGCCCGGGACCCGGCGTGTGGCACTGTCGCAAGTGCATATATAGCCTTGGGGTTTATATCGGACAGTGCTGATACGCCTGTGCCCTCCTGTGTTGACGGCGGGGAGTTTTCCCACCCCTCTTTACTCTGGCCCAGAGGGTGATGACCACCAGCGTATACCCCCTCCACCGCCTGGGGCAGGGTCCAGATTACCATCAAACAGACCTCATTTATAAAACTGCTCAGAGCGCTGTTGTGGAGAGACTTTGTCCGCGCCCAAACCGGGCCTCATAGAGTGGCTGCTGCTGTGTGCCTGGTTCTCACTCTGGCCAAACCCGACAGGCCTGCCATACTGCCTCACACAACAGGACGATGGCAGGCTCCGGGCAAACCATTTGCAAACACCCTGCTGCACTATAGGGAGTGGCTCTTCCTATGCAGAACTGCCTTAGGCCTGCACGTTACTTCCTGGGGCATAAACTATGGGTAAAGGCGACAAGACACAGACGAAAATCCAGTTTGAACAGCGCAAGTCTTCCAGGAATAGGGACAAAGATCCTAGTCCCCCAATGGCGGAACGAGACGGAGACCTAGCTATACCTGATGGTGACATCTGGCAAGTATTAGGGGCTATGCAGCGGAGCCTGTCATCCATCGATGGCAAGATAAACTCATTGGCTTTCCATATGGATCGAATGTCTGAGAGGGTGGATAAACACGCCGAAAGGATAGATATGGCGGAGCGCAGGATCTCGGAAGCCGAGGACGCACAAACCGAAATGGGGGCAACGCAAAAGCAAATGGCGAAGCTATTGTCCACTATGCGAGACAAGGCCGAAGACCTCGAAGCGCGCTCACGGCGCAATAACGTACACATATTAGGTCTGCCGGAGACCACAGCTACTGGAAATATGGAAACTTTTGTGGAACAACTGCTCACACAACTGTTGGGTCGTGAAACTTTCTCTACGGTGTTCGTCGTCGAAAGGGCACACCGCACCTTGGGCCCCAGACCCCCTCCGGGCGCTGCACCTCGTCCTCTGATTGCCAGAATCTTGAATTATACGGATAGAGATGCTGCTCTCAGATGTCCCAGAGAATTGAAAGTACTTAAATATGAAGGTTCAGACTTGGCTCTCTTCCCGGACTTCACTCCGCAGGTACAGGAGGCACGCAAGAAACTTGGGCCTGTCAAGCGCAAATTGCGGGAGCTCCAATTGGACTACACAATGCTCTACCCGGCAAGACTTCGAGTGAATTTTGAAGGCAGACCCAAAATATATGGCGATCCCAGTCAGTTGCAGCAAGACCTCAAGAAGTACCATGCTGACAAATCGAGAAAATCAGCACAAACATCGTCGGCGGAGAGTGAGGACACTCAAGGGGACGCCGAGCTAGAGTCGGCTCGAGTAGAGCTTGCTGGCCTCGTAAGTGCAACTGGGACATTTGATTGGGCTAAAATTATGCAGGACAATATACGTTACGTCTCGCCTGTGTCGTAGAAGATACACGGTATTCACACTGTAATGTATAATATTATGTACAGCCACTACATAGATATATGGTACCATTATCCAGACGCCTGGATGGCAAAGTATTGGGTGGGCAGCCGTAGGCTCTCTGATAACACCACGGGTCTGGCTGCCACCGCCTTCATGTGTATTACACCTGGGTATCTTTTGTGGGGGAATTGTTCTTTGGGGGGAGGGCTACCCTCTGGGTGGGAGGGAGGCTAGTTGGGGGGTTATGGGTTTGCCATGTCTTTGTTTTGATATGGTGTGGGTGGGAGCGGGCGGTTATGTTCACTTGGCAGTCCAGATATTATGTTCATTGTATCAGCAGGAAGGGTACACAGCGAAATGCTATGCTGCATGTAGATTGTATGATATACCAGATTGGATAAGTAAGTTTACACATGACGCAGCCCCAAAGGGCCAAAGCTAACATCAGATTTATGTCCTGGAACATTAGAGGACTCAATGATTAATGAAAAATACGTAAAGTGGTGGCTTATTTATATAGGCACACTATAGATGTGGCTATTCTGCAAGAAACGCACCTTACCCCAAAAACCGGGCTTTTAACTCTCAGACGAATGAAAGGCACATGCAGATCATCCGGGTTTACTTCGCATGCTAGAGGAGTCCTAATCTGGGTACGTAGAAATTCAGGCATACAGTTGCAGACAGTGGAGATCGATGTTGGCGGCAGGTATGTGTTAGCAAAGTGCTGCAAAGAGAACTTGAGCGTGCTTCTAGTGGGAGTCTATGGGCCAAATTATGATGACCCTCATTTTTATCATACCTTACAATACAAGATGATGAAGCACTCACACATGCCTATACTATGGGGGGGCGACTTCAATTGTGTACAGAACCCTGACTTGGATAGATCTAAAGGAGCACCTAGACCTCCATCTCGCGCTGCAAGAGCAATAGCCGGTATTGCAGAAGCGGAGGGGCTGTGGGACGTTTGGTGTCATCGGGCCCCGTTGGGCAGAGAATACACGCACTACTCTTCGGTTCATGATATACACACACCAGAATAGACTATTGGTACGCCTCCCGTGCATTATTTCCCTTCATATCAGACTGCGCACATATGGCACGTACCCTCTCTGACCACTCTCCGGTACTTTTACAGATAGCGCTACATAATATTACCTACAACATGAACACTTTGCGTTTTCCTCAGTACTCATTCTTAGACGTGGTTTTCCGTGCAGAACTCGGCGCCGCGATTGACGACTTTTTCATTACAAATCTGGGCAGCGTCCCTACTATGGGCTCCATTTGGGAAGCTTTTAAACTATATATAAGGGGAATAACGATATCCAAACATGCAGGGGTTCTCAAATCAATTCGAGCCCAATTACAAACAATAGAAAACACGCTTAAAACATTGGAATGTAGTCTCCAAGAAACAGGAGATCCCCAGATACTTGCACAAATCAGAACGTTAATTGACGAATACAATGAGTTGGCAGAGGCTGAAGTTAAGCATCTAGGCAAATATGCTGTGGCCAGGGCCTACTCTGAGGGTGACAGGCCTAGAGCCACATGGCCGCGGCCGTTAGACCGACCAGCTAGAGGCGTTCGCTATATCTCACAAATTTACAACGATAAGAACGAGCTAGTGGATAGTACACCGGATATATTGGAGGCTTTCGCAGATTATTACACAGGTTTATACACCTCCAAGGTGACTACCGCCTCGGAATCGGACGAGGAATACCTAGCGCATATAGCAATGACATGGTTGGCCAATAGTGATAGGGAGAGACTCATAGCCCCCCTGAGACCTACAGAAATTCTAGCAGCGTTAAAAGACATGCCCAGTGAAAAAGCCCCCGGAGCAGATGGACTAACAGTTGCGTTCTATAAGGCGTACCAAGACAAATTAATCCCTCATATGGTAAACTTATTTGAAGAGATGGCCAAACTAGGCAGGATGCCACCATCCATGAGAGAAGCTACCCTAGTCACTTTACTTAAGCCCGGGAAGCCTCCTGAATATTGTGCTTCCTATAGACCCCTTTCATTGCTCAATACATACACAAAATTATTTGCAAAAATATTGTCGAACAGGTTACCACCCCTTTTACCTAAATTAGTGGGGCGGGAACAGACGGGGTTTGTCCCTGGGCATTCGCTAACGAGTAATTTATGCACTCTATTCGGGACTATCGCACGAATCAACCCGCAGGTAAAAGCAGCAGCGCTATTTATAGATATCGAGAAGGCATTTGACTCGGTGGAATGGAGGTTTTTAAATGCAGTCCTAATGGTGGGCGTGGGGGACGTCTTTTTGAAACTAGTAAAGGTTCTGTATACACAACCACTAGCACAGGTCAGGATTAATGGTGTTCTATCCCGTCCAATAGAGATAGCCAGGGGGACAAGGCAGGGGTGCCCACTTTCTCCTCTACTGTATGCCTTAGTGGCAGAACCACTGGCGTGTGCGATACGTGAGTACCATACTCATCGTGGTATTCGCTCTCTACGCTACAATCTCACCATTGCAGCATACACGGATGATACTCTATTATATGTTCGTAATCCAGAGCAAAACCTTGCACCAATGCTGCAAGAAGTGGAGAGATTTGGACAACACTCTGGACTGTACTTTAATTGGCATAAGTCACTAATTTTCCCGTTAACAGCTGCCACCACCCCAACCCAGACCGCCTACCCCTTAGAGTGGACTACTGACCCAGTCAGATACCTGGGTATAAAAATACATACTGACCCGGAAGTCGTCCTGTCTGTGAACTACGGATGCGCGATACAAAGATTAACTGAGGTCATTGAAAAATGGATCAAGTTACCGTTGTCGCTGGTGGGTCGTATTGCCCTAGCAAAAATGGTGGTGCTCCCTCGGTTTTTATTTCTTTTCGCAAACATCCCCATTAGTCTGCCCAAGTCCTTTTTCCACAGTTTGCGCTTATTGCTGACACGTCTTTGCTGGCCTGGCAGGCAACCCCAAGTGAAGTGGGATAACCTAACAAAGCCGTACTCGGAAGGCGGATTAAATGCCCCTGATATGGAAAGATATTACAGAGCCGTGCAGACATTACATGCGTATGGCTGGATACATGGCCCTCATAACTTACCGCATCTACAAATAGAACTGAACATGGTTTCCCCCGTCCCATTACCGAAATTATTGACTGGTAACAGGCCGAGTAAGACATGCATGATCGAACTAGTAAATTGGAATGGCTCTCAATTACACAAGTAAACAACAAATAAGACTAATATACTCCCCAGATTACCCGTAAACTGGTGTGATTGGTTCCCACTTAGTAATGATGGTGCGACGATGCTGACCCTTAATAAGCTGAACATAACACACATGGGAGACCTATTTCAAGATGAAATTGTTAGAACATGGGATCAGGTGTCCTCCCAGACCTGTGGGGTTACTACACTAGATATGTTTCAGTATTATAGGGTCAGGGAGACGTTGCGCGAGTTACTGGGTCCAGATATGCATGAACCGAAAGAAGTGAAACCACTGCTGTATTTGCTACAGTCGAACTCTCCACAACATGGCATTACAATACTTTACAAAGAGGAGTGTCCGCAGGTAAAACAGAAACTTCAAATGGAATGGGAGGAAGAACTAGGAATTGAAATCACATTGGCACAGTGGTCTCACTGCTTCAGTAATAAGTCAATCTTGCAGAATGGTCGGCACAGACTGCTTCATTTTAAATATCTCCATAGAACCTACTACACCCCAGCAAGGCTACATAAATATGGGCTGAGGGAGGACGATAGATGTCTGAGATGTTCAACAACGAATGCTAACGTTACACACCTAGCCTGGGAATGTCCCGGTATTCGCACATTTTGGGGTGAGGTGTTCACTGTATTGTCTAAAATGCTGGATTTTGTCATTCCGGAGTCACCGCTGGATGCTCTGCTGGGGTTTGATAAAAATATTCCAAAAGGTGCTCGTAGGCTGGCCTCCATTGGTCTTATGCTGGCCAAACACAGAGTTGCAATGAGATGGATGCGGGGCCCTTTGCCCAAAATAACAGAATGGCACACTGACTTAGCATATTGTTCTACGCAATCTGAAACTTATAATGCATTGATGCCTGTTAAATGTCAACCTAAGGATATTTGGGGACCTTATCGACATTACCTATTGGAAAAAGCTGCAGAAGATGCTGCCCAAACGGAACAAGATCGTACAGGAGTGGGTTGAAAAATACGGGAGTATGGATTGAGAACTAGGATAGATCGATCAACATTTAGAAATATGTAAGTTGCCACTGGGAAATGTAGTAATTTTTATTGACATTGAGCCGGCGGGTTGTTGACTGTGAGTGAAAATGATATATACATTGGTTCTTATTGATAAAATGATCACTGTATGAGTCGAGACATTTGCTGTGAGTACATTCAGAAAATACTGCTGTATTGTTTCTAATATTCAGTTGTTTTCTTTTTGGAAAATCATAAATAAAGTTAAAAAAAAAAAAGGGGGATTATGAAAAATCAAAGTGTCACGATAAGAACAAATGTGGCCAGTGAGCCTTGCCCATTCTGAAGGAGGGTGGTAATGGTGTGGTATTTTGCCAGTGGTGCATTTTGGGACACATTATCGCACATATTACTAAAGCATGGCGTGGTAGGATACTGTTTTTACAGACAGCCCATTTTCCATTTAAATGGCCACTAAATTTGCAAAGACATGCAGTTTTACTGATTAAACCTTATAGCACACATGCTCTGGAATTCTGGTTTCACGAATATTTGTCATTTGGGCATCTCCAAGTAAAGTTCCCTGATTTTTTTTTTTTTAATTAAAATCTTTGTTTCATATACTTCAGTGTTACAAAAAGTGCTTTCCTAGCTGCTGATATATTTTAAATAATTTCTGTAGTCCATTATCTGATAGAGACTACTAGCCGCAGATTCCTTAACGTAGAATTATCCCCAGGCGTGAGACTGGACCCGGAAAACTTTCTTTGCCCCAGCATCTCTGCGCGCCGGGGGGCGGTACCACGTGACTCCGCCCTGACGTCGTCCGCGGGCGTGACGTCAGCGAGGTCACATAAGCCCCGCCCCGGCGCGCTGACATCAGTTTCCTTCTTTTCCGCGTGCAACGCGGATCCGAAATCGTGTCCCTGGCCTCTTTTCAGGCCTTCTTTTACACTTTTGCGTTGTGGAACAGTGTGCGAATGCCTTCGGGCTTCAAGACGTGTACTTCTTGTGCGCGTCAGATGTCGGCGACGGATCCTCACCATATTTGCATGTGGTGTCTGGGCGAGCACCATGACTCTACGGACTGCGACGCTTGCCAGCATCTGAAGCCGAAGTCCCGGCGGGAGCGCCGGATGAAGTTCCTGTCGGCCCGCTTGTCCAGATCGGTGTCGTCACCGCGTCCGTCCCCTGCGGAAGGGCCCAGGAACCGCCGCTTCCGCCTCCGACATCGTCCTTCACCAAGGCCCCAGGGGCGTCGCTCGCCCGCCGGTAAGTCTTATAGCTTGTCCCCAAGGCCTGGTCCCCGTTCTGCGGAGGGCGCGGGTTCTCCTCGGGACATGCGGCCTCGTTCGTCGCCACCCTATCCACCGTTTCCTGGCGTTGGGGCGACGAGGGCCCAAATGGGAGCCTATGCTGCGGCTCTGCAGGCTTCCTTGGCCCCTCCTCCTCCTCTTCCTGAGACGTCTGCGGATCCCTTGCCACGTGCGGGGCTTTCCGCGGAGTCGCCGGCGGCTCCAGCGCCAACTGGTTCGGCTCCAGGTTTTGGGGGTGTGGTGTCGTCGGGGTGCGACCCTCCGGGGTTCCCCTCTTTGGCCCACAGTGCCTTTGCCTCGCCGCAAACCCCCACGGGGGTCCCTGTGGTGTCGCCTGAGGTCGCCGGGACTCGCGGTTCGTCCCTGAGCCCCCTCGGTCCTGTGGGCAGGCGGCGGCCTTGCCGGAGGCTGAGCCGACGCCGCTCCGGTGCCGACGGCTGTCGGCCCAGGCGGCGCCGCGGGTGCTGGCTAGGGGCCGGGGCTTTCCCCGGGTCCCTCTAGGCCCTCCGTGCAGGCGGCTGCCTCGTCGGAGGTCGGGTCGGCGCCGTTCTTTAGCCACACCGGCTCCGACCCCGCCCCATTCTCCTGGGGCGCAAGTGATGGTGGGGGTCGACTCGGTGTCAGCACCGGCGCCGGTCGACGTCGCACCGGCGCCTGTGGCTGACTCCACGGCGCCGTGCCGGCGTCGGGTCGTCGACTCGTCCCCAAAGGAACCCTCCTCTCCGGAGGTTTGTCACCTTTTTGTCTCCTCTTCCCCGGAGACGGGCCGCCGCGTCGTTGCTTTTTCTCCGGCGTCTTCCAGGGAGGGCTCTTCGCCGTCCCCGCGATCTCGGCCTGCCCCGGAGGCGCCTCAGGCCCCCCACTCGTCCGTGGGTCCTTCATTCAGGGGCTGGGTGTTTTTAGGTCTCGCGCCTAGCGTTGCAGTGCATAGCACTGCTCGCGCAGCGCGAGACCTCTTGAATGGGCTTCAGAAAGCTAACCACACGCTCGTGCGTCTGGTTTTGCTTTGTGAAGCCCACATTGGCTGTAGCGTGCTTTTTTTTTTTTAAATACCGGCACGCAATTGGTCGAAGGAGGGCGCATGTCCCGCCTTCGCTCCGCCCATTCCCGTCTGTGTCTAGGACGCGCATCAGCACGCGGCACAGACGGCAGGCTCCCTCGCACCCCCCCCCTCCTCTGTGGTGCGCGCGCACCACTAGTTTCGATTCCCGCGGTCGGCTGGTTTCGATTCCGTGTCCGCAAGATATTCTTTAAGGTGATCTGCGGGGCAAAGATATGGGGCTGGGGGCATCCAAGAACCGCTGTAGAGCCAGTTGTAGGAGGTAAGGGCGAGACTGTTTGTTGAGAGGGCTTATTAACAAGTCTGGGTGAGTTTTTAGCCTTCTCTTTCCCAGCACTTCTATTTAACTAGCCGTTCCGCTTTGCCGGCACGTTATTTAAAGCACTTCTTATGTTTGAATTATTTACCCCAGTCTCCTCTCTCTGCCCCTTTACCCCTGCTTGCAGAGTCTGGACAAACTTTATCGCTCCTTGCAGTGGATTTCCCATAGCAGGCTCCTTTTCCCAGCGGCTTGCTTTCTCCATCGCCCCCCTTTCATGGCTTCTGTGAGTGCTGTGCTTTTGCTGGCGCTGCCCCCACTTCCCCGGAGGAGGACTTGCTCCGCTGCTCTGCGGCTCTTCCGAAGCTCCCTGGCAGCGTGGAACCAGCGCGATACTGCTCTGGCTATCGGACCACCAATCACCACCTCCCTTGCCTATCTGGCGGAGATGGTAAGATAACACATCTGCCAAGTAGAAAGCAAATACTTTGCCGAAGTGAAAGCGGCTTGAGAGTGTTTCCTATGGACTCAGCTGGGCAACCCATTAGGCAAGCACTCTAGCGACCTGCCTCGCTGCTGGCCACGATTTTCACCCTTCCTTCGAGAAGTAATTCTGCCCTCTCATGATATATTCTTGTGTTACATGTATAGTGGAAATGAGTTGTCCTACCTATGCTAAGTTCTTTAAAACAATTGGTAACAAGTGGCTCATGCTTAAGGAGCTACTGAACAGATGCATCATTGACCAGAACACGCAAAGGGTGGTCTGTGTTTGTGCAGTGTGCTCTGTGACCCCTGACCAGGTTTGTGCCCTGTGTCCTCTGTATGAGTCTAGCTCGGGGGAAGAAGGCTATTGGAAAGGATTTATAGAACTACTGTCTCCACTATATACATCTGGCAAGCGTCATTCTGTTAATCCTTGCTACTGGCACTGAATGAAAATTTGGAGGCCTGGAAGGAACATCGGACCTCCAACATTGTACTGTATTTTGCACTGTGCTAGCATTTTCACCCCATGTCCCAGGCCTGCAATACCCCAAAAAAGTGGCACATAGGAAGGAAATGGCGGGAACAAACAGTGGTTTGTGACACCACAGTCTGCGCCCACAGATGAAGGCAGCTGACCTTTGCAGAGTGGAAGCTGGCAATCAGAGACCACTTTACCTATGTAAATAGTTGCTGATTGAAAAGTGTAGTAAGTAACCATTTAATGAGTTGCCACCACAGCAGCAATTGCCAAGCAGTGTCGCAAATCCTTGTGAGTTGTAAGGAAAGGAGGAAAATAGTATTAGTGCGCCCTTCCGAGGGGCCACAATACCAGACTGCCACTTATTGCAGTATTATACCTCTTTTGTATTTTGTATCTTATGTATCATTCACACTTGTCACTTTTTCCTCTTGTAACGTATCATTTGCTACCTCTTCCTGTATCTTGTTTGCTTTTGTAATATGCACAATTGTCACTTTTTCCTCATGTAATGTAACGTTTGCTTTTGTAACATGCCCACTTGTAATTTTCTCCTCATGTAACGTTGCTGGTCCTATTGTGAAGCGCTCTGACACCTTCGGGTAAAGTCCGCGCTATATAAAAACGCATAAATAAAATAAAAGTAAAAGAAGGTAATTGTTAGTAGGTATCTGTTGATGGGACCACAGTCTGCTCCCTCCAAAGCACTCTGAGACTCACAGCAGCCATCATGGGGAGCTTCCATTTTGTAAATGGATACCCCCTGACACAGTTGGTAACCATTATATTCTTTGAGATGCATCAAAAAGTATTGTTCCACATCATTGTGAATCCCAAGGCAAGGGCAATTGCAGCTTTGGCGCCATTTTGCCTTGCAGTTTGCATTGTCTCGCAGTGTGTCTCTTCCGAGTCGCAAAGGGGATTGCGACTCGAAAATCACTTTGCTATATTTCATGCTATTGTTTATTCTCCTTGCAAAATCTACAACTTTGCGCAGAGCTGTGCTCTGCCAGAGAAACAAGGTTTGATGCATCGGGCCTTACGAGATTAAATGGAATAGGAGGAGAGTGGTTTTGTCCGTTTTGCCAAGCAATTGAAAATCCCATTACTTTCAGTGTCTTAAATTCTGTGTCGAAACAGGTTTACATTACACTAATAAATCCCATTCACAAAACCGATTGCAGCAGGATAACTGCACACCGGCAAAGTCAATTGAAATCCGCACGTTTTATAAAGATTAGGAAACTAGTCAATTAATATGGCTATACTGTAAAGTGAAATGTAGAGTGGACTCTGGTCCCTCGCTTTTAACCTTACTTACAGCACATCTAATTAATTAATTATAGCATACAGGAAATAAATAGTCCTCACGGCCGTTTGATCCCGCCGAGACCTTGTTCTAAAGACCAGCTGCTTCCCCGCACAAATCCTGTTCACAGTCTGCGTTTCCTTTCTCTGGGGCCTCCGTCTGTGTTAATTCTTTCCTGTCTGAACCAGCGCTGAGCGTGTTCGCACGCACATGGACGTGTCATGATTAATACCCGCTGCTCGTCTCTCCGGCCCATTGAGGCTACATTAAAAGCTCCCAGTTGGATGTGGGATTATGGTTTTATTCTCCTCAGACCGACACCTGGTCGGGTTCGAGCTCGTAGGGTGCGCAGGTAGCTTATGCTTGTTCTCATACACAGCAGCTTCAGGGCTCTCTCTGCCTTATGACTATTTTTTTCTGAGTTTTTAGTGCGCGTCATTGATATGTGAGCAGAAGCATCACCCTGGACTGTTTTCAAAATGACGATGCTTAAATGAAAGCGTGTGCCCTAATTCGCCACGGAAGCTGCGTTTCACTCGGGTTGCCAAGCTCAGCTTCCTGGTTGTCCAGCTTTCTAGAAGTGCACTTTTCGACTGGAAAGGGGGGTGCATCCCTCCCTGCCCGATCCTCCCTGTATGGAATGGAAGGGGTCGACGAATATTCACCAGAGTGCCCTCCGCGGTGAAGTGTGACCAACTTAGAACACCGGCCTTTCACAGGCAAACACCTGGATTGTTACTGACTCTGTCCCAGCGCTGACAGACCTTCAGCAGCACTCCTGTGGCAAACTCTTCCCCCCCACCTGCCTCGCGGGCCTCCTGAGACACCGTCCAGACAAGGGACTGGCTCTACCCTAACTAGAGGCGCTGACCGTATGAGGTGACAGCCTGGCAAACGACTGTCTTGTACCCAGGGCTGCTGACCTTCACAAGCTCTGACCTCCAGAAGCACCAGCCTGAGTGTAGCTTTCTCTCTAACATCTGTTCTGGCTTTCCAGGGGCGTGTTCTGATGTGTGGCTTACTTTGACTCCGCCTGCCAGACTTCAGGACACACTGGCACAGGGAGATTTGCGCAGTCACTGGATGGTGAGCCGACGCTGAGACTGGAACCTGGTTTCCCAGCTCAAAAGTCAGCAGGCCGTTAGGCCACATCCTCGTGAATTAGCAGTCTTTTTTACGATGTGTTGTTTTTTTAACATTTTATATCTCAGAATAAAATACCGATACTTAAACAAAGTTCCGGGTACCCCTCCTACCTCATGGCAATCGGTTACTTTTATGACGTCATTTTTGGGGACCATGCGCAACTCGAGTAAGGCACGCATGAGACCATTGTATAGAAGCAAAACAAGCATTTGCAATGCAATAGGTCTCGCATTTTTTAGAGTTGGAGCTATTGGTGTTGCATTATTTAGCAATGCCAATAGCTCAAACTTTAATAATGCGAGACCTATTGCATTGCAAATGCTTGTTTCATCCAGCTGGGCTCGGGGATGGCTGGCTTAGTTTACAGCCATCACCCACGGAGGAATTGCTCTCCCCACGGCGCCCTACAGAGGCGGGTGCGGCTTTTGTCCGGGCCATTTCCACGGCCGCTGGCATTTTGCGCATGGGCGACCCCGGCACCCCATTCCCTACGGACCATCTGTTAGAGGTTCTCCATCAGGGCTCTGGTGGACGGGAGCTGCTTCTTCCATTCGAAGCTTCGCTCCATACTTCTCTTCTGGGGGCGTCCTGCCACGGGTGATCCCGTGCCTCAGCCGCTCCTACATCGCCCTGCTCTGCACGATCCAGTCTGCCTTTCTTTCCACCCTTCTACACAGGGCCCTCTTCTGCAGACTGCTTTTCCTTCCCTGCCCTTGGTGTTGTTTCCTCCGTCACTGGAGGCCTGGTCCTTGGATTCGTGGGGGCGTCACATCTTCGCTTCCTCTAATGCTGCTTTGCAAGCGCTCAACACACTTTGCGTGTTGGCCAGGGCTACTTCCAGTCTGTGGGATTCCGTGGAGTTCCTTCTGTCTGGTGCCTCCCCCGAAGTTGTCCGCGCTGATCTGCGGACCCATGTGTTGGATGGCCAGGAGTTGGCCGAGTTTATTCTTCGTTCGGCCTTAGATGTTTCTCATGCTCTCGGCCGCGCCATGGCAAGTTCAGTAGCTCTCCGTCGCCATGCTTGGTTGCGGGATAGCGTTTTTCCAGAGAATATTAGGGAGTGTTCGCTACATCGCTAGGCCGGCCTGGCATGCCGTCTACGGCATCGTGTTGCGGCGTTTCCGCCTTCCTGTCCGGCGTTTCGGCCTGGTCCTCTGTCTGGTGTTAAAGGGGGAGCTACGTTTCTTCTGGCTTTCCTGTGCTCTGGTTGCCGGCTGGTCCGTCCTCCGTGTCTCTCCTCTTTCTCTTCTGCCTGGTCCCACTTCTTTCGTGTCTCTGGCATGGTCCCCCTTTGGGGATTGTTCTGGATTTCCCTGGCCACTGTCCTTTGCTTGCGCCTGGCTTGTTATGGGTGCCCTGCTCCATGGTGTTGCCAGCTGCCGGCTGCGCATGCCGGCTTGTTATGGTCCACCGCCGTGGCCCCTTGGTGTGTTCCCTTGTGCCCCTGCCTCTTGTTCTGCTGGGGCTTTGCGCACCTGTGCCTTCTTCTTCGCCTGCTCCCTTTTGGCTGTGGAGCCGCTCCTGCCTTGTCCGCTGCCTTGCAGCTGATGCCTGTTCAGCTGCCCCCTATCGCTGTGTCTGTGTTTTCCTACGGCAGGCTCTGCCTCCGGTTCTACCTCTTCTCCCTGGAGTTTGGGGTGGTTCTTTTCTTCCTTGATGCTCCTCTGGCGCTGTCTGCCCCTACGGGGTTTTCTGGCGGTTGTGCCTTGGATGGGCTTGGGTTTTCCTGGCCGTCCCTTCGCCTCGTTCTTGCTTACTTCTGCTTGGTGAGGGCTGGGCCGCCCTTCTTGTCCCTGTGACACATCCCCTGCTGGGGCCCTGTGTTCTTCCAGGCTGATGAGTTTCTCTCGCAGGCCCTCCTCCCCTTTGGGTATGGCTAGGGTATCTATTCTACGTTAAGGAATCTGCGGCTAGTAGTCTCTATCAGATGTACGAGTTACTTACCTTCGGTAACGATGTATCTGGTAGAGACGATTCTAGCCGCAGATTCCTTCACGACCCGCCCTTCCTCCCCGTTCTGCGAGGACCTTCTGTTTGGTCTTCTGCACTCGCCTCCCTCCGGGTGGCTTGTCTTCTGTGAAGGTCTGCTTCGCCCCCTCCCGGACAGGATGCTTCGTACTGCTTGATTGTTCCACCCCTTCCTTTCTGATCCAAGGTCGGTTGGTTCATGTGTGCTTCTGCCTCCCTCCACTTTGGTTTTTTCTCCAAGTGTAGGGGCCTCCATGACTCTTCTCCTTTTACTGGCTTGGGGTTTCTGATTCCTTTGCAGTTCTCTGCATTGTTTTTTTTTTTGCTTGTACCTCGGCCCTTTCGCTCCTTTCAGGGGATACGGCCTCCTAGGTGGTGTCGTCTGGGGGTGAATTGCTGTTACTCCTCTGTTTCGGGCTTGTTGCCCCTTCACTGTTGTGGATTGTGATTGCAGATTCTCTCTCTCTTTCTTCTGCTATAGCGTTTTTTCACATGTGTTCTGCTTCCAGGGGGGATGTCGCCTTAGCTTGCAAGGTTGCTCCTCGGGGTGGTGCTCTGCTCTTTCCCTGCTATGGCTTTCGCTGCTATGACTTTTGGTACCTTAGTGCTTGCCACTTTTCCAATTGGTGCTGTTCCTCACCTTTTGTTTTTCTCTTCTCTTTTTCACTGATTTTTCGCACACTGTTCCCATGCTCTCCACAGTTTTGGTTTGTGATGGCTCCGCGATGTGGCGCGGAAAAGTTCTCCGAAGAAAACTGATGTCAGCGCGCCGGGGCGGGGCTTATGTGACCTCGCTGACGTCACGCCCGCGGACGATGTCAGGGCGGAGTCACGTGGTACCGCCCCCTGGCGCGCAGAGATGCTGGGGCAAAGAAAGTTTTCCGGGTCCAGTCTCACGCCTGGGGATAATTCTACGTTAAGGAATCTGCGGCTAGAATCGTCTCTACCAGATACATCGTTACCGAAGGTAAGTAACTCGTACTACAGGTGTTTACATTTTGTGTGTTAGAAAAAACTTTACATCCTGCAGCCTTTCCTTCTGCACTCCCTGTGCCCCAGCAAGATCGTCACATAGCTTACTTTACAAAATCCTCTTACTTAGCAGTCAGAGAAAGAAAAGTAAACACTAATGTACATGTTAAAATAATAAGCAGCAATTTTGACAAAAGTCAAAGACTGATATTTGACTGCTGTCTTTCAACGCACAGCAGGTGTGATGAGATAAAGACAAAATTCAAAAGCATCAATATTGCTCATTCACCTTCTGGGCTCCAGCATGGTTATTTTGAGGGTGCTGCAGCACCCCTTCTTCCAGCAAACGTTGTGTATCTACGCTTAGCGTGCAAAGGATGTTGAAGTGTTCCTTGCAGGCAGGAGAGAGGAGTCTCGTTATGTGGACTGCCCCAATACCTGCTGTATTTTAAACCTTATGAGCTGCTCTTTTCTTTGGCTAAACATTCCCTACACGGTGTCAGGCATGACTGCAAACGTTCTTTGCAGGATTTTCTTTGTCTGATCCTTATTTGCTTTTGGCCCAGAATTTCAAATGGATCGGATACTTTAATTCATTGTAAAGCGTAGGCCTTATCCACCAGTGTAAAGTACTGTGTTATGAGGACATCTCTTCAAAGTGCTGCTTATAACCACCGTTATAAAGTGCTGTGGAGAAGGTATAGTTATTGAAAGTGCAGCACTGAGCATCCAATATAAAGTGATGTGGGCACGAATATGGATTCCTGGTGCGATGTGAAGTATGAATTCAATTCATTCTGTGCCACCCATCACTTTTAATGTAAATTGGTACCACTGTTAAGTGCTGTGGGACAGGGACATACTTTCAAAGTGCTGGCCTTAGCCACCAGTGTAAAGTGTTATGGGGCAGGGATATTCATTGAAATTGCAGTGGTGAACAAAGTGTAATGCTGGAGGGAATCTGAATTGAAGTATCAATTCAATGTGCACCTGAGAGAAGTGTATGCAAAGGGCCGCTTTAAAGTGCAGAGCGAAGAAAATTAGGTGAACATGGAGCAAATAAGGAAAACAAGTTGGAGCGGTTAATTCAAAGTGCATAAGATAAACTATTAATAGTAAAATGCAGTGAGGGTGTGTGTACTCAAACCATAGCAGGAGTGGTTTAACAGAGTTTAGAGCAAGTAAAATCCCTTTAAAGTGCAGGAGAAGCAAAGGAATTTGTGGTGCGCATGATATAAAGTGCAGCAGCGATGTCTAGTTACAGTGTACGGGTTACAATGAGTTTAAAACGCAGCTGAGCTTTTTACACTTGGAGTGCTACGGTTGTATGTAGTTAAAGTTCAGTGTTGAGGTATGGGCATAAATTGGAGGAGTGCATGAGTTTAAAGTGTAATTGAGTAATGTGTATGTAAATTGCCACATTTAAATACAGATGTTTGTTTCTGAAATAATGCGCAGGTAGGATATATGCACTTAAAGTGTTGAAGGGTGTATTAGAGTAAAATGCTCTGGGATGGGATTCATAATTTTGAAGTACAGGAAGAGTGCATGCATTTAATATGCAGCAATGGTGTTTGAGGGATAAGTGCTGCAGGCATATTCATTTGAAGTACAGCGCGGATGTATGTTTTTTAAATACTGCCATAGTACATGCACATATTGTGCATCCGCAATGTATTAAAGTGCAATCAATGCGTGTAGTGGGGGTGTAAAGTGCTGCAGGGGTGTAAAAGAGTGTAGTGCAGCATTTAGAGTTCAATGATCATGTACATTGAGCGTGCAGCTAGTTAGGGTTTCATTTGATGTGTGGGGAGTCTGTAAGGCGTATCATCCCCACCACCAACGCCAAACACCCACATTCAATTTTGTGGTTGTTGTAAGTGGTCGAAAATGCATCAAATGCAATGATTTTGAGCTCCTGGATATTTACCAAAACCCTAATTTGTTTTTCATGTCTGGCTTCGCCAAGAACTTTTTATTTTATTAAAATGTATATATCTAACACATACGTACCTATGAGGGCTTTCAGGCCGCTCTCTTCATCCATTGGTTTGTTGTCTCATCATTCACAATTTTAGATGGAGCCTACTAGACAGTGCAGGCGCTGTCTGCTGAAGGCATATTGTGACTTACCAAGAACATAGAGGGACTTGGAGCTTGCCCATTGCTTACCATTGGTTGGATTTGCTTATCAGTGTTATTTTCCGCCTTCTTATTTGTGCGCCGGCTTGTCAATCTTGTGTTCCTCCCCTCCTTCATTTCCCCCTCCCTCCTATTTCCTCTTTACAATCTATTTGATTGGCTGGCATTGCTGCTTCCATTGCTTGCTTTCGAAGTACAACCTTTTTGTGTTACAGACTTTATAATAGTGCATGTGTTTTTAAGGTGTCTCACTCGTGTACGTCTCTCACTCTGCGTTGCCCTTTGTCGGCCACCTTCCTTCCTGTTGCCCTCACTCATGTGCTTCTCCCTATTCCCTCTCTGCGCCCTCTGTTTCCCCGTTTCTCCTGCGTGTTGCTTTCCTGTCACTCCCTTCTCCCTTGCGTTCCTCATGTTGCTTCCATATTACCTCGTCTTCCCTTTCTTGCTTCCCTTTTGCTTCTGCCCCACTAGGTTTAAAAAAAAAAAAAAAAACTCATGTGTTTTAATTTCTTTTTAGTCCAACTTCAATTGGTGACTCAAAAGGAAAAAGAAGTGACTGCTTCAATTTTTCCAGCTTTAGTTCATCCCTTCAGTTGCCCAAACCTTGTTTACTGTACTCTTCCATGAACTCGCTTTCTGTAAACAGGCCTTTACATCTTGTTCTGTCACATTTGCTGTGCATTCAGAGGTCAAATGTCAAACTCTCTCTTCCGAGGGAGCTTGATGTTTACTTTTCTTTCTCTGACTTCAAAGTGAGAGAATTCATGTGATAATCCTGCAGAGTATCCATGTAAGAGGAGAGGGTGTAGGATGTTTTTTTTCTAGAACAACAAAAAAAATGAACTGTGCTAATGTTTCAGAATACATTCGAATTAAAACAAATGAAGCACTTTTTTAAAGTTCTGAAGTGTGGTAGAAACAAATATTTGAATACGATCTTAATCCATCAATACACTAGGTGATGATATTTGCACACATTATCGTTTGTGTGCAGCAAAACTGTATTGAGAATGCTAGTTTCCCGGTAGTAAATTCTATAGTGGGCGACCTAGAGAGCTTGCAACGTATCCAATTAGTCCATAACCCGACGCATAGGTCTTGGCGTACTCTTGAGCTTGTTTTTTCAAACCTCCGGAATTTCGCGGTTAAGGTACCTCTTTCTTTGAGCTGTTCGCATCATCTCAACATTCCCATAATGTTCAACAGGGTATTGGTAGGCTACTATTCCACAACCACCTGGTCGCGCCAATGGGCGAAAGTGACCCCTGCAAGGTTTTGTCAAGCATTTGAAAATATTTGCTCAACTTTAGATGAATGTATAGATAAGGCTATGGATGACTGGATCAGAGGAGCTTTAGACCAGATTGCCCCCGTTGTCAAACTGGTTTGCTGAAGGCAAAGCCCTTCGGCATGTTGGTTTATTGAAGATCTATTGGCTATGAAAAAGAACTGCAAGTGTCAGGAGTGCCTCTGGCGTAAAACATATGATCCAGTGTTTAGAGCGGATTACCTCGCTGATCTGAAGCACTACCATCATCACATCAAACATTCTCAGCAAGACTTTTATGCAGTCAAAATTCAGTCAGCGTCTAACACCTTAAGAGAAGTTTTCTCTATGGGTAATTCACTCACTTCACTCTCTCGATTTTCATCTTCTATCTCGCCATCTGTGGAGAGCTGTAATGATTTTGTCTCTTTCTTCTCTCAAAAGGTTAACATTTACGCTTCTTTTTCTGGTAAAGTTGCTGGAGTGTGTGGTTTGACACGTCTGATGATAGCTCTAGGAATTCAATGCCATTAGCCTGCTGATATGGCTGTGCTATGATCCTCAGTGAAATTGTGATCTCCTGTAGACCAGTATCTCCTTCTATTTTAGAACAAGGCTATGTGGTGGTTCAACGAGTTCTGCGTGACTTGCTAAAATGCTTGTTATCTTCTGGCTGTGTTCCCAGAGCTGCAATCACGCAGTGGTTGTTCCTTTTCTAAAGAAAACCCTGCTTGACCATCTGAAGCCTGAGAATTACCACCCAATTTCTCTCTTACCTTTCTTTTCAAGATATTGAGAAACATGTGAATAAGCAGCTCTCAAACTATATTGCGCGTACTGGCCTGCTTCATAGAATTCAATTGGGCTTTTGGCCGTTTACAGTACTGAATCCGCTTTACTGCTAGCTACAGAGTCAGTGCACTTGATCTTGGACTCAGGTGATTCTGTGGCCATCATTATGTTGGATCTCAGTACCGCTTTTGACACAGTATCCCATCATATTTTGTTAGACAGATTGTGGAAAATAGTCATTGGCCATGCTTTGGCTGGCCTCTTTTTTGCAGGCTCGAACTTTTCAGGTTTCTCAAAATCTTTTATTCGAAGGTGTTTCCACTGCACCAAGGAGTGCCTCAGGTGTCCTACCTTAGTCTCTTTTTAAAATTTATGTCCGCCCCCTGGCTGGTGTCATAGAATGCTATGGATTTACCATCATTTCATATGCGGATGACACTCAGCTTATTGTCACTCTTTCCCAAAAAAGCTATAACACCGCTTCCTGACTGCCTTTCAGAAGTAGCCAGTTGGATGAATAATAACTGTTTCAAATTAAGTTCTGGAAAGACAGGTACTGATTTTGGGCATCCAGCCCAATATTTGGTCCACTGCTTGGTGGCATACTAGGTTAGGTGCGCTGCTCTCTCCCAAACCAAAAGTAAAAAATCGTGGTATTTGGCTGGATCAGAAATTATATTTTGACAATCAAATCAACTTGCCAGGAAATGTTTTAGGCTATTGAAAATCTTAGGATTTCTGTCAGTATCAGCTCAGAAAACTGTAGTTCGAGTGGTAATCATCTCCAGGCTCGACTACTGTAATGTCCTGTACCTTGACCTTTTTAAATCACTACTCAGTAGACTTCAACGTGTTCAAAACTCTGCGGCACGCCTACTGTTAAATCTCCCTAAACGCGCCTCCATTGGTACAGGTATGGGCAAACTTCACTGGCTCTGGATTAGGCAGGGAATTGTGTTTAAAGCTCTCTGCTATTGCTATAAGGCATTATCGAACACTGGCCCATGTTATCTCGAAGCTTTGATTAAACCTTATGCCCCAGTTCGGAGCCTTAGATCATCTGAAGCTAAGTTAGCCACTGTCCCTAAATGTAAAAAAGTTAGAATCGGAGGCAGTTCCATTATCCAAATATTAGCTAGCAGACTATGTCCTCAAGCTGTTTCAGGTGAGATGCCAGGAACCCCTTAGCTGTCATAGCGCAATCTCGAAACTTAAGATACCTCTTAATTTGAAGTAGCCATGCGCTTTATAAATTGCACTTTATAATTATTATTACTCTTTCGGTGCAAATGTAATTGTCATTTCAATTGAGAATGTCTGGTTTATAATGGCAGTGCGCTACCACACCATGCATACTCCACACAACGCCTCTCCACTTCACGTCACTTCATTTTACGACACTCCACTGTACAACACGCCACTCAACTCTTCACCGCTCCACTGTAAGATACTCTGACATGCCACGCCACTCGACTCCACGCCACTCCAATCTACGCCACTCAGTCCACAACATAACATACCACTCCATTCTACTCCCCTCCACTCACCCACTCCGCCCCACTACTCACTCCACAACATGCCACTCCATTGTACGCCCCTCCACTCTCCCTACTCCCCTCCAGTCTATCTCCACTACACTCCAGTGTACCCCAATATACTCCACTCCAATCTACCCCACTCCACCACATGCACTCCAGTTTGACCCACTCCACCCCAATATACCCATCACACTCTACCCCAATCTGCTCTACCCCACTCCAATCTAAGCCAGTCTACGCCACTCCAGCCCAATGTACCCCACTGTAACCCAGTCTACCCCAGTCCATTCCAATCTACAGCACTCCATTCCAATTTATCCCAATCCATTCCACTACGATCCAATCTACCTCACTCCACTACAATCTACCCCATTCCACTCTACCCCAATTCACCCCACCCTACCCCACTGCACTCAATCTAACCCAATCGACCCCACCCCAGTCTACCCTACTCTACACCAGTCTACTGCACTCCACTCAAATCTACCCCACTCAAATCTACCCACTCTGCTCCAATCTACCCCAGTTTACCCCACTCCAAACTACTCCACTCAAATGCACCAAACTCAAATGTACCTCAATCCACCCCACCCAACTCCATTCCACTCCACTCTACCCAAGTTCAATTTAACCCACTCTATTCTAATTTAACCCACTCTATTCCAATTTACCCCACTCTATTCCTATTTGTCCCACTCTATTCCAATTTAGCCCGCTCTATTCCAATTTAGCCCACTCTGTTCCAATTTAGCCCTCTCTATTTCAATTTACCCCACCTCACTCCAAACTCTACCTCAATCTGTCCAACTCCCCACCACTCTAATCTACCACAGTCTACCCCACTCCAATCTCACACATTTCAATCGACCCAATCTACTCCACTCCATTCTAATCTACCCCACTCCATCAAATCTACCCCACTTCATTCCAATCTACCCCACTCAAATCTACCACACTCCACACAAATCTACCCTACTCCACGGGGGGCGTGGCTTGGCCAGCAATGGAGTCGGACGTGCTGCGGTAAAGCTCCGTCCGTGGCTCCTACTTCTGGCTACAATTCTCCGGCTGTAGACGAGTAACGGAGGCAGCGAGTCGCTGATAACACCCAGGAGGTGAGCTTGGAGCTCCGACTTGGGGGCGAAACATCACTACTCTTGAGTTACGGTGGCGGCTGCTCCCCCAGGCACCTTGACCGCCGGAGGCTCCAGGACGCCGGGAGCATTGCAGAGCACGAGGCCGGGGACTGGCCCCGCCCATCCGGCCTCGTTAACCAGCGGGACGCTATCTCTCTGCCTGCTTGGCAAATAACCCAGAGGAGAACCGCACTGGCCCTAACTGATTGGACTCGGAGGTTGGGGGACCGGCGTGGCTGTACACGCCGACGTACCTTCATAGAGAACGAGGCGGGCGGCTGAGCAGCTATACCGTTACCCGCGGGGTGGCGGGCACTTTTGGAGTGCGGCGCTGCCCTTCCGGCCCGCGCGGGCGCCCAGACGGTCTGCGGAGGCGGCCCTAGACGGGAGATCCCAGAGCCCACAACGGAGACTTATCCGGACGAGAGCTGCTGTGAGGGTGCTGCGCGCGCAGTGTAGCGCAGGTCGGGGCCTGCTTTTGGAGTGACTCTGCTTCATGCGGGCTGAGACCTGGTCTGTGGCCCGCTACCTACGTTACCCTACTTAAATAACGTGGCCCGCTGTGGGGAGAATATACGGAGCGCTGGGCTGTGACCGTCGGGGCTCGCTCTGCCCGGGCGGACCTGTACATCCACACTCCCGGCATCCCTCTGTGAACTGTGCGCTGTGCCCTGGTGTCTGCTGGCCGGTGGGATATGACCCGGAGGAAGGCGAAACTCCAGGGAGCGTCACGCTAAGTGTGCCTGGCCTCTTGAATCTGTGCAGTCACGCTGGGAGCCTGGGGGCCTGGACCGACTGCCCCGGCGTCTGCTGAGCTGTGATTCGGGGGGGACACAGACAGGTGTGCTGTGCCCGCCCGGCCTGGTGTGTGCTGAGCCTGATAGTACTCTCGGGGCTGTCCGCAGAGCAGTGGCGGCGGGCCCGATCCTTGATACCTGACGCCCCATGTCGCGAGGAGGCCGTGCAAAGGCTGGTGCCGGAGGAGCGGCGGTCCCCCATCCTCAAACGCGAGCGCAGGTGGACAAGATGGCGTCCTCAGACGTAATGGATCCCATGTCGCACAAGTTGGATGCAGTACTGGCGGCAGTGGAGAAATTGGGAGAGACAATGAACCAAATACGCACCTCCCTGGAAGGCAAGATAGACAAAGTGGCGTTGGATCTCACACTACTGCACGCTGACCACCGCAAGCTTGCGGACCGCACCACGGCGACAGAGGGGACAGTTGCAGAGATCCCGCCGCGGATGTCCTTGGCTGAGACGCATATCCAAGACCTGCTGAATAGAGTGGAACATCTAGAAGACAGGGCGGAAGATGCGGAAGGTAGGGCCCGGCGCAACAACCTAGGTGTAGTGGGCCTTCCGGAGGGAATTGAGGGAAGAAGTGCGGTACATTATGCAGAGGACTGGCTCCGTACGCTGCTCCCAGGGGAGGCCTTATCCCCGCACTTTGTTGTCGAGAGGGCACACAGGGTGCCAACTAGGCCCCCGCCCCCGGGGTCAAACCCGAGGCCTCTGCTAATCCGGCTGTTAAACTACAGGGATAGAGACGCTGTGCTCCAGGAAACCCGGAAATTACACGATATACAGGTGGAGAACCATAAAGTGATGATTTTCCCGGACTATACCCTTCAAGTACAGAGACAGCGGCACTCTTACCTTGCGGTGAAGAGGAGACTGCGACAGAGTGACCTAAAATACTCACTGTTATTCCCTGCGAAGCTGAGAGTTATCGCAAATGGCAAAACACATTTCTTCACTACCCCAGAGAGTGTGGAAGAATGGATGGACACTCGTGGCCCACCACAGCCAGGGCGGAGGGAGACTAGGACAGACGTCCCTCTGAGACGACGCCGCAGACGACAGCGGAAGCTATTGCCCCCGACCTCGCAGGCCAGTGGTCCCTCACCTGAACTGGTATTAAGTGGACAATTGGAAGCGGTGCAGGCCGTGGCGAATATTAGTGGCTCGCCGGCCGACGATGCCACCTCGGACTCTGATGCGCAGGGGCCGCCCAGCGAGGACGACTTGTCGGACAACATCCCTGTGTCCCAGGACTCATGTGTGCCACCGCACGTTACTCCGCAGACCTCGGACGATATCACTTAGATATTATTTGTTTGCGGTTTGGGTTTCTCCCCTCTTCGCTGGGCACCTGGCATCGGATCCTCTTGGACACGCAAGTATAAGAACTTGAATCTCTTGCGGACACACTGTATTGTTAGTATGCAGTAGATGTAGGGGAAAAATTGATCTGTGGATGGTTTGGGCCCCCATTTAGCTCCTTATACTGGTCTCCCCCTACATGGGAATATTATGTATGTTTAATGAATAACTGCCCTGTCCCTATCTGTGACTAGCCAGAACTGGATCTCACGGTCAGGGACGATTCATTTCACCATTTGTAATTAACCACTGTACACCCTCCTATTGCTGTGCGCTATAGTCTCCCCAGACGTTAGTGGTGTGTTGTTGTATTGACAGTTTGGGCAACTACCAGTTGTAGAATTGCTCTCATGGTATTTTTAAGTTCTAGTTGTTTTTTTGTTTTTTATGCCATCACTATTGCACGACGACGAGATAGCTGGAATGTTAATTCCCCTATGACAATATGTATGCGTGTGTGTCTATTTTATCCACTAACAGTCCCCCCCCGTCCTTGGGATGGAGGGCGATATTGGCACCTTTGACACATAACATATGGCACCTGTTAAGATAGCGACATGGAATGTGAGGGGGATACATAGCCCGGAGCGCCGCTACCTCATATATTCCTATTTAAGGAGACATCACATACAAATTGCACTCCTTCAGGAGACACATCTGCCCCATGCTGAGGTTGCTCGTCTTCACAGACGGTGGAGGGGGCAACTATACGCAACTGGTTATTCTGCTTATGCACGTGGGGTGTTAATCTGGGTGAGGCCCGGTACTCCGTTTCGGGTGACGGACACAATGGTAGATGGGGAGGGCAGATATGTCATGGTTCGAGGAACGCTAGATGGTAAGCCAGTGGTGCTGGCCTCAATATACGCACCTAATACTGAGCAGGCTGTGTTCTTAGACCAGATATCGCAAAAGCTCTCCGCATGGCACGATGTACCCAAGATCTTGGGAGGGGACTATAATTGTGTGTTGGATGTCTCCCTGGATCGTTCCTTTCCCCCTTGCCGGGAACGGCAACCCATACAGCTGCAAAAGCCTTGACGCACTGGGCAGAGCACTGGCACTTTACCGATGTGTGGCGGTTCAGATACCCACTGGACAGAATATACTCCTACTATTCTGGGGCGCACAAATTACATGTCCGCTTAGACCGCTTCATGATATCGAATGACCTCCTCCCATGTATAACCGACACCTCATACCTAGGGCGCACACACTCCGATCATAACCCACATTTGCTTGAGTTGTGCTGGGAGGCTGAGACGCCGCCAATCCCTATGTGGCGCCTTCAACCAGACGTCTTATTAGATGCATCCTTCCGTGACACACTGGCCACCACAGTGGCACAATATTTTGATGAAAACAATGGCACGGCCGCTTCGCCGCTGGTGGAGTGGGACGCCTTTAAGGTGGTCGTCAGAGGACACTGCCTGGGAACACAATCAGGTATGCGTAAGCAACTAGAGAGGGAAATTACTGCGTTGGAGGGGCGATTGGCCGCTAGTGAACAAACTGCCACAGATGGAGCCCGGGAGCAGTTGGATGCCCACAGGACAAAACATGCGCTGCTACTGGAGCGGTTGAAATGTCTGAACTACGCTGCCCACTCGGCACGAACGCACCAGCTGGGCGATAAGGCTGGCAAATTGCTTGCATGGCTTATTCGCCAAAATGACTCCTCTGCGCCGATCATATCGATACGAACAGCAAACGGAAGTGCTGCATATACGCAACGTGGCATACACGAAGCATTCATCTTGCATTATCAGGGTTTATACCAACCATGCGTGCAGGTCACCCCTCTGGAGCTACAGACTTACCTGGAAGTTCTAGACCTACCGAAGCCGCTAGTCACTCAGTGCGAGGTTCTCAATGCCTCTCTGCACTCAGAGGAACTCCGCGATAGTATTTTTTCGCTGTCAAATGGGAAGTCGCCCGGGCCTGACGGTCTCCCGACCGAATTTTACAAGGCATATGCTCACATTCTGATACCGCAGTTGTTGGTGGTGTATGAAGCTGCGCTGGATGATTCCGCCCTCCCAAACACACAAAATGAAGCCCTATTAGTCTCCCTCCTTAAGCCGGATAGAAGCCCCGATCTTCTGGGCTCCTACCGCCCACTAGCACTCCTCAATACTGACTACAAAATTTTTGCATCGCTGCTGGCCAGACGTCTTTCTCCCGCCGTGAAAACATTGGTACACCCTGACCAAAACGGTTTTGTCCCGGACCGGTGCACCTCTCTGAACATCCGTCGATTTTTTAAACTACAGCATTATGCAACGCATAGATGGCCTAGATCGGGATGCTTGGTTCTCGATCTGGAGAAGGCCTTTGACTCTCTAGAGTGGCCTTATCTAATGGCAGTCCTGGGCACATTTGAATTGGGAGACGTCTTTTTAAGCATGGTTCGCCTATTGTATCAGCGACCCACAGTTAGAGTCCGCACCGGTAGGCTGATTTCGGATCCAATACGGGTGAGACGAGGGACGCGTCAAGGATGTCCCCTATCCCCGTTGCTGTTTTCCCTAGCGATGGAGCCGCTGGCGATGATGCTCCGGAGGGACGGGAAAGATTGGGGTATACAGTTAGGGGATGGACTGCACGCAGTTTCCTTATATGCAGATGACCTGCTATTATACCTTCGGGATGTTACTGCGATCCCGTCGTCCATTGCAGATATACTCAGAAACTTTGAGGGAATATCCGGGCTTCGGGTTAACTGGGCCAAGTCGGGGATATACCCCTTCGGTGCTACCGTAGCGGAGGAAGCCGTGGTCATAAATGATTCAGCTCTCACGTGGTATCCCACTACATTTCGATATCTCGGACTATATATATATCGGTCGCCTGACGACCTACTGGAGGGTAACTTGACGAGAGCAATCTCGGCGCTCCGCGCCCAAATGCGGTTCTGGAAGACACTTCCCCTAAATGTTATGAGCCGTATCGCTCTGGTGAAAATGATTGCACTACCCAAGCTGCTGTATTATTTTTCTAATCTCCCACTCTATGTCCCATCTAGGCTCTTTCGGGAACTAGAACGGCTGTTCCGAGATTTTATTTGGAACAATGGGAGACCGCGAGTGGCCCTATGGAAGCTATATGCTCCCACCGATCGAGGCGGGCTTGCTGTTCCAAACATGGAATTGTACTACTTGGCTGCGCAGCTCCAATGGGTGGCGAAGTGGCTTGATGGTCAACACCTGGAAGATACGGCAACCATGACGCAACCCCGGACCCGCTCTCAGATCTGCTATTTGTTTCACCCTTTCGCGAAACCCCCACGGTCAAAACAAATACATCTGGGTTTAGCATTGCGTTGTTATAAGAGGAGTTTATATCTTACGCGCGAGACCCTCCCATATGCCCCGACCTTGCCACTGCTCGGCACGCCACGAGGCAAACTGGAAACATCAGAAATAGCCCTGGCGCCCTGGCACACGGCGGGAGTGGACTCACTGGGAGATCTCTATGACGACGGTGTGCTCGTGCCCTTTGCGACGCTGGCTGCAACCACTGAGATACCAGCGGGCCAATTCCTTCTACATGCCTCCCTGCTGAAAGCCCTATCGGATGCCTGGGGAGACCTGACGGCGGAACCGCCGACGCACCTACTCCTTCAATACCTGCATGTTGTGGGGGCGGGCTCCCACATAGTGCACTGGTTGGTGGAGGCGCTCCTTGCCCATACACTCAAGCCAATGTCACGACTCCGAAATAGTTGGGAGGCTGATAGAGGTCGGCCATGGACGGACAGAGAATGGGATGCTGTACTGGCGAGTTCACGACGCATACCAAGGAACTCTAGGTTTCAACTTATACAGACATACATCGTACAGAGGGCATATCTCTCACCAGATAAAATAAATAGGTATTTCCACATTACCACCTCTACATGCCCACGCTGCCAACAATTGGATGCAGATTTGTTACATATGCTCTGGACATGCACACACCTACAGCAGTACTGGCAAGCAGTGGCCACGACACTGGCTGCGTGTACGGGCGCGCCTCTCCCAGCGACATGGGAGACTTGTATACTGGGACTCTTTGCTAGACCCCCAAAAAATAGGACCGTCTCGAGATTCAGAGACCTAGGATTAATCACAGCGAAAAGATTAATAACGAAACGATGGAAACAAGCAGACCCGCCAGAGATAGTAGGTTGGAGGCGTTCGCTTATAATATGGGCACAGGCAGAGAGTACGGCACTACACAGGGAGGAGACGGTGGGGCTCCGCAAATATCCAATAGCACAAAGTTGGGATGTCATACTAGTGGCTCTCCAAAGTGGTGAAGCGACGAGTGCAGCGGATGAGCAACACATTTAGTTACGACAGTCAGGATGGTATTTAGCGATCGTAATCTGTGCCCAGCCATAAAGACAATCGCATACCCCAGAACTCCCCAATACCACATTTGGGATCATTAAAACCCCATGAGCCGCCGGGAGGGGGAATACCCCCATTGATGGATTCCTCGTCACCTACAGACACGCACTGTATGCTGGCCCCTGATAAGGTGAGACACACGGCATAGATGTGCAGATAACAAGTAGAGATGCTCAGATATGCAGCAGTGGCTCGGCTTGCGTAGTTTAGATGGCAGTTAACAATGTTATATGTTTATATGTTGAATATATGTTTATTGGAAAATCAGATTTTATTGGTGATTGCGTGTCAAATACCTATAGTGCACTGTCATTCTATGCTATTGTGTTCCTAATATTGTTTAAATTTGATTGACAAGCTCCTCCTCTGAGCTGATGTAGCCTGTATCTTAAGTATTGTGCTATCGACTCAAACAGAGTTTTGTCTCAACTAAGTTGTATATAGCCCTGCACCAAACACAGTAACGATGATGTGGCAATATGTGCATGCAATAACACACCAGGACTTATCTATGAAGGCCCGACATAATGTGTACATCTGTAGATGGGATTGATGTGATACCACCAACTCAATGCTATTGCCCGCTACATTGATGTAAGCCATATGGACACTATACCCTTAGGATGTACGATTGATAATGATATTCACAATAATGATGTCAGTTATGATAAAAACCTGAAAAATACCAATAAAGATATTTAAACAAAAAAAAATCTACCCTACTCCACTCTAACCCTCTCCACCCCATCCCAATGTACCCCACCCCAATCTACCCCACTCCAATGTACCCTACTCCAGTCTTCCCCTATCTACTCCACTCCAGTCTACCCCACTCCAACCAATTTCCCCACTCCACCAACCCCACTGCAATCTACCCACCCACCCACTCTACCCCACCCCCTCTACCCCACCCCAATCCAACCCACTCCAGTCCACCCCACCCAGATCTACCCCAGTCCAAACTACCCCTCTCCAATAATCCCTCTTCAGTCTACCCCCTTCAATTGCCCTGACTCCATTCCAATCTATCCTTCTCTAATCCACCCACTGTACCTCACTCCGCCCTAATCTCCCCAGTACATTCCACACCAATCTACCCACTCCACTTCACTCTTCCCCAATCTATCTCACTCAACTCTGATCTTGACTCTACTCTAGTATATCCAACTCTACTCCACCCCACTCTATCCCAACCTACCCCACTCCAATTCACCCAATCTACCCCACTCCACTTTACCCCAATCTACCACACTCCATTCCACTTACCCCAATCTACTTCACTCCGCTTCACCCTAATCATACACATGCCACCCAAATATACCCCACTCCGGTACAATCTAACCCACTCGACCCCAATCTATCTCACTCCAATCAAGCCCAACCCTACCCCACCCCAAACTTCCCTACTCCAGTCTGCCCCATTCAATCCGCCCCACTCCAATCTACCCCACTGCAATCTATCCAACCCTAACCCAATCTACCCCACTCAATCTACCCACCCCAATCCACACCACTCTATCCAACTCCACGCCAATATACCCCACTACAAACTACCCCACTCCACTCCAATCTACCCTACCATAATCCACCCAATCTATCCCACTTCAATCTACCCCACTCCTCCTCTCTCCACTCTTCCCCTCTTCCCTCTCCACTCTACCCCACTCCATTCCAGTCTACCTCAATCCACTGCACTCCACTCTTCCCCAATTTACCCCACTCCAATCTATACCACTCCACTCTAATCTACCCCACTCCACCCCTATCTACTCCACTTAACCCCAATCTACCCCAATTCATTCTACGCCACTCACATCTACCTCACTCACATCTATCTCAATCTACTCAGGTCTACCCTATCTACCCCAATCTACCCTCACTGTACCCCACTCTAATCTACCCCACCCCATTGCAATCTACCCCACTCTGAACGACCCCAATATACCCCCACACCATTCCACCTTACTATAATCCACCCAATCAACCCCACTCCAGTCTACCCCACCCCACTCTATCCCAGCCCACCTCACACTTCCCCAATCTACCCCAATATATCGCACTCCACTCTACTCTGACCTACCCCATTCTAATCTACCCCACTCTGATGTACCCCATAGGCAAGACCTATTGGTTTTGCCAATGCTTGTTCGTTTTGTGAAGACCACATCCGTTAAAAGGTGCTGCGAGAGTGTTTCGAATTAAGGAAGCTGTGGGAGCTACTGTTACAAAAGAAGAAAGTGTTACTTCCCTTTGACAGCAACCTTAGTGGCTAATTTGCCAGCTGCCACAGATTCCTTAAGGTGCTTCTTCCTCCCCTGTTGCACTGATACTATTTGATAATAGTTCTTTTTAGCACTGTCCTTCATGTCCTATGCCTCCATTGTGGCATGGAAAACAGGCAAAACTGACCTCACTGACGCATGTGGGCCTGTTATAAGAGTCTCTGGCCTCCCTTTGTGTGAATTCTAAAGACGCCATGAGTTACAGTGAGAAGCACTACCTAGTGCCAGTGCTGGACATGGTATTAATATTGCTCCAGTTCCAGTCTGGGTAAAGGTTCAAAGTAATGAATATGCAGGAGATGACGGAAAGATACTTAACTGAAGATAAGCAACATATTACTCTCCATCTTGGTTATCTTTATTCTCTAATTCATGAGCAACTCACCACCACCACCCTAAAAATCAGCTGAAGCATTGCTGTAAACTGAAGTTGTTTCCATACCTGAAATACACATACCTGCCACCTAAAGGTTTTTATGTGCATCCTGTGAACATGACTCCTATTGAGTGAATTCATGACCTCACTTAATGAGGAGCGCAAGTACTACTCTATTAGGGATGATTTATTTGACCTATGCACAAAATATTGACTGCAGTGGGTGATACAGCTGAATTTTAAAATAGGGCCATTTTGCTATTTTGTCTTTTGTTATGAAATGACAATGCATTACCCCATAAAAGATTCTGCATTTAAGAAGAAAACTATTTTTGGTATTGTTTTTTCTAGCTATGAAAAACAATATGGCTGTTGCTAAAGTCATGAAATAGCAACAGCAATACCATTTTTAAAGGCTATGTATTGAAACATATTAAGAGTAAAAGCTACAATGTTTCGGTGAAATCAGTGTGTGTGTATCTATATTCTCTGTCATAATGAGTGGTACTCGTTCTGCGGAAATCAAATCCTATGAATAAGGTAGACTCCCTCATCTCGTTTGTAATGCCCAAGTCTCTAGCTGTCAAAATTCCATTAATATAATGTACTTGCTCCTTTAAATGAAACCCCGCCTTTTATCCATCATCGAACCGGGTCAAAATAGAGGGAATCCACTAGAAGGTTGAGATCTTTTTCTTGAGCCAATGGACAGCCCTTCCAAAGAGGGAATCCTTCCTATTCGTTAAAAGAACTCTCACTCACTAGAAATACGTAGTGGCGCATGCTTCACCAACGAGCTCTCACTCAGACACCTATTGTGTCTGGGTGGGCTCAACCTTAAAATGAAGTCAGCTCTGATCTAGAGGTGTGAATAGTGGGATCTGAAAACATCAGGTTTAAAATGGCTTTGAGTGCCCTTTCCTCAATTTAATGTATTGGAAGGTCCCTGGGCAAGACTAGAAACATGACTGATGCTAGTAGGGACAATGAGTGATCTTCTGCATCAAAAACTGGGTCTACTTGTTTAATCCCAATTGGGTCTTATGGCTTTCTTCACGACCATCAACACCAGACCCCTATAATTTATTCTTGGGCATTTCCTCTTATATGCTACCCCTAGGGATATTTTCCCTGTTTCATTAGCTACAGCGTGCTGGACAAACACATGGTTATGTATGCCACATTTACACACCAACAGGCTACATTGTCCTTTTCATATTCTAATCCTTGGGCATCCTGTGTCCCACAGGGTATTTAGAGGCAGACGTACCCTGGAGTCACATTTTCGTCAATAGATAGCAGCCCATTTCATCCTTCAATTCCTTGCATATTCATCACCACCTTATCAAAAACTGTTTTTTATTCTGGTTTGTCATTCACGTGTTACATATTGTTTAATATCGCAACAGCACAGTGTCTGTAACTTTGCTGTTTATGTACAATGGAAAATACACTGCCATTCCTGGACTTGTTGACTATTTTGGTATAAAGGAATTTGCTACGTCTTAAGGATTGGGATGGCTAGGAATTACAACAATTTGTTCACAAGCAGCACCCACAATAGTCAACATTCACAAAACATTACAATGATGAACCCAGCTAGTAGATGGCGGATTGATGCACAACATTTGAATGCAATGTAATATAGATGTCCAGTAGATGAACGTTTGCTGCAAGTAAGTAGATTGCTTCTTCTAATACAGTTATGCAGCTGTAGGCAAATCAAATCTTGTTTACCTGAAGACTAATAAATGCTCTGTTTTGTCTGAAATGTAGTCACGCATAACAAAGGTCCTGCAACAATAGGACTGGCAGACCAGTAACACAGTGGCTAATTACCTGCATGCACGGCCAACTTTAGTGGTTAATTTATTGTTTTTTATTCAACAGCATTATCCTTGCTTCTTCGTAATTGTTGACCCACCACTGATTGTATTGGTGTATGAGGAAAGAAATATAAAATAAAGCCAGAAAAATGTACCAATCATTGAATAACTTTTAGCAGTGAAATAGCGTAAACATTTAAATGATTTAATACAAGGCATATTTGAGTGGATAGCTCTCCACTTTCATTGTAAAATACATGTGTTAACTTTTTGTAAATCAAAATAGGCATTTTCTATTAATAATAAAGTGAGTTGGATTATGGCTCATACAACAGTGGACAGTAATGGAGAGAAATTCTGGTGACTTACATCTTGATGCTGTTTGACACTCTGTGTAGAAATCTGGTTGTTTTTGTTACCATCTAGATATTTGACTTTCCCATGAAGAAACTGGAAAACCGACCTTCCACCGGTCTTAAGAACTCTAGCATTTCTGCCACTCTTGAAACCTTGCTCCTTTTTGCACCCCATTCCCTTTCTCTCTCCTCCGATTTCTGCTTTATTCCATTTTAGTAATAATGTTGCTTTAAAGAACTTTTCCGTTCCATGAAAGGTTTGTTTATTCCTTTCTAACTGGCTCTCCTTTTTGTCCATGTTTATTCCTTTCGAGTAGGACCTCCAGTCCCAGGGGTCCCACCCCTTGAGCCTGTACGAGACGTGCACATGGAAGTCCACCGAGCATTTACTCCCACCAGGGGATGCTGGGCGTAGGCGGCAGGATGGCTCCCATGACTTGGCATCACACCATAGAGTTGACCGAGCTGCATCTCAGGTCAGAACCGTTTCGGGCATTTCTTTTCTCTTTTCCTAGGGTTGAGCATCCCTGATTCTAAGCTTATTTATATGTAGAACTGTCAAATTGCTAATAGAGTTGAACTATCTAGATTTCTACGAAATGTTGTTCCAACAGGTTTCTAGATTTCTTCTACTCAATTTACAGCATCCAACAGAATATTCCAGATTAAGGCAGGGCTCACAGTATTATCAAATGACAAAGCTTGCAGTGCATCTATTTAGCTTGAGTCAGTTGAAGTTTCCATATTTTTGTCTTTACAAGTGATAGTCTTCTTGTAGCAATAGTTGTTTCTTATACTAATCAATGATCAATTGCTGTGAGGACTTGACCTTGTTGGTTGGCATTTAGTTTTTAAGGCCTATGCCAGAGTAGAAGGAATTGAATTTTCGTTCTTCCTCAGAAGTCTTTATAACTGTATTAGTGAGATTACTTCCTCTTTGAACCTGGTGCATAGTAGAATTCTACGTTCCTGGGAAAAACCTGAGAAAATTTAAACCATAGAAACTCTGACAATCAGACACAAGATTCCCAATGCTACTTCTAATTATCAGTGTCTTATAATTAGTTATTCCTTTGTTTTTAAATGCTTTGACTTTCGTATTTGACCCCCAGTAGCACAGTTTTTTTTAAATATAATATAATGGTTCCATGTATACTACCTGCTGCCTCTGTGGGTTGTAGGATAGGAGAATGGAAAAGTTGCTCTGTGCTTTCTTGCATTTTGACCAATATCATGAAGGTGTTAGAAAGACCACGGTTATTAATCACAAAATATTACAGAGGCAACTTGTACAAATCTCTGTATCACTGTGATCTCTCCTGGTTGATTGTGGTGGGCAGGTACAGCAAGGGAGTTTGGGAGAAGGAAAAAGTAGCAGGAAAAGTGATGAGTAAAGAATTAGAGTTTGAGACTAGTTTAGGATCGAGATCAGGGTGTGCCATTGAGAGGAAGCTGGGGCTGAAAATGAAACCTGTGCCATTGCTTGTCATTGCTCATAAATGGGGTTGGGCCATAGTTTGAGCTCTTTGCAGTTCATCTAATTCTTAGCAAACTGACTGTTAACGAACAGTCCATATTCTTCACAAAAAGAATATTGCAGTATATATTTTAGCCACAGACTTCACAAAACTGACTTCCTAATTCTTTTCCTTCAGAGGGTCAAATCTACAGATCCAGAATTTTGATGTTTTGTTTGTACTTATTCTTTCAACATGGTTTTCAACAGTAACAATTACAGTCTAGTAAATCTATAAAGCAAAGGTCATTCATGTGCAGTACACTTACATATGTAAGTGAGTGAATGTTGCCTGTTTACTATAAAGCCCATGTCACACTGTGGTGAGATAAGCAGCTTACCAGTTGGCTGCGTTTACCAGTGGTTGGCTGAGTTTACCAGTAAATGCAAGTTTGTACTACCTCATCTGTTTCTGTTTTACAGGAGGATCGTCGTGAGTCCAAACTCACTTTGAGGCCTCCAAGCCTCGCTACTCCCTATGCACCGCTACAAAACTGGCAGCACCAGCCTGAGAAACTTATTTTCGACTCGTGCGGTTATGAGGCAAATGTAAGTGGGTAGGAATAAACGTGTCTCATGTAAATATTCTGTTATATTGCAGCTTAGCCACACTAAAGAGGATAGTTCATGCATGATTTAATTTCTTATCAGAAGCTTGATTTTGACCCAGATTTACATATTAAACAAACCAAACATATTGATGTTGAGTCCTCTTAAAAGTTTAGTGTGCAAAGTAAGACAGTGCTCTTGTTCTTTTTTTAAACCTATCCGAGATCTGAAGGAACTAAATACTAAAGAAGGCTAAACTGAAATCTTCATTTCAGGAGATCTGTTAAAAGAGCAAGAGAGTTTTCCAATAACTCGCCTCACAATTGATGTCAAATTAAATGTTCTGCTCAGTCACTTAATTACTGGGCTGTTTTTGAGTATACTTTTGGTCTATGTAAGAGATCCTTAGCAGTACCTCATGCTTCCATATTGGCATGAAACTCAATTGTTAAATTTGCCACAGCATTTCCATGGTTTATTAAGCTCTTTTTTCTTGTCTTAAAACACTGCCTAATCTGTGCATTGATATAAATGGTATTGCAGACATAGTCATAATATTGCTCAGCCACTTGGGGGAGGATAGGGAATATACTCCATGCATTTACATATGGGAAAATTAATCACTCACTTCTTGCTGGGCGGTAGAATGGCTTTAGCCTTCTGTTGGATGCAAAGTACTCCACTCCCCCATTGGCGCATGCTGGGAAAAGATTTAGCATATTAAGTCAGTGGAAAAACAATTGACAGTGATACTGGCTGACAAAATGCTTATATTTGAAAGAACTTGTAAACCATTTAAGACATACATCAATAATTATATTGTGAGGGTGGCGAAGGGCAAGACATGTTGCCATTTTGGTGAGGAAGGGACTGCTCCATGAAATGTCTAGATGCTCCAAAGATAACGACTCGGAAACTGAAAAAGCCTACGGGATCAATTAGGTCATGAAAGGCACGAGCTACAGCCCCGCTCCAGACATTAAAAGATTGGAGCAATTGTGTAATTGAATGACGGAACATAATTGTTCTCCCTTGTAAAGCAGGCTAGTGTGTGCCCTCTTCTTTTCTCTCTCCTTCCTTCCTTCTTCAACTCCCTTGCATAGTTTCCCCCCAGAATACCAATGTCTAGTTGTTTTGACTTGCTTTGGGTTTTTTTGTGAAAGAAAAAAACACAAAAAAAATAGATAAAGTTGGGAGGTTGTAGTTTGGAAAGTTCTACACCACCCATTGGGTCAGAGGCTTTATCATTGTGGCCTTGAGAGTGTTACATTTACGTTCTAATAATCTCCACTTAGGGTACTCTGTTATCCCTCCTAGCTGTGAGCATCCAGTTTCATAGCTGTTTGTCCTCTCTGAATGCATCACGATAATGTTGGAAACAAACTAGATGATGAGTGCTGCTTCTTTTCAAGGACTTACCTGTTTTATTTTAAATATATTTATGTAGAGCTTAATACACCCGGCAAGTTATTGAAAAGCTTTACAGCACTAGATTAATTCAGTAGTTATTGTTGGGCTTTGGGATTAGTTTTTCCATGAATGTTTTATTAAACTTTGGATTTTCAAAAGTATTTTTTCTACCATGCCAACAAAACACACTCAGTTTTTATATATTACAAATTGTTGAATATAGTCATTATTACTTCTCCCTGATTTTTTGTTTTTGTCCTGGTCCAGTGTGCATACAAGGTGGATTTCTGTTATTCTTTGGGTAGAGACACAGACACACAAGGCCATAATGGCATTCAAATCCAAACTGATATTGTGTTCTCTTTGAAGTTGACTCTGTTCCATTTTGCTACTCTCCTTATATTCCAAAACTTGCCATCTTGCGTTATACCGGAGTCATTATTCATTTTTGCAACGTCACTAGGGTGAGTAAATTGGAAAATCCCTTGCCAATGAGTACAGGAATTGTTCTGACAAAATTGCCCACGTTTACTTTCGTAGTAGGACCTTTGTGCTGTTGACTGAGTCTTTTCTGTTTTTTAATTTGAACTTTGTGATTTAAATTTGTAGTAAGTTAGAATCTTTTAGAATCCATTGTTTACAAAGGCAAAAGGGGCAAATTTGCAAAACAGGAAACCTATTTTTTAGTTTAAAAAAAATGGACCTGTGGTGGCATGAGTGCTTATTCTGAATGCCCTTAGTCTCACTTAGATAATAGTAATCCAAGAGGCATCGGTGATTGCTGCTTGTTTGATTGTGTCCTTTAAGAGTTAAAATATTGAACTTGACCAATTTATTATTGGTCGTACACTGCAGTGTTGTTGTCGTTTATATGATATCTTTTCAGATATTCTTTCATTTCAAAGGATGTTCAACTGCATGCTATTGTCTGTGACCAGTAATCCAGGGAAACCCTCTTTACAAAATACACCTGAAAGGAAATCAAACATGAATTTAGTAGTAGGATGCTCACAAAATATTATCTCTGGCCATTTGGAATGATAGTTGAGGAGAACGAATGGAAATTTTATCTGAAAGAGACACGTTAGTGATAGATATACCTTAGAATATCCCCAGGCGTCAGACTGGATCCGGAAAGTTTTCGTCAGCAGTACCCCTGCGCGTCGGTAGGCGTCGTCGTGCGGCTCCGCGTACGTCGCTTGCGTCGTAGCCGCCGAGATGACGTCGTCGGATCTACTTAGACGCGCCCACGCGCGCGGACGTCAGTTCTTTCTTTTTCCGCGCCAGCAAGCGCAGATCCGAGAGAGAGCGGTACTCCTAGTTAATATTTTAACTTAGTTTCTGAGAACTTGTTTCCCTTGTTTTGTCGAGTACTCGACTCCTGGTGCAGTAGGGATGCCCGGGTTTAAGTCCTGTAGGGACTGCCGTCGGAACATGTCAGTGGCGGACCCGCAGGACGTTTGTCTCTTCTGCTTGGGGCACGCCCATGACCCCGAGGCGTGCCCCGATTGTCGGGCCATGGCGCCGAAGGCTTTGCGGGAGCGTTCCCGAAAGTTGTTGGAGGCCCGGCAATCGGTTCCGCGCCGCTTGAGGTCCCGCTCCCGTGGGAGGTGTCGCTGGGCCAACACCATCGTTCGTCGGAATCGGGGACAGGTAAGTCACGGCGCCAAAAGAAGTCGAAGAAGCGACGTCGCTCTTCGTCTACCCCTCACCGGTCGCGGGACATGGTGCAGGGGGCTGGTGGTCACTCCCCCGCGGCTCCGATGGAGCCTCCGTTGTTGCCTGCGGCCTACCCGCCTTTCCCGGGCCCGCACGCGACTCCGGAAGAAATACAGGTATTCCTGTCGGCCATGGGCCGTTTATTTGCCCCATCGGGTCCCTCCGGAGCGCCTTTGGGCCCCGTGGACCCGTTGGGTGGTTCTGCCTCCGTGCCGCCGCCTTTGGCCCCGGCTACGCCGGCAAGATACCCTGTGGCGCCGTCGGCTCCGGCGCCGACGCCGGACACGACGCCGTTGCCTACGGGGCTGGACTACGTTGATCCTGGATTGGTCTCTTATCCTCCAATTTCAATTCCAGGTGGGGAGTTTTTTCCCTTTCCCCGGGCACCTCGTACTTACCAGCCTCTTAAACAGCCGGTGGACGAAGGGGAGTACTGGGAAGGGTCTGAGGACCCTCTCACAGCTCAATGCGAGGATGACCCGGAGTGGGAGGGTGATATGGAAGGTCCAGGCGATCTGGATTTCTCTCCACACCGTGGTACACTGTCCTCTGCTTCCGTGGCTACGGAGGAGGTTGGGACATTTTCTGTGGTCTTGTGTAGGGCGGCTGAGGCTCTTAACCTTGAGCTCCCATCTGTGCCTATCAGGACCAATCTCCTGACTGAGGTGCTGCAGCCAGCGACCTCCTCTGCGGAACCGCTACTGCCCTTTAACGACGCGCTTACAGATATTCTGTTAAGCACCTGGACCAAGCCTAACACAGGGGTTCCTGTGGATAAGAGTGTGGCACGACGCCATCGCCCGGCCCCGGGCGACCCCAGTTTTCTCACGCAACACCCAACGCCTGAGAGTCTGGTTGTCCAGGCCTCTGCCTCTCCGAGCGCATTCCCTTTCGCACCTCCGGACAAGGAATCTAAAAAACTGGAGCAGTTTGGGAAAAAGATTTTCACCTCTGCCAGTTCCGGGTTGCGGACGGTGAATACTGCGTGCCTGTTGGGCCGCTATTCCCATTCTGTGTGGGACACCGTAGCACAGGTGCTGCCTCAGTTTCCAGGGGAAGCTCGGGCGGTGCTCTCCCAAGCCATTACCGAGGGGAGAGATGCTGCTAAATTCACTATCCGTTGTGGACTTGACACAGCCGACTCTCTCGGCAGGGCACTTTCCACAACACTGGCGCTACGCCGTTACGCTTGGCTCAGAACTACTGGCTTCTCCGGGGATGTCCAGAACACTTTGTTGGACATGCCTTTTGATTGCACGCGCCTCTTTGGTGACAAGGCGGGATAGCACTTTGGAGCGCTTTAAAGACTCCCGGGCTCCGGCCAAGTCCTTGGGTCTTGCCACCACGCGCGCTCCCGTAGGGTCTGCTTTTCGCTCCTTTCGAGGTCAGGGTCGAGGCGCCCAAACGCATTCCTTTCAGAGCCGCCGGCATGCGCAGCCGCAGTCTCAGCGCAGCCGAGTTCGGGGGGCCCGCCGAGGTGGGTCACGGGGCCAGCGGGCGGGTCAGTCCACCACCGCCCCTGCCACCACTGCCTCAAAACCTTCCTAGTCCGGTGTTTCAAGCCTACCAGACGCCAGTGGGCGGCAGGATTCGCCATCACCTCCCCCACTGGCGTACCATCACTTCGGACAGGTGGGTTCTGCAGATAGTCCGACGGGGCTACTCCCTCCCCTTCCAGTCTACCCCTCCAGCCATGCCGCCTCAGTACCACCGCATGTCGGGGGGGGATCACTTGGCACTTCTCCAGCAGGAAGTTGCGGCCCTCTTGGCCAAGGGGGCCATCGAGCACGTTCCGACGCCAGAAGTAGGTCGTGGCTGTTACTCCCACTTCTTCCTGGTTCCAAAGAAGGACAAGGGTCTGCGTCCTATCTTAGACCTCCGGAACGTCAATCGCTTCCTACGGAAGGAGAAGTTCAAGATGCTCACGCTTGCTCAGGTTTTGCCTGCCCTAGACCCGCAAGACTGGATGGTAGCGTTGGACTTGCAGGATGCTTATTTTCATATCCCCATCCTGCCGGCCCACCGGCGTTACCTACGGTTCACGGTAGGCCACGAGCACTTTCAGTTCACCGTGCTCCCTTTCGGCCTTACCAGCGCCCCTCGGGTGTTCACAAAAGTGATGGCGGTGATCGCAGCTCATCTGCGCGGATCAGGGGTTTCAGTCTTCCCCCATCTCGACGACTGGCTGTTGAAGGCGGGCTCGCCCCAGGCAGTCGTCTCCCACCTCCAGACTACGGCCGACCTCCTGCATTCGCTGGGGTTTTCCATCAACGTGCCGAAGTCGCATCTGATTCCCTCTCAGAAGCTCCTCTTCATCGAAGCGGTTCTGGACACGGCACACTTTCGGGTTTATCCTCCCGAACAGCGAGTCCGGGACATTCGGGCTATGATTCCGATCTTTCAGCCCTGGTCCTGGGTTTCGGTCAGGAAGACCCTGAGGCTGCTGGGCCTCATGGCCTCCTGCATCCTGCTGATCAATCATGCCAGATGGCATATGCGGGCTCTGCAGTGGGACCTGAAGTTCCAGTGGACGCAGCATCGGGGAAACCTGTCCGACTACGTCCAGATCTCGGAGGGCACTGCACAGGACTTGCAGTGGTGGCTCACGGACCATCGTTGGGTCAGCGGCAGATCCCTCTCCCTTCCCCAACCGGAGTACACAGTGGTGACGAATGCGTCCCCCCTGGGATGGGGCGGCCACATGGGAGAGGCGGAGATCAGAGGCCTCTGGTCTCCGGCGGAGTCCAAGCTCCATATCAACCTTTTGGTGCTCAGGGCGATCCTACTTGCACTGAAAGCGTTCTCCCTCTGTCAAGGGGAGAGTAGTGCAGGTGTTCACAGACAACACCACCGCCATGTGGTACTGCAAGAAGCAAGGCGGGGTGGGGTCGTGGACCCTATGTCAGGAGGCTCTACGTCTCTGGACGTGGCTGGAATGTCAAGGCATTTCCTTGGTGGTTCAACACCTGGCAGTTTCCTGACCTCCAGGGCGGACGAACTCAGCCGCAGGTGCATGTTGGATCACGAATGGCGTCTTCACTCGGAGGTGGCACAAGGTCTCTTTCAACAGTGGGGAGAACCTTGGTTAGATCTATTCGCCACCGAAGAGAACGCGCAATGTCAGCAGTTCTGCGCGTTGAAGTTTCCAAGGCGGCACTCGCTCGGCGACGCTTTTCGTCGCGAGTGGAGTTCCGGTCTGTTGTGCGCCTTTCCGCCTATACCACTTCTGCCCCGAGTGCTGAAGAAGATCAGGCGCGACCGGGCCCAAGTTATTCTTGTGGCACCGGACTGGGCTCGAAGAGTTTGGTATCCCGAGCTACTCAGTATGAGCGTGGATCCCCCGATCCGGCTGCCTCTTCGGGAGGATCTTCTGTCGCAGCAACAGGGGACGGTCCTCCACCCGAACTTGTCCAGCCTCCACCTCCTTGCGTGGAGATTGAGCGGCGACAGCTGATTCCATTTCACTTGCCTCCTGAAGTCTGTAAGTTGATTCTGGCAGCCAGGCGTCCCTCAACTAAAACTGTATACGCCTGCCGGTGGAACAAATTTGTGGCATGGTGCACAGCGAAAGCTGTAGATCCCCTTTCTGCCCCTCTTTCTGAGGTCCTCTTGTTCCTTCTCTCTTTGGCCCAGCAGGGCTCTGCTCTGGGCACTATCAAGGGCTACCTTTCTGCTCTTTCAGCCTTTCTTAGGCTGCCTGATCAGCCCTCTCTTTTCAAGTCTCCTGTTGTCAATAGATTTCTCAAAGGCATTACTTACCTTTTCCCTCCTATTCCTTTTGTGATTCCTCAGTGGGACTTGAACCTGGTTCTCACTTACTTAATGTGCGCTCCCTTTGAGCCTCTTCATAACTGTCCTTTGCGGTTATTGACTTTGAAAACTGTCTTCCTGGTGGCCATCACCGCCGCTAGGCGTGTCAGTGAGCTCCAGGCTCTTTCGTGTAAACCTCCTTTCATGGCGATTCATCCGGACAAGGTTGTGCTTCGGCCACGTCCCTCCTTTCTGCCAAAACTAGTCTCTGCCTTTCATCTCGGGCAAACTGTCACTCTGCCTACTTTCTTTCCGCCTCCGCACCCTTCCAGGGAGGAAGAGAGGCTCCACCGTCTGGACCCAAAACGTGCGCTTCCATTCTATCTCAACCGCACACAACAGTTCCGGGTGGATGACCAGCTCTTTGTTGGCTACGTGGGCGCCAAGAAAGGCTGTGCACAAGCGGACTATCTCCCGATGGGTTGTCTTGTGTATTAAAGCCTGTTACTCTCTGGCTAAAAAGGAACCTCCGGTAGGGCTGCGCGCCCATTCAACCAGGGCGACAGCTGCTACTACAGCATTGGGACGTGGTGTCCCCCTGCAAGATATGTCAGGCAGCTATGTGGGCCTCGCTGCATACTTTCACTAAGCACTATTGCCTTGACAGTCCAGTCCGGAGAGACGGCTTCTTTGGCCGGTCGGTTCTCCGTGACTTTCTGGTGTGATTTCACTTCGCAGACCCACCACCGGGGATGGTATTGCTTGGGTATGTATTCTAAGGTAAGGAATCTATCACTAACGTGTCTCTTTCTGATGCACAAGTTACTTACTTGTGTAACGATATATCTGTAAGAGACATTAGTTAGTGATAGATTCCTTACCGCCCGCCCATCCTCCCCGTTCTGCGAACTGTTCTCTAGGGTAGAGGTCATCCCTTTGTACAGAACTGACGTCAGCGCGCGTGGGCGCGTCTAAGTAGCTCCGACGACGTCATCTCGGCGGCTACGACGCCAGCGACGTACGCGGAGCCGCACGACGACGCCTACCGACGCGCAGGGGTACTGCTGACGAAAACTTTCCGGATCCAGTCTGACGCCTGGGGATATTCTAAGGTAAGGAATCTATCACTAACTAATGTCTCTTACAGATATATCGTTACACAAGTAAGTAACTTGTGCATTAGTGTAAGGATAACCCTATAGGGCCAACAATGTCCAACGCAAGCTTCTGCTGTGCATTTTTGGGCCACTGAACAGGTAGCATAGGATGTAAATGTCATATAGTTTCACCCAATTTTATGCATAACTGTCCATGCTGGGCCACCAAAAATGGGCACGTCATACAATTGAGAAAGAAAACATATCCATGTGACCCTGGTGTGCACCCTTAATTAAGGCTGCCCTCATGTAACAGAGCTATGCGCTTGTCTTCTATAAGCAATATGTTACTGTTTATGCTGAGTTTGTGTGCAAAATGGGCTAAAGATTGTATAGGAACATGAAAGGTTCAGAGGGAAGACAAACCATCTTTAATAAACTGTTTTACTTGCAAAACAGTGGTGTTGTTGGTGTTTGTCTCAAGTCATGCATCCTTTGTTACTCACCATAACGATTGGTAAACGTCATGGATTGCAGATATAATGCCTATATCTGATAGAGACAGTTAGTTGTAGATTCCTTACCTTAGATTTTTCCCCAGGCGTCAGTCTGGATCCGGCGATTTATTTTCTTCAGCAGTACTCCTGCGCATCATTAGTTGGCGTTGGTCGGCTCCAAGGCCGTCGTTGGCGTCGGGATGACGTCGCTGGACCTACATAGATGCCACCCATGCTCGCTTATGTCAGTTCTTTATTTTTCCACACCAGCCTAGCGCAGATCCGGAGACTTTTTGTCGAAGTCTTTTTTGAGTTGTAGACTCCTGGTGCGTCAAGTATGTCCCAGCGAAGGACCGGCTTCAAGCCCTGCGGTTCCTGCTACTGCATGATGTCCATGACAAGTCCAGTGGATTGCGACACGGCGTTTGGCCATCACCAGCCCTAGCAGGGCAAACTGAAGGTTAATCCGCGTCCCCTTTTTTGGGGGCTGTAGCACTTCCAGCAAGAAGTGCTTGACCGATTTCTCAATCCAAACTCGAGTGACTCCCCTTAGTTTCTGCACTATCCCATCCCAATAGGTCTGTAGTCTTGCGCAGTCCCATGTCATATGTTGGAACATTGACATCTCCGCTCCACAGCGTCACCCGGCTGCCCAAGAAATCGCAGATCCCATGACTATCGAGTGCCTGGTCCCTTGGCCAGCAGACCCTCCAGCATATCTCCCCAGAACACCAAATCACTCTCAGCATTTTTGGCAGTGCAGACCAGTTTTAGCCATTGCTCCTCCACTACACCCCATTTGCACGTCTGCCTTGCATTTGTCTAGAGCGGGGGGGAGGGGGGTGTATCAGGGCGAGTTCAGTGATTTGCGACACAGCGTTTGCCCAGCACCAGCCCTAGCAGTGCAAACCACAGGTTCATCCGTGTCCCCTTTTTGGGGGGCAGTAGCACTCCCAGCAAGCAGGGCTTGACCAATGTCTCAATCCAAACTCAAGTGACTTCCCGTAGTTTCTGCACTATTCCATCCTAATAGGTCCGTAGTCTTGCACAATCCTATATCATATGGAGCAACAACGCCAGCTCCGCTCCACAGCGGGGGCAAGCGGGAGACCATGCAACATCAAATTTATGGAGGCGCTGAGGCGTCAGATATGTACGATTCAGGTAGTGGAACTGCATATTATATACCTGGCATGAAGCCGCATTGATCCTCGTGAACTAGATGGGTCACTACACGTCCCAGGTGCATCGCCATGGTCTAGGCCAGGATTTTAGTATCAACTCCTTGCATAGATATGGAATAGTAGGAACCAGGATCCATTGGATCCCTGCCGGGTTTAGGGAGCATTACTATTTGTGCCTACCAAATGGATCTCGCGAATAATCCGGAACATCTGGACTCCTGGAGGGTCTCGAGCAAGCAGGGCAGCAACAGACCAGCGAACGTCTGATAGTATTCCTCAGGGAGCCTGTCTGGGCCCAATGTCCTAAAGTGAGCCATGGCCCCAATAGCCTCCCACAGTTCCTCCAACTGGAGGTCGTCCTCGAGACCCCATCCCTGTGCCTCCGTAAGACGTGGGAGCTTCAGATCATCCAGGAACCTCCCAGTCACGGCCAGGAAAACTCGAGGGCACTCTCCGTAAACAGACGCCAAGTAATCCCGCAGCAGCATATTAACCCTGGCCTGTGCGTTAGCCACCATACCATCCGAGTGTTGAGTGGCGGACGTTGCTCTTCAATAACCAGGCTAGCAGTCTCCTCGACTTTCCTGTGCAGGAGTTGCCGGCACTTGCTTCTAATTAGGCAGTCTAGTCTGTCCCAGATGCAGGCATTGCCGGTACTCGCTTCTGGTTAGGCAGTCTAGTCTGTCCCAGATTTCTCCAACTCGTCTCTGAGCAGACAACATTGACTCCCTCAGGCTTTTGCTCGACTATTGTGGCCCTCCCCCTGGGTTTTTTCTCTAGACTTTTGTGTACTGGATGGAGCACTATGAGACACTCTAAACAGGTCCAGCACGGAGGGCAGATGGCCTCTTCACATACCTCTCTTCAGCAGGTTTGCTCCCCTGGGTTCCCTGGAAAATGGTGATTGACTGTCAGGGGCTGCCCATGTGGAGTTAGCGACACCTACAAACCCGAATTACTGTGTCCCGTTTGGCTGTGATCCCCTGGTCGGGAAGGACTGTAAATTTATTTCATGGAACATAGCTGGATTGGCAAATAAGATTTCAGATCCTGAATGGACATTGTTTTTAAAAAAAGTTTGATGTGATCTGTTTACAGGAAACGTGGGCCACTGAGAACAGTTTATTTATGGAGGGATATGTTTTTTTTTTTTGTACCTGCCATCCCTTCGAGGGCAGGAAGACCATAGGGGAGGTTTGGTGTTTAATGTCTCCTTAGCAGTACAGTGTAGAACCGTCGTGCTGCCCACAGCTAACTCTTGCTTGCAAGCTCTGTCAGTTAGCGGCGGACCATGTAAACTTGTGCTTTTGAATTTCTATAACGCTACTTCCTCTTTCCCAGATGTTTGCAAAATATCTCTGTTGGGCTCCTTTTTAAGAAATCGGAGCACTTTAGATTATTATAATCTAATGATCGCAGGAGATTTTAATATTCATCTGAGTGGGGACCCAAGCGGGACGGGTTTGAAAGACCTGTGTTGCCCACGTTTGATGGGAATTCATTTTGAGCATACCATTCAGGGAGGCTCTTAACGCCCTAGTGAACGAATTCGACCTAATCTCAGCCATGTGCAAAATGGACCCTGTCAGGAAGGCCATTAACCACTCTTTTTCAGGGAGGGGATGTGACTTCTTTATCAATTTTATTCTTGTTTCAACTTCTCTTTTTTTATCTGATTTCGGATTATTCTATTGAGGCAAGTATATATAGTGATCATAATCCACTTTGTGCCATAATCAGCTGGCCCCTAGTTGCGCATACTAAGGGGGTAGGAAACGGTGGGTTACTGAAAGCCACAGATGGGGGGTAGATGGTTAAAACGGACACAGATTATTCCAGATTTTTTTCATGTGTCATTATCTGCCTTGTGTCAGAAAAAGCTAGCTATCTGTATAGCCCTGCAGGCGGTTCCAAATGACATCATAGAGGCCTTTAAGGTCATCACCATAACATATCTTCTCAAGGCCTGGCTGGGCGACATTTTGACGGTTTGACTATGCTTGCTCTCGTGCGTCTAGGAAGTTGAAGGAGGCACTAGGCCACAGACCGATGGATCCCGCCTTAATAAAGACATGTCAAAATCTTTACAAAGCCGAACTAGCAAGACGTAAGGTTGTGCTGAAGGAGGAGTCATGGAGTGAGTTTGAGGCGAGCACCTTAAAGAGAAGCTCCAATTTTTGGAGCATTATAAATAGCCCACTCTTGGCAGTAGACGCTGGTAATGTCCTTGAGGCTCATATTTCAGAGGATGAATAGTTACACCATTTTGAGGAAATGCTTGTGTGCCCTCCTGACGAGACCGCAGCCATTGGAGTAGGTGTAAGGAAATCTGCCCTGGTATTTTCAGCTGAAGAAGTTATGAAGGGCATTGTTGGGCGATCTAGAAATAAGGCACCAGAAACAGATGGGATTCCCCCTGATCTTTACATTTCCAACTTGAACTTGTGGGTACCGCCTCTCACATTAATTATCAACACTGCGGTGAGAGCTGGCCCCCCTGGCTCCTGGGCTATATCTCTCATCATCCCAGTTTTTAAAAAGGGAAACCGAGACAGCACCCATTGCTATAGGCTGATCTCCCTGTTGGATTCTGTGGTCAAGGTGGTCGGGCGCATCTTATTAGACAGGCTGACCCATTGGGCAGATGAAAATAATATCTTAGCAGATGCTCAGTATGGTTTTCGTCCAGGATGGTCAACCATGGACCAATGTTTAAATCTGTTCTTGATTCTTAACAAGTACAAGTTTGCCCGACCTGGTACTAGATATACTTGGCCTTTATGGGGCTTGTCATCCACGTTTGACCGCGTCAACAGAACTAAGCTCTGGCAGACTGTTGTTCATCGGGGTGGATAGAGATATCGTCCTCTTCCTGCGGAATCTTCACAGAGACACAAAGGTTGAGGTTCGATATACACAAGACTTTAAGGTTACCCGCCAGTTTTCAATACAGAGAGGAGTCCGGCAGGGTTGTATTTTGGCCCCTTTCTTGTTTAATTTATTCATAAATAACTTGGAGAGAGTATTAGTGGAGTCCAAGGTGGACAATCCCGAGGTGGGCCGGCATGGTCTGCCAGTACTTCTGTACGCAGATGATGTGATCCTTATGGCTAGAACCGCGAGGGGGCTGCAAACTCTGCTTAACTCCTTTGCTTCATTCATGGGGGAACAAGACCTGCTGATAAATAATTCCAAATCCTACGCGTTGCAGGTGGGACCTTGTTCAAGAAAGTCTTATCCTTTCCAGGTCGGATCTGTCCCAGTCCCTCAGAAAGATGTTTTTTCCATCTGGGGGTCCTGTTAGATGACAATATGAATTTGGGGCCCTTAAAAAGCAGAAAGAAAGGAGAACTAATACGGGCCAACACAGCCATTTTTAACTCGCCTCAAGATTAGGAAAGAGACCGATTGGGGCTCTTTTGCAGATATATAGGGCCAAGTGTAAATCTGGGGATACATCGCCCAGGAGGAATTACAAGCCGTCGAAAATAGCTTTTTGAGATGGCTTTTTAGCGTACCCCAGGGGACTTCTACCATAGCGGTACATGAAGAGATGGACGTGGCGTACCTTTCTGATTTTTGGGCTTTTCGCCCCCTTACTCTGTAGATTAATATCCGGCTTAGCCAGGGGACTACTTTAAACTAATTGATCTTGAAGGAATGTATAGCCCTTGATCATGCTCACCGTATCCCTTGGCTCAATTATATTGAGGAATGTTTTTCGAGCCTAGGAAGAACTGATTTATTTTCTAATCCCAAACTGGTGAACAGGAAGGATCTGGGTTGGGTAAATGAGTCCTTTTTTAGACAGCGGTCCATAGATAGAGAAGATCGGGAGTTAAGGAAGCCTAGCGTATGCAGGTTTGTTATCCTGAAAACTGTGTAAGGTACGGAATCATATCTTTTAGGGTTATTAAGTGGTTGCGATTGATTTTTATTGACTAGGTTCCGTTTCGATCTTTTTTTATCTTTTCCTCGTGCAGCCGCGTGGGTGTGACAGGGGTCAAAGCTTTATGCCCTGTGGTTGCGACGGTAAGTTTCTACAGGACATGCTCCATTTCATAATGTTCTGTAGTTATTACGAGTTACCCCGGAAGACTTCTATAATTCCCACTCTGAAAAAGATCAAGTTCAGGCAGGTGCCCCCAGCCCTTATTTTTTTTTTACAAATGCTATCCGGCAACATTATTTTTCATGTTCTTAGCTTTCTAAATCCGCTGTTAGGCTCAGATTCAGCTGCAACTAACAGTTGGAGGTATATTAGGGCTGGTTGCGATGTGATCCTGGAAGTATTGTTATCCTGTACCTAGTTTTATGTATTTATTTTTTATTCCTTTTTAAACATATATTATATACATACATTATAACAGCATATTTTTTTCTTGCATGCAGCATTCGATGTCATTTTGTAGAGATTTTTAACTACAGGTTTTTTGATACATTTTTAGTGTATTTGACTTTCATGATTTTTTGTAAAAGCCGAAAAAAAGTGATTTGATTTGACTTTTGAGTCGCCCCGGGCCAGCACTTTGATGGTCCGACAGAACCTCCTTGGCCTCGTTTTTTAATTGTTGCTTAATACTAGATATTGATTTTCTCTAGATCATGGCGAACTCAGTTTAGGAGGATGCTGTGTTCTGGCATATCTAGGTTTTCTATTAGTAAATTATATGTGTGGGTGCATGTGCTGCAAACTTCCTTTCACTTTTCCTCTGCTGTTAGGGGGTTTTCTGTCTGTAACCTTCATACCTATGCTGATAGGTCTTGTCAATGCAACTCTGCCTCCAAGAAGAGTTGTTAAACAGTCTCTCGTTCACACCACCTACTAGAAAGGGGTGCATTACAAAAACGAAGAGGAGCTATTTTCCATCGCCCCCTAACACTGCCCACCCCGCTTTTGCTATACTAAGACAGCCTCCACAGATCAAAAGGCTGCAAGGTGAGAGCAAAAGCTCTTCAAGACCAGGAGACAAAATTCACACCAGCCAGAACTCTAGTGTCGGGCAAAGAGGCCAAACTGGCTGGTCTGCCCTATCACAGAACTCATCTGATCGAATTTCTCCCTCTGTGCTTCATATCAAACGATTCTCCTTTGTCCTTATCACCAACCATCCACTCTTACAAGCATCTTCATTCATTTTCAGTTTTCTCACAGCGGTCTTACATGCCTTGCTTGAACCCAGACTAACATGAAAGTTGTGGTTATTTTTTTTCAATTTTAGTTGTTTACAAGACCACGAACTCAACGGATTTTAGAGTAGAGTACACCATGGTACACCATAAGGTGGAACATAATGCACAGTTTTACCCACAATTAGTCAACTAAATAAAAGCGCTGTACTCTTGATACCCGTTTCCGTTGACACTGTACGGTATGACTTATTGTCAAAAACAGTTTGACTTAGAAGATTTTACTTGAAATGACTATCTTTCTCTTTTCTTAAATCGTGTTCATTCAGATCTTTTTCAGAGATGTTTTGTTCTTTTTATATTGTCTTTCTTATTTGTTTATTTCCTATTAACTTTATTTTGTCCATTGTGAATTATTTGTATTATTATTGATGTTCTTTCTTTGCTGCTTTTTTCCGCTATTTGTTTTTCTGTTCATTTTATGCCCATTTCTTGTCTAATATTTTTCCATTATTGTGTGTATGCGTTTTCTAATTGTTTTCATAATTTTTCTATAATCCCTTGTATTTTTTTTTTATTCCGTCTTTCTGTGTTTTAACTGAAGCTATTTAGCATATGCTTGTGAAAATTATTGTTGGATTGTGATATGAAAAGGTTTTGGTCCCTGAAAACGTAACGAGCAAAGCCCTGAATGAGACATGGCAGTTAGCCATATGTTAGGCGTGTTCCGGTATGTTCTATGCAGAAGCATCTTACATCTTTTTAAATAAGAGAAGCGTGATTTTACAATATCACCTTCATGTATCCCATTAAAAACTCCTGTCTACCCAAGTAACCAGAAGTTCCCGCTACCACACCGGGCAACTCACATTTAAAGCAGTCTTAGGGGTCTAAAATTAAACAACGAAACTGGTTACTGTCCGTATACTACAGTTACCCTCTTTTACTCCCACCCTGTTCTTTTTTTATTTTTTTTATTTCTTTTATCCGTCGTTACTCCCGAAGTTGTTGGTTGAATAATAAAAAACATACCCCTATAAAACTCCCAGTAGAAAGCAGGCCCCCATTGAACCACCATCATCTGCACCATAACACAGTAAATATCTTCTGCTTAGTGACATCAAATTCTGGTCTTGGGTCTGAGCACCTAATGCTTCTTGGGGTTAGGTATCTTTATCTACTTACTGACCCTCCCTGAATGTTAGTAAACCCTTGTTCTACACTCTGAATTATTTTCTCTGTCTTTAACTAAAGGATGAATTAAGGTCTCGTGTGACTAACTTACTCCATTAATTACAGATTTCTTTCGTGGGAAGCATTTAGTGTTGTGTTTTCCTACTCTGTGTCACAACGGGCTCCTCTCCGGTCTTGTGACAACTTGTCTGACGTGGAAGAGCTTTCAGTTATTTAAACTCGACTGCAACAGAATTGTATTGAGCAGCATAGATATAATCATAGATTATAACAGCTACAACTTGTTTTTATACAGCACCCAGCCCCCAATTAATGCCATTTCTAAATGCTGAAAACGTTGTGCATCATTTAGAGAGTGGATGGGCCAATATATGAACTACACCGTGAACACATTCATCTGCCAGGATACTGCTGTCACTGTGCACATATATAAAATGCTCACCCTCTTGAGAAGCAGTGATTATTTCCTTCTAATGTAAAACAGAAGCATTCGGGAAATCGTGTTTTAAGTTTCCATTAGAAAGAGCTCAATCAGTGCAACTTCTTGGTCCATTTGTGAGTGACACTAGTTGACAGCCCAGCAATGAAAACGTTTCTTTTTAGTGATATATTCAGATACATTTTCATCTTTTTTCGTAACATGCAGACAAACTTCTTGTAATGAGTTACAAACGAAGAAGTCATTGAGAGGGGGTCATTGGATAATTGCAAGCCCGGCTGCATCAAAACATGGTTAAAAGACATTGACAAAGCCAATAGCTCTCACATTGCCAAGACCTATTGGCTTTGCCAATGCTTGTTTATTTGGCAAAAGGTGAGATGTAGTTTCTTTCAATAAAGGTATGCCCTGCTGCCATTACCGCTCATAGAAAAAATCTTTAGCCAACTTCTTTTTCAAGGTACCTGTTGTCAAAGCTTTCTTAAATGGGATTTAAAAGTCTTCTCCCATTTAAAGGGACTCCTCCTTGGGAACCTAATATAATACTTTGAAAATGAATGTACCCTCCTTTTGACCCTATTCATAAGGCCATCGTACAGTATACTTGATGTAAAGGTAGTGATGACTTTCCAGGTAGCCATCCTTACAGCCCACAGAGTTAGTGAAATTCAGTCTCTATGCTGTCTGAAACCTTATATAGCTCTCAATAAAGAAAAAGTTGTCTTGAACTCTTGCATAGTGTTTCTTTGCCTCTTTTCCTCCGCCTTTCCCTAGGTCTGGGCTTGCTAGTCTATTTAGTGCTAATAACAAAAAATAAAGATCTCCTGGAGGTGAAGAAATAGTTCCATACCTGTAATCGTAGTTCTTTTCCAGGGTAATCTTTATTATGGCCATAACCAATGGTCACTCCTCCCTGGGGAAGACAATGAAAGTTAAACACAAGTCTTGTAGGATCCTTAATTCCTGTAAAAAGAGAACTGACCTAACCTCCACTAGCAGTGCATAATGGGAATCTGGTGGGTTGAGTAGGTGACCTTTTGCAACCTTTTCAGCTGCATTGCTTTTCTTTTCCCTCACTTTTCCTATTAAAAAGGCTTGTGAAAGAGTGCTCTTTTCTTTAAATGGTGACTTTTGAGATTTTAAATTATCTTTTTATTTATTTTTTATTAAAAGAAACTTTTGACATTTCCTCATTAAATCCCCTAGTAGGCTGCTCACGACGTTATTTTATATTTTAAAAAATTGACTTTTCAAAAGAAAAGTATAATGCATATATATTTTGGAAGAGGTGCACCAGGAACCCACACACTGGTTGTACAATTCAGTGCTCATGACTATAATGAGGATCACAAGTCAGTAACTATTTCTGCATTATTATTAGTTGTCATCACAGTGCATTGGTGGTTGCAGTTCGGTGACTCTGGAAACTTGCACATGGATGTTCATACCATCTTCTCTGATGGGCGGTCTCTGTCCCATCCTCACCAGGCAGGTCTGTTTCACAAAACTCTCCATGGTGAAGCCTAGCTCTCGTGCTTTGAAGTTGGTATTTGAGAGGGAGAGCTCCATCCATTAAGGAAGAAATCTCACTACAAGGGAAAGTGCAGGATGCACACTGTATCATGAAGTATATGTCCCCACCACCCTTCCTGCTGTCCAATATCGAGTAAAGAGTTGTCATCCTTTGCTCACCAGAAGTTGTGTGACCCAGCTCAAACAGTATTTGCTAATCTGTTTGAGATTTACAGCAGCTCATCACTGCAGATTTTTTTGCCTGGAAACAGGCAGATCAGAAATTACCATTCTCTCCTTTTAATTTATTTGTAACAATTTTTTTCTTGCAGTATTTGGGCTCGATGCTGATAAAAGATCTTAGAGGGACAGATTCCACACAAGACGCCTGTGCAAAGATGAGGGTATGTTGCAACATGTAACGCATTTCCAGGCACTAATCCTTTAACAAAGCCTTGCCAGTTTGTTGTTGCATGTGTCCCTGCTTGTTCCGCTTGCAGTTGGCATAAAGAAATATATAAGCCCAATGTACACAAGTTAGACATATTCCACAGCTAATGAAGATATCATACATCAACGCTAAAGTTTAGTTTGTTTTAACGTTTAGTCCATATCATAAATCGCAATGTGTCAAACTCCTGTTACAAGCTAACACATCGAAGGGCTCCCGCTGTCCATTTACTTGGCACCAGCAAACTTTCCTATTTCCTCACAGACCTGGTTCCCACACATGGAATCAACCACAGGGAGCCAGTCAAATACATGCAGAGCACAAAGAGATGGAGAATGTGATGGTCCTAGCAGCTAAATCAGTTAATTGCTGAGCGTCTAAGATCAGAGAGCACCGAGGGGGATAGAATACTGTGTAAGAAACTAGGTTCTGAGGAGCTGTGATGAGTGCAGTTTGGGGTTTGTAAGGATGGTCGCTGATTAGGAAATGAAAGGATCATAGGGAGGCATACTGAGGAGAGGGTGGATATGCAGAAATACAGCAGAGAGGTTTGAAATCATAAGGACCAACTCAAGTAAGGAGGGGGGGCTGCATGGATCAGCTGGACTATTTACTTCGTTTTTCTTGCTGTAATGCTTCCTGTAATCGAGAACACCACTAGGGCCCCTTTGTAATTAAAAAAAATATTAATGCCTAATTTAATTATTAGTTCTGTATTGTAGGACCTTCATTGTTAGTCATAAACGATTTTATAATTTTGCGTTGCCTTTGTGGATCCTTAGCACTTTTCCATATGTATATATTATCCATGAATATACAACACAGGGTGCCAGCGTCCATATGATGAGCAGCACTATTTAGTGGCCTATCAGAGGTGAATGTGGACAAGGAGAAGGTGCTGGATATCTTCAACACATTCTCCAACTCCTTGGGCCAGGGCCCATCATCTCCGCTGGGGACAGCGGTCCCAGATTCTGGAAATGTTTCACCGCAGATCCCCCTGTCGATGCCATCTGCTTCCAGCCCACCGTCTTTTTCCTCTTTTTTTCATCAGCTGATAGTGGACCAAGTGCTGAATTTAATCCTCAGTACTCGGTCTGCTCTCCTCTGGACCCTTGTCCGCCAGCAACCCTTCAGTTGGCATCTGCCACCATAGCCGACCATCTAACTACGATTTGTAATTAAATGTTTCAGCAAGTATACCTTCCTACAAAATGGAAAGTAACGTCAATTTTACCTTTGTTAAAAAAACACGCCTTAACTCATCAGGTTGCTAGCAACTATCGACCCATCTCGTGTCCTCCTTTTCCATCGAAAATCGTGGAAAAAGCTATTAACAAGGAACTGACTCATCTATTGGAGTCCAATAATTTACTGGACAGCTCGCAATTTGGCTTTCGTGGCCAGCACAGCACCTAGTCCGCTCTAATCACTGCTTCGGAGGAACTGAGAGCAAATCTGGATAGTGGAAACTCCGCAGCACATATTTTACTTGATCTCTCGGCAGCTTTTGACACGGTCAGTCACAAGGTTCTGATTGACCATGTTAAGTCCTTGGGTATAGGCGGCCTTACCATTGTTGTTGTTTTAGAAAACAATGGTTCTTATGTGGCCAAAAAGGTCCAAAGAAAAGGCAGTGTCAGAATTAGGGACAATGCGCTAGAGTCGAGATTGATAATGACTATCTCAGGGAGCGATAAGTAATATGAACAGGGACATGTAAGTCAAAATAACGTTTGTTATTTATTTTATGAGAATATGCAAGAGAAATTGCAGGTGCTCACATAGGAAAGTGACAACAAGCGTGAAGTGTTAAGTGGGGGTGACTTTAAAATATAAACATCGCATTGACAATACATAGAAGAACTCCTAATGAATAAATTATACAAAGTGTACAGAGTTATTGTTGTAGGGGGTCGACGGCGTTTCGATCTCAGCTATTCGAGATCATCTTCAGGACATAGCAATTGTGAGCAAGCTGGATTAAAAACCGGGCGGTGCTGAATGTGCTCTCACATTCAGCACGCCCTCCGGAGAAGCAGGACACACAGCTCAGCTCTTCGCTTTCAGGCTAACTAATGCAGTCCTGATTAGAAAATAATCGGCAACCGAAGAATCGCACTTCGCATTGCAGCCTTGACCCGCTGCACCACATTGTGGTTTCTAATCCGTTTTAGTTCGGATGACGCCGGAATAAGCGGCCTCTCCTTGCGCAGCTCCAAGTAATTGTTCCAATTACGCGCTACATATCCCCTCAGTACCTTCACTGGCAGACGCCAGTCACAGTTGGAATAGTTCCACGCCCTCTGCTTCAAGTATCAGGGTTTCATGCCTCTTGCGGCGCTCTGCTTCATTTCTCGCTCCTCGGCACCGCCCGGTTTTGAATCCAGCTTGCTCACAATTGCTATGTCCTTAAGATGATCTGGAATAACTGAGATCGAAACGCCGTCGACCCCTACAACAAGAACTCTGTACACTTTGTATAATTTATTCATTAGGAGTTCTTCTATGTGTTGTCAATGCGATGTTTATATTTTAAAGTCACCCCCCACTTATCACTTCATGCTTGTTGTCACTTTCCTATGTGAGCACCTGCATTTTCTCTTGCATACTCTCATAAAATAAATAACAAACGTTATTTTGACTTACATGTCCCTGTTCATATTACTTATCGCTCCCTGAAATATTCATTATCAATCTCGACTCTAGCGCATTGTCCCTAATTCTGACACTGCCTTTTCTTTGGACCTTTTTGGCCACATAAGAATCATTGTTTTCTAAAACATTAGTCTACCCCAGGTTCACTTATTGGGGTCCCCTTGTTTTCCTTACTTAGCATTGTTGTCATCCTTTCTTTCACAAAGAGTGCAATTTGTTTCCATGGGCGATTTTGTCTCTAGTTCATTCTCTCTCCCCTGCGGGCGGGCTACCACAGGGCTCATCATTGAGCCCTTCTCTTTTTAACTTGTATGTCACCCCCTTAGCCACCTTTATAATTAAAAAAATGTGGTCTTTCAGTTGTCGGCTATGGGGACGATACCCAGATTGTTGTCTCTGTATCTGGAAATCAGCAGGAATCGGCTGCTAATTTTCTCAGCTGTATGCAACATGTTTTAAAAAAATATATTCTTTATTGATTTTCAGCAAGTTATACAAGTATCCTTTGTCAATAATGATATGCGTAGTATTACAATATCAATTACGAGAGCAGCTTTGGTGGGGTGCCAAGCAGTAACGTATACAATAATCTTAAAACAGTATGAACATTTTATGCCATTGTCTCTAAAATTGCAATACTCAACAAGTAAACTGCTAACTATTCAGAGTTATTCGATCTCGTCTGTCTTGCGTTTGTGTTTTGAGTCTGGCCGTATGTGATCAGGGGTGAGCAACTATATATGCGATCGCAGGTGGTACTGGGGGGGGAGGGTGCCCGTGACCCGCATAATCATATATATGGTACAGTCCAGTCCATTTCTGAGCGTAGATATGCAGTCGGTGGGGGCGCACTTTATGTGTATCCATGTTGCAACATGGTTTGCTGGGAGTGCAGGGTGAGGACGTGCTTTACGTCATGTTTGAATTTGTTGTGTTCAGTTTAGTTTCTATGAACATCAAGTACTCTCGCCATTGTATAGGATTAACCCGTGAAGGTATACGTGGTGCATTGGCTAATTGAGTTGCATGCTCTGCAACAAGTGCTCTGCGGAGGTCTAGGAGCCATGATTGTGTGCTGGGGCCTGATTGCGATTTCCAGGCCATAGCGATTTTGGGTTTTGCCAATCCCAGTGCCAAGTCTAAAAATGTATTGAGGTTCTTGCGTGAGGCGTTACGCTTCGGAATTCCAAGCAGGAAGTGTTGACCCCGAGCTATTATTAGGGTGCCCGCTGCCTCCGTTAATGCCGCTGCCATCTCATTCCAATATGTCTGGAGGCGAGGGCATGTCCAGACCATATGAAGGAACGTTGCTTCTGGGGCTAGGCACCTAGGGCAAACATCAGCGGAAGTAGGGCACATTTGTGCCAGTCTATGTGGTGTTAAATATGTATGGTGGAGATAATTAAATTGCGTGTATTTCAGCCTGGCGTTCGTGGATATGACCTTAGGGTAATTTATGCATTGTGTCCATTGTTTATCGGTAATGTTAATCGTCAATGCCGAGTCCCAGTAGTCACGCAGTGGTGCCAGCAGAGGCGTAGATTCGGACCTAAGAGAATTATAAATTGCAGTAACTGCATGTTTGCCCCGTCCATGTGTCAATAGAGTTTGTAGCGGCTGAGATGTGGCGGGTTCAGCGCGAGTGTTACCCTATGTCTGTAGGAATTGATGAGATAGCAACACGTGAAGCAGAAATGTCCCTTGTGGTATCCCATAGTCATTCATCAAACCCGCAAAATCTTGTAGTTGCGAGTCTGCAAATAGATCACCCCAGATGTCCAGCCCTACCGCATTCCAAGACTCGAGTTCCGGGTGCCTATGACAGGCATATGAGCCCGGGAGAACTTCAAGTGGTAGATTGGGGGCATATGGTGCAGGTTGTCCTCTAGGTAGCACATATTTTAGCCAGCTGCGTCTTGCTGCCAGCTGTATGCAACATGTTAATAAATGGATGCATAATAATTGCCTAAAACTGAATTCTGACAAAACTGAAGTTTTGTTGTTAGGCAACAATGTTTCCTTTTGGTCTCCAAATTGGTGGCCACCTGAGTTAGAAAAAGTTCTCCTTCCAGCAACAAAAGTGAAAAACCTGGGTCTCATCTTTGACAACCATTTGTCATTTGACAAGCAGGTGAACAGTCACTTCCTCTGACTTTCGTACTTTAAAAATCCTGAGAAAGATCCTGCCTTTTATTCCGCTTGAGCTGAAGAAATTAGTGGTAACCGCTCTCACCCTCTCTAAAATAGATTACTGGAATGCTTTGTGCATCAATCTCCAGAAACACTTACTTAATAAGATACAGATCTACAGAATGCTGCTGCTGTGCTGCTGCTTGGAATACCTAATCACCAGTCTGCTTCGAAGGCGTTGGTTCATCTTCATTGACTGCCAGTACACAAGCGTATCTATTTCAAGGCTTTGTGTATCGCCTTCAAAGCCTTGCATGATGAGGGACCTGACTATTTTGAAAAGAAACTCATCTAATATGTCCGTCCCCCCCTCCCCCCCCATGTGTTTTTCATTAGCCTTCAATCTTACTGTTCCAAAATTTAAACAAGTCTGCTGGGGTGGAAGAAGTTTAATTCATGGGACAACCAAACATTGGAATGCTTTACCACTCCACTTAAAAATGTCTCTCCTTGTCCTCCTTCAGAAAGAATCTTAAAACCTTGCTTTTTAACTTATAGCTCCACATTTAGATCTGCTCTCCTCTTTCTTTTATCCCTCTGCTGTTGGACTAGCGCCATGACGCCAACGGGCAATCGAGCGCTTTATAATACTTTTTTTCATTTCATTTTCAATGTTTTTTTCTGTAGGTAATCTTCAACATTAAAACAAAAATCCATTTAAAGACTGCATTGCAACATCTCCGTTGCAAAAAAAAGTGTTGAAAATGTCAAACCTGATCGGGAAAACATAGCCTGATAGGCCCGTGTTGACAGCTCTGGAAAAAGCATCCTGTCCCTTTAAGATTCATGGAGCATCCTCTACCCATGATGCACTGAAGTGGCAGTTCCTCACAGAGAATTTTTTCCGGCACCTGTGAGTGGGACTTCAGAGCACGTGAGGTTTCACACCTCTGTTTTTTTATACTTATTTCTATAATTTTCCTCAAAATTGCACATCACCTCGATGTCTTTTAAGTACAACTGCTGTGATGTTTTCTACCATCATCTGACAGATTTATTTTCAGTCAGAATGCCTTCTGTCTTTGAAAAGTGCTGTGTGGTTTGCCTACCGGTTTTACATTCTGTGAAAGAATGTGAGATTTGTCAGAAAATGACCAAAGGGTCTTTAAAAAGCCAAGAAGGAGTAAGACTCAGTGGGATGCTTCAAAATATGAAAGCTGAAGAGGTGATAAAAAAGAGGAGGCGGCTTCAAGAGACATCCTCTCAAGCACCCTCTGAAAAGATCACTGCTCCTGAAATTGACTCCTGAAGTTGAAGATCAAAGAAGAGAAGGCACAATGGTAAGGATCAGCACCACCACTCTCCATGTATCTCAAGATAGATGTCAAAATGAACATCAAGAGGTTTGGGACCTGCTTATCATCTAAGACCAGCTCAGTGTCATCTCCACATCAGCACCATAGAGAACCCGCCTCAAAGTCAAGAATTCAGCTTCCTAAAGCTGTGTCACATCGATGTTTAAGTCTCCTTGTGCAACAGTGCAAGTATCGCTGTTGAAGTTAAAGGGGCTTCCGTTGATGACAATCCACATCCTCAGCGACAGCACCTTTTGACCTTGGAAAGACCTTCATTGTCATAGAAGTCAGAGGCATCATTGACTGGAGTCACACCATTTGATATCGGAGAAATCTCGACTGGAGTTGTCATTGTCACTCCAGCCTGGATGCTTGTGACAGCGAAACAGTCTCCTGTAACAAGAGCTTTAATAGGATATCTGCATTCTCCTAGACTGACTTCTCCTTAGTTGACATAGTCTTAGAAGAATGTCACCCAGAGGTTCTCAACTTCTTCGCTCACAAACTCCTGAATAAAAAGCGAACTGCACCAGCACCTGTTGCAATACGTTCTCCACCATCTTCAACTCTTTGTACTCCAGCTCCTTATAGTTTACCACTAAGACCTTTAAAACCTATCCTACCTTTTGAGGATCCTTTATAAACGGCAATTACAGCCTCTACAACGGTCGCCATCTAGGATCATCACATTTCTACAAATCCAAGCCTTCCGGATTGATGTTATATACAGTATATCTGCTGCCGGCTTCACAGACAAAGAAAAATGGAACATGGATTTGTAGAAATATGATGATCGAGCCTACACAGGATACATTGTATCCATTAAGGTCACACATTATTGATGAAGGCAGTCTAATCTGGAGACAGACGCTTTATACTCATTGGTGAATAGAAGTTTGTGTTATTGATCATTAAACATTGAACAAAATTGATAAGCAGATGGCATGTGTCCTTATGAGACCCCGAAATTGATATATGTGGGTCGAAATATTGAAAACATACCTTGGGTTGCCTATTGGTTATTCAAAATGGAGACCTGACAAGTCATGCTGGACTTCCACAGTTTGTTTGGCAACCCGAGTTCTACATGTGTATTTGTTGTTGAATTCACATATTTTTGATTTTGAGCACTGCGTGATCTACACTTTCGTCTATTTAACATCGATGTACTGTGATACAGTAAACTACAGAACCTTTTGTTCTACATAGAAAGGCTTTTTTACATAGAGAGGCTCTAGTGTACATTTATTCGGGTGCATTCACATTGGTTGATTAGTTCTCGCTGGTTGTATACATGTACTGCACCTGTTCAAATGAACCCCATGAAACCGTTATCTTATGGTTTAATAATTTACCTGTATTACCTTTTGGGCATAAAGGTTACTCCTGTGTTAAGAGTTTGTTTATACAGTTTTCCTCCGATAACATTAATCCACTCGGTAATAGTGACGCTGCAGCCTCAGTGAAAATGATTGAAAAAAAAGAATTTCCTTTCAGATCAGAAACATTTCCTGGATTCTAGTGGGTGGATGCCCTGCTCAGATCCATTGAAAACCCACACATCTGGTATCCCCAAATGTTAGAGACCACAGATATGGGTCAAGCCTTGGCAGGATACGTCTCTGCATGGGGAAGACTGGTGGGAATTGCTGTGGTTTGGGAAAAATTGGTGAATATCACAAACTTCATATTAATCGGTTTGTCACAGCCAGCCAGTCAGAGCAGAAGAGGTCTGGCACCCAGCAATAGAAATTTTTAGGATGTATGGATGTTACATTTGGTTGTGGTATGTTTCCATACAGCCAAGACGTGATGCTTGTGACCAAAAGACACTTACGTTAAAAAGGCATCGGGGGAGTCTGGAGGGAATTACCATGTTTTGGGAAAAGTGTTAACAATCTCTGACAGGCGTCACTTTTGATGGACACTTCATCTGCAAGTAGATTGTTTCCACAAGAAAATTGATATTAAAAGGTAAGTAACTTTATCATTCAGCACATTCTCTGCACAACCAAGTCAGGGCAAAGGATGTATGGCTCCCAATGATTGAAATTTCATATGGTTGTGCTATGTTTCCATACAGTTCAGAGTTGTTATCAATAGCTGTAAGGCCTTGCACCCACAACCTTATTTGGCAGCTGGCCTTTCCTCTACAGTCAAACGGCAGCTCATCATGTATCGCCTAGACTTTTCTCCGAGCTGGCGCAACCGAGATGGCAGAAAGCAGAACAGGTTATGTTACCATCGTTGGGAGACAGTTCAACATAGAACAAGCGCCTGTCCTGCCACACAGACAGAACGCAGATATTGGCTCAATTCCATCTTTTTAACAAGAGGGATTTGCTCGTGCAGAAGAGCCGTGATCGAGTCCCTCCATGCAAGTCATTGACTACAGACTAAATGCTCGCTTTGTGATTTTTGATCCATGCAGCAAAGAAACTCAATGCCCCTCCGGCTATACCCCCTCAGAACTTTTTACGTATAGATGACAGTCAACTTAAGCCAGCAGTTGGACAGTCACTCTGTTAACTTTTACGATTTACAGCCTGATCTTTTAGTTACCTACTGTCCTTTTTATGCAAAACTTTTAAAAGAGTAGTATTTATGTGAATGAATTATTTTAGTGATTTTGTATGCAATGGTTTTTAATAACTGAACATTTATAAATAATAAAGGGTTGATATCTGTAACTAAACGAAGGGTGCCCTAAAACAATATTTTCATATCTGAAAGAGACACGTTAGTGACAGATTCCTTACCTTAGAATATCCCCAGGCGTCAGGCTGGATCCGGAAAGTTTTTGTGTAGCAGTACCCTTGCGCGTCGGTAGGCGGCGTCGTGCGGCTCCGCGTCCGTCGTCGGCGTCGTGATCGCCGGGATGACGTCGCGGGCAGTACTTAGACGCCGCCCCTGCGCGCTGACGTCAGTTCTTCTTTTTCCGCGCCAGCAAGCGCAGATCCGGGAAGAGCAGTGCCCTAGTCATTTTTGACTAACTTTTTGGGTGAATTTTTTCACTGTTTCTTTCATATCGACTCCAAGGTGTCGTAGGGATGCCCGGCTTTAAACGTTGCGACGCCTGTGCTCGGATGATGTCCATCACAGACCCGCATCTGGAGTGTCTCTTCTGCCTCGGGCGAGACCACGACACGAAGTCGTGTTCCGACTGCCGGTCCCTAAACCCGAAAGCTTTGCGAGAGCGGTCTCGAAAGCTCCTCGAGGCCCGGCAGTCGGCTCCGCGCCACACCAAGCCCCGGTCGCGTGAGAGGTCGAGGGGTCGGTCGCGGAGTCCTCGCCGGTCGTCGGGATCCAAGTCTTCGTCGTCCGGTAAGTCTAAACACAAGAAGTCCAAAAGCATCATCGCTCTAGGACTTCGCCTCGCCGATCTCGCGACTCGGCTGAGGCCCCTCCCGGCACCGTCCCCGCGGCCCCGGACATGCCTGTGGAGCCGCCCCCGCAATACCCGTCCTTCCCGGGTTCGGGGGCGGATCCGGCTCAAGCTACAGGAATTCCTGTCGGCCATGGCCCGCCTCTTCGGGCCTCAAGGTCCCTCCGGTGCGCCTTCGGGCCCCGCGGGCCCTGATGGGGTTGCCCCGGCGTTGCCGACGACTCCGGTCCCGGCGTCGCTCGTGCCTCCAGTCTCGGTCCCGGCTTTGGCTTCGGCCCCGGCCTCCATCCCGGCTCCGGTGGTACCGCAACCCCCATCGACGCCGGTCGACCTGACCACGCCTCTGCCGGCGCCGATGTCTCCGGTGCCGTTTCTGACGCCGCCCGGGGCTCCGGGCGGCGTCGTCCCCATGTGCTCTCCGGCTCCGGACATGGAGCCGGACCGACGTCGCTCGGCGCCGGTTCCGGCGCCGATGAGACCTTGGGTCCCAAATGTCCCTCCTCCTCCTTATTTTGAACCGGAGGAGGACCAGGGAGGACTGGGAGGGGTCTGAGGACCCTCTGGCACAACAGTGTCAGTATGATGAGGACTGGGCAGAGGAACTAGGGGATGCCAGTGGTCTAGATACTTCCCCTGACACTGGCATGCTGTCTCCTCCCGTGGCTACGGAGGAGGGAGCCAATTTTGCAACGGTGTTGCGTAGGGCAGCTGGAGCCTTACATCTCCGACTCCCTACGGTGACGGTCAAGACTAATCTCTTGACAGAAGTGCTTCAGCCGGCAGCCTCCTCCTTGGAGACTGTGCTGCCGTTCAACGATGCACTCACTGACGTTCTTTTGGGCGCCTGGTCCAAGCCCAACACAGGGGCTCCTGTGGATAGGAACGTGTCCCGACGCCATCGTCCAGCTCCGGGCGACCCCTTGTTTCTCTCTGTCCACCCCACTCCTGAGAGCTTGGTTGTCCAAGCCTCGGCTTCCCAAACCGCCTTCCCTACCGCCCCTCCGGATAGGGAATCCAAACGCCTGGATCAATTTGGGAAGAAGGGTTTTCTTCCTCCAGTGCTGGCTTGCGGTCCATCAACACCGCTTGTCTTTTGGGCCGATATACCCACTCCTTGTGGGATTCGGTGGCGACTGTTTTGCCCCAGTGTTCTGAGGAGGTCCAGACACTGCTTACCCGCGCCATTGCGGAAGGAAGGGATGCGGCCAAATACACCATACGTTGTGGCCTTGATACCGCCGACTCGCTGGGCAGATCTATTGCAACGACGGTGGCGCTGCGTCGCCACGCCTGGCTGAGAACCACTGGTTTTTCGGGTGATGTCCAGAATACCCTCATGGACATGCCCTTTGATGGAGTCGGTCTTTTTGGTTCCAAAGCAGCCATGCGTTGGAGCGTTTTAAGGATTCACGGGCTACTGCCAAGTCCCTGGGCCTTTCTGCTACACGCCCTCCGCTACCTTCTGCTTTTCGCCCCTATCGTGGCCACGGAAGGGGCGCCCAGTCACGTCAGCAGCCCAGCCACCGGCCCGCGCAGCAGGCGTCTTCGCGTGGCCGAGGACGTGGATACCACCGTGGCGGATCGGGCAACCAGCGTGCGGGTCAGGCCACCACCTCCAACCCGTCCGCGGCCTCCAAGCCCTCCTAGTCCCTCCTTTCAGGTGCACAGCACGCCAGTAGGGGCAGGGTCCGCCATCACCTTCACCACTGGCGTCCCATCACCTCGGACAGGTGGGTCTTGGACATTGTCCGAAGGGGCTACTCCCTCCCCTTCGAGACCATCCCCCAGCCATGCCACCTCAATTCCACCGCATGTCAGGGGATCACTTGGTACTTCTGCAGAAGGAAGTCACGGCCCTCTTGGCCAAGAGGGCCATCGAGCATGTTCCGACCCCAGAAGTAGGACGTGGTTGCTACTCCCACTACTTCCTGGTGCCCAAAAGGACAAGGAGGACATGCGTCCTATCTTGGACCTCCGGAACGTCAATCGCTTCCTCCAGAAGGAGAAGTTCAAGATGCTCACCCTAGCTCAGGTCTTGACTGCCCTCGACCCTGGAGACTGGTTGGTAGCGTTGGACTTGCAGGACGCCTATTTCCACATCCCCGTCCTGCCGGCCCACCGGCGTTACCTTCGGTTCACGGTAGGCCTCGAGCATTTTCAGTTCACCGTGCTCCCCTTTGGCCTTACCAGTGCCCCTCGGGTGTTCACGAAAGTGATGGCGGTGGTCGCAGCTCATCTGCGCCGGGCAGGGGTTTCAGTCTTCCCCTACCTCGACGACTGGCTGCTGAAGGCGGGCTCGTCCCAGGCAGTCGTCTCCCACCTCCAGACTACGGCCGAACTCCTGCACTCGCTGGGGTTCTCCATCAATGTGCCGAAGTCGCATCGGATTCCTTCTCCACAGCTCCTTTTCATCGGAGCAGTTCTGGACACGACGCAGTTTCGGGCCTATCCTCCCGAACGGCGAGTCCGGGATATTCAGGCTATAATTCCGATCTTTCAGCCTTTATCCTGGGTTTCGGTACGGATGACCCTGAGGCTGCTGGGCCTCATGGCCTCCTGCATCCTGCTGGTCAATCATGCCAGATGGCATATGCGGGCTCTGCAGTGGGACCTGAAGTTCCAGTGGGCGCAGCACCAGGGCAACCTGTCCGATCACGTCCAGATCTCGGAGGGGACTGCAAAACAGTTGCAGTGGTGGCTCTCGAACCGGCAATGGGTCATGGGCAGATCCCTCTCCCTTCCCCAGCCAGAGCACACAGTTGTGACGGACGCGTCCCTTCTGGGATGGGGCGGTCACATGGGAGAGGCGGAGATCAGAGGCCTCTGGTCTCCGGCGGAGTCCCGGCTCCATATCAACCTTCTGGAGCTCCGGGCGATCCGACTTGCACTCAAGGCATTCCTTCCCTCTGTCAAAGGGAAGGTAGTGCAGCTGTTCACAGACAACACCACCGCCATGTGGTACTGCAACAAACAAGGCGGGGTGGGGTCGTGGACCCTTTGTCAGGAGGCTCTGCACCTCTGAACATGGCTGGAACATCAGGGCATGTTCCTGATGGTTCAACACCTGGCAGGTTCCCTGAACGCCAGGGCGGACGAACTCAGCCGCAGGTGCATGATGGATCACGAATGGTGTCTTCACTCGGAAGTGGCGCAAGGACTCTTTCTACAGTGGGGAGAGCCTTGGTTAGATCTATTCGCCACCGAAGAGAACGCGCAATGTCATCAGTTCTGCGCGTTGGAATTTCCAAGGCGGCACTCGCTCGGCGACGCTTTCGTCACGAGTGGAGTTGCGGTCTATTGTACGCCTTTCCGCCTATACCACTTCTACCCAGAGTGTTGAAGAAGATTCGGCACGACCGGGCCCAAGTCATTCTTGTGGCTCCGGACTGGGCTCGAAGAGTTTGGTATCCCGAACTACTCAGTATGAGCGTGGATCCCCCAATCCGTCTGCCTCTTCGGGAGGATCTTCTGTCGCAGCAGCAGGGGACGGTCCTCCACCCGAACCTGTCCAGTCTACACCTGCTTGCGTGGAGATTGAGCGGCGGCAGTTGATTCCTTTCGACTTGCCTCCCGAAGTTTGTGATGTGATTCTGGCAGCCAGGCGTCCCTCCACTAAGGTGGTATACGCCTGCAGGTGGAACAAATTTGTGGCATGGTGCACAGCAAAGGCTGTGAATCCCTTTCTGCCCCTCTTTCTGAGGTCCTTCTGTTCCTTCTTTCTCTGGCCCAACAGGGTTCTGCCCTGGGTACCATCAAGGGTTATCTTTGTGCTATCTCGGCCTTCCTCAGGCTCCTGATCAGCCCTCCCTTTTCAAGTCCCCTGTTGTTAACAGGTTCTTAGAAGGCATTACACACCTCTTCCCTCCTGTTCCGTTTGTAATGCCTCAGTGGGACTTGAACTTGGTTCTTACCTTTTTAATGTGCGCTCCCTTTGAGCCTCTACATAACTGTCCTCTTCGTCTTCTGACTCTGAAGACAGCCTTTCTGGTGGCCATCACCTCCGCTCGGCGGGTGAGTGAGCTCCAGGCTCTATCTTGCAAACCTCCCTTTGTCTGTTCATCCAGACAAGGTTGTTCTTCGGACGCGTCCGTCCTTCTTGCCAAAGGTGGTTACTGCCTTCCACATTGGGCAGACCATCACTTTGCCTACCTTCTTTCCGCCTCCGCATCCTTCCAGAGAGGAAGAGAGGCTCCACCGTCTGGACCCAAAACGTGCGCTCTCCTTCTATATAGACCACACAAAACACTTCCGGGTGGATGACCAGCTCTTTGTTGGCTACGTGGGCGCCCAAAAAGGTTGGGCGGTGCACAAACGAACCATCTCCCGCTGGGTTACCTTGTGCATCAAGACCTGCTATTCTTTGGCTAAGAAGGAGCCTCCTGTTGGGCTGCGTGCCCATTCCACCAGGGCAACGGCTGCTACCACGGCCTTGGGCCGCGGTGTTCCGCTGCCGGTTATCTGTCAGGCAGCTACGTGGGCCTCGCTGCACACGTTTACAAAGCATTACTGCCTTGACAGTCAGGTCCGGAGGGACGGCTTCTTTGGCCGTTCTGTCCTCCGGGACTTCCTTGTCTGATCTTTGTTCGCAGACCCACCACCGGGGTTGGTATTGCTGGGGTATCTATTCTAAGGTAAGGAATCTGTCACTAACGTGTCTCTTTCAGATGCACAAGTTACTAACTTGTGTAACGATATATCTGTAAGAGACAGTAGTTAGTGACAGATTCCTACCGCCCACCCATCCTCCCCGTTCTGCGAACTGATTTCTAGGGTTAAGGACATCCCTTTCAGGGCCCTAGTATTTTTCAGACACCTATGTCAGCTTCTTGCATGGCTCTGCGTTCCTGGCGCGGAAAAGCGTGTACAGAACAGACGTCCAGCGCGCAGGGGCGGCGTCTAAGTACTGCCCGCGACGTCATCCCGGCGATCACGACGACGGACGCGGAGCCGCACGACGCCGCCTACCGACGCGCAAGGGTACTGCTACGCAAAAACTTTCCGGATCCAGCCTGACGCCTGGGGATATTCTAAGGTAAGGAATCTGTCACTAACTACTGTCTCTTACAGATATATCGTTACACAAGTTAGTAACTTGTGCGTTAAGCTGCTATCCAAATTGCCAAACTCACTGCATGTAGTCTTTCACCTGTGGGCAGCCAACCCATAGAAAAACCCATAAATGTGTGCCACCCACACGCACTGGAGACTCCAAGAAACACAGGTTGGTCAACATTTGGCAGGGATAGGTTCCTCCTGCACAACGGCAGCTGGAGGGGATTAGCATATTGTGGAGAAAACAAATACTAAAAATCTGACAAATCTCAAGTTTAGCACATTTTTGTGGCCTACTGTTCAGGTCTGGCACCCACCAATAGAAACCATGGAATGTGTAGACTTTGAATATAAATGTTTGTGGTCTGTTTCCATTCAGTCCATCGATGATATCTGTAACGAAACAGGTGACCTAAACCAGATTATTTTTCAGTTGCACCCCATATTTTCTGATTTAACTTTGCCCAGTTTGTGGTCACTGTGAATCCGTAGAAAACCCATACATATTTCTTGCCCATTCTCATGAGACTAAGAAGAACAAGGATGGTGTTCTATCCTTGGCAGGTTATGTTTTGGGGAAAAAACAATGCGAAAATTCTGATAAACGTCCTGTTTAGCTTGTGCTTTTAGCCAGCCAATCTGGGCAAGAGAAGTTGTTTTGGTTTGCACTACTGTATTCCTTAGTTTGTACAGAGTTTGAAGAGCTATAGTTATGCTTACCGTTTAGTCCTGAGTTTGATATTACCCATAAAATCAACATTGCTCCATGAACAGTGAGTCTGCAGCAATTTAGTGATTTGCACACCATTACAGAATTGAATGTGTGCAGATTACATTCCCTAGGTAAATCTCTATATATTGGATATTTGCAGACTCAGAAACTCGGGGCAACATTTCCTTAAGTAGCTTTCCAGGATTTATTTGTCCATTTGATAAATGGACTGTAATATTTAGAAATGTTAAAAAATCTATTCATTTTACATTACATCTTCGAACTGCAAAGAGTTATTGGTGCAGGTTTGCACCATTATTTTGTATTGGATCTGCTGGAAAAAACGTTTATATGGATGCTCAAGGAGACCATAAGTTATGTGTTTGAAAAGCCTAATGCTGAATTTTTAAAAGCTGCTGCGTAGAGCTGCAGATTTATTCCTGTAGGGAAAGGGTTATGAAAGCAAAGGAGGAGCCAACTAAGGAGCATCCAATATTGTGAATGTATGGTAGAAACACATTTGCTTTGTGACACAAATTACCCAAAATTGCAGTGCAATCTTTCTAAGAAATACAGCGCACTTATGTACACAATTGTAGAAAAGTTGTACTATGTTCAGCATCACCAAGAATCCCAGTTATTTATGATTTCAAAAATACGACAGAGCCACGGTTGCGCGCTTTAGTAAGTGGGGATGGTTGCCCTTTTCCAACCAATGTATAATTTTGTCTTTAAGCCTTTTGTCAAAAGTAGGAAGCCAATATACAAGATATCACAGGTTTATTGATTTTGCTGATAAGATTCCTGGAAGAGAAAATGTATTGCTTTGTGTTATTAACACAAAGTTTATATACTAACATTGTTCACTCAGAAGGTATATCTACAGTATAATTGTAATTGCATTTATATAGCGCTTACTACCCCTGACGAAGCATCGAAGCGCTTTTTCGGCAAGTAGCACGCTATTCTGGAACCCATAAAGTATTAGTGGTGAATTAGTATAGTGAAATATTAAAGTAATTTGAGTGGTGGATATGTTAGTTATTTGGATTGAGAAGGATAGCGGAGGGATAGAAGAGGGAAAAAGGTTTGCATTTATATATCGCTTGCCACCCCTTAGGAGGTGTTGAATTGCTTTTTCGGCAAGTAGCATGCTACTCCGGAACCCATAAAGGATTAGTGGTGAATTAGTATAGTGAAATTTGAAATTAATTTGAGTGGTGGACATGTTAGCCTGTTATTTGGATTGAAAAGGATTGTGGGTGATAGAAGAGGGAAGGGTTTAGAAAGGGATGTTTTCTTTTTGTTTGGTTTGGAGCTCATAGCAGTAGGAGGAGGCTTGGGATGAGTAAAAGGGAGGTGGAAGAGTCGGAGGGAAGAGTTTAGAAAGGCTTGTTTTGGGGGATCGGAATAGTAAAAGAGGTATGTGATGATGCAAGGAGGGGTAGAGTAGAATCAGAAATATTGGTAAGTAATATTGGAGGAGCAAAGTTACATTTTCTTTACAGATAGTTGGAGTAATGACGGGCTTTGCTGTTGTATCATTAGTGGCATAAATTCATACCAAGAGAAAAATGTTACAGAATGAGTGATCAATTGATGTGGAATATTGTGAATGTTATATGTGTATAATTTGGACACAAATCAAGAGTTAGAACATAATATTAAGAAAGTGAATTATTCGGATTTAAGAATCTGTTGAACTGTCAGGAACAATAAACCTTGCTAGATATTAAAATGATAACATTTAGCAATCGGGCAGACCACTGTTTCTTCAAGACCCACATACTGAAACAATCTATTAACCATTAGGAAAGAGGATATTCTCCTAATGTGGAACCAAATGTACTAGGAGTAAAATATCCCACAAAGAAATATATCCATTGGATACAATATGTGTAATTCAATATTCAATACAGGCACAAAAAATAAAAATCACAAACATTAAAAATAATACAGGAAGATCAGTTGATTTCAGTATTATGGGGCCCAGAATTCATTCTAGCAAAATGGTAAAACACTAAAAACAAAAAAGTGGGACGCTTATATCTTACTGCTCCTATATCTTTCTTAATTTTATGATGCATAAGCAATAACAATCAAACAAAGGGATATGCACACAATATAGTGCGAAATCTTGATATGCATTACATAAATCAAAATCCACATACAATTTAATGCAGCCCATAATTTGTCCACCAATTCCCCCAAATGTTGCTGTTTCTTCGGGCAACCTCTAGCTGCCTATATAGGTTCCTCCATATGAGCACACCAGTCCATCACCGCTGGCCACATGTCCAGAGTAGGGGGTTATGTGGAAGACCAAAGTTTGGCAGTATCTCTTTTGGCAAGCAAGGTGTCTATCCCCAGCAGAGCACGGTACCCTAGGCTCCCTCCCACATCTACCAAAATTCCCAGTATCATGACCCAAGTTGAGGGCTTCCATACCCAGAGGACCGTCGATAGGATATCAAAGATCCATCGCCAATATGTTGCAAAGAGTGTGCAGGAACAAACCATGTGAAAAAATCATCTAGAATCTCAGAGCAGTGGAAACAGGTGTATGGCAGGAGTTTGCTTGCCATAAGCGTACAGGTGTAAGATAGGACTTGTGCCAGTATATCTGATAGAGACATCAAGCTGCAGATTCCTTATCTTAGAATCCTCCCCAGGCACCAGACTGGATCCGGAAATGTTTTCAGCAGTACCTCTGCATGCCAGTAGAGGGCGTTGAGTGACTTCTCCCAAATGTGACGTTAACGGAGTCAGTCATTGATTCCCTATGCGCTATACAGACCGACCGCATGTCTGCGCTAGAAGCCATTCCTGCGGGCATCATTCTCCTTCAACGTACGGAGGTAAGTATCGGCGTCAGCGATTGAAGTCACAGCGCCTCCCACCTTCATCACATGCCGCTGGTCCCCGCTCTTCTGTTGAAGTGTTGGGTATGAGTCCACCTCGCGTCTCCCCACCTATCCTGGGGCCGGGGCGTCTTTGACCCAGATGAGACAATATTCTCAATCTCTTCATTCTATTCTTGGGTCGTCACCTCCCTCTTGTGTGCCCTCAGGCCCCACGGAAGTGTACGAGGTCGTACCTATGAGTTCGCTGGCAGGATCTTCCCCGGCTTCAGGGCGGCTTCCTGTGTCTGACTCCTTAGTGATGCCGGTGCATAGCCCGGCGAGGCTCCCACCTTCGACTCCAACTTCTTGTCTGCCGACTCCAACATTGAGGCCTCGCCTTCTCGGTGTCGCCCGGCTTCGGTTATGGCGTCGGATGTGGCGCTGATGGAGCAGACCGTCTCAGACTCCTTTCCTCTGGTTTTTTCTTCTGAGGACCATGGTTGTGGAAGTACTCCTGTCTCCTTTGACATTCCTCTACTAGGAGCTTTGTGGTTCAGGCAGCTTTAGCCACCCAAAATATTGATTTTCTCCCTCCTGGCCCTTCGGAAAGAGAGGCCAGGAAATTCAACGCTTGTGGTAGGGATATGTTCTCTTCTAGCTATGCCCTGCGTTCTCTGAACATTTCTTGTGTCCTTGCCTGCTTCTCCCACGTCTGTGGGGATTCGGTGGAGCGCTTCTTGCCCTCCCTTCCAGAAGAAGCCCGGAGTGCTCTTGTTTCCCTGGTACAAGATGGGCAACAAGCTGCTACTCTTAGCATCCGCTGTGGTATGGATACCACTGAGTCTGTTGCTTGGGCTATGGCTTCCTCCATAGCTCTATCTCGGTGCCCATGGTTGCGTGCTTCCAACTTTTCGGAGGCTGTGCAAACTACTTTAATTGACATGCCTTTTGATGACGCCACCCTATTTGGTGCGCATGCCGACTCGGCTTTATGCCCATTCAGAGATGGTCATGGTGGTACGGAGTCTTAATTCTATTGTTGTACTAGGGTTGTCGTGGACAGTTTGTTTCCCCTTGTTTTGACTCTTGTCCGCCTTCGTAGGGCAGAGTACTCACTCCCTTCCAGGGTTGCGGTGTGGTGTTCCTCCTTTCTTCAGGTACTTTTCTTCTCCTTATGCTGTTAGTGACAGGTTTCGTTTCCAGCCATCTGGACGTATTTTGCTTTGCGGTCTCATGGGAGTCTGTTCTGACGGCTTCTTTTGCCGCTTGATTTTTCCTACCTGGATACTTACTCTGTGTCGGGTATTCAGTTTATGTTTTGTGGATGCTTTATAGCCTCATTCCTGTTTTCGGGGACCTTATTATGTATGGCTTGGAGGCATTTTGTGAGCTATCTATGTGCTTAGTATCTCTTATAGGGACTTCTACTTAATCTTTTCTCTGCCCCCTCCACATGGGCGACACTGGTACCACAGGCAGGCACCCTCTTGGCCTGGTTTGCTTTCGTTACGGTCTTTGGGCCTCTTCGGTGTGGACCTACTCCTTGTTCTGTTTACTCTGTGGGACACATGGATTTTCTCCTACTCATATTGTGTTACTATTGCCTCGGGTCTGGGTTCCATGTCTCCGCCTCCCTAATGCCCTTGTGGAATCAGCATCCTTTTGAGACATTATTTCAAATTGCGCCTGAGCACAGCTTTCTTGTGCAGGCCCTTTTTCTACCTTATAGTGTTCCTGATGCTGTTTATCTTCAGCAGTCTGGTGTTCTTCTATGTGTTTTTACCCTTAAGGTGTTCTACCTACCTACTTGGGGTACGGCCACTGCTGTTGCCTCCTGCAGGGGTTATCTGTGGATCCAAAAATTCATTTTCTCCGCCTTTCCAAAAATCGCCCTTTCCCTTCAGAATCAATCCTTAACTCAGGGTTGTGTCCCCAATCCTTTAAAGAGGCTGTGATAATCCCACTTCAGAAAAAACTAGGTGAGAACCCTCTGTTGCTGAAAAACTACAGACCCATCTCCCTTCTTCCCTACCTATCAAAAATCATGGAGGCACTTATGTTGCACTTTATGGTGCATTGCTCATGCTCCTTCGTAGAGGATTCTAAATAACTGGACCACCACCAAGCAGGATTCTTCCCCATTAACTCTACTGAATCAGTCATTCTATCGTTGGTAGATGACTGGAGAGAACAAGCGGATGGAGGCAGTACTCAGGCATTGGTACTGCTTGACCTCTCTGTGGCCTTTGACACAGTGGATCATGTAATTTTGGTCGACTGAATCTAGGCCGCAGGCATACGAGGGGTCACCCTCGATTGGATGAAATCCTTTCTCAAAGATCGCACTCAGTTCGCCTCTCCCCTTACAGCTCAGCTAAAGTTCATTTGAGTTGTGGGAGTACCACAGGACTCGTCCCTATCCCCACATTTTTTTAATCTTGATATTCGCCCGCTGGTACACACTCTTCAGCAAAAGAAGTCAAAAATCTACAGCTACGCTGACGATATGCAGCTAATCTTCACCATCGACGATACGTCTCAATCAAGGGAAACTTTCCAAAACAGCATATACAGAAGAGACTGTATGAACGATAATCAACTAAAACTAAACTCTGATAAAATAGAGATCGTTGTCATCAATAACAAGTTAAACCGGTGGAATCCATCTTATTGGCCGAAGGAGATTGGACTCCCCCTATACCAAAAAAAAGCTGTAGAAATTCTGGGAATCCGAATTTATGAAAATCTATTCATCGATTCACAGATAGGAGCAGTAACGTCATCATGCTTCCTTCAACTTGGGAAAATTAGGAAATTCTTCTCGATGGAAGCAATTATCCAAATAGACATTGCTCTAGTCCTATCAAGAATTGACCTTTACCTGGGACTTCCAATAGGCCTCAACCACAGACTTCAAATGGTACAAAACCAGGCAGCTAGACTGGTCTTCCAACAACCAAGCCACTGTCGCATCAAACCACTAATGAAGAAATTACACTACCTCCCGGTGGCTCAGTGGACCATCTTCAAAACAGGCTGTATTATCTACAAATCTCTCTACAACAAAAGCCCGAAGTCTATATCCTCAAGAATCCGGAGATATACCCCGAGACGCAGTCTTATATCTGCCCGCTTGAACCTTTTAACGGTTCCGAGATTTAAGCAGAAAAGGTTGGGAGGAGCAAGATTCTCAGAGCTAGGTCCCCATATTTGGAACTCACTCCCAGTTGAAATTAGACTAGAAGCTAACAATATGAGCTTCAGGAAGCAAAAGAAAACCTGGCTGTTCACACAAGCTTACTATTAATAATCTGAGCAGATGTTGCTTTCTTTACCTTAGCGGCAAGAAACGTGGTGAACGTGCGCTCTATAAGTTCGTTATAACATAACGTATGTGCCATTTCACCATGGGGTAGCTGTTGCGTCTGTTGTTCTTTCAGTTCTCTTCACCTGGGACACCAGTCCCCTCGATGGTTTGGATCCTTGTCTGGTATCCTTCTTTCACAAGAGGCTGGGTTTTCCCTTTCCTTCCTGTATCTTCCTCCCTTCACTCCCGCCTTTGTGGTGTCCCTTTTTCTTTGGGAGAGGTTACATTTCATCCCCCTTCTTTGGTGGGGGTGTTCTGTTCCTTTTTCTTGAGGCATATCCTAGCTTTCCTCATGTTTCCATGATGCGTTGGTCAGGTTTCTTACCTGTTTCCCCTTCTTCCATAAGTTAGACTATGTGTGACTGTCATAATCTACTATCTGCTGCCCTTCGTCTCTGCCAGCCCTTTGTTTTCCCTGGTGATCTTCTTCTCTTTCATGGTGGACTTTCCACATGCTGTTTACTCCTTGCTTCTCCTGCTACCGCCTTCTGGCATCCTTCCTCAGTCTGTGGCATTGGTTCTTGGACAGTTGCCCTTGTTTTCCTATTGTGGGCGATCCCTTCCACTTCCTACTCTTATGTGGCACTGTGTTGCGGTTTTCCAGCTTTGTCTTTCTGTCTCCTTCTCAGTTACTGTCGTAACCTCTTCTTTTATGACTGTAGGATGCATTATCTCTGTTCTTCCTTGGTTACTTCTGTTCTTAGATTGTCCTCCATATCTGAAAGAGACACGTTAGTGATAGATTCCTTACCTTAGAATATCCCCAGGCGTCAGGCTGGATCCGGAAAAGTTTTGCGTAGCAGTACCCTTGCGCGTCGGTAGGCGGCGTCGTGCGGCTCCGCGTCCGTCGTCGGCGTCGTGATCGCCGGGATGACGTCGCGGGCAGTACTTAGGCGCCGCCCCTGCGCGCTGACGTCAGTTCTTCTTTTTCCGCGCCAGCAAGCGCAGATCCGGGAAGAGCAGTGCCCTGGTCAATTTTTGACCATACTTTTTGGTGATTTTTTCACTGTTTTTCCAACTTTAAGGTGTCGTAGGGATGCCCGGCTTCAAGCGATGCGGCGCCTGTGCGCGGATGATGTCCGTCACCGACCCGCATTGGGAGTGTCTCTTCTGCCTCGGCCGAGGCCACGACACCAAGTCTTGTCCCGAATGCCAGGCCCTCAGCCCGAAAGCTTTGCGAGAGCGGTCTCAAAGCTCCTCGAGGCCCGGCATTCGGCTCCACGGAAGCCCCGGTCGCGTGAGAGGTCCAGGGGTCGCTCGCGGAGTGCACACCGGTCGTCGGCGTCGAAGTCTTCTTCGTCCGGTAAGTCTAAGCACAAGAAGTCCAAGAAGCATCGTCGCTCTCGGACTTCGCCTCGCCCGATCTCGCGACTCGGCTGAGGCCCCTCCCGGCACCGTCCCCGCCCCGCGGCCCCGGACTTGCCTGTGGAGTCGCCCCCGACATACCCGCCCTTCCCGGGTTCGGGGGCGGATCCGGCCAAGGTACAGGAGTTCCTGTCGGCCATGGCCCGCCTCTTCGGGCCTTCAGGCCCCTCCGGTGCGCCTTCGGGCCCCGCGGGCCCTGATGGGGTTGCTCCGGCGTCGCCGGCGGCTCCGGCCCCGGCGTCGCCCGTGCCTCCAGCCTCGATCCCGGCTTCGGCCCCGGCCTCGATCCCGGCTCCACAACCCCCACCGACGCCGGTCGACCTCACGACACCTCCGCCGGCGCCGATGTCTCCGGTGCCGTTCTCGACGCCGCCCTGGGCTCCGGGCGGCGTCGTCCCCCAGTTCCTTCCGGCTCCGGACATGGACCCGGAGCGACGTCGCTCGACGCCGGCTCCGGCGCCGATGGGACCTTGGGTCCCAAATGTCCCTCCTCCTCCTTATTTTGAACCAGAGGAGGACCAGGAGGACTGGGAGGGGTCTGATGACCCTCTGACGCGCAACTGTCAGTATGATGAGGACTGGACAGAGAGTCTAGGGGAGGCCAGTGGTCTGGATACTTCCCCTGACACTGGCATGCTGTCTCCTCCCGTGGCTACGGAGGAGGGGGCCAATTTTGGTACGGTGTTGCGTAGGGCTGCTGGGGCCTTACGTCTCCAGCTCCCTACTTTGACGGTCAAGCCTAACATCTTGACAGAGGTGCTTCAGCCGGCAGCCTCCTCTGCGGAGACTGTGCTGCCGTTTAACGACGCCCTCACTGACGTTCTTTTGGGCGCCTGGTCCAAGCCCAACACAGGGGCTCCTGTGGATCGGAACGTGTCACGACGCCATCGCCCCGCTCCGGGCGACCCCCTGTTTCTTTCTGTCCACCCCACTCCTGAGAGCTTGGTTGTCCAAGCCTCCGCTTCCCAAACCGCCTTCCCTACCGCTCCTCCGGATAGGGAATCCAAACTCCTGGATCAGTTTGGGAAGAAAGGTTTTTCTTCCTCCAGTGCTGGCTTGCGGTCCGTTAACACCGCTTGTCTTTTGGGCCGATATACCCACTCCCTGTGGGATTCGGTGGCGGATGTTTTGCCCCAGTGCCCTGAGGAGGTCCAGGCACTGCTTTCCCGCGCCATTGCGGAAGGAAGGGATGCGGCCAAATACACTATCCGTTGTGGCCTTGACACCGCCGACTCGCTGGGCAGGTCGATTGCAACGACGGTGGCGCTCCGGCGCCACGCCTGGCTGAGAACCACTGGTTTTTCAGGGGATGTCCAGAATACTCTCATGGACATGCCCTTTGATGGAGTCGGTCTTTTTGGGTCCAAAGCAGACCATGCGTTGGAGCGCTTTGAGGACTCACGGGCTACTGCCAAGTCCCTGGGCCTTTCTGCTACACGCCCTCCGCTGGCTTCTGCTTTTCGCCCCTATCGTGGCCACGGTAGGGGCGCCCCTTCACGTCCGCAGCCCAGCCACCGGCCCGCGCAGCAGGCGTCTTCGCGTGGCCGAGGACGTGGATTCCGCCGTGGCGGATCGGGCAACCAGCGTGCGGGTCAGGCCACCACCTCCAACCCGTCCGCGGCCTCCAAGCCCTCCTAGTCCCTCCTTTCAGGTGCACGGCACGCCAGTAGAGGGCAGGGTCCGCCATCACCTTCCCCACTGGCGCACCATCACCTCGGACAGGTGGGTCTTGGACATTGTCCGAAGGGGCTACTCCCTCCCCTTCGAGACCACCCCCCAGCCATGCCACCTCAATTCCACCGCATGTCAGGGGATCACTTGGTGCTTCTACAGAAGGAAGTCACGGCCCTCTTGACCAAGAGGGCCATCGAGCATGTTCCGACCCCAGAAGTAGGGCGTGGTTGCTACTCCCACTACTTTCTGGTGCCCAAAAAGGACAAGGAGGACATGCGTCCTATCTTGGACCTCCGGAACGTCAATCGCTTCCTCCGGAAGGAGAAGTTCAAGATGCTCACCCTAGCTCAGGTCTTGACTGCCCTCGACCCTGGAGACTGGTTGGTAGCGTTGGACTTGCAGGACGCGTATTTCCACATCCCCGTCCTGCCGGCCCACCGGCGTTACCTTCGGTTCACGGTAGGCCCCGAGCATTTTCAGTTCACCGTGCTCCCCTTTGGCCTTACCAGTGCCCCTCGGGTGTTCACGAAAGTGATGGCGGTGGTCGCAGCTCATCTGCGCCGGGCAGGGGTTTCAGTCTTCCCCTACCTCGACGACTGGCTGCTGAAGGCGGGCTCGTCCCAGGCAGTCGTCTCCCACCTCCAGACTACGGCCGAACTCCAGCACTCGCTGGGGTTCTCCATCAATGTGCCGAAGTCGCATCTAATTCCTTCTCCACAGCTCCTTTTCATCGGAGCAGTTCTGGACACGACGCAGTTTCGGGCCTATCCTCCCGAACGGCGAGTCCGGGATATTCAGGCTATGATTCCGATCTTTCGGCCTTTATCCTGGGTTTCGGTACGGATGACCCTGAGGCTGCTGGGCCTCATGGCCTCCTGCATCCTGCTGGTCAATCATGCCAGATGGCATATGCGGGCTCTGCAGTGGGACCTGAAGTTCCAGTGGGCGCAGCACCAGGGCAACCTGTCCGATCACGTCCAGATCTCGGAGGGGACTGCAAAACAGTTGCAGTGGTGGCTCTCGAACCGGCAATGGGTCATGGGCAGATCCCTCTCCCTTCCCCAGCCAGAGCATACAGTTGTGACGGACGCGTCCCTTCTGGGATGGGGCGGTCACATGGGAGAAGCGGAGATCAGAGGCCTCTGGTCTCCGGGCGGAGTCCCGGCTCCATATCAACCTTCTGGAGCTCCGGGCGATCCGGCTTGCACTCAAGGCATTCCTTCCCTCTGTCAAAGGGAAGGTAGTGCAGGTGTTCACAGACAACACCACCGCCATGTGGTACTGCAACAAACAGGGCGGGGTGGGGTCTTGGACCCTTTGTCAGGAGGCTCTGCGCCTCTGGACATGGCTGGAACATCAGGGCATGTTCCTGATGGTTCAACACCTGGCAGGTTCTCTGAACGCCAGGGCGGACGAACTCAGCCGCAGGTGCATGATGGATCACGAATGGCGTCTTCACTCGGAAGTGGCGCAAGGACTCTTTCTACAGTGGGGAGAGCCTTGGTTAGATCTATTCGCCACCGAAGAGAACGCGCAATGTCATCAGTTCTGCGCGTTGGAATTTCCAAGGCGGCACTCGCTCGGCGGCGCTTTTCGTCGCGAGTGGAGTTGCGGTCTGTTGTACGCCTTTCCGCCTATACCACTTCTACCCAGAGTGTTGAAGAAGATTCGGCACGACCGGGCCCAAGTCATTCTTGTGGCTCCGGACTGGGCTCGAAGAGTTTGGTATCCCGAGCTACTCAATATGAGCATAGATCCCCCGATCCGTCTGCCTCTTCGGGAGGATCTTCTGTCGCAGCAGCAGGGGACGGTCCTCCACCCGAACCTGTCCAGTCTACACCTGCTTGCGTGGAGATTGAGCGGCGGCAGTTGATTCCTTTCGACTTGCCTCCCGAAGTTTGTGATGTGATTCTGGCAGCCAGGCGTCCCTCCACTAAGGTGGTATACGCCTGCAGGTGGAACAAATTTGTGGCATGGTGCACAGCAAAGGCTGTGGATCCCCTTTCTGCCCCTCTTTCTGAGGTCCTTCTGTTCCTTCTCTCTCTGGCCCAACAGGGTTCTGCCCTGGGTACCATCAAGGGTTATCTTTGTGCTGTCTCGGCCTTCCTCAGGCTCCCTGATCAGCCCTCCCTTTTCAAGTCCCCTGTTGTTAACAGGTTCTTAAAAGGCATTACTCACCTCTTCCCTCCTGTTCCGTTTGTAATGCCTCAGTGGGACTTGAACTTGGTTCTTACCTTTTTAATGTGCGCTCCCTTTGAGCCTCTGCATAACTGTCCTCTTCGTCTTCTGACTCTGAAGACTGCCTTTCTGGTGGCCATCACCTCCGCTCGGCGGGTGAGTGAGCTCCAGGCTCTATCTTGCAAACCTCCCTTTCTGTCTGTTCATCCAGACAAGGTTGTTCTTCGGACGCGTCCGTCCTTCTTGCCAAAGGTGGTTACTGCTTTCCACATTGGGCAGACCATCACTTTGCCCACCTTCTTTCCGCCTCCGCATCCTTCCAGAGAGGAAGAGAGGCTCCACCGTCTGGACCCAAAACGTGCGCTCTCCTTCTATATCGACCGCACAAAACACTTCCGGGTGGATGACCAGCTCTTTGTTGGCTACGTGGGCGCCAAAAAGGTCGGGCGGTGCACAAGAGGACCGTCTCCCGCTGGGTTACCTTGTGCATTAAGACCTGCTATTCTTTGGCCAAGAAGGAGCCTCCTGTTGGGCTGCGTGCCCATTCCACCAGGAGCAGCGGCTGCTACCACGGCCTTGGGCCGCGGTGTTCCGCTGCCGGTTATCTGTCAGGCAGCTACGTGGGCCTCGCTGCACACGTTTACTAAGCATTACTGCCTTGACAGTCAGGTCCGGAGGGACGGCTTCTTTGGCCGTTCTGTCCTCCAGGACTTCCTTGTCTGATCTTTGTTCGCAGACCCACCACCGGGGTTGGTATTGCTGGGGTATCTATTCTAAGGTAAGGAATCTATCACTAACGTGTCTCTTTCAGATGCACAAGTTACTAACTTGTGTAACGATATATCTGTAAGAGACAGTAGTTAGTGATAGATTCCTACCGCCACCCATCCTCCCCGTTCTGCGAACTGATTTCTAGGGTTAAGGACATCCCTTTCAGGGCCCTAGTATTTTTCAGACACCTGTGTCAGCTTCTTGCATGGCTCTGCGTTCCTGGCGCGGAAAGTCGTGTACAGAACTGGCGTCAGCGCGCAGGGCGGCGCCTAAGTACTGCCCGCGACGTCATCCCGGCGATCACGACGCCGACGACGGACGCGGAGCCGCACGACGCCGCCTACCGACCGCGCAAGGGTACTGCTACGCAAAACTTTCCGGATCCAGCCTGACGCCTGGGGATATTCTAAGGTAAGGAATCTATCACTAACTACTGTCTCTTACAGATATATCGTTACACAAGTTAGTAACTTGTGCTTCTCGTCCTCTCTCTCGCCCGTGAAGGACGTAGATTACCTTCGGATGAGTGGATATAATTTTGCTGTACCCTGTATAACTTGTGTGTCTATGGGAATTCTGTTTTTATATACATATTTATCCTTCTGTACATTTGTTTGTATGTCTCTGAATGTATATACCTATCTCTTGAATGGATCTCTCGTAGATGTCTTTTACTTAAGGTATGTATTGTGTGTGTTTCGCACATATGGTAGTCTTGCCTTCTATGCTGTGTGCGTCGCTGCATTTTACCTACATCCTTCTTGGTGACCTGGTTCACTCTTCTTGGTTGTACTTCTCGGTTTCCTTCCTTCTCGTCAATGAACATCTCCGTCACATTATTACGGAGGATTCCTTGTATATCTATCAAGGTTCTCAGTATAAGAGCGGTTTCCTATCGTTCTTACTTTTCTAGTGATGCTCTTCCCCATTCATTGTTCTCTCTTACTCTTTTCTCCATCATTCCTGATTGGAGGTCCCTTTTTTCGAAATCTGTTTCTCCGGATAGTTTCCTTGACGATCGGTGGGTGTGCTTATTTGTTGTATGTGCTCCCTACAACTATGCCCGCTAGGTATGCCCCTTCCATTAGTTTGAACCTAGACTCTATGGACTATTGTCCTTGGTCGCTTTGCATCCCCCGATCGTGGGTGCATCCCTTTATGGGCTGCCTCTTTACTGGTTTTATACTGTCTCTCTTACAGTCTTGTAGCTTTCTACTCCCTACGGGCTTCCCATAGTCCTTCTTGGAGATCAGTTCTTTAGTGAGCATCTTTGCTTCACCTATCATTTTTCGGATAGTCTGGTCCCTTCTATCTTTTGGACCGGCTTCTCCTATTTGGAGATCTTTGGTTAGGTCGGTTCGCAGCCCCTCCTCCAAGGATGGTATTGCTTAGGTATCTGATTCTAAGATACGGAATCTGTTGCTAGATGTCAGATGGACAAGTTACTTACCTTCGGTAAAGATCTAGCTTCTGATTTCTTATCGACTCACCCATGCTCCTCGCTCTGTGATTTGAGGGCACTGTGCCCTCCTAGATCTCCTCCTTGCATTCTGCTACAGTACTTCAATCTCTACTTCTTGATACAAGATTTTTCCCTTTTTGGCCTAATGCTTCCTAAGACTGTTTCATCTACGTGGCTCCGCGATGTTGGCGCAGAAATGGACACAAAGAAACTGACGTCAGTGCGTCGGGGAAAGGCTTATGTGGACTCCGTTGACGTAACATTCGGGAGACTACGTTGCTATTGAATCGCTAGTTGCTCTCAGTCGGCGCGCAGAGGTACTGCTGAAACAATTCCTGATCCAGTCTGGTCCCTGGAGAGGTTTCTAAGATAAGGAATCTGCAGCTAGATCCTGTCTCTATCAGATAAGGCATTACCGAAGGTAAGTAACTTGTCCTTCAGTTGGATGAGGTGAAGTCGTGACGGGATAATAGTAATCATTGGTAGGAGTAGTTCCTTTGTGGCCAGATGGTCACCAGGGGTGGGACCACGTGGCTAATGTTTCTGTCGCAGGAGACCTGAAACTCTAATCTAGCAGCCCTCACACACCTGTTAGGGTGTCATGCTTCATCATTGGGCACTCCTTATATGGCCGGCGCTGCAATGCCTGACGGGCCTGGGGGCTCTTTATCAGAGATCTTTTGATCTGGTAACGCCGTTTAGGTGAATGCATGAAGGAGGGCTATAGGAAAAAGTGATGCGTGTGAAGTGAAGGGTATCTAAAATAGCCTCTGTTATTCCTAGAACAAGTTTAATAGTGGAAGGTTAACAGGGATAAGTAAAAACAGTATCTGAAAGAGACACGTTAGTGACAGATTCCTTACCTTAGAATATCCCCAGGCGTCAGGCTGGATCCGGAAAGTTTTTGCGTAGCAGTACCCTTGCGCGTCGGTAGGCGGCGTCGTGCGGCTCCGCGTCCGTCGTCGGCGTCGTGAATCGCCGGGATGACGTCGCGGGCAGTACTTAGGCGCCGCCCCTGCGCGCTGACGTCAGTTCTTCTTTTTCCGCGCCAGCAAGCGCAGATCCGGGAAGAGCAGTGCCATAGTCATTTTTTGACTAACTTTTTTGGTGAATTTTTTTCACTGTTTTTTTCTTCGAATCGACTTCAAGGTGTCGTAGGGATGCCCGGTTTTAAACGTTGCAGCGCCTGTGCTCGGATGATGTCCATCACAGACCCGCATCGGGAGTGTCTCTTCTGCCTCGGCCGAGGCCACGACACGGAGTCTTGTTCCGACTGCCGGGCCCTCAACCCGAAAGCTTTGCGAGAGCGGTCTCGAAAGCTCCTCGAGGCCCGGCATTCGGCTCCGCGCAAGCCCCGGTCGCGTGAGAGGTCCAGGGGTCGATCGCGGAGTCCTCACCGGTCGTCGGCATCGAAGTCTTCTTCGTCCGGTAAGTCCAAACACAAAAAGTCCAAAAGCATCGTCGCTCTAGGACTTCGCCTCGCCGGTCTCGCGACTCGGCTGAGGCCCCTCCCGGCACCGTCCCCGCGGCCCCGGACATGCCTGTGGAGTCGCCCCGCAATACCCGTCCTTCCCGGGTTCGGGGCGGATCCGCCCAAATACAGGAATTCCTGTCGGCCATGGCCCGCCTCTTCGGGCCTCAAAGTCCCTCCGGTGCGCCTTCGGGCCCCGCGGGCCCTGATGGGGTTGCTCCGGCGTCGCCAACGGCTCCGGCCCCGGCGTCGCCCGTGCCTCCAGCCTCGATCCCGGCTCCACAACCCCCATCGACGCCGGTCGACCTACCTGACACCGCCGGCGCCGATGTCTCCGGTGCCGTTCTCGGCGCCGCCTGGGGCTCCGGGCGGCGTCGTCCCCAGTTCCTTCCGGCTCCGGACATGGACCCGGACCGACGTCGGTTCCGGCGCCGATGGGACCTTGGGTCCCAAATGTCCCTCCTCCTTATTTTGAACCAGAGGAGGACCAGGAGGACTGGGAGGGGTCTGATGACCCTCTGACACAACAGTGTCAGTACGATGAGGACTGGACAGAGGGTCTAGGGGATGCCAGTGGTCTGGATACTTCCCTGACACTGGCATGCTGTCTCCTCCCGTGGCTACGGAGGAGGGAGCCAATTTGCAACGGTGTTGCGTAGGGCGGCTGGGGCCTTACGTCTCCAACTCCCTACTGTGGCGGTCAAGACTAATATCTTGACAGAGGTGCTTCAGCCGGCAGCCTCCTCTACGGAGACTGTGCTGCCGTTTAACGACGCCCTCACTGACGTTCTTTTGGGCGCCTGGTCCAAGCCCAACACAGGGGCTCCTGTGGATAGGAACGTGTCCCGACGCCATCGCCCAGCTCCGGGCGACCCCCTGTTTCTCACTGTCCACCCCACTCCTGAGAGCTTGGTTGTCCAAGCCTCCGCTTCCCAAACCGCCTTCCTACCGCCCCTCCGGATAGGGAATCCAAACGCCTGGATCAATTTGGGAAGAAGGGTTTTCTTCCTCCAGTGCTGGCTTGCGGTCCATCAACACCGCTTGTCTTTTGGGCCGATATACCCACTCCTTGTGGGATTCGGTGGCGACTGTTTTGCCCCAGTGTTCTGAGGAGGTCCAGACACTGCTTTCCGCGCCATTGCGGAAGGAAGGGATGCGGCCAAATACACGATACGATGTGGCCTTGATACCGCCGACTCGCTGGGCAGGTCTATTGCAACGACGGTGGCGCTGCGACGCCACGCCTGGCTGAGAACCACTGGTTTTCAGGGGATGTCCAGAATACTCTCATGGACATGCCCTTTGATGGAGTCGGTCTTTTGGGTCCAAAGCAGACCATGCGTTGGAGCGCTTTAAGGACTCACGGGCTACTGCCAAGTCCCTGGGCCTTTCTGCTACACGCCCTCCGCTGACTTCTGCTTTTCGCCCCTATCGTGGCCACGGAAGGGGCGCCCGTCACGTCAGCAGCCCAGCCACCGGCCCGCGCAGCAGGCGTCTTCGCGTGGCCGAGGACGTGGATTCCGCCGTGGCGGATCGGGCAACCAGCGTGCGGGTCAGGCCACCACCTCCCAGCCCGTCCGCGGCCTCCAAGCCCTCCTAATCCCTCCTTTCAGGTGCACAGCACGCCAGTAGGGGCAGGGTCCGCCATCACCTTCCCCACTGGCGTACCATCACCTCGGACAGGTGGGTCTTGGACATTGTCCGAAGGGCTACTCCCTCCTCTCGAGACCACCCCCAGCCATGCCACCTCAATTCCACCGCATGTCAGGGGATCACTTGGTACTTCTGCAGAAGGAAGTCACGGCCCTCTTGACCAAGAGGGCCATCGAGCGTGTTCCGACCCCAGAAGTAGGGCGTGGTTGCTACTCCCACTACTTTCTGGTGCCCAAAAAGGACAAGGAGGACATGCGTCCTATCTTGGACCTCCGGAGCGTAAATCGCTTCCTCCGGAAGGAGAAGTTCAAGATGCTCACCCTAGCTCAGGTCTTGACTGCCCTCGACCCTGGAGACTGGTTGGTAGCGTTGGACTTGCAGGACGCATATTTCCACATCCCCGTCCTGCCTGCCCACCGGCGTTACCTTCGGTTCACGGTAGGCCCTGAGCATTTTCAGTTCACCGTGCTCCCCTTTGGCCTTACCAGTGCCCCTCGGGTGTTCACGAAAGTGATGGCGGTGGTCGCAGCTCATCTGCGCCAGGCAAGGGTTTCAGTCTTCCCCTACCTCGACGACTGGCTGCTGAAGGCGGGCTCGTCCCAGGCAGTCGTCTCCCACCTCCAGACTACGGCCGAACTCCTGCACTCGCTGGGGTTCTCCATCAATGTGCCGAAGTCGCATCTGATTCCTTCTCCACAGCTCCTTTTCATCGGAGCAGCTCTGGACACGACGCAGTTTCGGGCCTATCCTCCCGACGGCGAGTCCGGGATATTCAGGCTATGATTCCGATCTTTCAGCCTTTATCCTGGGTTTCGGTACGGATGACCCTGAGGCTGCTGGGCCTCATGGCCTCCTGCATCCTGCTGGTCAATCATGCCAGATGGCATATGCGGGCTCTGCAGTGGGACCTGAAGTTCCAGTGGGCGCAGCACCAGGGCAACCTGTCCGATCACGTCCAGATCTCGGAGGGGACTGCAAAACAGTTGCAGTGGTGGCTCTCGAACCGGCAATGGGTCATGGGCAGATCCCTCTCCTTCCCCAGCCAGAGCATACAGTTGTGACGGACGCGTCCCTTCTGGGATGGGGCGGTCACATGGGAGAGGCGGAGATCAGAGGCCTCTGGTCTCCGGCGGAGTCCCGGCTCCATATCAACCTTCTGGAGCTCCGGGCGATCCGACTTGCACTCAAGGCATTCCTTCCCTCTGTCAAAGGGAAGGTAGTGCAGGTGTTCACAGACAACACCACCGCCATGTGGTACTGCAACAAACAGGGCGGGGTGGGGTCTTGGACCCTTTGTCAGGAGGCTCTGCGCCTCTGGACATGGCTGGAACATCAGGGCATGTTCCTGATGGTTCAACACCTGGCAGGTTCCCTGAACGCCAGGGCGGACGAACTCAGCCGCAGGTGCATGATGGATCACGAATGGCGTCTTCACTCGGAAGTGGCGCAAGGACTCTTTCTACAGTGGGGAGAGCCTTGGTCAGATCTATTCGCCACCGAAGAGAACGCGCAATGTCATCAGTTCTGCGCGTTGGAATTTCCAAGGCGGCACTCGCTCGGCGACGCTTTTCATCGCGAGTGGAGTTGCGGTCTGTTGTACGCCTTTCCGCCTTTACCACTTCTACCCAGAGTGTTGAAGAAGATTCGGCACGACCGGGCCCAAGTCATTCTTGTGGCTCCGGACTGGGCTCGAAGAGTTTGGTATCCCGAGCTACTCAATATGAGCGTAGATCCCCCGATCCGTCTGCCTCTTCGGGAGGATCTTCTGTCGCAGCAGCAGCGGACAGTCCTCCACCCGAACCTGTCCAGTCTACACCTGCTTGCGTGGAGATTGAGCGGCGGCAGTTGATTCCTTTCGACTTGCCTCCCGAAGTTTGTGATGTGATTCTGGCAGCCAGGCGTCCCTCCACTAAGGTGGTATACGCCTGCAGGTGGAACAAATTTGTGGCATGGTGCACAGCAAAGGCTGTGAATCCCCTTTCTGCCCCTCTTTCTGAGGTCCTTCTGTTCCTTCTCTCTCTGGCCCAACAGGGTTCTGCCCTGGGTACCATCAAGGGTTATCTTTGTGCTATCTCGGCCTTCCTCAGGCTCCCTGATCAGCCCTCCCTTTTCAAGTCCCCTGTTGTTAACAGGTTCTTAAAAGGCATTACTCACCTCTTCCCTCCTGTTCCGTTTGTGATGCCTCAGTGGGACTTGAACTTGGTTCTTACCTTTTTAATGTGCGCTCCCTTTGAGCCTCTACATAACTGTCCTCTTCGTCTTCTGACTCTGAAGACAGCCTTTCTGGTGGCCATCACCTCCGCTCGGCGGGTGAGTGAGCTCCAGGCTCTATCTTGCAAACCTCCCTTTCTGTCTGTTCATCCAGACAAGGTTGTTCTTCGGACGCGTCCGTCCTTCTTGCCAAAGGTGGTTACTGCTTTCCACATTGGGCAGACCATCACTTTGCCCACCTTCTTTCCGCCTCCGCATCCTTCCAGAGAGGAAGAGAGGCTCCACCGTCTGGACCCAAAACGTGCGCTCTCCTTCTATATCGACCGCACCAAACACTTCCGGGTGGATGACCAGCTCTTTGTTGGCTACGTGGGCGCCAAAAGGTCGGGCGGTGCACAAGCGAACCATCTCCCGCTGCGTTACCTTGTGCATCAAGGCCTGCCATTCTTTGGCTAAGAAGGAGCCTCCTGTTGGGCTGCGTGCCCATTCCACCAGGGCAACGGCTGCTACCACGGCTTTAGGCCGCGGTGTTCCGCTGCAGGATATCTGTCAGGCAGCTACGTGGGCCTCGCTGCACACGTTTACAAAGCATTACTGCCTTGACAGTCAGGTCCGGAGGGACGGCTTCTTTGGCCGTTCTGTCCTCCAGGACTTCCTTGTCTGATCTTTGTTCGCAGACCCACCACCGGGGTTGGTATTGCTGGGGTATCTATTCTAAGGTAAGGAATCTGTCACTAACGTGTCTCTTTCAGATGCACAAGTTACTAACTTGTGTAACGATATATCTGTAAGAGACAGTAGTTAGTGACAGATTCCTACCGCCCCACCCATCCTCCCCGTTCTGCGAACTGATTTCTAGGGTTAAGGACATCCCTTTCAGGGCCCTAGTATTTTTCAGACACCTATGTCAGCTTCTTGCATGGCTCTGCGTTCCTGGCGCGGAAAGTCGTGTACAGAACTGACGTCAGCGCGCAGGGGCGGCGTCTAAGTACTGCCCGCGACGTCATCCCGGCGATCACGACGCCGACGACGGATGCGGAGCCGCACGACGCCGCCTACCGACGCGCAAGGGTACTGCTACGCAAAAACTTTCCGGATCCAGCCTGACGCCTGGGGATATTCTAAGGTAAGGAATCTGTCACTAACTACTGTCTCTTACAGATATATCGTTACACAAGTTAGTAACTTGTGCGATGCTATCGTGAGGTGACAATGTACCAAGATAGCGGTTAACAGGGTGAGGTCAACATGTCTCGTGCCTAAAGAGCCCAGGGATTGGGCTGCACTTCATCAGGACCAAAAATAGTGACTAAACGCCCCCTTAGGGGCAAGGGACCTCCCTTCTAATAAAGGATAGTCGCTTAATGTTAGTGAAGCTGCACCAGGATGTTTGCAGCACAGTAAAACCACCTAAAGGAAAGGGAGACAAAAGGTGGACAAGCAAAAGCAACAGAAATTTAAAAGTGTGCACCAGAATCCACTGTGGACACACAAAGGTCATAAGGAACATACACTCTGGAATGGCATGATGTGCCTGCATAATTCAATGTTCAGTGACAATTGTTAGAAAAACAGGCAAACAAGGTCAGTTAAGCGCTCAAATACAGAACCACTCAATAAGCGCAGGGGGGTACCAACCAACATTGTCAGGGACTGAACCAGCAGACTAGATTTGCATAGTAAACGTGGTATGCTCTCCAGCAGGCATACTCACGTGGTATATCGTAGAGCACATTCTTGTGCAATCATAACTTACCCAGAGGTAGGTGGAAATGTGCTCCTTAGGCACAATGGAGGGTCCCGTGCAGTTGAAGGGACCCCTTCATTAGGGAGGAGAAACACACAGGCCAAGGCCATCGTTCAGAGATCATATACAGGGTTCGAAGGTAATGAATGGTAAAGCAAGAGAAGTTTAATAACAGCTCCCAAATACGTCAGCCTTGTGTGCTCCGGGTTGATATGGTTAATAGAAGTCAGTGTGAAAAACGAAAGTAAGCTTCATTGAGGTATGCTACTGTCTAGGTGCTCAACATCAAGTGCCCACTTCCTGTGGCAACATGAAATCGGAACTGGGCCCGTTCCAGTAGATGATGCCCCACGCTGAAATGGGAAATGAAATGGTAGCAAAGGAAGACATAAACATCTTTGTGAAAAATTAAGCAAGGTCCATAAGTGTCCTGGTCGCTCAGGAGGAGTAAAGCCCTCAGCCCGGTGCTCTATACCAATGCTAGTGTAGCACAGTGCCCGGGAAGAAAGGCACACCCTGCCCTGGACTTCGTGAGTTTGAATAAGCGGGATCTCGCGCTGCGATGCGTGGGTAGTGAGTGTAAGATATTTAGACAGAGTGACGGAGCACATTCCAGGTTAAAATGAAACCGGTATCGAGCCTATAGACCAGAGTACCTGAACTCTGTCATTAAAGGTAGGGAAGAGGAAGAGAGGAGACGCCATGGGAGACACTTACTTTAACAGCTTACGATACACTGCCGGCAAGCTACTCGCCTCCACAGACCTGGAACGCCGAACTGGCGTGGTGACGCCCATGAAATAAAGCTGATCACGTGATCGCGACTCAGACGGACGCAGAGTTTGCGTCTCCATTAGTGCTTGTGTCTAGTGCGGCATCCATATTTATCGGTCAGTGAAAACTATGGATATCGGGGCTAAATGCAACTGGAGAGCAAAATTGTGCAGAGATTGACCTTAAAAGCGGAGACTGTAGTGACGTATTAGACAAATGGGTATAGGGAATGGAGCTCATTGAGAGGTAGGTGAGGTTCAGTGAATTACTGGGGAGCTCGGTGTCCATCTTGGGGGAAGTAGTTCCAAGGACACTCAGTCAATGGGTGCTGAATGCTGGCACAGTGGGAGAAAGAGGGGTGGACACTACAGTTCACTGATGGGAAATGTCCTGTGTGAGAGAATGTAGGCGCAAAAGATGTAGGATGCTACAGAAAGCAAGTGTTGGAGCACTATGACATTGGTTGTTGAGCATAATGATGTCCTGTTTACGGAACGCCAAAGGGGTTGTGGGAGTTCCACCTAAGAATAGTCTCAAGGTTGTACAAGGTAAATAGGTTCAAGTTGGAGTAATAGTAGTATACATGGACTGGTTATGAGTGCTAATGGTTCAAACCTCATGGGTGCAAGTGGGAGAGGAGATCGGGTGGTACAGAGTTGCCTAGTAGGACAGTTATAATGTTCAGTTCGTGCCATGGGATCTCCTCATTTAGACCCTCTCTTTGCATGGACAGGCGGAAAATCCATCTTTGTTCCATCTCAAAGAGTTTCCTCTTATGCCATGAAGGGTTGGTTTCTAACACCGTCCAGAGTATGCCATCAGATGTGTGGTGATGGTCAATGAAGTGCCCACTCATTTAGGTTGAGTTTCTTTTGCACCGGATGTTACTCTGGTGTTCAATTATCTGGGTCGTGACTGCTCGTATGGTCATACCAATGTATCTAAGGGAGCATGGGCATTCAATGAGGTATATGCAATTTTTGGTATTGCAATTTGTGTGTGTGCGTTGGGTCCAGGTCTGGTTCTCCTTCAGTGACACTTCTCTAGAGAATTTTGTCAAATGACATGCTCTTCACTGGCCACAGGGATGGTGTCCTGTGACGAGTGCCATATTCCATAGTGGTGTTTGTGGTGGTGTGTGCTTGATAGGAGGGCGTGTGTCGACCAACATATCAAGGAAGTTACTTGTGCGTTTGAAGGCAGAACGCGGCATAGGGATGTTAAGATCGCCCGATTGCACAATCCGCCAGTGTTTCCGTATCACGTTTTGTATCCTGTTCGAGTTGGGAGTGAATGTTGTCACGCAGGTGATCAGGTCGTCTTCTTCCTTGGTCCTAGGTCCCTATAGCGCCTCTTTATTATTGTTTCTAGCCCTTTTGCGAGATTTTTTAATCACAGGTGTTGGATAGTTGCGGACTGCTAGGTTCTTGCTCGGAAGTTCGGCTTCTTTATCAAAGGTGGAGATCGAGCTGCAGTTCCTGCGCAAACGTAGAAATTGGCCAAATGGAAGATTATCCTGTAGTGCCTTAGCGTGACAGGATAACTATCTCCCTCAGAGACATGCACTCGTCTCTCCGGTCAATGACATCCAAGTGACCTACCCAGGTTTCCCATTTCCTTTGTACATTTGAGACACCCCTCCCTTCCCCAAGGGACCTAATAGGCCTTGTGCCCCCATGGGACTATATTCGGATGGCGTCACAAGGCAGTTACATTGGAACACTTGCAGGTAGCAGAAAAATTGTGATTTATGAAGATGAAAGTCTTGGTGAAGGTCTGAGAAGGATTTAATCTGTGTACCCCGCCATAAGTCTCCCAGTTTCAATACAGCAGTGTGATCCCAATCTCTGAAGCCCTTGAGAGACACTGTATTTGTTAGCCACGTTCCCTGCCACATGGAAGATTCCAGTGTAAGCCTCTTCCCCTTCAACACATATCTCCAGGCAATCAGAGCTCCTCTGATGATCTCCTCTGATGATCAGGAGCGTGCATGGAATAGGGTTCCCATACACTAGCTCCACAATCAAGTTAATGTCCAGACTAGCCACCTCTAATCGGAAGGCAGATTTGTGCCAACTCCCAGTCAGCCAGTCATTTATTACTTAAATCTGCGTGGCCCAATATTAGAGACGGACATCTGCCATGCACATGCCTCCATCATACGGAGATTGCACAAATTTCCCAGAAGCCAGCGGGGAAGTCGATGCTTCCAGAGGAAGGCGCAAACCCTTCCTGTTAGCTCCTCAAACCAAGTCATTGGGATGAGCAGTGGGTAATTTTGCGGGACACAGAGCAAACTTGGTTGTATCATCATTTTAAATAGAGCTACTCTGCCCAGGACTTTGTGTGGCAGTCTGACCCATTTACCCATTTTGCAATGTCCGTGATCGTTATAAACATTAAGGGTTTACAAGTTCAGGGCCCTGGTTAGATGAGGGTCTAGAGTTATGTGAATCCCCAAATATTGGAAGCTGAGTGTATGGATCGGGAGCACCGATTGCTAGTCGGTCATGTCTCTATCACCTTTAACGGGAATTAGGAGGGATTTGGCCCAGTTGACAGCGAGTCCGGAGGCCTCTCCATATAAAGTTATAATCTGAGTCAGTGGATGTGACGTTAGGAAGGGCTGTGAGAGGAACAGGAGAAAATCATCCGGTCCTTAGTCGCCTTAGTCAAATCTTTGCATCACAGCAAACCCACAACGTGAAAGGCAACTGCCCCCATATTTTCGAGGGAGATATAGTAGTACATCATTCATTGACTGGTAGGAAGACTGTTTAGAAAAGCTTTGCGATGTGAAAATCTGTTCAGTATAAGGGCCTGATTTAGATCTCAGCGGACGGGTTACTCCGTCACAACAATGACGGATATCCAGTCTGCTGACATAAATCCGATAGGATTTAATGGGATTTATATTTAGGTGGACTGGATATCCGTCACCGTTGTGATGGAGTAACCCGTCCGCCGAGATCTAAAGCCAGCCCTAAGTGACAAAAATGCTCAGGCAGTAAATACTATATGAGAATGCTGCTCTCAGATTATGAGAAAGAATCAGACATTTTACAACTAGGACTCTCTTTAAAGTCTTAGCGTGGGAAACTGCCTCTTGACAATGAAAAATGAGAGCTCAGATTCCCAAATTCCGATCTCGCTCAATGTTAGTCACTCTAAAAGCAGGAATATCTCTCAAAATAAACTGGAAGGTCGCCTTTCAATGCTTTTTTGAAGCGACTCAAGCCAAACACTTTCTATCCTAACCAAATCTGTGTTGTTTTTTTTTTGCTTGCGGAGTGACAATAGAAGACCTCTCCTACCATATTGCAGGATGTGTTTCTATACATCCAAAGAAGAGACTGGGACAGCAAGGGAGAGCAGATGGGGGGAGGTATCAGGGAAGGAGAAGAGGGTGGGGGAAGGGATGGGAAATCCAGAAGCAAAAAACGAGCAATAGAGTAAATTGGTTAAGATATTCAGCTCAAAAATAATATTCTGAAAGGGATCAGAAGGAATAGATTTATGTCCGACGCCTGGCACCAAACATTTTATGCCTCCAAGGAATCATACCTCGCCACTTCTGAGACCAAGCAATTTTTCTCTACTAAATATAAGTGAAACACCACAATACCTGTAAACTATGATTATGCTAGCAACATATCTTCTGCAAATAGCAAAGGTGTAACTATATTAATTTTAACAAACCATATGCAATCAAGTTTTTCTTGACTGATAAAGAAGGCTGATGGGTATTAACTAAAATTTCTCCGATACTAAAAACTTTACAGTTCTTACATTGTACGTTCCTAACACACCAGCCCTAAATTCTTTATCTGATAGAGACTTCTAGCTGCAGATTCCTTACCTTTGAATTTCCCAGGCGTCAGGCTGGATCCGGAAACGTTTGCTGAGCAATACCCCTTGCGCGTGACGGGTGGCTCCATTCGGCTACGCGTGACATCGATGGCGTCGATAGCGTCGGTTATGTCGTCGCGGTGCCTACATAGGCGCCACGCATGCGTGCGGACGTCAGTTCTTTTCTTTCCGCGTCAGTTAAGCGCCGATCCGGGAAGAGCTACCCCTCTGCCGCTTTTTGGCAAGCTTTTTTCTCGACTTTTGTCGATATTTTTGATGACTTCATGTGCGAGGGATGTCGGATAGGAAGACAGGTTTTAAACCTTCCCGCACGATGTCGGTTACCGATCCCCACCGCGTATGTCGAATTCGAAGTCGTGTTCAGACTGCCGGGCGATGGCTCCGAAGATCTTGAGCGGGCGTTGAAGTTGCTCGCAGCCCGGCAGTCGACACCGTTGAGCGAGACTCCGAGGAGGTCCCGATCCCTTTTGAAGAAGAGGAGGTCGCGGGATCGCTCACGGAGCCCTAAGTCCTCTTCCTCCCATTCGAGGTCATCTGGACACTCGGGGAAGAGGCACAAGAAGAAGAATAAGTCCAAGCGGACTTCGACTTCACCTCAACTGGCGTCCGTCGTCTAAAGAGGTAGGAGCACCGACGCTCTAGGCACGGTTCTGCGGAGCTGGAGCCAGAGTCGACTTCGCGCCTCCCTCAATTTCCGGGAGCCGGAGCGACTCCCGCTCAAATTAAAGATTTTTATGAGGCCATGCGCTGCGTATTTGAGCGGAACCACCCCGTTGGTGAGCCCTCGGGTTCGACGCCGTCGGCTTCGGCCACGGCGCCGTTGGGGCCTCAGGGATCCGATCTCGGATCCGGTTTGACACCGGTCGTACCAACGCGACCTTCCCTGGTGTCAAACCCGAAGTCGGTGCCAGTGGCGTCGCCGGCGGATGTCGGTGGCGCAAGCCTCATCCTCATCCCCGACGACACGGAGCCGGAACGGCGTTTTACGACGCCGATTCTTTATGTTGTCGCCTGAGCACTTTGTGGGCGTGCTAGGCTCAGGAGAGGAATGGGAGGAGTCTGGAGACCCTCTGGAGAACCGGTTTGGGGAACTTGGGGAAGCCAGTGGTCTGGATACTTCCCCAGACTCTGGCATGCTCTCTCCACCTACAGTGGCTACGGAGGAGGGGGCATCCTATGCTATGGTGGTTAAGAGGGCAGCTGAGGTCCTTCGACTGGAACTGCCCTCAGTGCAGGTCAGGACTAATCTCCTGACCGTAGTGCTTCAACCTGGGACTTCCACCTCTGAACCCCTTTTGCCCTTTAATGACACTTACGGACATCCTACTAGGAACTTGGTCCAAACCTAGCACAGGGGCTCCTGTGAATAGGACGATTGCACACCGCCATCGCCCAGCACTGGGCGACCCAAAGTTCCTCTGCCAACACCCCACCCCAGAAAGTTTGGTGGTGCAGGCCTCTACTTCCCAGGGCGCATTCCCTTCCGCCCCTCCGGATAGGGAATCCAAGAGACTGGACTCACTTGGGAAGAAGATGTTTTCTTCCTCCAGTCTGGCATTGCGGTCGGTGAATACCGCATGCTTATTGGGCCGTTTCTCCCACTCTCTTTGGGAGACGGTTGCGCAGGTGCTGCCACAAGTCCCGGAGGAGGCCTGGGCTGTGCTCTCCCAGGCTGTCAAGGACGGGAGAGATGCAGCAAAATTCACCATTCGGTGTGGTTTGGATACGACCGATTCGCTGGGCAGATCTATTTGAACGACAGTGGCCTTGAGGCACCACACCTGGCTTCGCACATCTGGCTTCTCGGGGGATGTCCAAGCCAATTTGATGGACATGCCTTTTGATGGAACCCGCCTTTTTGAGGAAAAGGCAGACTCGGCCCTGGTCAGGTTCAAGGACTCTCGAGCTACTGCCAGATCCTTGGGCCTCTCCTCCACTCCTCGTGGCCAGTCTTCCTTTCGCCCCTTTCGTGGCAACGGAAGGGGTTTCCAGCCGCGTCAGCCCTATCCTAGCCACCATCCCGCACAGACTGCCCAGGCCGTGCGTGGACGTGAACGCGGTACATTCCGTCCTCGGAGTTGAAGCCAGAAGTCGTCTGCCACACTGCCCCGGCAGCCGCAGCCTCCAAGCACTCCTAGGCTGATTCTCCAGGACCACACTACTCCAGTGGGTGGGAGAATTCGTCATCATCTCCCCCACTGGAGATCTATTACAACAGACAAGTGGGTGTTGCAGAACGTCCAGGAAGGCTATTCTCTTCCTTTCCTTTCTTTTACTCCAACTATTCTGCCGAGTCAGGAACGGCTGGCAGAGGATCACTGAAAGCTGCTCCAAGAGGAAGTTACAGCTCTTTTGGCCAAAGGAGCTATAGAAAGAGTTTCAGTTTCAGAAGTAGGCAGTGGCTGTTATTCCCGCTACTTTCTGATTCCGAAGAAGAACAAGGGGCTTCGGCCCATTTTGGATCTTCGGACCGTCCCTCTTCCTCAAAAAGGAGAAATTCAAAATGCTCACATTGGCTCAGGTCTTGTCTGCCTTAGACCAAGGAGACTGGATGGTGGCGTTGAACCTGCAGGATGCGTATTTTCACATTCCCATCCTGCCGGCCCCAGGCGTTACCTGCGGTTCAAGGTAGGCCACGAGCACTTTTAGTTTACTGTGCTCCCCTTCGGTCTTACCAGTGCCCCTCGGGTGTTCACCAAGGTCAATGGCGGTGGTTGCAGCTCATCTGCGCAGGTTAGGGGTTTCAGTCTTCCCCTACCTCGACGACTGGCTGTTGAAGGCGTCCTCGCCCCAGGCAGTCGTCTCCCACCTTCAGACTACGGCGGACCTCCTGCATTCGCTGGGGTTCTCTATAAATGTGCCGAAGTCGCACCTGACTCCTTCTCAGACGCTCCCTTTCATCGGAGCTGTTCTGGACACAATGCAGTTTAGGGCTTATCCTCCCAAGCAGCGAGTCCAGGATATTCAGGTTATGATTCCCATATTTCAGCCTCTATCCTGGATTTTGGTGAGGTTGACTCTGAGGCTGTTGGGCCTCATGGCCTCCGGCATCCTGTTGGTAAGACATGCGAGATGGCGTATGCGGGCTCTGCAGTGGGACTTGAAGTTCCAATGGGCACAGCATCAGGGAAATTTCACCGCCGTGGTTCAGATCTCGGAAGGAACTGCGAAGGATCTGCAGTGGTGGTTAACGAACCGAGATTGGGTCAACGGCAGACCGATCTCCCTTCCCCAACCGGATTTCACAATCGTGACGGATGCGTCACATCTGGGATGGGGCGGCCACTTGGGAGAGATGGAGATATGGGGTCACTGGTCTCCGGCGGAGACGGGGCTCCACATAAACTTGTTGGAGCTCCGAGCAATTCGCTTGGCATTGAAAGCATTTCTTCCCTCTGTCAAGGGGAAGTTGGTGCAGGTGTTCACGGACAACACCACCGCCATGTGGTACTGCAACAAGCAGGGCGGGGTGGGGTCATGGACCCTTTGTCGAGAGGCCCTGCGTCTCTGGACATGGCTGGAACAGCAGGGCATAACCCTGGTGGTTCAACACTTGGCAGGTTCTCTGAATGCCAGGGCAGACGATCTCAGCCGTCGATGCCTAGCGGCTCACGAATGGCGTCTCCAGTTGGAGGTGGCGCAAGGTCTCTTTCAGCAGTGGGAAGAACCTTGGTTAGATTTGTTCGCCTCCGAAGAGAACGCGCAATGTCAGCAGTACTGCACGCTGGAGTTTCCAAGGCGGCTATCGCTCGGCGACGTGTTTCGTCGCAAGTGGAGCTCAGGCCTGTTGTACGCCTTTCCGCCCATACCACTCCGACCCAGGGTTCTGAAGAAGATCAGGAGTGACCGGGCCCAAGTCATCCTTGTGGCGCCGGACCGGGCAAGGAGAGTCTGGTATCCAGAGCTTCTGAGCATGAGTGTCGATCCTCCGATCAGGCTGCCCCTTCGGGAGGATCTTCTGTCGCAGCAGCAGGGTAGGGTTCTCCACCCGAACCTGTCAACTCTGCGCCCATGCGTGGAGATTGAGCGGCGGCAGTTGATGGCTTTTGACCTTCCTCCCAAAGTCTATAATATTATTCTGGCGGCCAGGCGGCCCTCCATTAAGTCGATAAACGCCTGCCGTTGGCAGAAATTTGTATTATACTGTACAGAAAGGTCTATTGACCCTCTTTCTGCTCCTCTTTCTACTGTCCTTTTGTTCATTCTGACCCTTGCCCAGCAGGGCTCTGTTTTGGGAACTCTCAAGGGTTACCTTTCTGCTCTGTCTGCTTTTTTGCGGCTGCCAGACCAACCTTCTCTCTTTAAATCTCCTATTGTAAATAGATTTCTTAAAGGGCTGGTTCACTTGTTTCCACCCACGCCCTTTATTATGCCACAATGGGACCTTAATTTGGTCCTCACTTACCTAATGTGCGCTCCTTTCGAGCCTTTGCACAATTGTCCCCTCCGGCTGTTGACCATCAAAACAGCCTTCTTAGTGGCGATTACATCGGCCCGGAGGGTGAGTGAGTTGCAGGCGTTATCCAGCTCGCCTCCTTATCTTAGGTCCTTTCCGGACAAGGTGGTGCTTTGCACCAGGGCATCATTTTTACCAAAGGTTGTGTCCCCATTCCATCTGGGTCAGTCCATCACTTTGCCCACCTTCTTTCCTCCCCCACATCCCTATAAGGAAGAGGAGCGTCTCCACCGTCTGGACCCAAAAAGAGCGTTGTCGTTCTATCTAGACCGCACAAGAGAGTTCCGGGTGGATGACCAACTCTTTGTGGGGTATATGGGAGCAAAGAAGGGAAAGGCAGTGCAGAAAAGAACCATCTCTCGCTGGGTTGTTCTCTGCATTAAAATCTGTTATGCCTTGGCGAAGAAGCAGCCTCCTGAGGGATTAAGGGCCCATTCCACCAGGGGAAAAGTTGCGACTACAGCCTTGGCTCAGGGTGTCCCAGTCCAAGACATCTGTCAGGCAGCGACGTGGGCATCATTGCACACGTTCGCAAAACATTATTGCCTTGATGGTCAAGTGCGCAGGGATGGACACTTTGCCCGCTCAGTCCTGCAAGACTTTTTAGTCTAGTCCATGAGTCCGCAACCCACCGCCGGGATGGTATGGCTTGGGTATCTGATTCAAAGGTAAGGAATTTGCAGCTAGAAGTCTCTATCAGATGAACAAGTTACTTACCTTCGGTAACGCATTATCTGGTAGAGACTCTATCTAGCTGCAGATTCCTTACAGCCCCACCCATGCCTCCCCGCTTTGCGGATTGATGTTGTAGGTCTAGGGTTTCTCCCCTTTCATGGCCCTAGCTTTGCACACGTTTACGTCAGTCACTTCGTGGCTCTGCGCTTCTGGCGTGGAAAAACGACTGGCGTCCGCGCGCCTGGGTGGCGCCTATGTAGGCACCGCGACGTCATAACCGACGTCACGCGGAGCCGAATGGAGCCACCCGACGTCGGGCGCAGGGGGTATTGCTCAGCAAAAGTTTCCGGATCCAGCCTGACGCCTGGGAAATTCAAAGGTAAGGAATCTGCAGCTAGATAGTCTCTACCAGATAATGCGTTACCGAAGGTAAGTAACTTGTTCATCAACCTCACGCTTAAACTATGAAATTGCATTGAACCTATTTTTAATGACGACTTGATATGTATTTTAGATACCCAGCTAGATGGTACCAATTCCTTCCATTTTGGCTATATGACAAATACAAGTAATAACATTAATCCGATGACTAAGATGCTCAACCTGTTAGACATATGGTGCCAACAAAATCCACAAAAGGAGGGAATATACCTTTTTCCTAAACATCATCAGGACTCTTGCATTAGCTTGTTCTATGTTTACTCCTCTATTAGCTGTAGCTGTAACTGTAAATCTGAGAGTCATCATCTATTATAATCAGATCACTTGGCTTTCACTCTCACTTGGTCTGATATATACACAGCTTCCAAATTACCTATTAAATAGAGAGGTCTTTAGTATATATATGAAAAAAGAAGGTACTGAATGCATTAATGATAATCTAGGTACTGCATCTCCGCATATATATTATGGGATTGTATGGACACCTATATTTGGGGCATAGCACAACATTTGCCACTCAAGTTAAAAAAAACTTCTTTAACGGAAGAACACACCCTACAGAAAACACTACATTGTTTATACAAACTACACATTAGTCAGGTTAACAGCTAGTCTCCTCTTGCCAGCTCAACTTATCCATACGTTTCTGCTCTTAAAGGGATAATTTAAAAAAAACTTGTAACTAAAGCCAACCAAAGAGCCTATCAGATTAAATGGCAAAACCTTTAAGTAAGTGAGAAATCCAGCAAATTATTGGCATCTCCAAGTAGGAATGTTGTAATAGAATAGACACTGTTACAGACCAAAATGAGATAATTGCAGTGGTTGAGAAATACTGTACTTAATTAAATCTTAATAATCTCGCACCAACTACCTGGCAAACTTTAAACCTACCCTCAAAGAAGGAACCCGTAAATAATGGTTTAATTGGTAAATCAGCACCACTGTCAATCAAATCCCGTATGGTATTGCACACAGACCCAACAAGATTAATGTTGAAATTTTTGAAATCTTAGAAGTTATTGTATGTCCACTTTTTCATGAAGTACTTAACAAAATTAAACATTCTCATCGGAATACAGCCTCTTGGCCTGATGCTATTGTATCTTTTTTTTTCTTTTCTAAATAAAGGAAAAACACGCCAGGATTGTAGAGCCTATTAACCTATCTCTGTAATAAACTCAGACTCCAAAATGTTTGCAAAAACTGTAGCCATCAGACATTATAAGGTTCTTTCAAATCCCATGTACATGTAAATGGCTCTTCCTCCAGTATAATCTATTTAACTTGCGGTACCCGACAAAGATGCCCACTCTCTCAGCATTGTATGTTTTCTATGTGGTACCTTATATTCAGCAGATTCAGATGCAACTTCTCCCACCCCCTAATCTTAGACCTTCATTTATGATAGCAGTATACAGGGATGATGTTGCTATCTATTCCCCTATAGTTGAATTCACAGTACTAATCATAGAATACTCTGCTAAGGAATTTAGGTCTATCTCAGGTTACAAACACAATACTAACAAAATCCATATCATTTTAGCTGGAGAAGCAGAATCAGAAGACGAGTCGCTAATACTGCACGTTATGTAGGTATCATAGTTAACCCCAATTTACAACATTAGTTCATGCACAATTATTCTAAACTACTTCAAACTACTGAAAAACAACTGGAGAATTTAAAGCTTCTAACCTTATCTTTTATAAGGTGGATCGGTTTGGTTAAAATGAATAACCAAAATTTCTTTATTTTGCATAATTCAACTCTATATACCTATCTCCTATTTAAAAAAACAAATGTAGACTGTCATCTCCAAATTCATATGGCAAAACAAGATACCCCGCAGATCCCTAACAAAAACTCAAACAAATTAATACAAAAGGGGAATGTGGTCTTCCTGATTGGCGGTTGTTATTTGGCTTTTCGAAGAAACGTGCAACTCTTATACTATAACCAAGTATATTTTGGTCATTCGATTAACTGTTTGCTGAATGATTCTTTGCTGGTTAAGTCATGGAGATGTGAGTATCCCAAAACATTAAGCAGTATAGACAAGATATATGATAATATAAAATGTTACCTACATCTGCTTTATCTGGACAGTTTAACTCTGCTACTTTTAATCTGGAACTGCTGCAGTTACATTGCAATAAATATTTTCGTGGATGGCGCACACTTTGGTTTATTTCACAACCTTAATTTTAATTTTTTTATCTGCTTCAGAACAAATTTGGCTTACATAGGCACAATATTTTAAGATGTTGACAGATTCAACCCTTTCTCTTAGACAAAGTAATCCTGTTCTCTCTCACTTTGTGGGGGGTGGGGTGGAAGCTCAGTCTCATATATGCCACTTTAATTGAAGTGGGCGAAAAGTAGCCCACTTAGCTAGTCAAATCAGATGAAATATTTATCATTCTGAATAGGTTTTGTATACTTACAAAACTAGATTAAGAATTTAAGTATACCATAGTCTTTATGCACGGTCATAGCTTAGTAAGATTGAGAGGCATGAGCTTCAGATTTACTAACTGCATGAGGGGGCCTAAGAGGTGGGGAAGAGGGAGAGGAGTGTGGATTGTTAGGAATATTTAAAACACAATATTTTGCAAAAAAATTTATATTTTTTAAGACCCTCAAAACTGAGACAGGAGAGAGTGTATGTGTGTGTTTTTGTCTGTGTGTATGGACTAATCCCGGTGAAATCTGAAAGTCACCTCACCATACCCAACTGAATACACCGGTACCCAACTAATTACTAGTTAATACATTTTTGGGGGAGGTGTTACACCCCAAACACCCTCCTGAAACTACGCCCCTGTCTTTATGACTTTTTTTTCTTTTTATGCCATTCCACTCAAATAATCTAAATGGTTCTACCAACCTAAAATCTGCCCAACTGTTCCCATTCTTCATCTGATATTGTTCATGTGTTCTCAGATTGTCCCAAATGTGGGGAATTTTAGAGAGCCATCCTCCATAAACTCAGTGGTAATCTCCACTCTCAAGTTAAAGTACACTTGTATACCACACTAGTAGGCATGGACACAGAAGAGTTGATATTTTAGGCCATCACAATCACTCCAATACAAATTGTGAAAAAATGGAAGAATCTATCTCTCCCTTTGTTTAATGACTTTTGAAAGATTGTAATGAAGCCTTCGAATTGGAAAGACGAATCACTACTACATGAGTCACATTGTATTATTTGAGTTCTCTTTTATTCATTGCTTTTCAGCATTTTTTAACATCTCTGTGAAAGCTTATCACCATTGCAATCTGTCTTTTGCATTTGCTGTATTTTAAAACTCTGCGGACTAAAAATAAAATAATAAAAAGTACTCTATCTCAGAGTCCATAAACACCTCGTTGAGGTGGTTTGGCGTAGCCGACTTAGAAGATACAGGGTTAACACCTACTGAAAGCAAGAGTGGGCAACTAAACAGTCTAATTATCAAAATGGGGCCATTGCATGGAGGACAAAATAGACTTCTGCAGACTGCACTGCACAGTATACTTGGAAGCCTAAACTGGTATGATAGAATTCAGGCTTACGCTCCAGCTGTTCCCCTTATCAACCTGCCTAGACCCAGAGGATATTTAGGAGTCAGTTGGCTAAGTGGACAGACGATGGATTGGAAACGGTGGGAGATTATTGCACAAATGGCACTATCAGAATGAGGCATGAACTAATAGATGAATATCTATTGCAGGCAGAGCATTTCCTAAGGCATGAAGCAGTGAAAAATGGAAGGGTTACATTTCCAGTGGTGTTTTCCATGCTTATTTTCCAGCCCGCAACGTAAAAAAGTTAGCTGCAGAGTTCTTGATTTGGATCAGTTGTTAGCTACAAGGGCAAATGTAATGGCCTGGAAGTCCCTGCTGGTCCATGGTTAGATCATTGAACACAATCAGTAAGGAATGGGCAAAGGCAGAAAGTTTGAAAATACATAAGAGAAAGAGGATTTATGATGGATACTTCTAATTGCAGATTCCTCACCTCCTCAATATTCCCCAGCCATCAGACTTAATCATGACATTTTCAAGCAGAACCCCAACGTGCCAGTAGGTGGAGTCGTGCGGCTCTGCACCAGTGTCATTCGGCTCCATACGCAACTTGCAGAGACGCACATAAGGTCCACCTAAGCGCACTAGTGTAGGTTTCTTTCTTTCCACTCCACCAGATGTGGATCCGGTGCTACCCCATGTCTCTTTACGAGACTACTTTCTCGAAATGTAACTTTAGATAACCGTGTGTAAGGGACAGTGTCTCCTGCTTAAACCACTGGGTTCAAACCTTGTAGAGACTGTCGCAAACAAATGTTAGTTTTGGTGCTTGGGGGTTCAGATTATGACACCAATTCCTATAGCGACTGCTCATTAATGAATCTGAAGGCCATCCGTGACTGCGAGGCAAAGCTGTATGACTACGATGGTGAGTCTGTTCTCGATGCCAGTTGGAACACTTGGACTCCTTTCAGGCCCGCACTGGTGACGTCTGTATTGGCACCACAACCCACGCAAGACCTTGGAGCAGTAATGCTGATGCAAGACATTCTGTAAAACGAAGTGCAACCCTTAGTGCTCTCTGACTTCACTTAGACTTTCATCGAGACTGTGCCATGATTAAGCTGAGCCGCAGCCTTTTGCCAAAACTTAGGACCCCGACACTTTGCTCTTGCCTCAAGGAAGGGCTCAGATCATTCACAATCTTATTCTTTACAGCACTGTCTCTGATAATAATTGCAATGATGAAGGGAATGAGTTAGCTCGACCATATACTGAAGACAACTGGTATGAAAAGCTAAAAGATGCCAGTGGTTTGGATACTTCTCCAGACACTGAGTGGGTCTCTCCTCCTAGACCAGTTACTGAGAAAAGTGCCTATTTTGCAGTAGTGACACATCTAAGGTTCTTGACCTCCACTTGCCTACTATGGAGGTGAAAAACAATGTTCTTTCTGAAGTCCTCCAAACCAGACAAACCACTACTGAGCCCCTTTTGCCTTTAAATGAGACCCTCACGGACACCTTACTTGGACCATGGGCAAAGCCATGTTCTGGAGCTCTGGCAAATAAGCAGATAGCGAGGTGCCACCTCCCTGCCCCTTGTGATACGACTTTCCAGACAAAACTGCCCCCAGAAGCTTAGTGGTGCAAGCATCCGCAAGCAGGGTGAACCCAAACACCTTCCGTAGCACCCCACCAGATAGTCAAAGTGCTCCTAAACCTTTAGAAAACACAAAATTTCCTTCACCAGTCTTGCATTAAAGTCTGTCAGCCCCAGCTGCCTACTGGGCCAGTACACTCCTGCACCTTGAGACTCAACCGCTAAGGAACTACCTGCTGTGACGGAGAACTTGCGCCCCACTCTTACATAAGCCATTCAGGACAAAATTCACAATTTGCTGTGAGTTAGATGCAATTGGCACCAATGTGACTCTCGGGAGACATGCATTGATGTGGTTTGTGGGCTTCTCCAGGAATGATCTGTCTTCCCTAATGGGCATGCCTTTTAATGGCTCTCGCCTATTCGGCGAGAAAGCAGACTCAGCCCTAAAGCACTTTAAACAGCAGGGCCACAGTGTACTCCTTTAGGCTGTCTGCACAACGAGTTCATTACTCTAGCAGTTTTGCCGACTGTATGACTACAGTAGAGGCTTTCACTACCTCGAGTACTTGCGTGTGCAGCCAGCACAGGTGACCCTACAGCCTTTTCTTGGCAGAGGCACTTCCAGACAACTTGGACAGCAGGGGCAGCAAGCAGCCTAATCCTCAGGCCCCGGTTTGTTGCACCCGCAAAACCTCTTTATTGTGGCCTTCCAGACACAGCCACCCTGTCAGAGGCAGGATCCAGCCTTATCTCTCAGGGTGGCAAGCAATCGCTTCAGACAAGTGGGCCCTGCAAATTGACCGGGGTATGCCCTCCTTTTTATTTCCACTCCATCGCACCTTCCAACACTCTCAGGAACGCTGATGGAGGACAGTCTGTCTGTTTTACAGCTAGAAGTGCTGGCCCTTCTGGCCAAAGGAGCCATATAGAGGGTGCCAGCTTCAGAAGTGGGAACTGGCTGTTACTCCTGCTACTTTCTGGTGCCGAAGAATGACGCAGTCCTTGGTCCTGTTTGAGACCTTCACCTTCTCAATGCCTCAGGTCTTGCCTGCCCTTAACCCTGGAGACTGGATAATAGCGTTGGACCTGCTGGCTGCTTATTTCCACATCCCTGTCCTGCAGGCCCACAGGCACCACCTGCAGTTTACGGTGGGGCGGGAGCACTTTGAGTTCACTGTGCTCCCCTTTGGTCTCACCAGTGCCCCTCGGTGTTGACATTACTGCTGGCTATGATTGTAGTACATCTACGGAGTTGGGGGTACCAGTTTTCCCCTACCACGATGACTGGTTGTTGAAGGCCGGCTCACCCCAGACAGAGGACACCCACCTTGAGACTATAGTGAACCTCTTAACTTCCCTGGGGTTCACTGTCAATGTGCTGAAGTCGCACCTGACGTCTTCACAGATGTTCCCCTTCATTAGAGCTATTCTAGACATGGTGCAGTTTCCTGCCTTCCCCCCAGAACGGAGAGTCAAGGACATTTCCACACCGGTCCTGATGTTTCAGCCTCTGTCCTGGTTCTCAGTGAGGATGACATTGAGACTGCTGGGACTGGTGACCTCTTGCATCCTTCTGGTCAAGCATGCCAGATAGCATATGCGAGCTCCGCAGTGGGATCTAAAGTCCCAATGGGCACAGCATCAGGGAGATATCTCCGACTATGCCCAGGTTTAGGAGGAGACTCCAAATAATCTGCAGTGGTGGCTTTTGGATCTGTGATTAGGGCAGCGGCAGGCGCCTCTCCCAAGTCACCCAGAGCTAACAAAGGTGACCGATACATCACTTATGGGTTGGGGTTGCCGTTTGGGAAAAGTGGAGATCGGAGGCATCTGGTCTCCATCGGAGGGCTGGTTCCACATCATTCTCTTGGAGTTGCAGGACAATTGCTTGGCATTAAAAGCCTTCCTGTCATCCATCAAATGGAGACTGGTGGAGGGGCTTACGAACACCACCACTGCCATGTGGTACTGCAACGGACAAGGTGGGGCCATGAACCCTGTATCAAAAGGCACTACCCCTTAGGAAATGACTCTGCTAGGTAGGTCGCTCCCCCTCCGCACAGCACCGCCTGTGTGTCCTTGCCCCAGCTGCCGCTGCTGAGGAAGATCGAGGCCCTCCTCCACCCGCAGGCTACCACCTGCGCCTCATCCCTGGTGGCCAGTGGTAGGCCGTAGGTTTGGACCTCATTGTTTGCCTTTATTGTATCCTTGTTTGCCTCTATTGTTTGCCTTCTGTTCCCCCCGTTGCCCCCGTGTTTGTGAGCCCGTTTTGCCTTCTGTTCCCTTCGTTGCCCCATCACTGTGAGCCCGTTTTGCCTTCTGTTCCCCTCGTTGCCCCCATTACTGTGAGCCCGTTTTGCCTTCTGTTCCCCTCGTTGCCCCCATTACTGTGAGCCCGTTTTGCCTTCTGTTCCCTTCGTTGCCCCCATTACTGTGAGCCCGTTTTGCCTTCTGTTCCCTTCGTTGCCCCCATTACTGTGAGCCCGTTTTGCCTTCTGTTCCCCCCGTTGCCCCCGTGTTTGTGAGCCCGTTTTGCCTTCTGTTCCCTTCGTTGCCCCCATCATTGTGAGCCCGTTTTGCCTTCTGTTCCCCTCGTTGCCCCCATTACTGTGAGCCCGTTTTGCCTTCTGTTCCCCTCGTTGCCCCTGTAATTCTGTGCCCATTTTTTGCCTTCTGTTCCCTTCGTCGCCCCTCACAGCTCCCGCTCCAGCCGCTGCGTCCCCTGCTTCCCCGCCCCCCTGACCGCCCATTCGCTGCCCCTGCCCCCCGCCTCCCAGCTGCTCCTCCCTCCCACCTCCCCATATATGGCGGCCGCGCCGCTGGCGCGCCTAAGGCAAGCCCGTCTGCGCCAGAACCCCTGGTCCCCGCGCCCGCCACGACGCCTGGCTCCACTACGACTCCAGCACCCTCCACGCACTCAACACCGGACGACGATCGAGCACCTGCTTCCTGGCCGCCCCGAAGCGCACCCAAGGACCCTTCTGCTGCCGGAACTGCAGCTTCACCAGCACCCAGCCCGCCGACCAGGAACAAACCCAACCACCTCAGTTGCATTCTTCTCAACACCCGCTCCGCCCGCAAACACGCCGTTGAACTCTGGGACCTACTCGACTCAACCTCCCCTGACGTCGCATTCCTGACGGAGACCTGGCTGAACCCCTCCTCGGCACCCGACATCGCCATTGCCATCCCGGAAGGCTACAAGATCTCCCGCAGGGACCGCATCAACGGAGTAGGAGGAGGAATAGCCATCGTCCACAGGAACACTCTGAGTCTCGACCAACAACGACACCCTCAGCACCGCCGAACACCTGCACTTCCAGATCCACACCGACCCCAACACCACCCTCAGAGGAACCCTCGTCTACAGACCCCCCGGACCCCAACCACAGTTCAGCGACTCCATCGCCGACTTCGTCAGCCCTCACGCCCTCGCCTCCACGGACTACATCCTCCTCAGGGTCCTGAACTTCCACCTCGAGAACAACAACGACACCAACTCTACCACCCTGATCGACAACCTCGCCAACCTCGGACTCAGACAATTCGTCACATCTCCCACCCACTCCGCCGGCCACACGCTTGACCCTATCTTCTCCGCAAGCTCCCACGTCACCTTCAGTCACACCACCGAACTCCACTGGACCGACCATCGCTGCATCCACTTCACCTTCCAGAAAGCCACCACGCACCACCGCACCCAACAGATTCCTCGCCGCTGCTGGAGCAAAGTCACCGAAGACCAGCTAACCACCACCCTAGCCCGGCGCCCTCCCGCCGACCCCACCGACCCCGACACCGCCGCCCGCAACCTCAGACAGTGGATCGACGACTGCGCCAACACCCTCGCCCCGCTCAAGAAACCCTCCAACAGCCACACCAGCAAGAAAGCCAGCTGGTTCACTGAAGACCTCCGGGCCTCTAAGCAAACCTGCCGAAAGCTGGAGAAGAACTGGCACCGCGAACAAACACTGGACAGCTACACAGCCCACAAGAACGCCACCCGCAGACACCATCACCTCATCAGATCCGCCAAAGGGCCTCCTTCAAAGACCGCCTAGACAACAACGCACACAACAGCAAAGAGCTCTTCAACATCGTGAAGGAACTCTCCAACCCCAGCTCCAACACCAACGACATCCCACCTTCGCAAGACCTGTGCAACTCGCTGGCCACCTTCTTCCATCGCAAGATCGCTGACATCCACGACAGCTTCAACACCACGATCGCCCCGACAACCACTGAGATCTCCGCCCCCACGACCAACATCCGCACCAACCGCCTGCTCTCCTGGACCAACATAAACGACGCACGACACCATCAAGATCATGAACACCATCCACTCCGGATCTCCGTCAGACCCATGCCCACACCACATCTTCAACAAAGCCAGCACCGCCATCGCACCCCATCTCCGAAAGCGATCAACATCTCCTTCGAGACAGCAACCTTCCCGGAAAGCTGGAAGCACGCCGAGATCAACGCCTTACTCAAGAAACCCAAGGCGGACCCCAAGGACCTCAAGAACTTCCGGCCCATCTCCCTGCTCCCGTTCCCGGCGAAGGTCATCGAGAAAACCGTCAACAAACTGACCCGCTACCTCGAGGAGAATAGCATCCTGGACCCGTCCCAGTCCGGGTTTCGCAGCAACCACAGCACCGAAACTGCCCTCATCGCCGCCACCGATGACATCAGGACCCTGCTAGACAACGGAGAGACCGCGGCCCTCATCCTCCTGGACCTGTCAGCCGCCTTCGACACGGTATGCCACCACACACTACGCACACGCTCCACGACGCCGGAATCCAAGAGAAGGCCCTGGACTGGACCACCTCCTTCCTCTCCGTCCGGCAGAACACAGAGCGTCCGCCTCCCCCCCTTCCGCTCCGAGGCCACCGAGATCATCTGCGGCGTACCCCAGGGCTCATCCCTCAGCCCAACGCTGTTCAACATCTACATGGCACCACTCGCCCACGTCGCCCGACTGCACGACCTCAACATCATCTCTTACGCCGATGACACCCAGCTGATTCTCTCCCTCACCAAAGACCCCCACACCGCCAAAACCAACCTCCACGAAGGAATGAAGGCCGTCGCTGAATGGATGAGGAACAGCCGACTGAAGCTGAACTCTGACAAGACGGAGGTCCTCATCCTCGGTTCCACCCCCTCGGCCTGGGACGACTCCTGGTGGCCGACCACACTGGGAACAGCTCCAACACCCACCGACCACGCACGCAACCTGGGAGTCATCCTCGACTCCACCCTCTCCATGACTAAGCAGGTCAACGCCGTCTCTTCCTCCTGCTTCAACACCCTCCGCATGCTCCGCAAGATCTAGAAGTGGATCCCCACCGAACGAGAAGAACGGTCACCCAGGCCCTCGTCAGCAGCAGGCTGGACTACGGAAACACCCTCTACGCTGGAGCCTCGGCCAAACTCCTGAAGCGGCTGCAACGCATCCAGAACGCCTCTGCACGCCTGATCCTCGACATCCCTCGCCGCAGCTACATCACCCCTCACCTGAGAGGCCTGCACTGGCTCCCCGTCAACAAGAGGATAACCTTCAAGCTCCTCACCCACGCACACAAGGCTCTCCACAACACCGGACCTACGTACCTCAACAGACTCAGCCTCTACACCCCCGCCCGCCAGCTTTGCTCCGCCGACCTCGCCACAATCCCCCGCATCCGAAGAGCGACCCTGGCGGCAGATCCTTCTCCCACCTCGCCGCCAAAACCTGGAACACCCTCCCCATCCACCTACGGCAGACCCAAGACCTGCTGACCTTCAGAAGACTCCTCAAGACCTGGCTCTTCGAGCAGTAGCAGCACCCCCCCCCCCGCCCAGCGCCTTGAGACCCTCACGGGTATGTAGTGCTCTACAAATGCTATGATTGATTGATTGATTGGAACACTAGCGTATTTTCCTGGTGGGACACAACCTGTCGGGATCTTTGACCACCATGGCAGACAAACTCAGCCACTGATGCCTAGGGGACTACAAATGGCAGCTACACAGGGAGTTGGCGAATGGGGAGAACCTTGTTATGTGTATTGTTACAGTGCACTATCACTCTCGAGGGTATCCTGGTGCTGAGCAGGTGTGTGAGCTTAGCCTTGCCTAATGGTAGGTTTGTTAATTGAAAGCAAACACAAGGAGATTATGGACAGAGCACTGAAACTTTTCAGACACTCACCCTCAGTCACAGATCTGGGTTGAATCCACCATCGTTCTTTAGCTCAAGCCTCCACCCCAGTTCAGAACCAGCCATATGCAAATCAGTCTTGACCCTGTTCCTCATGGAAACAGTCCAGCCCGAACTGCCAAGCCAGGTCTTCCATGGTCCGGAAACGAGCATCCTGGGACCGGTTTCGGGGTAACACTCCTCATCAGCCAGGCTAGCTTAAATCAAGTGGCAAAGTGAGCAAGGGACCCACGTCTGGGCATGCCCTGCCAACATAGGGCAAACAAAGCGCAAACAAGGAGATGATGGACAGAGCGCTGAAACCTTTCAGACACTCACCCCCAGTCACAGATCTGGGATGAATCCATTATCGTTCTTTAGCTCACTTCACTACCCCAGTTCAGACCCATCCTTATGCAAATCAGTCTTGACCCTGTTCCTCATGGGAACAATCCAGCCCGAACTGCCAAGGCAGGTGTTCCCTGGACCGGAAACAAGCATCCTGGGACCGGTTTTGGGGTAACACCTCATCAGCCAGGCTAGCTTGAATCCAGTAGCAAAGTGAGCAAGGGACCCACATCTGGGCATACCCTGCCAACTGAGGGCGAACAATGCTAACACAAGGAGATGATGGACAGAGCGCTGAAACTTTTCAGACACTCACCCCCAGTCACAGATCTGGGATGAATCCATTATCGTTCTTTAGCTCACTTCACTACCCCAGTTCAGACCCAGCCGTATGCAAATCAGTCTTGACCTTGTTCCTCATGGGAACAGTCCAGCCTGAACTGTCAAGCCAGGTCTTCCCTGGACTGAAAACAAGCATCCTGACGAAGGCCAGGTCTTCAGCCTCATGTGGAACTCAGGAAGAGAGGAGAAGGCTCTGATGGGGAGTTGGAGGTCCTTCCATGCTTTAGGAGCAATGTACGAGAACGCCCACCCTCCTGATTTAGTTCTGTTTTGTGTGTCTCAATCTCTTAGCGACTGATAACAAAACACGTTGTCAGCTTTTTTGTGTGTGTTGGAGTTCTCAAGACAGCTCTCTCTCGACGACCGATTCCGCTTTGAATGGAGCTCGGGGCTTCTGTATGCCTTTCCACCTCTACCTCTCCTGTCCCAAGTTCTAAAGAAGATCAGGAACAATCTGGCCCAAGTCATCCTAGTGACACGAGATTGGGCAGTAGAGTGTGGTACCCAGAACTCCTAGGCAATGGCCATCTGACCTCTGATCAGGATGCTGCTTCAAGAGGGCCTCCTGTCACACAAACAGGGCAGAGTCCCGTATCCAGGCTACGCAATCTTCATCTCCATTCTTGGAGGTTGAATGACCGCAATTGACTTTATTCGACCTTCCTCATGAAGTAGTTGCTGTCATTCTGGCAGCCAAGTATACCTACACGAAATCAGTGTACGCCTGACTTTTGGACAAGTTTGTGGTTTGTTGCTCTGCTTAGAAGATTGACCCACTTTAAGCTAAACTATTGGAAGTGTATCGTCTCTAGCCCAGCAAGGACTTCCTTTGCCACAGTTAAAGGTAACTAGTCAGCTCTTTCAGATTTGTTTCGAGTTTGCCGGATCAGCCCTTTATTTAAATATCTGTTGTGATTAGTTTTTTAAAGGACTGTAACATCTGTTTCTACCCACTCCCTTAATCATGCCAAAGTGGGACCTGAATCTAGTTTTCACATTCCTAATGCACTGCACAGCTGTCCTTATCGGCTTCTCGTTCTCAAGACAGTTTTCCTTATCGCTGTAACATCGGTGAGATGTGTGAGTGACCTACAAGCCCTCTCTCTGAACCAGTTGTGCACAACATTCTTTTCAGACAAGCTGGTGTGGAGTACCTGAGCCTCTTTTCAACCGTAAGTGGCGAGTCCTTTTCATGTCGGTCAAAACATTACCCTCCCAGCATTCTTAACTCCACCTCACCCCTCAATCAAAGGAGGAAGAGAGACTACATACATCAGCTGGATCCCTCTCTGCATCAAAATCTGCCAGACACTGGCTAGGAAGCAGTGCCCAGAAGGCTTGCTGGCTCCTTCCACCACAGCTAAAGCTGCTCCTTCTGCATTAGCATGCAGAATGCCTGTTCTGGACATTTGACAGGCTGCTACATGGGTGGCGCTCCACGCATTCACAAAGCCATATTGTCTGGATAGCCAGGTCTGACGAGAAGGGCACTTTGCCCGTTTGGTCCTGCAGATTTTTGTGTTTGAGCCAGTTCACAGTCCCACCACCTGAGAGGTGCTGCTTGGGTATCTGTTCAAAAGGTAAATAATCTGGGGTTAGAAGAATCCATCAGAAGAACAAGGTACTTACCTTCAGTACTGCTCTTTCCAGTGGATACTCGATCCAAGCACAGATTCTTTACCAATCCACCCGCCTCTCCGGTCTGTGACCTTTTCCATCTAAAAAAGGTCCCAATTCTATACATGCCCTCATTGGTAAGGACCTATCTGCTGTAGGGCTCTGCAGCAGCCTAGGTTGAGCTCCTCCTCTCTTTTACATCCAAACTGACGTCCAATCCAAAGTTGTTTCAGCTTGCACATAATACATATAGTAAGATTTTGAGCCTAGTGTCTCGCTCTCAAATTTTTATTTTGGCCAAAGACTTTAATTGATATGGAAGCTGGCCCAAGATACATGTAGTATCTATTTTCTATGCTTTCAATGGTAATAATATAGAGTAGCACGTGCTGTACTCGTGCATCACTTTAATGTATATTTAGTGCCCTGCTTAGTCACCAAAATGAAAGACAAAATGCCTTGTTTTAAGTTGTATTTTTGAGTTTAATGTCTATTATTGTAATTGGTGGACTGAACATAGGCTTGATGGTGAAGGTAGCGGAGGTTGGAGGGGAGGAGTTGACTGAGCATGGGGGCAAGGGTGAATTTGTCAGTGCAGAAGTAAAATCAAAATACCCAGAAGCGAGTTGCCTGATAGCAGAGTGCAGGTGCCAGACCCCCACAGAAAGAAAAAAATAGTTAATAATTAAAATATAAGGCAGGGGAAACTGGGAAGGTAGCAAGGAAAGTGATGCACATGGAGTGCTAAAGGGAAGCACTAGCGTCAGCAATGGAAGTCTGCTAGTCAAAGGGATGGAATAGAAGCTTTGCAAGACAAAAGAATAGTGAGAAAAACCATGAAATAATGAGCAGGTAACTGAAATAGACAAAGCTATCAAATCATGAGGAACTGTAAAAAATAGTGTGGTCTCTGACTGGGGAGAAGGGAGTTTCACGCGAGTCTATAAAAATATCAATGCTGGAGAACTATATAGGTAATAACTTGTTTGTTCTCCAGCATGGGATCTTTAGAAGATTTGTGTGTTTGAATCAGAATAGAAAGCATTATTAATCTCAGTGAGCACAAACAGTTTTTTTTTATGGGAGTAAAAAGAGAAACAAATGTCCTTTTTCCAGTGGTTATACCTCAGCTCCAACCCACTGATATGGCAAACCAACCAACATGAATATTTCAGTGATTAAATTAACCCTAGAGTATTTTGTGTAGTGAGGGGCATGTAATAACAAAATCAGCATTATTAACAGCAGCCATAATCAAAGTAAACCTCCAATCCAAAAATTATGCAAATTTATTTTCTATTTGTGAAGCACAAACAAATGTATATTAACAGTTTAAACACATTCATTTTGTGCGAGGAAAGGGTTGTTAAAAATGTCATAAACCAGTCTTTTTTTATTATCAGTTCTCCTATTTCAAGTGCAACAGCCTTCGTGGCATAACAGCCAACACATTTTTCACAATGTTAAAGACCTGCCTTTTTGAAAGGAAGTTCAATGGCACATAGATGTTGCGATTATTATTTTTTTTCTTTTGTCTATGTTGGATACATCACTGCTGCAGTGGTATTTTGATCCTAATTAGTGACCGAAAGACACTGAAAACTGACCTAAATTAACAAACTCTAGAGAATGGTGCTTTCTGGCCCCATAGGATTAATCCTGCTACTTGAACTCTGAACAGATGGGTTTGATTCTGATTCACTAAACAGACCTGCACCTGCAGTTAGAGTTTGTAATAAAAATGTTTTCAGCAAAACGTTTCTCATTGTATATGCTTTTTGGTAGTATTAATAATGGATGAGAAAATTAAACAATTCAGAACAACGTTACATTAATTAAATGCCAAACCACAAGTTTATTTACCATAATTTTTGGTTGCTCTAATTTGAGAATCCGGGGTTTGATCACTTTTAGAATATTTTTGGAAGGAAATTCATTGGATTCTGACTATTCAAATTAATATTATTAATTATTATTTCAGTTGTGTCCTGGTCCTAATTATTAGCTGAAAGGGATTAAACACAGACCTAAATAATTAGAATATATCAAAATAAAAGAAAGTATAACCTGCATTTGAAATCATTTTAGGTGGTTTGCTAGAGCATAATTACATTTATCATATATTCGCAATGTAGAAAACTGCTATGAAGATTAGGAAGGGAGTACAGGGCAATATTAACTAGAAGACTCAGTTGATTGACTTTATTGTATCTCACAGCTTCAAAGGTATTGTGTTTTTAGAAAACAATATGTCCTTTCAATTAAATTAACAGACCCTGTTAAAGAGAAACTGGTGTACTGTACCTAAAAGAAGCGATTCACTGTGAATAGGTGATATTTTTTGTTTGATAACTAAACTTCCAAAAATGTGCTAACTTAGGTATTTGAATTCAGTGAGTAGTTTAAGTGGTTTAAGCGATGTTACTTATGCATGTAATTTTGTCTGTGTGTCTTTTGCTCGTCTAGTTGTGCTTTATTATGATGATTTTACATTGTATGTATTCTTTTGATTTACAAACTTGTGTATATGAGTGCTTTTGAAAATTTGATTTTACCTGACTTTTTTTTGTTTTTGCTCTGTGTGCCTTATGTTTTTTATGTGTTCTCTTCATAATGACCATTGATGATGAAATTGATATTTTACTTCTAAATCATCAGATACTTTCCTGAGAAAGTGAGACTTGAAAAAAGTGAAACGTGTTGGCTGTAGTATCATGAAGGCTATAGCTCTAAAATAAGAGAATTGATGTTAATATATGTTAATGAAGACTTTATGACATTTTAACCACAGTGAACTCACAAAGTAGATATGTTTAAGATATAGGCGTAAATTTGTATGCGCTACACAATTAGAACTTAAATTAGCATTTTTGGTTTGGTTCATTGTGATTTACTGTTTATAGCAACGCAGATCTTATCTGCTCCCCTTCACACAAAAGAGTTCATTGAGTTACCCAGTGAAATAGCGTTAACATAAGGCAAAATAACATACAGCAATAGCAGGCAAACACTGAGGCAAACTTCAAAATAACTGAAATTGATTAAATCAGGAAGTTACTCACTTTATTGAAAAAGATGCATGAGGACACCTGGCCAACTGCTGAGTCTCTTATTGCTTTTGTATCCAGCTGGTAATGTTTCACACCATAAAATATAATGGGTTTCCCTGTGTCCCTCAGAACATGGGTAAGTAATTGATAACCTACAGAGAGTTCTGTCAGGTGACACAATTCTTAAACAAGAATTGTGAAAAATGTTGAACAATTAACATCAGTACAGAAGGATCCCAAAAATGATCCCTTAACGGAGGGGAGCCTCTTACGATTAAGGACCTCGATTTTATATCCCCTGAAATCTACTGCAACAACTAGTTCGCTAATTTATTTTACAAGAATGAATCAAAACAGGAAGTCAGAAAAATCAACCAAAGTCCCCACAAGCCAAAAAGATATTTCTAGTTTTGTATATTTATTGTCATATACCAAGCATTGTATCCAATACAGCAACTTTCTTTATTTTTTTGTTTTTTCGATAAGCTACCCACAAACAATTATCACATATAATAAATCAAATGACATATATGTGGTGAGAATGTAAACAATCCCAGTGTACATATACACAATACATAAAACAATGAAAACATTTAGGGGTCGATTCCGATTCGGGCCGGAAATTTCTCCGACCGAGCCGGACCCGGAGAGATTTCCGACCGAATCGGACCCGTGCAGTCCGACCGAACGAGTACGATGCGTCCGTATGTTATCGGACTCGAGTCGGTCGGACTCCCATTGAAGTCAATGGGAGCCGGTCGTACAACGCGTACGCGGGCTCCCATTGACTCAATGGGTGCGAAGTCGGACAAGGGCGCCCCTACAGCGGGTACGCGGCGGCGGCGATTCGCGCCGTACACGCACAGGTAGGGGGGACCCATGGGTCCATGGGTCCCCCCTGTGTGCGACTCGCGCGGCTACGCGTACAGGGGGTCCGACACGGACCCCCAAAGTACGGCTCCGACAGCTCTTACGAGCCGGAGTGCGCGGCTCGGTCAGACTGCTACGCGGCGCGCATCGTACTTACCCGGCCGGGAACGTCTCCATTGCGCGGTGCGAGTCGAGTCCGAGCGAGTCGGTCGGAGCGGTTCGAGCCGGGAGCGAGTCGGTCGGAGCGGTCGGGACGCCCGGACGAAGTCGGTCGGCGATTTCGCATCGTACTCGCTCGGCCGGACCCGCGTACGGTTCGGTCGGGAAACAGGGCTCCGAATCGGATCCGGTAAAGCCGAATCCGATTCGGAGCCCTACCGGCCGAGATCGGAATCGGCCCCTTAATGTCTGATGTCCCAACTCCAAAGTTCACAATATCCTCTATCCTCATTTTTTTATGTTGGGATAAGTGACGCAGGACATCAGCCAATGTCGTTGATGTTTTGACACTAGGATTACGTGTTAATTACTTCACATCTTGGCGGGTCTTCCTCAGGACTACAATAGTGAACATAACGAAGGACAGCCTTCAAGAGTTGCAATTCAAACAAAAGACACACAATCAATAAGTGTCCCACCAAAGGATTATCATCAGTGTATGTATAAAGACATCCTCGACCCCAGCCGGGTTTCACTTAGAATTATTTCACAATTCTTTACAATTTGTTTCCGTGATCAACAATACCGGTATAAATATCGAGATGGAGCTTGCCCTCAGCATTCCATCGTCAGTGTCAGAGATCCGGCTGGGGTCGAGGATGTCTTTATACATATACTGATGATAAACCTGCATTTGCCCCCACCCATCCCCGTCCCCTGCCTTGGAATGCAGCCACTGACCCCTGTTGTTCTCACTGTTTGAAGACCTCTGCTCAAGACTGACACCGGATGCAGTGCCTTTTCCACTAGTCAGAAGGACTCAAGTTTGAACCAGGCTATTGCTGCAGTTAGGAAGAAGGACTAGCTGGGAAACCCCAAGGTATTCAGGAGCTGTGCCAATATGTTCAGGGGCGCAGGATTGTGGAAGACACGCTGACCCTTTTTTCAGGACAGAATGTCCTCCTGCATCCCCATCGGATTGTGGAGGAACATCTGACGAATCTTGCTAAGAAAGTACTGAGGTTATGAAAATCAGCCTGCAAGGTTTCCTCTTGATCTTGCAAATCACTCACTATCCATGAGATTGAAAATACTTGTGCTTTAGACCTAGTGTACCAATGCTCCTTGTGAAGAACCAGCCTTTCTTGTTCACTGGTGTTGCAAAAGGATCCATAGATGGGTGGCCCCAGTGCCCAAGGTCATGTCCACCAACTTCTGGTTGAGTTCTTTTCATGAATGATACTCTGCATTCTGATGAGGGCATCTGTTCATGTATTGGTGAGCTCCACCAAATGTTTCTTTGTTAGTGAATGCTGTGCTTTATCACCCATTTTCAAAGATACTGTGATACCTCCAAGAGTGCAGGAAATGTTGTGCCTTCCTCCTTGTCTAGATAGAACAGGATAGTTGTGTCATCTGTCCTTGCTTACAAGTACTTAGGAGCTGACCAGTCTTTGAAGGAACAACTGCAGCCCTCTTCTCACAGCTTTGCTCCCCAAGATATTGATGTGGAGCAGACTGTCCACCTGTGATCAGTGCTGCCTTGCCTCTACATCTGCCGATTAGCACCTCAGCCTTCCAGTGACGCATTAGGTGCCATACCATAACAAGTCATTTACAACTGGAAATGCTTGCCTACCACAGTGCTGGATTCAACTCTCCATCATAAAAATGAAATCTTGATGCTTTGTATCACCTGGATCTGACCCTCAAAAGATCTGGATATTTCATGCCACTGGGTGCCTAACTCCTTTAGGGAATGCATGTGGGAATGCATGAAGACATGCCCAATATCGACTTAAATGTGCAGACTCAAACAATCATTTGCTTTTGAATTTGTTGTATGCCTTCCTTGCAGTACTGTCTAGAATAGCAACCAGGAACTGGATAGATTTGGAGGCTTTGAGATGAGACTTGTTTGCATTGAGCAAAATGCCTAATGACTCAGAGTTCTAGGCACACCTCTTTTGATGACTGGGCCGTGCCAAAGGGACTTTCTCTCAATTAGCTGGTCATCCAGGGATGGAAAACTCTAGAGGCCTTGTCTTCTCGGGGAAGCTGCCGTATAGGACCCAGATTTCATAACATCTCTTGGTGCAGACGTGAAGCAGAAAGGCAACACCTTGAGCTGATGAAGGCACCCTGTTACTTCGAATCACAAGTATGGTGTATGGGGATTTGGAAATATGCATCCTCGAAATTCACTTTCACCAATGTCATCTACACTCCCTCCTGGAGCAGCTGCAGAACCTCCAGCAGTGTGACTATCCTGAAGAATTGCTTGTAGGTACTTGTTGAGCTCCCAAGGATCCAGTACGAGACTTCACTCTTCTGATTTCTTTCGTACTAGCAAGAACCTGGACTAAAAGCCTGTTTTGAGTGAGATTTGAAGATAGGTTCTGGAGCCCCCTTGCTGATCATGGTGAGTGTCTCCATAATCAGTTGCTGGTGAATTATTTTTCACTGTGGGACAGGTGGAAGTTTAAGTAATGTTTGTTGATTACTGGTAAAAGGGCGAAATCCTACCTCCATCCTACCTCCATCTTGGCTTGGAGGGTATTTGGAAGAGGAGGAATAGAAGAGGCCTGCAGGTTGTCATTATCTATGTGATGGTTACTGTTTGTATTCGCTGTAACCTTTTTTGCGGGCCTGTTGCCTGAAGTAAAATGAAGGAATGCAGTATTAAGGTAGAATGCTGGAATTATGCTATTTGAAAAAGGAGTGCCTGCTGCTGTTAAGAAACACTGTGTTTGAAAACCTTCTCTGTGAGAAAATAACTACTCCATCTGGCATCCCTAAAGGACATCTATCTTCTATATTGACGCAGAGACCGGGACAAATCCATGTCAGATTTAATAGTAAATGTTTCAACCACATGCCAGCTAAATAGGTTTTCCTTGTCAAGTGCGAAGGTTTCCAAAGTCCTTTCAAACAATGAGTAGTGTTATCAGGTGGAGAGTCTCCATGCAGAGGCAGAGATTCTGCAGTTATTGGTACAGTCCCACTCATTTCAATAGCCTTGGCAGTGCCCCAGAGCTGCTGCTTTTCATCCTCATCTGCTGTATGTGTTCGCCTGTGGAGGATGCAGTAGCAATCTTACAGACACTATGGGAGGAGGCGGTGGTTGCAGAGGCAGCATCTGTACTAGCGGAGTTGTAGGCTTCAAAGGCTTTGTTGAGCCAGGTTAGGCTGGGTGTTGAGACAGACTATCGATTTGGAAATATTGTGATTCAGAAATATTGACAGCAAGAATATCGTGGTCAAAAATATCGAATTTAAGGTAAGAAATATTGTTTAAAAAAATATAGAAGTCATTAATATTGTTTGCAAAAATATGGTTGTTTAAAATATCGATTTTTTTATTAGTGTTATGTATTTGTTTATATTTTAAATGAATGTGATGTATTTTTTTTGTATAAGTATTGTTTATGTTTTTAATATATGTTAAATCTTTAGTAGTTATCAATTTTAATTAAATTTTGCCTTTTTTTTGTTCCAGAGCGGGTTGTGGGTTTATAGGGGAATAGGGTGGGAAGTAATTTAATTATAATAAATGAATGATTATTTTTTATTTATTTAATTTAGATTTTATAGTGTTAATTGTGGGAAGTAATTTATTTGTAATTCATTATTAATTGGTTAATTAATATTTAATTGATTATTAATTATGTAATGTTTTTAGGTGCTGGTTGTGGGGTTCATAGGGGTAAAGGGTGGGAAGTAATTTCTTTTTGATTAATTAATAATTAGTTAATTTATATTAATTAATTGATAAAAAATTAATTATGGAAATTGTGTAATTAATTTTAGGTGCGGGTTGTGGGGTTTATAGGGGTAAAGGGTGGGAAGTAATTTATGTTTAATTAATAATTGGTTGATCATTAATGTGTGGGGGTTTTACTTTTTAGGGGTAAAGGGTGGGGAGTAAATTAATTGTACTTACTTTATAATTAGTTTTTATATACTATTAGTTTTTTAATTGAAAATAAGTTTTAATTGTGTAATTAATTTTTTTACAGTTTAATTTTACCAGTGGTTTGTGGGGATTATAGGGGTAAAGTGTGGGAAGTTTATTGATTTTTATGAGTTTCAATTTGTTTTTTAATTAATAATATTTCTTTAATTGGTAATTGGTAATTATGCAATCCCTCTGTTTCATATATGATGATTCTTATCAATGTGGTTTTATTTAAAAATTGAAAATATAATGTCACTGTGGATCATTTTGTTAGTACAAATTCCCTCTTTCACAATGGATGATTAGAGTTTTGAAAGGTGATCAAAACAAGTTAACAATATAAGAAGTGTGAACATCCAGGCACTGGTGGCATGATGTGGAGCACTCGAGTTCTTAGGTGAAGGGAATGATAGTGGAATACTGTATTTTAACGGATGGTTTATGATATATCTTGATTTGTAGCCCTGATGAAGTCAGAGATGTTTACTCATCATTCTGACGAAACAGGTGTCGGCTTCTGAAGATTGTTGAAATGGAGAGAAAATAAATGGAGAGAAAATAACAAAATAAAGCTGCAAAGAAGAAATCTTTGGATACTTTGATTCTTTAATTGTGTTGGTTGCTTGGGACATTAGGTTCATTATGAAATGCTGGGGATTCCCAGTTGTTGCAAGAGTGCAGGTGGCCGCTCTTTCCCTTTGAGCACCAATTTTGAATTGTGTCTACTACTTTGGGGAACACTCGAAGGTTTGCGCTAGTGCCAAACCCAGCCACAGAATACATTGCATGTTAATTATGTAAGTACATTATTTTATAAAATTTAGATGTGGGTTGTGAATTGTGTGGTGTTATAGGGTAGAAAATAAAAAAGTAAATTTATGTAATTAATATTTTTGATTCTAAATTTCTAATTAAAAATATTCATTTTGAAAATTATTTTTATTTTATTTAATATATTTGTAGGTATTTGTCATATGCATTTAACATATGTTTGTTTTAAAATTTGTCATATTAAATATATTTGTATTTTAATTTTTAATATATTTATATTTTTTTATTGATTTTGTTTTTTAAATATTTTGTTAATATTTTGTTTGTTTTTACTTTTGAACTGACTGGAGTGAGAATATTAATTGTTACCCCTTTGCAATCCCACACTTTCCCTACTGTTGCACTCACTGGTGTGGGAATAGTAAGTTTTACCTCTCCGCTATCCAACACTTTCCCTACTGTTGCACTCACTGGAGTGGGAATAGTAAGTTTTACCCCTCCGCTATCCAACCCTTTCCCTACTGTTGCACTCATTGGAGTGGGAATAGTAAATTTTACCCTTATGCAATCCAACACTTTCCCTACTGTTGCACTGACTGGAGTGGTAAATTTAAGTTTAAAGATTTTTAAATAGTTTAATGTTTTAATTTATAATAGAATCGATATTTTTTAATAGATTTTATGTTATTGATATAAATATATATATATATATATACATTATATATATATGTGTATATTTTTATATAATTTTAAAATTATAAAATAAATTAAAATTAATAGTTTGTTTTAAAGTAAATATATATATAATGTATGTTTACATTTTTATCACGTTTTGTTATATTTGTTAAAATGTATATTAAATCCACTTTATTTTTTAAAATTAATTTTATTATTTAATATATTTAATATTTATTATTTTATATATATATATATAAAAATCGATATTTTGTCCAACTATATTTTTAACATCGATATTTCCCCCCGATATTTTTGTACTTACCCGTTTAAGTATAGGGAGTCGATATTTTTGCATTCTATATTTTTTCATCGATATTTTTTTCTTCTTTATTTTTTACATCGATATTCTGTCAGTGAACCGTTAGGCTGATGAGAACCATGCATAACAATCCACCTTAAATGTGCTTGAAGTCGATAATTAGATACTCCACATTGGCTGGTCTTTGTAAGGCCCTAATGGGGTTGATCATATCCCCAGCAAATTTCCGCTGTGCTGAAGCAGCCAGATTGTTGCAGATGCTGTTGAAGAGCTGGTGATTCATTCTCAGTATCAGAGTGTTTGGAGGATGCAGACAGACTTTTGCTGGTAATGTATCCTGTGGTAGCATGATTAATGATGCTGCGATGGCCGAATTCAGATGAATGGTTTCAACCTGTCAGCTTAAGGTCATCAACGACAGTGATGTTAATGTCAGGCACATAGTCTGCAGTAACACTGTTGACAGCAAAGATGTTGACTGTGTTGTAGATTGGAGACCCATTATCAGTACACCAATAATTCATCAGTGGTAAAGGTGCATATGATGGCTGCCCTGCTGACTGGGCAGCGAAGACACTGGCTGGTGTCTGGCATGCTGATGGAGCACTGGATCGGTGGAAATGGAAGCGGTTGTTGGCAGCTAAAGAGTCAATTACATTGTCAACTGTCAGATCCTTTTGGAAGGGCCTCAAGACAGAAGAGGGGCTTTTTGGGCCCAAGTTTGGCCCTTGAGTTGGTTTGCCGCTGAGATGTGTGGTACTATGGCTTTGCAAACTGGGCCAATTACAGCCCTTTGCAATTTGACTCTGTGGGGGACAAAAGCTCAGAACTCTGCAGTAAATCAAAAGGCACAATAATGTATTGTCCAGCCTAGAGCTTATCATGTTAGAAAAAGTTTTTCATTTCATAGCCGATTGGAATACTACACTATTCAATAATCATCTCTATTACAGGGTTGTAATCTCCAGTATGGTGCTACACCCCCACTTGATATCTTATCCCTATCTCTAATATCTACTGTCCTCCAGGATGATGCAGGTATAGGCATTCATTAGGCACAGGTGGAGATCACATATTTTTCCCCCACAGGTTAGCTGCGCAGCTTAGTTCAATAGTTCACTCCCCAGATGTTCACTTGGGCACAACGTTTTAAGTCCTCAAGCTAAATACCTTTGTGTGATTGAAGTTATTTGTTACATTCACAAGCTAAGTCCTTCTTTACCTACTCGATGGTTGTTGCAGAACTAGTGGTGTGACAGATGCCGCTCACATTTCTGCTTTTCGAAGCAGCAGTGTCTCACTCTGGGAACCGCATCAGCAGTCTCCCTATGGAACGGGAATCGCTGGATGGAGTAATTGTGGCAGGTCCTGCGCAGCAGCCTAACATATTTGATAGTTGCAGCTTTCTGGACCATCAGTAGATTGGTACTCTGGCAGGGCAGTTGCAGCCTCCTTGCTGATTCATCAGGGTGATGTGTCTTCAGCAGTTGCAGCCTTCCAGGACGATGAAGGTCCTGCTTCAGCAGAGTCACGATTCCTTTTCACTGAGGAAATTACACTGTGGTGTTTATAGTTTCAAAGCTGTGGCACAGTTCAGGCGAAAACAACTCTGAGGGAGCAGAGGACTCCCTCACGGCACAGGTCGCTCCTGTATAGTCTTTTTTCTCTAGGCGGTTTCAAGCCAGGAACACGCTGGGTTTAACTCAGCAGTCTCTTCTCCTGCAGAGGTAGGCACTCTTCTCCCCTATCTCAGCAGGCCATGCAATATTCTAGGCACTAGGTAGACCTTCATCAAAAAGAGCAGACTTCCGGTGATTTTCCCTCACCTCTGGGAGACTGCTGACATGCGGACACCAGCCCTGGTCACACAGTATTCCTTCAGTCACTTTGTGGATCACTTCCTTCCTTGGTCATGAAGAACTTGAAACTGGAACAAAGTGGGTGGTTTGGGCCCCACTTTTAGAACATTTTCCAGATTAGTTCGTGGATTCACTGTTTAGAACCAGTTTAGGGTGGTTCTCTTTCAAATGCAGTTTTTTGGCTATTCTCCTGACAGTGTTTGTGCAAAGTGATGGCTCTCATGGTAGGTAGCAGTACTCCACGCAGAAGTATCCAAAACAAGGTCACAATAGAATGTGAGATATCTGCTCCAGACTGTCACCAGCCTCGCTGAAACAGTAATCAGGGACAGACAAAAGGGCATGCCCTGCCTAGAAACCTTCTCATCTTGAACAACATAAAATGCAGTCCCATCCCTCACCCTATCTACAAAATGAGAGTGCTCAGGGAGAACTAATCAGCAGCCCTTTGTGAACCAGGTCCTCATTGAATTTCTAAACACAGCTCTGTCTCCATCGGCTTCACTTCTGTGTCTTACTCTCTAGCTAGGGAAGTGAACTCAGTGTACTTTCAAAGTCTGGTAAAGCTATGTCCGTCCTCCATCGTATGTAATGCTAAACCAGAGGCATCCAAAAGTGACCCCTGATGAGTTCTCATGTGAAAGCAATCTTTGAAATTATTGCAAAAAATAAAGACGTGTAGTAACGTGTGCAAAGCAGCAGGCAAGCTGAAACGTGCTCATGCTAAGTTAGTGAAAAACGACAATGTCCTTATGGACCACGTGACACTGGAGAATAAGTGAAAAGCCTGTATGCATCTGAAGTTGAGTTGCAGACTGACTGGAGCACATACATTTAGCAACTGTCATTAAGGGTGGGACTGGACAGAAAGTTGTGGAAGCTGTTGGAGAATAGAGTAATTTTAAAGCTGGAAACAATCATGAAAGGCAAGAGGAGTTGGGAAAGGTGTGATGAACAAGAATCCAGGACATAAACTTTGTAAACCCTTACAAAGGAGACAAATGTAGTTGGTGACCATACTAAGGGATGAACGTTGAGTGAATAACAATCAGAGTTAACCCATGAAAATCTTGGACTTGCAATCATTGAAGAAAATAGCACGACATAGCAGGTTTATCCATTCTGTTGAAAGCTTCCAGAAGCATGTGAAGATATGAGTTTAAGACACTGTAAAATACTATGAAGTTCGCAATGGAAAATATATGAGAATGGAAAGTTAAGAAAAGAAGAAAGTTGGTCGTTCTGACATTTGAAGTGAATGATAAGAAATAGGATGCTGGTCATTGGAGATCAAAAGCAGAGTAAAGAATAAATCAAATTTATAAGATGAAATATATCAACTTGTAGAGCAAATTGGATTGAGCAAGACAGGATGGGTAGGCAGAAGAAGAGATGAAGAGGGCAATTTTTGGTGTGGAACTGTGATACAAGAGAAGTTGCAATGGAGGGTGACTTCACAGTGCAGTCCTGCCAAGTACCACACACCAAGGGTTAGACTAACGCATTTTAGTTCTGGTGTCCGCATCACCGCACTAACATGCATTAGTCACGCATACTGAGCCCCTAAAATACTGTCGGGATCATAAGGCACTTCAAAAGCTTTAACCAATGTGCTTTGCTTAATCTATGCACTGCAGCTGTCAGCGATCAGCTCTGCCTGTCGGCAACAGTTTAGGACTTGTTCATATGGTGACGCAAAATTCAGTTTAGGATACATTGTATCCGTAGATATGCTGCCGGATCTTCCGTGGGTGTGCAGGGTAAATTAACAAATGTTATGTTATGTTATTTATATTTATAAAGTGCAACGGTTACCCTGGGGTGTCCTGGCAATAATTGCTACTATCGAATTATAGTATGACATAGAAACCTACATGCTAAAAAGCCATGTTTTTTAGTGCCTTTCTAAACGACATTAAATCAGAGGCGGCTCTAAAGTGGAAGGGGAGTTCATTCCAGGCCCTTTCGGTGCAGGTGACAAAACCTCTCCCTCCCCAGTTGACTTTCTTAACGGGGGGTACTGTCACCATCTTTGCTCCTAAGGAGCGTAGAGTTCTGTTAGGAACATACCATTTAAATCGATGTTTGAGATGGTCTGGTCCCATTCCATGGAGGGCTTTAAAAACGGTGCATAGGGATTTGAATCGCACCCATTGTCTAACTGGCAGCCAGTGCATCCTTTTAATTTCTTTGGTAACTGATACGAATTTTGGCGTGCCAGTAAGCAGCCTTGCTGCTGCTTTTTGCAGTAGTTGGAGTATATTTAAGTGTTGCTTTTAAATGTTCAGGTAAAGGCCATTACAATAGTCCAACCTTGATAGAATAAGAGATGTTATTACAATATGTTGGCTCTCCTCCGGTAGAAAAGGCATTATTTTTTTAATCATTCTGGGGGACTGGAAGGTGGCTGATGTAACGGCGTTTACCTGATCCCCAAAAAGTAAGCTTGTCATCCACCAAAACTCCCAGATTTTTTGCTTTCCTAGTAGGCATTGGAAGGGTGCCCAATTCTTCTGGTCACCATCCAGAGGCCCAGAAATTGGCATTATTTCCAAAAATTATGACCTCAGTTTTGCTTGAATTTAGTTTCAAGCAATTCTGTGTCATCCACATCTTGACTGATTTCATACAGTCATGAAACCTCTTGCCCTTCTCTGATACGTGGCCTGGAAGCAGAGAGACCCCAATTTGCGTGTCATCCGCGTATGAGGTTAGATGAAAGCCGAATGATCTAATCAGCAGGGCCAAGGAAGAGACATACACATTAAAAAGAGTGGGACTGAGGGATGACCCCTGCGCCACCCCGCAGGGTAAGGAAAAAGGTTTAGAATGATTTTTGTCCAAGGCAACTATTTGTGTTCTATCCGTCAGAAAGGATTTCAGTAGCCTCCAAGCCTTGCCCTGAATCCCGCAGGCCGACAGACGGTCCATAAGGAGATCATGATGGACCGTATTGAAGGCCGCAGAGAGATCCAGCATGATTAGCGCTGCCTTGCCTCCCAAATCCAGGGCTTCCCTTATTTCTTCGGTGGATTTGATAAGGGCCGCCTCCGTACTGTGGCCGTCCCTAAAGCCATATTGAGTGGGATCTAAGATGTGATTTTCCTGAAGGAAAGCACTAAGCTGTATATTCATGGCAAATTAACTGGAAGCGCCGAGTCCAGCCTCTGAGAGGACGCATGGAGCAAAGAGGCCTCCATACTGTGCTGATCGGGAGGTGCACAACTGACACAGGGGCAGGCGACGATCAACACCACAATCCGATCGGACGGACCTGCCAGTGCACTGGTTAGCTATTAGCGGTGAGCGAGCAGGCGGAGTTGTACATGTTCTGGTGTGAATAATCCAAAGTGGACCAGTTACAATTGCTTCTATTTGATTCAGCTGTGCACTCTCTAGTCTTGGATATCATTTATATCCATTGAAAAGAAAAACAAGATCAATTCTACTGGGTAAACAAAAATACCAGCAATCTGAATTCAGTCACTGAGGCCAGAGGGCTGCTGCCATTTTATGTGCTTGTAAATTCTCCACTTATAAGACTAATTTTACATGCAACAACTTTTAATCACATGTGTTTGTAGACCTGTTAGGTTTGGTGCACCTGATTTCATTTCTGATTTCCTTAATATTACACCAAACCTATCCTTGCTTACAGCAAGTGCAAACTAACTCAGTAATTGGAAAATACTTAGAGTAGAGAAAGTGGTGAGAGGCAGCTTTCTTTTTCCTTGCCTGTCCCCACAATGTCCCCTGGAGGGTAGGTGAGGCAGGTCAAAGTGTAGACTGATTTTTTTTTTGTCTGTTTCTGGCCTGTTGGGTCTGGTATACTGAGTTTTACTGTTGAGTGTCATGATATCGCAAACCTTGTGTTGCAGCAATCATAAATGCAGGCTTCCATACCTTGACAAATGCCTATGTAGCACGTCTTTACAAATTCAAAACTGCCCTGAGTTGCAAATGCGTGCCTCTCTTTTATCTGTTGTGATTTGCCAATGTCGGCACTTTTATTTTGGTGTCCCGCTCTGGTCTGGCTGACAGACACAGGTGAGCTTCCTGACAGCTCAGGACTAGACAGTCAACAGATCTTCTGCTTACATAAACTAGCATTACCTGCTGCTGCTGCAGCCTGGAAGTCCCTCTGCACATCCCAGGCGACAAACTTAGAAGACCTTCAGTTCACACTCCCTAGGCACTTCTGGTGGCACAGTCTAGTCGGTGAGTCAAGCACTCTATCTGAACTGAACTTCACTCGTGTGTGCAGCATGTGCTTTAACCTACTAGGCTGGCCTTTCAGTTTTAGTTATATGGTTCTGAAAACCAGAGGCAAATTGTTCTTAATTTCATTAAATTTTGAGACACTCTTGTCTCTACAACTTACTCAGTTCCTATTGAATAGTGTTGATCCATGATTGATGTCTTGTCAGCCTGAGCTTATGCCTTCACAAGCCCACTGTGAACTTCCCCCTGGTGTGTCTTAATTGCAATAAATGATGGTGTTACAATTGTTTCATAGTACAGTCATTTTAGAAAGAGGCTGTAGGTAACTGACCTTCCATTTTGGGAGTTTTGCATTTATTTCAAGATATTTTTAGAGCTTCTCATTGCTCAAAATGCTGTAATTTTTTATATTTAACTTTCAATGCACTTTATTTCTTGGTTTTACTTGTGAGAAAGTGTCACTCTAAGTGTCACACATATGGCAGTTCAGAGTAGGGCTGTCCGTTCGCACCCAATCCAAAATCAAAGGAGAAGCCAAGGTACATGCTATGGAGCCCCAGAGCCACCTGTCCAACTCTCCCCCAGGAGACCGGTAGACCCCGTCTCAAGGATACAGCACCTCAGTGTTTTTGGGGGGGCGGGGAAGGTGGGGGCGGGAGGGGCGCATCTTCCACAGCAGTCATCCAGGGCCCGGTACCACCTCCGCGCCCACCGACTAGCTGGGGGGTGGGGGCGGCCCGGCAATCCCCCAGGCCATCAGCTGAATCAGTCGTGGTGGCCCTGCGAGGTCTCCCAGTCCCGGTCGCCACTCCCCAGCTCACCTCTCCAGCACTACCTCAGGAGGACGTGTCACCCGGCAACACCTCGGCACAGCGGACAGCTCCCCGTAGGACCAGAGAAAGACGCAGGCCGCGCACTCGGCAGAAACGCCCCAGGCCCCGCTGCCAGTAGCCAGTCGGGGTCGAGGAGCGCCGCACACCACACTCGCTCCTTCGCAGCCAACTCAGGGTCCGGGAGGCCGCCCAGCCGCTGGTTGCTGCCTCGCTCCACTGAACAGGTAAGCCGCCCAGTCTGTCAGTATTCATAGGACCACCCAGGGACAGTTGTCAGCAGCTCCGATGCGCTATTTGGGCAGCACTAGGCACACTCGATCCATTGCCGCCCTCTGTTAATACATCTCTCTGGCAATGTCGATTTATTTTGAAGGATAGTGGTGACGGCTTCGGAAGCTTGCCTATACAGCGGCCATCTTGATGGCAGGCAAGCAGACTTGTTTAATGTTTAATATCATGGTTACACATTTGTTTTAAAGTACGATCAGGTTAAAAGGGCACTAGGTCAGTGCCCTTCCATTTCTGGTGCTTTGCTTGCAGCAGTTTTAAGATCTTCTTAGAGTTTCTCATTGCTCAGATGGGTGTTCTAAAATTTGTTTTCCTCGTCTTTATTGTTTGATTTTGCTCATGAGAAGTGTCACTCATAGTCATTGAATGTCACTCATAATTACACTGAAATTATGAAAATAGCACACATAAGAAATCTGAAACCTTGGCAGCTATGACAGTGCTGGTGAACACAGAGTCATGAGCAAGGCAGAGCAACGTTTGGAGATGAAGGTAGAGGGGCGTAAGTAAGCAAAACAATCCAGAGAAAAAGGGCATCAAGAAAAGCGAGTAAAGAGAAGGGAGACCATAGTTGGATGCAAGGAAGAAAGGATGGATGGAAGTAGATAGAACTTAAGTCACTGCTTGTCGTAGGGTGATGACTCTGATCATGGAAAAAACAAAACAAGGAGAACTGTTTCAAGCGGAAAGGAAGGCCTGATTAAAGAAGACATGTTAGCAGTAGGTATCAGATTAAGAAACAAGTAGTGAAATATTGCAGTATCAAGATAAAAACTGTAGTACCTAAGCATAACCAGGTCAAAATGGGAGGCCCGGAATTAAGAAAAAGATAAATTGGGAGCAAGAATGGCACAAATGACAATTGTAGGTGAAACAATATGATGTGAAAACATTTAAGAGAGCCATCAGGAACGGGAAGTGGACCTATTCAGTTTTGTAGTGTTTCCAGAACTATTGTAATGAATATCTCATATAGGCCAACCACTTGTTCATTAAGTGCAGATACCAGACGTTTACGTATTTCCATCATATCTATTAATGTAGCCACTGATTTCCGCCCTTGCAGAAAATTGCTTTTGCTCCTATGTTTCTGTTAAACCATTTATTGGTCCAATGTTTTCCTAATGTGGAGTTTCCTTAGTAACTGCTAACCTTTGAAACATTGTTTTTGTGCTTTTTTACTGTCAGAAATCTACAGAACAGATGAAGAAGATTCCAACCATTATCCTATCCATCAGCTATAAAGGGGTGAAATTTATTGATGCCTCCAACAAGGTAGGGAGGAGACAATTTTATGTTTGTATCAGCCTGCCATCATGCATGTGGAAACATGTTAGCTTACAGCTGCAGGAACAGCCTACTAACAGCAAATGGGGGATTTTCACCTCCTGGTTCTGGGTTAGAGACCGAAAGCTACAAAGTCCTAGTTTGATATTCTGATTTTGGAGTCATCCCTCATTCTTTTTTATTTTGACAGAATATCATTGCTGAGCATGAAATCAGAAACATTTCTTGTGCAGCCCAGGACCCAGAGGATTTGTGCACCTTTGCATATATCACAAAGGACCTGCAGACAAGCCATCACTACTGCCATGTTTTCAGCACTGTGGACGTGGTAGGTATCTTCCTGGGAATGAGGGATAGATCACCTCCTTGGGTTAGAATTTTTCTCAGAACCTGATTATGTTAGGAAACTGTTTCTCATTGGGTCGTCTCCAATCAGTCTAGGGATTGTCCACAGAGAATTGTGACCCAAGAAAAAAAAATGCCTTCATGGTCTGAACCACTGTTTAAACACCATTCAGTAAAAATACCAGCATCCCTCATGAACTGGTCTCCTTTACCCAAATACTTAACTGTTTGGATAGATGTCTGCCAATCTAAATATGTTTGCTGGTGCACTCGTTTAGTGACCACTGGATGAATCACTAATTTAGACAATGAATTGACATATTTTATTTCTTCTTTCTTACCATTCGTCTAACTTTTCAGTCCAATTATCTGGATTGGGAGACCTTCCAAACCTTTGTGTTGCCGGCTGTTGGATTCCCCCTTGACATCAGACCTTTAGCAATTTCACTCACTTTTATTGCTGGCCATATTTTAGATCCTGTCCTCTCATCCTGTCAAAGCCTCCTTATGCTATATAAGCTTCTAACAAGATGGTACTTTCCCCTGCCAACAGCCCCCCCAGTCCCCATCAACACGTGGTGGGGCAAGGTGTGAGTAATCTTTTCAATGGAAAAACTGCCAGCCACGACCCATTGCAGACTGTACAAATATGATGGAACTTAGCTTTCCATTGTCACTTATGAAAAGGACTTGGGTCCTAGCAGGAGACGCTGCAGTATTTCAGACACTCTACGGCGTTCGCTGTTTTGTGACCGCAGTTTGCCATTACGATCCAATAGCAGCTTGACGTGAACATTTGACCAATGGAAGTGATGCTGGATTTGGATCTCCCCACCGCAGGGACATTTTCACATTGCACTGCTAGCTGTGATCACACGCATTTACAGCCAATATCCCTGCACTTCTCCACGCAATGTGCATTATGACTTTTTCTGACTGTACAATTGAAAACAAATACTGTGTACGTGTCCTCCTCCGTACCTTAAAATATAAGTAAAGTTTAAAAACAAAACATGGTATGCTGCCACCATTGCTCTATAGATTAAACCCACGACAGGGAAACTAGTTCTCTGGTACAAATGAGGGCACTCTTGGTGCACCCCTCGAGGTCACAGGACAAGTCCAGGCCTATTTCCCAGCACACATACTTAGATTAGCATGACATCAGGGACAAAAAAAAATCAGGATCCCAGAAACACACTCCAGGCAGAGGAGCCACGCCTGTTTACCATGCATGGGACATTTTCATCCCAACACATGTATAGCAATTTTAGGACTTCTGGCTGAATGGAATATCCACAAATATTGCATGGCTAGTCTTATAATAGGCAAATATATCAAGTGTGTTCACTTCAAATAACTCCTGCACTTGGTCGAGACTTAGACATTTGTCCTCACAAAAGAAATCCAAAGCCAGCCATATACATCCTTTTACATGCTTTCTGTGATGTGACCGTAATCCTTAGGAATATCAACACACCCCAAAGAAGATGAGTATTATAATTTAAACCCGACTCATTGCAAGTGTACACCAAGCCCATCCTATTTTCTCCCACATATTCAGTTAATTGTGGTTCCCAGAAAGTTGCCCAAGTAGGGCCTATGGATGCTGGTCATTACCAAACCCTATCGGCCTGCACATGCAGAAGGGTAGGTGTCTCCAAATGGCAGGCAGCTGTAGCACTGGCCTGTGCAACCAGAAAATATTTCTTGAAATCCGAGACCACCAGTACCCTGCGCCATGCTGTATGGTAGAGTCAATGTCTTCCTCTTAGCTCTAGCTTGCCTACCTGCAAATACCAGCCATACTCATTCAAGCTTAAGCGAGTGTGAAGAACTGCAGTATCGACCACACTGTTATATTCAGAAATAAATAAAGGAATTTAAGCAGTGCCACCATCTTCAGAACAGAGCTGCGACCTATCAAAGAAAGTGTTCACTGGGTTCATCGCATTAACATTTCTGAGAACCTTTCCAGAGCTGCTGCTCGCCCACAGTATACTCATGTCTTGACTTACCATCTTACCATCTAAAGTCCTCCACCAGATGGAAGCAGGTTACCCACAGGTTTTTTTTTAACAAAAAGCAGAATATCAACACATCTGTTTAGCAATACTCTATGCCCATAAACCCTAATCCCCTGTTTAGTTGTTTCTCTATTAGAAGGCATGCAAGAGGTTATCTTGAACTAGGGTTGGGGAGGGGATTTAATGGGCATCCCTTTAATATCTGGAACTACATTCGCAACAGAGAAAACACCTGTCTCAAATTAAGGGACATAGATCGTCCCAGAATAAGGACCGCCTGGTCCAGCAGACCCATAACTGAGCAGCCTATTAGAAATTCGTCCAGGATTTTACAGACCTGTTTTTTTCATGAAAGTGGTATATATTAACTAGAAAGGTTTTCTGGCTTACCCGGCTTGAGAAGCCTCCCTAGTCATAGCTGGCAGTCTGCCCTTCTTAAGCACCTCTTCATCCATTGCCATCAAGTGTGGAATCATTTTTGTCTCTCGATTCACATTCAACACTCTGGTCCAGGGGCCTTGCCTATTCGCATTCAGAAATGAGCTTTGCTATCTCCCTCACCAATATAGGGTCATTCGGATGCTCTTGTGCCTCCCCCCCTTAATCAGTGGCAATGCAATCTGGTGTAGGTGGCTCCAAATTTGCTTCAACAGTTGTTTCGACTGGGCTGTATAAAGTTGCCTATATTAGTCTACAAACAATATATGCCCACATCATCCACCACTATCTTACTCTTCTTTTAAATCCCATTAGGGCCATTTTGCCTGTTTAATGCATTCTGCATGAGCCAGGCCAGCGTATGCCTAGACTGCTCCCCCATCTCCATATCTTATAGCCGCATCTCGGCTGCCAAGCAATCCTTATTCTTGCATCGCTACCTATCCATATTCTTCTGTGTCTGTCCCCAATGAGCCCAGCAGACCTCTTTCCCTATACCTTTTACTATCTGATTCCAGCTTTTTCAACTCTTTTTCCAGTGCACCCAACCTTGTGCGCAAAGCTGTCAGCACCCCATGTTCATGGGTGGTATATGCACTTAAAATGTATGCCTTCCACACTGTTGCTTTATCATTTTTTTAAAGTAAAGCTTTGTATCATTGTCCACCTCCTTGCAGATTACATTAATAAAGCTTTTAAATCCAAGTACTACTGTCCCCGGTACCCGGAGCACCTCCTTAAATATAACATACGGACGAATGGTCTGACATAGTTCAGGGAAGTGTTGGCACATTTAGAACGGCGTACATCAAGTTAGGTGTTAAGAGCATCCTGTCCAGCTGCAACAAGACCACTTGCACCGATAAGTAGAAGGCCTCTGCCCTCATCTGCAGGGGTCTTCTGGTGCCATGAATTTGCATGCTGAAATAATTCCATGCCCTACAATAAAACTCTGTCTACTCTCGTTAAGTTCCCTACAATCAACATGAACCTATCAAGAGCGAGTTCTCTTATTGTATTAAAAACATTAGCCCACAAAAATAGTGATTCTGTAAATTCAAATAACCTATTAAGTCCTCATAAAAGGATGGGTTGTCTACATTGGCCCCGTATAGATTTACCAGGGTCCTCTGCCTGCTGGTATGCACCCATGTACTATCACCTATCTGCCTCCCTTATCAGCAGTATGTTTCCTCATTCGAAACCCACTGAATGATGGTTAATCTTGACAACTCCCTTAGAATGCTTGCTAAATGATGCAAAGAATCTTTGGCATCCCCATTTCCTAGCCAGCCTAGTATGACCCTGATATGTGGGATAACTCTCCTGCAACATAACTGTATTGATCCTATGGTGCTCCAGGTATGCCTTCACGCACCTCACTTGTTTGTTATTGTTAAGGCCTCTCACCTTCCTGAGAGAAATCTATTAGGCTTCTCCATCTGGGCCTATCCCCAATTATAGTTTTTTTGTTAAACTATGACTTTAGAAGACAGGTAGCACAACACTTCAGCACATACCATTTATATAAAGATAATGGTACATACTGTGTAACATTATCTCTATGCTAAACCACATATGCAATACAGTGCATTAAGAATGGGGAACAATCATTTTGACTTATTAAACCAGACTTGTATACCTTCCCCAGCAGCTTCGGAATTATCCTAAAGGAAGCATACTATGCGATCTGGCCACATATGTTTCAGATCTGGATACCCTAACAGTTAACGTACATAAGTGTCTTCATTCTCATTCAGAGTCAAATCGAGCCACAAAGCCACCCAAGAGCTACTCGCCTCTTCTTTCAATTAGCAGCGTAACGGAGGACCTGCCTTCATTGTGCAAGGGTGCATATAAAACAATCCCAAGAGCCTTATATTTCAGGTATTGGAGCCAGGGTCGTGTCCACCTTTCAGATGATACCTTCCTAACGTCTTGTCAAAACTCATTTGAGAAACAAAGCTTTGCTTTCATGTGACAATGACATCCTGGATCCCTCCCAATTTGGATTTCGCGCTCAGCACAGCACTGAGTTGGCTCTCATCACGGCAACAGAGGAGCTTAGGCTGATACTAGACACTGGGGGGAATGCAGCGCTGATCCTACTGGACCTGTCAGCAGCCTTTGATACTGTCAATCACGGGCTGCTACGGGACCGGCTGTGTACCATCGGGATCAGGGGCAAGGCGCTAGCCCTGTTAAGCTCCTTCTTGTCTGAGCGGTCTCAGTAAGTGGCTATGGGGAACATGGTGTCACCCCCCTTTGCGTTGCCTTGTGGGGTTTCCCCAGGGCTCTTCCCTTAGCCCAACACTCTTTAATCTCTACGTCACCCCGCTGGCGAGGCTAGTTCGAAGCTATGGCTTCGCCCTTGTGTCGTACGCTGACGACACACAGATTATCGTCTCAGTGAGCAGCTCTGCCAGCCAGACGGCTACCAGGTTTTGCGACTGTATGAGCCACATTGCAAAGTGGATGTCAGACAACTGTCTGAAATTGAATTCCTCTAAGACTGAAGTCTTACTGCTGGGGAACAATCCTTCATTTTGGACAAACAGCTGATGGCCTGACCAATTGGGCCGGCTGCCCAAGCCAGTACCTAAAGCCAAAAATCTAGTTGTCTTGTTTGTCACCAAGTTGTCCTTTGAAGCACAAATCAATGCTGCCACTTCTGCATGCTTCTTTTTCCTGAATATTTTGAGGAAAATCCTCCTGGTAATACCTATGAATTTAAGGAAGACGGTGGTTTCAGTGTTGATCTCCTCAAGACCCGACTACTGTAATGCCCTCTTTTCTAGTGCTCCACGGAGTAGCATTAACAAACTTCAAACGGCCCAGAACGCAGCGGCAAGATTATTGTTGGGCATCTCTAAATTCAACTCCGTCTCATCAGCTTTGATCAGACTTCACTGGCTACCGGTGGCTAAGAGGATCCAATTTAAATTATTATGTATAGCTTTCAAATCTCTCCACAACATGGGGCCACTCCAGCTGATGAAATTTATTAAACCTTACACTCCTGCCAGAGCCCTTAGATCGGCCGAATTGAGAAACATAATTGCTCCCAGAATCAGCAAGGTGAGATGGGGCGGTAAGAGCTTCACAGCCACAACGGCCAATCTTTGGAATTCCTTGCCTATCATGTTGAAAAAAGAGAATAGTCTCTTTAAATTTAGTAAGGGCCTCAAAACCTGGCTGTTCTCGGTTTAATTGTTTTACTTCCTCTGTACTGATTGTAGCAAAGGCAGCGCCTAGACACCCCAGGGTATTTGTCGCGCTCTACAAATTCTTCATCATCATCTAGATGGAGAAAGTCTGCCCATTGGTACCACTCTTACGGTTCACATCCGGTACTGAAGAATCCATCCCAATAGAGGTAACCTATGCAGGTGCAGAAATTTAAATTGAAGGAGCTTGTGTTTGTAAATTAAGGACGCCTTCTGGGTTTGCCAACAGGTAAGACCCCATTGTTAATCGGACAGTGCATGACGCCATTTCCTCTGACAACTGTATTTACAGCCCTGATCTGTATGTTTTCCAGGCCCCATTGCTTTGCCGTACATACTAGATAATAAGTGTCTAGTTTGTTCAGAGGTCAAAATATGACACACCAGTTTAGGTTCCTCTATGTCATTCGGAAAGGACAGAAATGTTGCTTTTAAATAGTTTCAGAGCCTGAAGTTATAAAATACAGGTAATGGGGAATGTATACCTCTTCTTTTTAAAAGACTTCTCCAAATTACCTGATGCCCAGCCTCTCAAAGTCCCTCTACTTTCTAAAGAGACCTCAAGTTCCAGAGAGGAAAAACCAGAGAAAAAATAGGGAACTTTCCTCTATGTTCCACAAGCATCTTCCATGCAACCAAAGTCTTAAAAATAGGCAGAATTTCATTGTGCGTGGATCTATGCTTGCTTAGTAGTAGCAGTGGGAGGGGGTTGGCCATCGCCATCTCAATTCACAAATGGGACACTGTCTGAGTGAGTCAAGTAATATGTGTATGGATCCTGAGCAACCAAATTGCATCTTTAGAAATCTAGATCTACGCGCCCCTCTCCTCCGCATACGGTAGATATCCCTATCCATGTTAGCTGTTTCATAAGGAATATCTTGCATTAGCACCCTGGTGCTGTCTAAACAAAGGCAAATGTGAACTCTAACCAAGTCTGAAGCACTCCTAAATAAAGAGTATCGAGACTCCATCTCTACATAGTCTATCCTATTCCTTGTGCTGCAGGAGTTAGTCTGATGAGCCAGTCATGCGCCTCGACTGGTTGAATGATTCCTTGGTGGTGGTCTGCAGCTACATTTCGCTTTCAGTGCCTTTACACTACAGAGACACACTGGCAGCCTCTGTAGTGTAGAAATCCATCTCGTCACATCCAAGCGGATCGCCCCATGTCCACCCTGGCTGAATCCACAACCATTTGCAGTGCAGATCAATCGAAAGAGAAGCCAAGTGCATTTGGAGAGCAGTCTCCCCCCCCCCCCCTGCAAAAAAGGTGCAAGAGCTCCCACATCACAGATGGTCTAAGTCCAGTCGTTATTTTGTAGAAGCCACATGCGTTGTATCATACTGCCACCTATCAGAATATGCAGTACCTCACCCGGCGACTACCCCCAGCAAACAGTGCTCAGTTCAATTGTTCAACCACACACTTGTTTAAGCAGCTCCAGTCCATTTTCATCTGCACATAGAATACTATCAAAACACTACTGGCCATAAGCAGACAGTGACTCAGTCGGAGCTTGGACCAGCACCCACAAGCCACACAAAAAAATCTAGGGATCATTCTAGACGACAAGCTCAGCATGACTGCTCAAGTCAACGCAGTGTGCATCTCCTACTTCCACGTCCTACGCATGCTGCAAAAGATTTTCACATGGTTGCCTCAGAACACCAGACATACCGTCACAAAGGGCCTTCTCACCAGCAGTCTGGACTATGGCAACACTCTACATTAGAATCACTACACAACCTCTACACAGACTCCAGACCATCGAGAACACTGCTACAAGACTCATACTCAACCTCCCACGCCTTACCCACCTCTGTAAGAATCACTGGCTCCCCTTTCACAAGCACAGTCAATTCAAACTTCTCACGCATACATACTAAGCCCTACACAACACAGGACCAGAATACCTGAACAGCTGTATACACTTTTACCAACCCACCATCAGACACCTATGTTCTTCCTCACTCTCACACACTCCCAAAAGCAAAACTGGAGGTCATTCTCCTACATCATACCCAAGACATGTAACAACCTCCCTCAGCACATTAGAGCTTCCTCCTTACTAGTTGAGTTCGCAAGAAGCTGCAGACCTGGTTCTTCGGATAAGCACCATTGGGACCACACACCTGCCTAAGTGCCTGAATACCCTCTTGGTGAACTAGTGCACCATACAAAATCAAATTAACTTAACAGTTTGAAAACTAGTTTTTAAGAAGATGCCACCCACCAACACTAGCTGTGAAATAAGCAGAAGTGAATGGGCATATTGCAGCATAACAAAACAATCATAGCCTTTTAGTTACATTTTTCTTGAAAGAAGTGAGCAGCATCCGCATCTGTGAAGAAATGCGATTTTGCCTTTGCTGTCACCTTAAGTTTTTGCAGGGTGTAGCATAATGTATTTTGTTCCTTTGGTACGAAGCACATCCTTCACTGGGCCAAAATGCTTATGTGCATGTTGCACCTCTGAGTAATATATATACACACACACACACACATACATACTCATATATACTCTGTGGTTTTCGTAGCACAGCCACCCTCTGGATTGAAGCCCAGTTTCTGTAGTGGAGTATCATAGCATTAATTTTTATGTTTAGGAATATGTGGGCTCTTTCCTCTAGGAACACACTGGAGAGAGTGGGTTTAGAACCAGATCACAAATCAGTTTTCCACAAATCAGTCCAGTTTCCTGGTGACTTTAAGGAGTCCAATGTTACTTCTCCATGCTCTCCCTTCTTGATCTTGAAGACTAGCTTGGGCAGTTTTCAAATCCTGAGCCAGGACCTATACTCTCCCGTCCAGTTTGTGTAAGGCATCCTCAGCGTCGCGCTCTCTGCCTGCCATGTTTGTGAGCCTTCCTGGACCGTGTCCAACTGCTTCTGGTTCAGATGTAGTTTTTATCTTTCATTTCAGTCAGCAGTACACCAAATTCAGAAGAAAGGTTTGTGCCCTGCGGAGGTGCAGACACACTTCCATGGTCCGCCACTTTGTCAGCAGTGGGCTGCACAGGAAGGTTGTTTTTGTCATTTTTGCTTATATCACATGCAGGGTCACTGATTTTGCATGATCCTTTGCTTTGATAGTAGGAAACACTCTGAACTATGCTCAATAGTTGAAGAATTTGCAGGAGTGTAGCAGCATCACATGCAGTCCCAACATCACGTTTAAACGCAACCTGCACACACTTCCCATCTTGTTCCCTTTTGCCTCTCCTCCCAGGGATGTGAGCATGTTTGAAATAGTAATTTCTGAGCAGCCTTGCGAGTGCTTACCTGTACTCCTCACCACCTATAGACACTGAAAACCAACAAACATTTAGTTCAAATCCCTCCCCCCTTAACAATACAACCAGCATGTACAACCAGCATGTACCCCCCTTGTTTTGCAACTCAACTTGTGTGATTACATTGGGGTGCCCTATCTGGCCACTGCAGCTAAGGGGGTAAATTTGTAATTACTGCTACACTGCAAGCCAGTATACTTGCTTCAACAGTTGTTGATTCCCGTGCCCCCACATTGCTTTATTGCACCCATCACCACTTATGTTGCAGTTTGCTCCCCCGTCTCAACAGAGTCTTAACTTAACACCATATTGAGCAGGAGCATCTCTCTGTAAACCCTATTCCCCCACTCCCCCCAAACATAAGTCTTAATCCTGTGCCACTCCCCGTCCTGTTGGATACCTAGTTCTCACCATATAGACCAGCTTTCTCCATAGCTCTTTTTCAACTGCTTCACTGCAGCTTTTTAGAACAAGCAACACATTTCCTGGGGATTTTCCAGTTGACAAAGTGTCTAGCTATGGCAACCACACTGATGAAGTGTGCTTTGCCTGCCAGGTTGATCCTTAACTTTGCCAGGAAGAGCCTGGCATACTTAACTCATTTTCTTTATGTTTTCTTGACCTACAGGAAAGGGTTTCTCACAGTTGGAATTGCTGCAGTGAAGTCTGTGTCGCAGAAGTTCTGTAGGCATGCTATAAGGGCATTTGGGTGTCTGCCTAGAAGCGATCTTACAGGGAAACCTATGGGCCTGCTACACCTCAGAGTTTGCAGAGACGTTAACCCCAAATAGCACCCCCAGCAACTGGTTAACAAAGATCTACATATCAGAAATTTGCATCCACATCCAGGTTCCTGATATTGTTCCGCCTGGAGCAGCCTTCCATGTCCTCCATCTTTGCCTATAATTAGATCATTTGTGTTGCAGGGCCTGTACTGCAGAGGTTGCCTCAATTCCCAATTCTTTCACAGCTGATATTTTCTGTTCCATCTAGCCAGTTTGTATGTATAGGTTATTTCTATAGCGCAAACCTAGTCAAAAGGCAGCTGAGTGCTGTGCTTGGTCAAAGGCAAGCTTATAGTCAGCGAGTAATAGAAGACGAAGCTGAGTTGTGGAAGGGTAATGCATTGTGATCTAGTGTTTTTTAAAGAGGAGAGTCTTCAACTCTTTCCTAGTTTGGATCAGCGTTGGGATGGTCATGATGGATGCGAGGATGTTGTTCCAGATTCTGGATGCATAGATGGAAAATGCCTCTTGCCTTGTTCTTAATTGTGTACACTTCCTAGTCTGCAGTTTGACGTGGTCCTGACTACAGGTGCGCTAAGAACCACAAAAGATGGTGAGCTTGTCTGCAGGATAAGTGGGGGTGCTGGTTGTGATGGCTTTGTAATGATGCAGCTGGTTTTGAAGATGGTGCAGTCTGGCAAGTGGAGCCACTGGAGTTCCATCAGAATGTAGGTGATTTGATTATATTTCTTCACTGGATGAGATGTGCTGCAGCGTGTAAGGGATGACATCATGGAATCTGGGAGGCCAAGGAGTAGGGCATTACCACTGTCCAGATGCGAGGGTTAAAGGTCTAGAACCGCAGTTATGACATTGCTTTCTGGTTTAACTTTCTTTGAAGAGATAGCTGGTGCCCGGCCGTCTTTGTTTTTTAGCCGTGTGTTCCTTGAGGTAGAGGTTGGTGTCCAGGATGAATCCACTTAATTGGCATTTGATGAGAGTTTGGGTTCGCAGACAGGTTTGTACTCTATCTTGTTGTTTGCTATTGGCAAGTTGGATTTCTGTCTTGGTTGGGTTTTAGGTAAGCGCTGGACATTTAGGTCTTGATGATGTGCAGGCAGTGTTTAAGGCATTGGATGTCTAAGCAGAGGAGACTTTCAAGTAAAGTTGCGTATTATTGGCATATTGGTGAATCTTGATGCTTTTATCTCTGAGTAAAGCACCCAGCGGCTCCATGTAAAGATTGAAGATGACAGGAGACAGTATGGAACCCTGGGGAACTCCACATGTGATAGGGATCCTATGGTACCTGTAGGTGCCCATGTGAACAAACAGGTGTCGGTTGGAAAGGTAGGAGGAGAACTAGCGAGTGTTGTTGCTGGTGAATCCCATTCAAGGCTCGAGGGTCTCTGTTTGGGTGGGATAGTTGATTTTGTCGAAGGCAGCTGAGAGGTCCAGCAATATCAGGAGGCAGGGGTCATCATCTGTGGTCAAGAGGACATTGTCTATGATGTGCAAAATGGTGGTCTCCGTGATACAGCCTGATCTGAAGCAAAACTGATAGTTGTGCAGTAGATGACTAGCATCTGCAGATCTGTTTATTCTGCCTGCTTAGAATGTGCACTACTTTGCAGCACAGCACATCTGGTTTACTGCCCTCACCAGCCATGCTCTCTTTCACTTCAACAAAAATTGCCCGCACATCTTTGGGGATGGAGAGGAGGCAACCCATTACTCGTTCTTAGATGCTACTCCCCACCGGTCTCCCCAATCTTGCCTACAGATCTGTTGCCTGCAAACTGCAGGTTTTCCTGGTGCTTATCTGCCATACAGATAGCAGACAGCACCCTTTCAGTTGTGGCCACAGTGGTGCATTACCACTTGCTCTGCAGCAAGGATACCTCTGGTGCAAGGTGGAGAATTCCCTCTCAATGTCCCCTGTCCGTCTTCCTATGTGAAATTTCACATTCAGCAGAGCAAGATGTTGACAAGTTTCTCAGAAATCTTGGGTCATCCAGTCTTATGCCTGTCTTAGCTGCTCAGGACCCAGACTGGGTTCTGCACTGGTCGTCCACATCAGTCTCCTTGATTTTTACAGTTGTGTGATATTGCTCCTGCCTGGCGAGGTCCTATTCCATGGCGACCTGGTTCCCTGTCTCCTCACAGGTCCTGTTGAAATGTATTAAGGCCCTATGCAGGGGCAGATCTTTTACTTTCCTGGAATTGCTGTTAATGTTTCAAAAGGTCCAAGGCCCTATCCCTGGGACTGGCCTGCCACAAGAAGCCAAGTATTCCCCCTGGACCCAGGCCCAAGTCTCAGACACCAAGGAGCTCCTCGGAACCCGGGCCCCAAAGCCTCACCTAGCGTCTCTCCCTCTTAGTCTGGGAGAAATATCCATCAATTGCACTGTGGGTGCAAGTCTGCTTCTAAAGCCCCAGGGAGAAGACTGTGGCACCTCACCCACGCTGTCATGATCCCTCGGTTCCTTCGATTTCTCTGGTAGTACCAAGCCTCCACTACGGCAGCAAGGCCCAACAAGCCCTGATTCAGTATTGGTCCCAAGTCACCTGCATCTCTATGGCTGGCAGGGAAGAGTACTACAGCTGCCGACGATATTAGCCAGCATCAATGTAGGGCTGCCTCTCAGTATGGTGGAGAAATGGTGGCTTTATCCCCGGCTGCACTGCGGATCATTATACAAAGGCTGCAGACTGGGTGCCTAGCTCTCTGATGCCTAAAAAAGTTAATTTTTATAACCTGCTTACTTGCACAGTTTTTATTACTTAATTTCAATGTAAAGAACCTCATTCTTATTCAGTGGTGCACAATTTGACTTCATAAATGTTAGTCAACCTGTTGGGATTCAAACCTTCATAGTGCATGTAGATAAGGTTTCTGAAAAAACAACACTAAAGTTAATCCATTGACCAGCAGCCCTCACTAATGGTTAGAATCATGCTCCGCCCATGAAGCGGTCTCATCGTAAAGTATTTTTTTTTTTAAATGTTTTTTACGAGAACCGAATTGATGGGGAGGGTTAGATCTATTGACTTGAGATATGAAGGTGGATGAATGTGATAAGGTTTCTAACTTACTAAAGCTGTTACATATTGCTGATATCTTTGCAGTGGTATGACTGTTAATTGTTGATACTGATTAGTTATATTATTGAAGACCATCACAAGAATACTGAAATGTGTACCTCTTTCAGTTTGTTTGTTAGGTTTAGATAATTTCCCTAAAGAATGGCGTCTATGCAAAAAGCCTAGAGAACCTTTATTTCTGAACCTTAAGAAGTTGTATGTTTTCTAGAGCAGTGCTACATCTTTTTCTCTAAACATTAGAAGAATCCCATTTTTTCTGAAATAATACCTGTGTATACCTTGCTTAAGGTGTTGAAGTATAGGTTCACAACGTTTCAACATGCCTTTCTTTAGGATATTATGATGCATAAAAATTGCATCTCAATGTCTACAGAACCTTAAAAGAAATTCACTGTAAGCTCTTGCAAGCAGAAAGGGAATTTATGTAAAATGAACGAGTTGCTCTTTCTGATGCCCATAAACATTCAGCACCTGTTGAAGCCGCTAAGGTGAAAGGAGAGTAGCTGAAATATTATCCTTGTGCCAAGAAACCAATGAAATGCAAACCTACCTTCAATTTCTGCTAGTACTCATTTAGCTATGCTGCAATATCCTTTTGAAATAGATTACGTTTTCTCCACCGTGATCACCTTTGATGTGTTGCAGATTGTTACTGTCAACCATGCTTCAACTCTCTGTATGATCTTTCATATTGAGAAATAATTGAATGTTGAAGATGCTGAATTTTGATCACGTCAATACCTGTTCCTATGAGCTTTCCACAAATATCAACACTTCTAGAGAAAACTTTGAAGCCTCTTCACCAAGAGATATTTCAGAACATATCAACATAGGTCTCATTCCAAGTCATTCTGCAGACACTATTCAGCCCTATGTCCAGAAGTAGCTGTTTGATGGCTTGTGTGGATGTAGATACACATGCTCTGCATACTCCTGCCATCTAGTGTTGGGTTCGGAGTTGTGCAACTTGTTTTTCTTCGAAGAATTCTTTAGAGTCATGAGGTCGAGTGGTAACTCCTCTCTGCGATTTTTAGCATGGGCATCGACTGTTAGATTGTGTTCTCTCCGCTGTCTGGTTCAGACGTGTGTGCCTGTGTTCCGTGATCAACTCTGTTCGGTACATCTGTGCGCTGTCTGGTTCGGAAGTGTGTGCCTCTCCTCCGTGATCAACTCTGTTCGGTACGAGTCTTCGGTCCCATCCTATGTTAGACTGTATAGTTATTTCGATTGCACTTTTCCATTACTGGGCCGCTTCAAAGTTTGTTGGTTCGGACACCGACCAATCGCTCCTCGGGGCACCGCCCATCTTGGGCCTAACATTCCATGTGCACCGTTCGTGCTGAAAATGTGTTCCTGATGGAACAGACACCTTTTCGATTTTGCGCCCAGTGTCATGCCAAGTGTCCACACACTGACCAACATCTCATGTGCAGTCTTTGTCTTTCGCCCGATCACAGTGAGCTGACTACGACGCTGCACGTCTTTCCGATCGAAAAAGACTCTGGGATAGAAGGGTGTGTCGGCTGGAAATGTCTTGTCGTTCTGAAGGGGACACTCCCGACATTTTTGGAGAAGGGCATGCCCAGAAAGAGCATGCTGCTGAGGAGGAAGTGAAAGCTTTCTCCGTCGAGGAAATTTCCGGCTCCGACGTGGAGGAGGAATTGGAGTACACCCTGCCACTGGGGCAGCGAGTGAGTACTGTCGACCCAGACCCTGTTCCTCCACCCAAAAAGACTTCCAAACCCTCGCCCTTTCCATTAGTAGGGGTCGCCAGACCGCCACTGCCATCCGGCCATGGCCGGATCCGAAAAGACACTTCGGATGCCCCACCTTCGGGCTCGGCACCAAACATTTCTACCAAGGTTAAATCCTCTGTATCGACCACCTCGGATCGAGCATATGCATCGGTCTCCTCCCACTCTTCGGAACCAACTCTGCAACTGACTGCTTCTGCTTCGATGCTAACCAAAAAACATCCCTCTGCTTAGAAACCCTCGGTTTCGAGAACATCTGAAACCAAATCCTCGAAGCATTCCTCAGTTCCGAAACCATCCGAGACAAAAACTTCGAAACATCCCACAGGTTCCATGTCTCCTGTTGAGCCTATCCTTGAAACAATAGATATTCGACAAAGACAGATCCTAATTCAACAAGGGACTGGGCGAATAATGGCCTCTCCTCCACCAAAGAGGCAATTGACTTTTGATGATGCTTTGGACACTCCCGTACCTCTCAAAAAGAGGACAAAGGACACGGCTACTAGTCCTACTTATCATCCTCCACCACCTCCCCCCACCATCACCACCTCCACCGTCACCACCTCCACCATCTCCTCCTCCTTATCACACATCCCCACATCATGACCCTGTAGATGCCACACCTCCAGATTCACAGAGATCAAACACTGGGGGTATGGGAGACCCATTAGAAGATCCAGACCCATGGGATGTATTTTATACAGATCACATAACACCAAATGATCTGGATCTTTATCCCGCTCGACCCTACCCTCCTGAGGATGCTACTACCAGCTACTTACCATGGAGTCCTTAGAACAAGACTTCCTTTTTTGACACCCTCATCTACCCACAAAGATACAGTTACTACCTATGCTTCCTGGTATTTAGAGTCACTCTAATGGCATCTTCAACTAGCCTGTCCGTGCCAGTGTTATTACCCCACGGATAGATAAAAAATATAAACCGGCTCCATTAGACCCTCTATTTATGTGAAGTCTGGTACCACCAGACTCTATACTTGCCACCACTGCTCATAAGAGAGCTAGCAGTGAAGCAACTGGAGATACGCCACCTCCTGAACAAGAGAGTAAGTGATTTGACGCAGCGGGAAAACGGGTAGCAGCCCAAGCAGTTAACCACTGGCGTATTGCCAATTCCCAAACCCTTCTAGTGCCTTACGATAGGGCTTACTGGGATGACATGGAAGAGTTATTACAACATCTCCCGGGTGGAGCATCGTAAAAGGGGGCAAAAAATTGTTGCAGAGAGTCAGGCCATCACTAATAATTCTATCAGATGTGCCTTAGATGCAGCGAATACAGCCGCTAGATGTATTAACACAAGTGTCCTTCACAGAAGACATACTTAGCTCAGGTGTTATGGCTTCAAGCCAGAAGTACAACAAGCAGTTCACATGCCCTTTAACTACTCCAAAGGTTTTTTGAGGGGCTCCTTTAGAGGGTATAACAATAAAAGAAGGGACAGGGGTGCTTCCACCCACGGAGCATCCTCCACTACAAAACCGTGACTGCCCATCCCTTCCCCCTAACGACACAACACCTGTCTGGGGAAGACTACAGTTCTTTCACCCAGTCTGGGAATCCATCACCACAGACCAAAAGGTACTAGCCATTATCCAAGATGGTCATTGTCTGGAGCTCACTACCACACCACCCACAGCCCACCTCGCACTCACAGGATCACCTAAAACTTCTCAAACAAGAAGTGCAAGCCCTTCTCCTCAAAGGAGCCATAGAACCAGCCCCTCATCAACAACAGGACTCAGGAATATATTCACTATACTTTCTGATTCCAAAAAAGGACGGGTCGTTAAGAGCAATCTTGGATCTCAGAACCCTCAGTTACTACATCCTCTCAGAACATTTTCAAATGGTCACTCTACAGGATGTCATCCCCCTCCTACAATAAGGCGACTTTATGGCGACACTGGACGTAAAGGACGCTTACTTTCACATACCGATACACCCTGCTCACCGCAAATGCTTCAGGTTTGTTATAGCAGGAAATGCTACCAATTCAAAGTTCTTTCATTTGGAGTCCCTACCGCACGTCAAGTTTTCACAAAGTGCTTGGCAGTAGTTGCAGCACACCTAAGAAGCCAAAATGTTCACGTATTCCCATATCTAGACAATTGGCTCATCAAAGCCCGCATCCATCAACAAAGTCAACAACACATTCAGTTGACAGTAGATCTGCTCCACAGTTTAGAGTTAACATCAATGTCCCCAAATCTCACCTTCAACCTCTTCAAATTCAACAATACTTAGGGGCAACACTCAACACACAGTTGTGGTTAGCTTATCCCAATCCAGCTCGAATACAAAACTTTCAAACAGTTCTACTTCAGTTCCAGCCAAACAAAATACTCACAGTCCAGACTGTCTACTGGGAATTATGGCATCTTGCATTGCCATAGTTCCACACGCAAGACTGCACATGTGCCTACTGCAACAGTGTCTCTCTCACCTGTTGTCTCAATCACAGGGTCACCTTCAGGATCGAGTGTTGGTAGACTGCTATACTCACCGTTCTCTGCAGTGATGGAATTCCAACAATCTCTTGAAGGGTCAGCCTTTCTTGGACACTGTGCCTCATATCATTCCAATCACAGATGCATCAGAAACAGGTTGGGGTGCGCACCTACAAGACCTGACAATACAAGGTCTGTGGGATACCAAACAACAATTCCTGCACATCAACTACTTTGAACTTCAGACAGTCTTCCTAGCACTGAAAGCTTTCCTTCCTCATCTATCACACAAGGTTGCCCTAGTCAGGACGGACAGTATGACAACCATGTACAAAAACAGGGGAGACACAGTCCTCTCAACTGTCGAACCTCGCTCAGACCATATGGAACTGGGCTCTTCACCATCTCATTCATCTCTTGACAGAATATCTGCTGGGGACGGACAACATTCTTGCATACCTGCTTAGCAGGATGCACCAACAAACCCACAAATGGGAACGCAGCCCACAAGTCCTTCTTCTGTACTTTTACTAGTGGGGGGTTTCTAAGATAGGCTTATTCGCCACAGTCGTAAACTCTGAATACCCAAACTTCGCCTCCAGGTTCCCACACCCACTATCCAAGGGCAACGCACTATGGATGAGTTGGTTAGGGATGTTTGCCTATGCTTTTCCACCTCTCCCTCTCATTGCATTTCTGGTTTGGAAACTCAGGCAAACATCACTCACCATGATCCTTGTTTCTCCCACCTGAGCACGTCAAACCTGGTTCACAATGCTACTAGATCTTTCAGTAGTCCCACAAGAGAAGCTCCCCAACAGGCCGAATCTTCTCACTCAGGATCACGGACAAATCAGACACCCAGACCCCAAGATGCTCAACCTACTGATTTGGCTCCTGAGGTCTCAGATTTGTTTTTTTTAACTTACTATCATAATGTATGGGCATTCTTAAACACGCACGCAGACCCACAACTAGAACTTGTTCTGCTGCAATATGGAAACGTTTTGTTTACTACTGCCAACCTAAACAAATTAACCCCATCAAAGCAACAGTGCAGGACATTATTTGTTACTTTTACAAAAGTCCAATTTAGCATATACTTCGAACCGGTTGCATCTTGCTGCAATAGCTGCCTATCTTCAAAACAGCAACTATCCCTCTTCAAAATTCCAGTCATTAAGGCATTCATGGAAGGGCTTAAACAAGTCATTCCACCTCGTGTACCTCCAGCACCCTCTTGGAACCTAAACATTGTACTTACTAGGCTCATGGGTCCTCCTTGTGAGCCTTTGCACTCATGCGCCCTTCAGTTTCTATCATGGAAAGTGTAATTTCTAGTTGCTATTACCTCACTCAGGCGTGTTGGTAAGCTCCAGGCATTAACCTTAGAAGAACCTTTCTTTCAAATACATAAAGACAAACTGGTTCTTCGTACTAATCCTAAATTTCTACCTAAAGTAGTCTCCAATTTCACCTGAATCAATCCTTTGAGCTTCCAGTTATTTTCCCTAACCCTGATTCTGTAGAAGAAAGAGCTGTTCATACTCTGTATGTAAAAAGAGCACTCATGTTCTACATAGATATAACTAAATCTTTCAGAAAAACAAAACCACTCTTTGTAGCCTTTTCTACAACTCATAAAGGCAACCCTATATCCAAATCTGGCATAGCTAGTCAAATGTATTCAAACTTGTTACATTAAAGCCAAAAGACATATACCTGTAACTCCCAGAGCACATTCTACTTGTGAAAAGGGAACAACCATGGCCTTTTTAGGAAATAGCCCCATAGCAGATATTTGTAAAGCAGCTACATGGTCTAACCCACACACATTTACTAAACACTACTGTGCGGACGTTTTAGTATGCCAACATGCCAATGTAGGTCAGGCAGTGCTACGTACTCTTCTGTTCAAACTACTGCAACTCCCACAAGCTAGCCACCGCTTCTAAGGAGGGACTGCTTTACAGTCTGTGCAGAGCATGTGTATCTACAGCCACACATCCCATCAAAAAGGATTGTTACTTACCCTGTGAACATCTGTTCGTGGCATGTAGTGCTGTAGATTCACATGTGCCCTCCCACCTCCCCGGATGCCTGTGTCTGTTGCAGTTACGCTTTAAAAATTTCTCTTTACATTCACATTTAGCATGGACATCTCTATTCTTACATATTCCTTACACTCCTTTCTCACCCACCTGCGGGTAAACAATCTAACAAAGCAGTCGATGCCCATGCGCAGTATCACCGAAAGGAGGAGTCACTCTACCTCGTGACTCAAAAGAATTCTTCGAAGAAAAACAAGTCGCACAACTCTGAATTTAACACTAGATTGCAGGAGTATGCAGAGCATGGGAATCTACAGCACTACATGCCACAAACAGATGCTTTCAGGGTAAGTAAAATAATCCTTCTGCATATCATTTTGCATGCTGCACCCTGATGAGACTTAATGGTCACCCACCAGTTGGTGGTGCAGACTTCGAATCAGAATATGAGGAGATATATAATCCTTAATTTCTCTGCATGAGGAACAGCATATACTTTCAGGTTCTTCACCTCCAGATGATTCATCTTTTGCGCAGATAACAAGGAAGGCGGAACTGGTTAGCATTACTATTTTGTTTGTACCTGAACAAACATGAACATTATTTTAAACTTTGAAACCTGTGATGAAATCTAAACCTACTTTCTCTTTTTTTTTTACAACCAGATATTATTAGGTTTTCAAGACATCTTTGACATACATAGATATTATCCACGTCAGATCTAGTACATATTAGGCAATACATTCGCTCTCTTGTGTGCTTAGCTCGACGTCCCTTGTAACAAAACAGTCCCCCTCCCCCCTTGAGTTGGGCTTAAGTTGGTGTAGTTTAGTCCCTGGGTGTCGGTGGGTTCTCGTAAGTCAGGCTTTTAGTTTCAATATGATGTGGTGCCTATTGTCTCTGATCTTGATATTCGTCTCTCCCTCTCTCCTGTTCCAGCGCTGCTGGCTGCGGGGAGCCCGTCCCGCTAGTACTCTGTCCATCTACTGTTAGTTCTCCTACAAGGTTTTCCCACGCCCTGGCCCTGTCTATTTTACCTATCCCTCGACTGGCTTCCCTGAGCAATAGTCTACCTTCTGTTCCGGCCCACTTTTCAAGTTATGAAATCTAAACCTACTTGCCCTCCATGCCATCCTTCCTTGCAATGCTTTTGTTTTTTTGCACAGCTACTACCATATCTTGTAATGCTAGGCAGATCTTCTGCCTCATCCTACTGAAGATACTAATGTTTCTTGGGCGCTAGTAGTTTGTGCGTGTGCTTATCTTCCAGTAGCACTTTCTTCTGTGTCTTCCCCCAAAAATGTTATAATCAAATTTTATAATTTAATATAAATTATAACAATTAAAATAAATACAGTGCATTCACAATAATAAGTCATACATTTCGCAGACATCACAGTTCATTACATCAATCAAGCTAGTCCCCAATAGTCCCACCAATTTAGCAATTGTTGTGATGTTTATGAGGGCAACCTCTTGCAGTGTAACTGTGCTCTTTTTGTTTCGCACACCAGTCCAGTGAGTTTGCCATTCAACAAAGCTGGGGGGAGGAGGATCAGCAAAATTCCAGTAGTGTGCAATATCCTTCTTAGCTCTGATTGTGCCAGTTCAAACCAAGGCAGGATTTTCCCCACACCCTGCTAGGTCTTCCAAGATTCCCAACAGTGGGACTATTGAGGTCTAGCTTGATTGATGTTATGAACTGTGATGTCTGGCAGATGGATGACTTATTATTGTAAATACGTTGTATTTATTTTAATTGTTATGATTTACATAAAAATAATACAATTTGATTATAAAAAAAATGTTGGTCTGCTGGGGCTAGGCACCAAAGCAATGTGTATCCCCAAGTCCTGAAAGCTGAGCCTACGGATTGAAAGGTGGGATTGCCAGTCTGTTGTCTCTCTATCTCCTTTAAGCAGGGTCGGGAGACATTTGAGCAAATTAACTTTAAGACTGGAGGCCTCCCTGTAAAGGTCTGGCATTTGATTTAACCCGGGACCATTGTCAGGGGTGGGAGAGCCACAAAAGTATATTGTCTGCATATATGGTAATCCTATCCTCCATGCCCTCAGCCGAATGAAAATCCCTGACCTGAGTGTCACATTTGACCCACGGCGCAAGTGGTTCTATGACGATGGCAGATAGGAGGAGAGACAAAGGGCACTCCTGTCTGGTGCCATTTCGAATTGAAAACTGATCACTTTCACTTGTGCTTGGGACAGGCGTAAAGAGCCCAAACATAGGACACAAGTCAAGAGCTAAATCCTAAATGCTCCAGCACCCTATTAGAAAAGCCCCAATGTAGGGAATCAAATGCTTTTTTTAAGTCAATGAGCATGAGGCCTCTTGGGTCTTTAAGTTGGTGCAGACATGCCACAGCTGTGGGTGCCTTACGTATACAGTACCAGATGCTTCGATGGGGTATAAAACTGCTTCAGTCCAGATAAACTGCAGCATTAAGACTTAGAGTAGCTGGATGCCTAGCACTTTGGCATAAAGCTTGATTTCAGTATTGATGAGGGAGATTGAATGGTAGGAGGCACATTGAGCACACTGGCCGGTTTGTGGATAACAACAGTTGTGACAAAGTGTAAGTCATGGGTGAAGCAGCCCTTCTCAATGGTCTCATTGTACATGTCTAATAAGGGCGATAGCCGGAATGATTGGAATTCCTGATTGTATTTGAGGGGGGACCCATCGAGCCCCAGCGTTTTCCCAAGATTCATCTCCTTCAGGATCTCTAATGGGGACAAGCATTCAAATAAGTATAATATCAATGTTCGTAACTTGTAAAGTCCCACACTTTAGTTTCTTATGTTTTTCTGGTGATGGCACCAAAATGATCCACGTTCAATCCATCAAAGAACTCAAATAGACAGTTGTATGTAGGAAAATTGAATAGTCAATTCATTCTTGTTTCTTCATGATACCAATAGCAAACAAGTTTCAGCCCACCCAACGCGTTTCGTCCCTTCCATGGGACTGCATCAGGACTATAATAACATACACACATAAATGTAAGAAGCATAATTGAAAGCATCTAAAACTCCAAGATCAAAGCACAGTTCCATCAAGATCATGATAGTGAGTAGTTATTAAAGTAGTCATGTCTTGGTGGAGTAGGTCCAGCATTGAAGTGCTTCATTAAGATAAACATATGTTCGAGGCATATGAGCTGTAGATCGTATACTTCTGCATAGATCGCCATCTGGTGTTGGGCTCGGATGTTTGCACTTTGTTTTTGTCTTGGAAGAAGTCTTTGTAGTCACGAGATAGGTGAATCCTCCTTAGGACGATAGTGCGCATGGGCATCAACTCCATCTCCAGATTTTTTTTTTCCGCCATCGGGTTCGGATGTGTATTGCTGCGCTCCGGTTCAAGATCCTCTTCGAACCTTTTCGACGCGCAACCATTACCCCTCAACGGTATTGTTTCGATCACGGTTTTCCCCTTCGACGCGCATCGTTGAAATCCAGCAACTTCGATCGAGAGCTTCGACGCGGGTCGCAAGGCCTACCCGCAGCGACCACGCCAGCAGTCGATGGAACGGACTCCATTTAAAAAATGCCCCGGGTGTGGTGCTAAATTTCCACACACAGACCTACACGAGGTTTGTAATCTGTGCCTATCCTCGGAGCACGAAGAAAGTAGCTGCGAGGCCTGTCGATCATTCCGATCGAAGAAAACAATTCGTGACCGTCGGGCTCGACGTCACGAGATGAGACGCGGCACTAGCCCGGTGCCGGACATCTTCGGAGAACAGGGTGATCCTCATCAGCACAGCGCCGAACAAGAGGAAGACATCTCCGTGTCTGAAGCTGACGACTCCGACATGGCGGAAGATTCTCACATTACTCCGGGTCAACGAACTGTGAGTAACAAGCCCCAAGTCACCGAAAAACACATTAAGGCTCCAGTACTACCTTCGCCCTCAGACCTAGGGAAACACCAAAAACATGATTCAGATGCTCCGGCCCGGCTATAAAACTGAAAGACAAAGCCTCCGGCTCGGGATCGAGCCATCCCCATGGTACCGAAACTCCATCTCCGGCACAAAAAACCAAATCCAAACATGGATCCGATGCTTCCATACCGGCACCGAAGTCGTCTTCGGCACCGAAAGACTTTGACCCGAAATCTCATAAACCAAAAACCGGCAATAACTAAACCCAAATCTTCGAAGCCGAAACCCAAAGATAAGCCTTCGGATCCGAAACCTAAAGACAAACCTTCGGAACCGAAAGTTACAAAAGACAAGCCTTTACACAAACCTTCGGAGCATAAACAACATGCACCAAAGGATTCGGAACCGAAAAAACAGACTACCCATAAAATACCCTCTGAAACACCCAAACAAAAGGAATTACCACCTAAAGAACTTCCTTTACAACAACCAATGGATCCCAAGCAAAAGAAATTGCATATTGATCCAACAACTGGACGTCTTGTAGCAACCCTTCCTAAGAATCAGAAACAGGACATTTCAGAGGAACACCATACTCTTCTCAAAAAGAGTAAGGATATGGGTACTAACCCCTCTCCCCCTTACATACCTCCCTCTCCTCCACCTATTGATCCTAACTTACTAATATCTCCAAATAACTCACCACCACTTCATTTCTCCCCTGAACAACAAGGGGATAATGACACGGATGACGACACTAATAGAAATGGGGTTGAGGATGGGGATAATGACCATCACACCATACCACAACACCCAGATCCATGGGACGAGTATGAAAAAGACCCAGACAATAGTAATGATCCGGACCTATATCCCTCCAGACCATCACCACCTGATGATAATATAGGATTCGCACAGCTTATCAATAGGGCTGCTCTATATCATGGAGTAGAATTACACACTGACCCATTAGAGGAGGATTTCCTCATGGAAACTTTCGCTCCATCCAAAAATCTACTAATACATTGCCAATGTTAAAAGGCATGCTAAAGCACACTAATGAAGTATTCAAGGACCCAGTTAGAGCAAGAATACTTACCCCAAGAGTTGATAAAAAATATAAAGCTGCTCCTACTGACCCAGTTTATATTAGAGGTCAAGTCCCCCTGGACTCCCTTGTTGTATCTAATGCCCGCAAGCGAGCCAATTCACAAGCCACAGACAACGCACCTCCTCCTGATAAGGAGTCAAAGCTTATAGACGCGTCAGGCAAACGAATTGCCTCACAAGCCGCTAATAGTTGGCGTATTGCCAATGCGCAAGCCCTCTTAGCACGTTATGACAGAGCGCACTGTGATGAACTAGTAAAGCTAATGCAGCATTTACCAGATCAATACAAGGGTAAAGCCAACGACCTCATTCAAGAGGGTAAATTAATTACAAACACCTCTATAAAATGTGCACTTGACGCCGCTGACACAGCATCCCGTGGCATTAACACCAGCATCTTGCTACGCCGCCATGCTTGGCTTCGAATATCCGGATTCAAACAAGAGGTACAGTCAGCTATACTAAACCAGCCTTTTGGCCAACAACATCTTTTTGGACCAAATGTTGATTCTTCATTAGAAAAAATGAAGAAAGATACCGAAACTGCCAAATCTATGGGAGCCCTACAACTATCCTCTAACAGAGGCTCCTTTCGTTGTTCCTTTTATAGGGGCGGCTCCAAAACAGTGTCATCCGAGAATACCTCCTCTACTTAAAAAACCAAAATCAACCTTGCTCCTCCCGAGGGTACTATCGAGGAGGATATAGAGGAAACAACAATAGGGGAAGAGGCAAAAATAATTCCACCCGCACTTCCCCTGCAACCAAGCAGTGACTTCCCCCCGCTACCCCCGACCATTCCACTCCTGTCGGGGGGCGCCTATCACAGTTCCTACCTGTCTGGAATTCCATTACAACAGACAAGTGGGTAAAACAAATTATCCAGTATGGTTATTGCCTGGAACTCACCAGTACTCCACCAAACATTCCGCCCAGAGAACGCCCAATGTCCTCAGAACATCTCACTCTTCTCAAACAAGAGGTTCTTTCCCTGTTACAAAAACATGCAATAGAACCAGTCCCTTTGCCTCATCAAGGCACAGGAGTGTATTCACTATACTTTCTAATACCAAAAAAGGACGGCTCTCTCAGACCAATACTGGACCTCAGGCCATTAAATCTATACATTCAGTCAGACCATTTCCATATGGTCACTCTTCAACAGGTACTCCCACTGCTCCAACAAGGCGACTTTCTATCCACTCTGGATTTAAGACGCCTACTTTCACATTCCCATTCACCCCGCTCACAGGAAATACCTCAGGTTTGTGATAAGCGGCCAACACTACCAATTCAAAGTCCTCCCATTCGGAGTAACCACAGCACCCAGAGTCTTCACCAAGTGCCTCGCAGTAGTGGCGGCTCACTTACGAAGACAACATATTCACGTTTTCCCTTACCTGGACGACTGGCTCATAAAAGCCAAGTCACACAACAGCTGTGTTCAACACACATACAAAACAATACGGTTGCTGCACGATTTGGGATTCACAGTCAACCTCTCCAAATCCCATCTCCAACCGTCCACAACACAACAATATCTAGGAGCTACAATAAACACTTCAAAAGCTCTAGCATATCCCAACCCAGTCAGGATAAGCACCATACAAGCTCTAATAGCAAAATTTCAGCCTCAACACTCACTACCAGCGCAAGTGTTCATGCAACTAATCGGGATGATGGCCTCTTGCATTCTCATCGTCCCTTATGCAAGACTCCCAATGCGTCCCTTACAGGAGTGTTTGGCACATCAGTGGAACCAGGCTCAAGGTCAACTAACAGATCTGGTGTTGGTAGACGACCGCACCCATCGCTCTCTGCAATGGTGGAACACACAAAACCTTTCCAAAGGGCGGCCGTTCCTCGACCCGGTTCCAGAGATAGTGCTAACAGTAGACGCATCGCTCACCGGCTGGGGAGCTCATCTTCAAACCCATACCATTCAGGGCATATGGACCCCTCAACAAAAACAATTCCACATAAATTACCTGGAATTGTTGGCAATCTTCCTAGCGTTAAAATCTTTCAACTCCACCTCGTAAGCAAAGCTGTCCTAGTCCGTACAGACAACATGACAGCAATGTATTGCATACAAAAACAGGGGGGACACACTCTCTGCAGCTTTCACACCTAGCTCAAAGCATATGGAGATGGGCCATTCCTCAAAACATATATCTCCTTGCAGAACACCTCCCAGGAGTACACAATCAAATGGCAGATCTACTCAGTCAGCAAACACAGCAGATCCACGAATGGGAACTTCATCCTCAAGTTCTGCTTCCATTCTTTCAAATGTTGGGCCACCCAGAAATAGACCTGTTCGCCACACACCAAAACGCAAAATGCCCAAGCTTCGCATCCAGGTATCCACACCCATTGTCCAAAGGCAATGCGCTATGGATGAACTGGTCAGGCAAATTTGCTTACGCTTTTCCGCCTCTCCCGCTCATTCCGCCAGTGGTTCGGAAGCTCAAACAGCATTCCCTCACAATGATCCTGATTGCTCCAACATGGGCCCGACAACCATGGTTCACAACCCTCTTGGAACAATCGGTAGTTCCTCATCAAAGGCTACGCCTCTCACCCAAGCTTCTCACTCAGAACCATGGAGAGATAAGGCATCCAGATCCCAGTCAGCTCAACCTTGCGATCTGGCACCTGAAATCTTAGAGTTTGGCTACCTTAATCTCCCGCCAGACTGCATGAACATCATTAAAGAAGCTAGACGTCCTACCACTAGAGCCTGCTATGCCGCAAAATGGAAAAGATTTGTAATTTACTGTACAAATAACAAAATCAACCCACTAGATGCTTCTGTTCAAAACATCATCTGTTACCTTTTACATCTACAACAATGTAACCTAGCGTATACATCCATTAGACTACATCTCGCTGCAATAGCAGCCTATCTCCAAAACAGACAACACTTGTCTTTGTTTAGGGTACCAGCTATCAAAGCATTTATGGAAGGACTTAAAAGAATAATTCCACCTAGAGTTCCACCCTCTCCAGTATGGAACCTAAATGTGGTACTGACCAGACTCATGGGTCCCCCATTTGAACCTATGCATAAATGCGAACTACAATTTCTCACTTGGAAAGTAGCCTTCCTGGTGGCGATCACCTCTCTCAGAAGAGTTAGTGAACTCCAGGCATTAACCATACAAGAACCATTTCTCCAAATACATCATAACAAAGTGGTTCTTAGGACTAACCCAAAATTTCTACCTAAAGTCGTCTCTGCTTTTCACCTTAACCAGTCTGTAGAGCTCCCAGTCTTTTTCCCTCTACCAGACTCAGTAGCAGAACGAGCTCTTCACACGCTAGACGTAAAAAGAGCCATACTCTACTACATTGAAAGAACAAAATCCTTTAGAAACACTAAACAACTTTTTGCGGCTTTCTCCCCTCCTCATAAAGGCAATCCTATCTTAAAAACGGGGATTGCAATGAGGATTGTTAAATGCATCCAGATATGCTATGCCAAAGCTAAACGCACCTTAACCATTCCCCCTAAGGCTCACTCCACACGTAAACTAGGGGCATCTATGGCATTCTTAGGGAACATTCCCCTAGATGACATCTGCAAAGCAGCAACTTGGTCTACACCACACACGTTCACAAAACACTATTGTGTAGACGTGCAAGCAAAACAGCAAGCTAGTGTGGGCCAGGCTGTATTAAGAACACTTTTTCAAACCGCTGCAACAGATACAGGTAGCCACCGCTAACGAGGTAACTGCTGTATAGTCTATGCACAAGTATACGATCTACAGCTCATATGCCTCGAACAATGCTACTTACCAGTATGCATCTGTTCTTGGTATGTAGAGCTGTAGATTCGTATACGCCCACCCGCCTCCCCGGATACCTCTATCTGTTCCAGTACTATCTTACTTGGATACATTACACATGGACATCTTTTTCTATTTCTTACTAACTCCATCATAACCCTCATGGCAAAACAATCTGGAGATGGAGTCGATGCCCATGCGCACTATCGTCCTAAGGAGGAGTCACCTATCTCGTGACTACAAAGACTTCTTCCAAGACAAAAACAAAGTGCAAACATCCGAGCCCAACACCAGATGGCGATCTATGCACAAGTATACGAATCTACAGCTCTACATGCCAAGAACAGATGCATACTGGTAAGCAGCATTTTCTTTTTGAGATTCTCTGTCGACCTCTAATTGACGTTGCCCGTGCTCCTCCAGTCTGCCAGGATTTTCTTGTTCTAGTGCCAGGATATTGATCTCTAGAGAAATCACCTGTGGTTGTTTCTCCCTTTCCCTTGCTTTCAGGGAGGCCTTAGCAATCCCACGTATGTTGGATTTCCCGTCTTCCTGCAATATGTCTGGTGAGTCCACCTTGCCCTTGGTGAGGTCATGGTAGGCTTTCAGTTCCTGCATTAGGACGTTTGTACATTTCTTATTTACTAGGTATCATGCACTGAGGCAACAGAGTGGGCGGCAGCCCTCTGGAATCCAAATCGAAGCGTGACTGGAGAGTAATCCAAGGTACTCTGTGTTGCTGTCGTGCACAGGAGATCAGTGACAGGTGGATATGAGACCTAGATTTGTGGGCAGGTGTGTGTGTATTCTCTAGTCAGCGGGTGCCAGGTACACCATGTATTGCATAGCTGCAGGCTTGCTGCCCATTCAGCCTGTCTTTCATCTCCCATCAGACCGGCCATTCTAAGCCCGGTAGAGTTCGAAGAGGGTACCATAATGGCATTAAAGTCTCCACCTATAATCATAATTATTTGTGGGAGCAAAGTATGAGTACCTTAAGAGGCTCCAAAGAAGTTCTAGACCTTTGCAGAGGAATATAAGCGCTTAGTAGATTATACTGTTTCCCCTCCAGTCAACTCTCTATTGCAGCATATCTCTTATGTGTATCAGGGCTGACTCGGAAAATAGCAATAGGGACGTTTTTGTGTAGGAGGATTACTACTCCTCTGAAACCCCTGGTGCGTTCCACATGCTATATCCTATCATAACCAAATCTAGCTAGAAATAAACATCTGGTACCCATCAGGTTAGTGTCCTGTAGCATTCAGACTGCTTGTACATGTCGCTTCACAAACCTGAGTACTGCCGCTCTTTTGATGCGCTCATTAAGACCATTTACATTCCACGTCATAACTGCAAAGTCACACTAGTTGATGAGTAAGTTGGATTCTGAATTTATGGTCCTTATCCGAGCAAGGACCTAGGCATAATTGGACTCCAGCTCAAGTAGGAGTGATGTGCGTTATCAAGAGAAAGCACTATATGTAAAACCAAACCATATAATGTATCATTGACCAACTAGCCAAACAACCCAGTCCTCCCCTAGATGCCCTCCCCCCTTACACTTCCGCCCTTCTTTCTCTCAGTCCTTTACAGCAAACAGTGAAATCAAACTTGAAACAGGCATAGCTACAATAACTGCCCTCCGAAAGAATCTTAAGTCCATGTTAGTTTGTTGTTTGCATTTCAAAGTGCTAAGAGCATAGTAGCCGCCCAGACCAGCTACTGACCTGCTCTTTAGCAGCAAAACAGAGAGGAGCCAAGCCAGAGTTCTATCCAGAAGTCTCTGCAGCAATGATCTCCTGTGCCCTGGAGAGAGATCTCTGCAGCAATGGTCCTCTGTGCCCTGGAGAGAAGTCTCTGCAGTAATGATCCCCTGTGCCCTGGAGCTTCGTAGTGTCCGTGATAAAAGTGTGGAGTTCAGCTCTGGGTTCCATTCAGCTGCAAGGCTGCTGCTCTCTGTTTCCGAGGAGTCACGCCTGCGTGACCTCCTGTACCTTCATAGTCTTTCTACCAGCCTGATCTCCATCTGATGCCTTAGCATTTTGTCTGGCGCCCCCTGTGATGCTTCTGGAGTCTTGATTAAGAAGCCATGGATGCCCTTCAGTCTTGCAGGGTATATAAGCCTGTACTAGAGTTTCATGACTCTCTGCTTCTGGTTAACTGCATCAAAGGATTGCCATTGTTTTTTGCACTTGACATGTCTAGTCTTTGGAAAACCATGGTTCGAGTCAATTGAAACAATAGTGTCTTGGCAGTACTTGCACATTTGATGAACGTATACATGTTTCTGTAGTTAAGCAACTTAGCAATTATAGAGTGTGGAGGGGCAAGTACATTGAAATTTCAATGAAATGAGACACAATAATAACCCAGGTGAGATACAAAGTCAGTAAAAAAAACAAAAAGACAAAAGAAAGTGTTGAGACGACAACAGGCTGCTACTTCAAAAGGGAAATCTTTTAGATTACCAAGCTGAATAATTTACAACCTAAAGGACTGAAAAATAGGCCAGAGATGCCATGCTTTTTGTAATTAATGTTATGATTGGACATTTACCATCTAGGTTTCAAGCATTTACGATGGTTTATGAGAGCATCCCTGGCCCAGTGCACCAACAGTTATGGCAATGTACATTGATGCATGTATAATTTCTTTAGGTTTTCTAAATATCTCCTGCCCATGTAGAATTTTTTTGAGCTTTGTTTTGTAACATTTGAAAACATTTGATTTTGTTCATATGGCTTCCTACTTTTCGCGATGGTTTCATTAGTATCATAATGTTTTTCAACCCATGTCGTTGTTCACATGTTCTGCGTGACCTCTTTGTAAGGTTTTCATATTGTGATGTTACAATCAAATAGTTTACATATCTTAATTACATATGTTTTGATTAAAGTTGTTTAGTCCTCTACAATAATTTTCTTCAAGTAGTGCCCATGCCTTAACTTCGCATGCTTACCCTTTGTGCTGATCGTTTAAATGACTTTTGTTCACTGCAACATTTTCTGATAGAGACTCCTAGCTGCAGATTTCTTATCTTCGAGTATTCCAAAGGCGTTAGACTTGATCTGGAGTTTTTTAGCAGTACCCCTGCACCAGCGGTGGGGAGTGGAAACTTTCAGGTGGACACGAGTGGTGTCTCTCCTGATGAAAGTGTGAAAATGAAGGATACCACCCTCTTCTTGACCAGCCTACTGGTATTCCCTAAAGCTTAGGGTCATCTACGGAATCCTGGAGGTTTTAGCCCAGGTAGGATTCACTTGGGACACTGAGCAGGTGTTTCACTTAGATTAATACCTAGAGTCCTTTTGACTCTTAAGATAAGATTGTAGGGATCCACTAGCCCTGATGAATGCCCCAGACCTTTTAGGCCAAGTTGTGAGGGCAGAAACATGTTGCCGAATATAGGGCAGGCATGAGCCATTGTACTCTATGATACCCGTCATTAGATTGGTTTTAATATTACTAGGGTCCTCAAGAATAAAAGTGATAACTGAGGAACCCAAGTTTTGTTTTCAATTCAACTGGATCCTGTTATTGTCCAGTAGTTTTATGCAAGAACTCCCTCCTACCGCCAAGTCTTCGCAGAGGTTGAGTCAGCCTCGGTAGTACCATCTTACCAGGGTGGGGAGAGGATGCCGATGATGAAGAATGACTATTATGTGTGTGAGGAATCCTCTTCCATTAAGGATGGCCTTCCTGTTCTGAACAGCCCCCACGCGACTCGCAGTAGGAGGCACTGGGCCTGATTCGGGGTCCTATGTCCTCTCGGCTGATTTTGACACCCTATTTTAATGTGGTTTGTCAGTACCCCTGCATGCCAGTAAGTGGCGACGTCCGCACAGGAAATGACACGCACGGTACCTGTATCGGTGCCACCCCAGCGCGCTAACATCAGTTCTTTCCTCTTCGCGCCAGGTAGCGCTGATCCGTGAAAAGCTACCTTCAATCGTATTTGAGGGGCTTTTTCTTGACTTTTGTCAACCTTTTTTAAGTGATTTTCTCTCCTGGTGTGACAGGATATCCCCAAAGAAACAGACTTGTTTCAAACCATGTGGTACCTATCACAGACCCACACGTGGTTTTTCTGTGGTCCTTGGAGAGAGACCATGACGCCAAGACCTGCGAGGACTGCAGCGCCATGCACCAGACAGCGCTGAGGGAGCACTTCCTCAAGCTCCTCGGCGCAGACGTTGGACGACTCCTCGCCGCTCAAGATACCGGTCGCGCGGAAGGTCCCGGGATTGTTCACGGAGCCACACCCGGCGCTCTTCGTCTCATTCAAAGTTGTCAGAAAGTCCCACCGCAAGAAGAAATTTAAGAAGTCGAGGAGGATGCCCATCGAAGTCTTCTGATGAGTCGCGGGAGGGTTGGCCCTCCAGGCCTCTTGCTTCGACAGAGCCTGAGTCAGGGTCTGCTCCGCGCTTCCCTGACTTCTCCGGAGCAACCCCTGCTCAACTGAAAGAATTTTATGAGGCCATGCACCTCATATTTGGGTGACCTGGCCTCTCAGGAGTGCCTTCAGCCCACATGGGTTTAGGAGGGCCCCCCCAGCGGGTTCGCCCTTGGCGCCCGTCTGGTCCCGTGGATCCGTAGCAAAGCAGCTTGTTAGACTGAGACCTTCTCACCCCCCGCTCCAGTTCCTACGCCCCTGGTAGCACTGATGCCCCACGGCGGCACCATCCCCATCGTTATTCCTGACTCCAACACGGGTCCGAGCGGGCGTTGTCCGATGCCAGTTCCAGAGCCAACTGGGACGATGCCCTCCTGATCGGAGCCAGTGCCTTTTTCCTTCGACAGGCCTGGAGAGGGAAACTAATGAGAGGGTACTGAGGACCTTTATGAATACCAGCATACCCTAGATGATGATGACAACAGCTGGTATTAGGAGCTTGTGGAGGGCAGTGGATTAGACACCTCACCAGACATTGGGTTGTTCCCGCCTCCTACCGTGGCTATGGAGGATGGAGCCTCATTCGTTATGGTGGTGCACAGGGCAGCTGAGGTCCTGGATCTTCAGCTAACCTCAGTTGCAGTCAAGACATTGGTTTTGACGGAGATGCTTCAGAAAGGATTCACTCCTTCCAAATCCTTACTCCCTTTTAACGAAGCCCTTACCGACGTCCTACTCAGGGCCTGGTCCACGCCCTGCACAGGGGCTCCTGTGCATCAGACAATTGCCCATCGCCATTGCCCTGCTTCTGGGGAACCCAGTTTCGTTACCCAGCACCCCACCCCAGTGAGCTTGGTGGTCCAAGCTTCCACCACTAGGATCAACCCTGGTGCGTTCCCTACCATTCCACGGATAGGGAATCCATGAGGCTGGACACCTTTGGCAAGAGGATGTTCTCTTCCACCAGCCTTGTGCTGCGGTCGGTGAGCACCACATGCCTTTTGGGATGTTATTCCCATACGATCTAGGATTTGGTTGCGCAAGTGCTGCCTACGGTCTCGAAGGAGGCCTAAGCCATACTCTTCAAAGCTATTGCTGACTGGAGAGACGCAGCAAAGTTCACCATAAGATGTGGACTAAACATGACCAACTTGCTGGGTAGGGCGATTTCACCGTTGGTGGCCCTTTGGTGCCACGCCTGGCTGAGAACCACTGGCTTTTCAGGGAAATGTCCATGCCTCACTTATGGACATACCCTTTGATGGGTCTCATCTGTTTGGAGAGAAGCCAGTCTCAGCACTGGAGCGCTTTAAGGACAGCAGAGCTATGGCTATGTGCGTGGGCTTCTCCATGGCTTCTTGTCAACCCCAGTCCACCTTCCGCTCCTTTCGTGGCCACAGAAGGGCTTTCCAACTGCGCCCATACCCTCCTAGCCACCACAGCCAACAGGCTTCCCAATCTTTTTGTGTCTCAGGAATCTGTTCCCATAGACCACGTGGGACATGTAGCCAGAGGTCTGGCTAGTCCACCACAACCCCGGCAGCCTTCAAACCCCTGTAGCTTGCCCTCCAATCTCATGGTCACCCAGTGAGGGGAAGTGGGACAGGATATGCCATCACCTTCATCACTGGAGGTCAGTAACATCAGACCATTGGATTTTGCAGACTGTCCAAGGGGGCTACTTCTTCCCCTTTATGACCACCCCTCCACCCATGCCACCCACATATGACCGACTGACGGAGGACCACTTCTCCTTTCTCCGTCAGGAAGTGCTGGTTCTCTGGTCAAGGGATCCATCAAGAGGGTGTCGGCATCATGCTATTGTCGCTACATTCTAGTGGCCAAAAAGGATGGAGGCCTTCATCCTATCCTAGACCTGCGCCTTCTCAATCTCTTTCTGAAAAAGGAGAAATTCAAAATACTCACGCTTGCCCAAGTTCTGTCTGGCCTGGACCCAGAGACTGGATGGTAGCATTGGACTTGCGGGACACATATGTCAACATTCCTGTCCTGCCTGCCCACAGACATTACCTGCAATTTACAGTGGGCCAAGAGCACTTTCAGTTTGCCGTGCTCACCTTCGACCTTACCAGCGCCCCTTGGGAGTTCACCAAGATGATGGGAGTGGTTGCAGCTTATCTGCGGAGGTCAGGGGTCCTAGTCTTTACCTACCTCGACGATTGGCTGTTGAAGGCGGGTTATCCCCAGGCAGTCGTCTCCCACCTCCAGACTATGCCGAACCTTTTGCACTTGCTGGGGTTCACTATCAACGTGCCAAAGTCACACCTTGACTCTGTCTCAGACACTCCCGTTAATCTGATCAGTTCTGAATGCAGTGCAGTTTCGGGCCTGTCCTCCCGAGTGACGAGTCCAGGATATTTAGACTATGAGAACGATGTTTCAGCCTCAATCCTGGATTTTGGTGAGAATGACCTGGAGGTTGTTGGACCCATGGCCTCCTTCATTCTGCTTGTGACACATGTCCGCTGCTTGTGACACATGCTCGCTGGCATAAGCGGGCTCTGCAGTGGAACCTGAAGTCTCAGTGGGGGCATCTTAAGTGGAATCTCTCCAACATGATCCAGATCTCGGAGGAACTGCAAAAGATCTTCAGTGGTCGTTGATGAACTGCGATTGGGTCAGTGGCAGACCCCTCCCCAACCAGATCTGACTAGTGACAAATGCATTACTTCTGTGATAGGGTGGCCATCTGGGAGAGGTGGAGATAAGAGGACTCTGGTGTCCGGCAGAGTTCATGCTCCACATCCGCCTTTTTCCGGGCGACTCGCTTGGCATTGAAAGTCTTTCTTCCTTTGAACAAGGTAGGGTTGGTGCAGGTGTTCACGGACAACACCACCATGTGATACTGCAACAAAAAGGGCGGGGTGAATTCGTGGGCCCTTTGTCAAGTGACTCTACGTCTGTGAGCATGGCTGGAATGCCAGAGCTTTTCCTTGTTGGCCTAACATCTAGCAGGCTCTCTGAACACCAGGGCAGATGAACTCAGCCGAAGATGCCTAACAGATCACGAATGGCGTCTCCATCCGAAGGTGGTGCAAGGTCTCTTCAAGAGTGGGGAGAGGCTTGGTTAGATCTGTTGCCACCACCGAGAACGCAGAACGTCAGCAGTTTTGCGCGCCGGAGTTTCCAAGACGACTCTCTCAGAGACTCTTTTCATGTCAAGTGGAGCTCCAGCCTTCTGTACACCTTTCAGCCACTACCACTCCTGCCTAGAGTTATCAAGAAGATCAGAAACGACCAGACCCAGGTTATTCTTGTGGTTCCAGATTTTGCACAGAGAGTCTGGTATCCCGAGTTGTTGAGCATGAGCATTGGTTCCCTGATCAAGCTGCCTCTTCGAGAGGATCTCCTCTCGCAGCAGCAGGGGAGGATCCTGCTCACTTTTCACATTCATATGTGGAGATAGAGTGGCAAAAGTTGACAGCTTTTGACCTTCCTATCGAAGTCAGTGATGTTATTCTGGCAGGCAGACATCCCTCCACCAAGCCCGTATACGCCTGCTGTCGGGTATACATTTGTGGCATGGTATGCGTCTAGAAACATTGATCCTATTTCTGCACCTCTCTCTCAGGTTCTTCTGCTTGTTCTATATTTGGCCTATCAGAGCTGTTCTCTGGGCACGGTTAAAGTTTATCGGCCATTTCAGCATTTTTGTGGTTGCCTGACCAACCTTCTTTCTTTGTTCAAGTCACCTGTCGTGGCTAGGTTCCTCAGGGGCTTGCAACATATGTTTCCCCCCCAGGCCATTCATCATGCCGCAGTGGGATTTAAACCTTGTTTGGACTTTTTTAATGTGTACACCTTTTGAGCCTCTGCACAATTGCCCTCTTCAGGTTATTGATCATCAAGACTGCCTTTCTGGTGGCCATAACATTGGCCAGGAGGGTCAGCGAATTGCAGGCACTCTCGGCACACCCTCCCTACACCACCTTTTACCCGGAAAAGTTGGTTCTCCGGACACATACCTCCTTCCTTTCGAAGGTTGTGACTCCCTTCCATTTAGATCAAAACATTACTATGTTAGATACATATGTTAAATCTGCTACGCATTGGCCAAGAAGCAGACCCCTGAGGGCTTGCTTGCTCTTTCCACCAGAGCCAAAGCTGCCACCACTGGGTTAGCCCTCAGAGTCCCAGTCCTGGACATCTGCCAGGCAGCAATGTAGGCATCCCTGCACACGTTAAGAAAGCACTACTGCCTGGACAATCAGTTCAGTTGTGACGGACACTCCGCCCATTAGGTCTTACAGGACTTCCTGGTTTTGGTTTAAAACTGCTTCGCAGACCCACCTCTGGGGAGGTACAGCTTGGGTATCTATTCTAAGGTAAGGAATCTGTGACTAAAAGTCTCTACCAGATGAACAAGTTACTTGCCTTTGGTAACGCCTTATCTGGTAGAGACTTTATCTAGCTGCAGATTTCTTACCGGCACTTTCATCCTCCCCGCTCTGTGAGCCGATTATAGTGTAAGAGCCACCCTTCTAAGGGCCTTAGAATTTCACACAGGTTATCAGCCATCATTGTGGCTCCACACTCCTGGTGTGTAAAGTCGCAAAATTAACTGACGTCAGTGTGCCAGTAAACTGCAGGACATTAAGGTGGAGAACACGCGAGTAATGTTCTTCCCAGACTACACTGTGGGTGTGACAGCGCAACTCTTTCCTAGCCATGAAGCAGTGCCTACAATAACTGGACATAAAATACTCCCTGCTGTTTCCCACCAGGTTGTGTGTGGTGACTTCTGACAAAACAAGATAGTATTGGACCCCAATATCGCCTTTTGGTGCAATTCCTGTATGAACGGCCGACTTTGATGGTCAAGACAGGGAATCTTGTTTCCGAACCAGTGCGGGTATGTAGGGGCACTAGACAGGGTTGCCCCCATACTTTTCTCCCTGGTAATAGAACCACTGGCCCTTGCCATTCGCTCATTGGCTGGGACCTGAGGTATACCAATGAGTGATGGGGTGCCTGCCATATCGCTGTACGAAGACAACTTACTATTGTAAATTAGGGATGTCCATTCTGTCCCGAATGAGATACCCCATCTCCTAGACATGTTTGCGTACTTATCTGGATTATGTGTATATTGGGGGAAATCCTGTTTATTCACGTGTTCCTACCTTGCCAGACCCAGCCCTCACAATCAATGGAACACATGTGACTTGGCAACCGACCATGTTCTGCTATTTAGGCACCCGGGTTTATCATACAGACCAAGATCTGTTAAACGATAATCTTACACGGACGATCACCCTCTTGACTTTCCAGCTATCCTTCTGGAAGATGCTCTTGTTATCAGTGGCCGGGCGCATTGCCCATTTGAAAATGGTGGTGCTTCCCTGCCTCCTCTATTATTTTACCAATTTACCACTGTATATTCCCACATCCTTTCTTCGACCTCTTGAAATACTGATCCATGACTTAATATGTAATAAATCTTGATGTAGTGTGGCCCTGGGAGCGGACCAGGGACCTTCTGAGTTGCGGCACGTTCCTTTCTTTTTATGTATTTCAGTTTTTTATGGTTATATGTTGATAAGCGATAAGCAAGTTTAATGCCATTGACATACATTGTTGCAGTTGGGATTGCAGTGTATTAAACAAGCAAATCGGACATCTTATTACAGTTCAGCAGCAGAACCTTTGTCTAGAATTGTTTCTTTATTGCTTGACAACTTTTGACCTTTGAGAGACATACTCCGATGTACTCATCACACTGAGTTACCACCATGCCAAATTACATTTCCCAGTTGCATTCTGCTTATGATGTGATTTACAGTGTTCTGCTATTGTATTGTCTATGCACAAAACTTAATAAACAGATCAAACAAAAAGAAAATCACGGGGAAGACTGTAAACCTCAATGCTGAAGTGGTCATGCTTGAAAATGAAACTTCTGTTTTCGAAAACGACATCAAAAAGTGGAGAGGTGGTAATAAAAGTCCAGGTGGAAGCTTCTTAAAAAAAAGAATATGAGCACACTTCCATCATATACAACAGGGCACATTCTTCTTGAAAATTCCAGAAAAATTCATGAGGCTATGCTAGCTCAGAGTTCTCGAAGTGGGACGTTGGGAGAACCTACACAGTTTTTAGGTCTCGCCTAACGCAGCGAGCATGCGTTGCTCTAGGAGAGGGCTCTTGGAATCACTTCAGACTTCCAAGAGCCTTCTCCGTGTGGGTGTGCCTCCTCCCACACATCCCATTGGCCTTTGCGTGTGGCTCTCAATAATTGAAAGCATGCAAATGGCCAAAGACGGGTGCATGTCTCGCCTTCCCTCAAAACTTTCACTCCCATGGCCTAGGGGTCTCGGGAGCGCGCAGGGTGCCATCTGTTCTGGATCAGGTTTCCAGTTAGCTTTCACTTTCGCGTCTTACAGCGCGAGCGCACGCACCACTCGTGGGCTTGTTATCTGAAAGAGACACGTTAGTGACAGATTCCTTACCTTAGAATATCCCCAGGCGTCAGGCTGGATCCGGAAAGTTTTTTGCGTAGCAGTACCCTTGCGCGTCGGTAGGCGGCGTCGTGCGGCTCCGCGTCCGTCGTAGGGCGTCGTGATCGCCGGGATGACGTCGCGGGCAGTACTTAGACGCCGCCCCTGCGCGCTGACGCCAGTTCTTCTTTTTCCGCGCCAGCAAGCGCAGATCCGGGAAGAGCAGTACCCTGGTCATTTTTTGACCATACTTTTTGGTGAATTTTTTCACTGTTTTTTCATTTCTCAAGGTGTCGTAGGGATGCCCGGTTTCAAACGTTGCGGCGCCTGTGCGCGGATGATGTCCGTCACCGACCCGCATTGGGAGTGTCTCTTCTGCCTCGGCCGAGGCCACGACACGGAGTCTTGTACCGACTGCCAGGCCCTTCACCCGAAAGCTTTGCGAGAGCGGTCTCGAAAGCTCCTCGAGGCCCGGCACTCGGCTCCGCGGAAGCCCCGGTCGCGTGAGAGGTCGATCGCGGAGTCCACACCGGTCGTCGGCGTCGAAGTCTTCTTCGTCCGGTAAGTCGAAACACAAAAAGTCCAAAAAGCATCATCGCTCTAGGACTTCGCCTCGCCGGTCTCGCGACTCGGCTGAGGCCCCTCCCGGCACCGTCCCGCCCCCGCGGCCCCGGACATGCCTGTGGAGTCGCCCCGCCATACCCGCCCTTCCCGGGTTCGGGGCGGATCCGGCCAAAGTGCAGGAATTCCTGTCGGCCATGGCTCGCCTCTTCGGGCCTTCAGGCCCCTCCGTGCGCCTTCGGGCCCCGCGGGCCCTGATGGGGTTGCTCCGGCGCCGCCGACGGCTCCGGCCCCGGCGCCGCCCGTGCCTCCAGCCTCGATCCCGGCTTCGGCCCCGGCCTCGATCCCGGCTCCACAACCCCCATCGACGCCGGTCGACCTAACGACACCTCCACCGGCGCCGATGTCTCCGGTGCCGTTCTCGACGCCGCCCTGGGCTCCGGGCGGCGTCGTCCCCCAGTTCCTTCCGGCTCCGGACATGGCTCCGGACCGACGCCGCTCGACGCCGGCTCCGGCGCCGATGGGACCTTGGGTCCCAACTGTCCCTCCTCCTCCTTATTTTGAACCAGAGGAGGACCAGTTGGACTGGGAGGGTCTGATGACCCTCTGACACGACACTGTCAGTACGATGAGGACTGGACAGAGAGTCTAGGGGAGGCCAGTGGTCTGGATACTTCCCTGACATTGGCATGCTGTCTCCTCCCGTGGCTACGGAGGAGGGAGCCAATTTTGGTACGGTGTTGCGTAGGGCAGCTGGGACCTTACGTCTCCAACTCCCTACTTTGACGGTCAAGCCTAACATCTTGACAGAGGTGCTTCAGCCGGCAGCCTCCTCTGCGGAGACTGTGCTGCCGTTTAACGACGCCCTCACTGACGTTCTCTTGGGCGCCTGGTCCAAGCCCAACACAGGGGCTCCTGTGGATCGGAACGTGTCACGACGCCATCGCCCAGCTCCGGGCGACCCCTGTTTCTCTCTGTCCACCCCACTCCTGAGAGCTTGGTTGTCCAAGCCTCCGCTTCCCAAACCGCCTTCCCTACCGCCCCTCCGGATAGGGAATCCAAACGCCTGGATCAGTTTGGGAAGAAAGGTTTTTCTTCCTCCAGTGCTGGCTTGCGGTCCGTTAACACCGCTTGTCTTTTGGGCCGATATACCCACTCCCTGTGGGATTCGGTGGCGGATGTTTTGCCCCAGTGTCCTGAGGAGGTCCAGACACTGCTTTCCCGCGCCATTGCGGAAGGAAGGGATGCGGCTAAATTCACTATACGTTGTGGCCTTGACACCGCCGACTCGCTGGGCAGGTCTATTGCAACGACGGTGGCGCTCCGACGCCACGCCTGGCTGAGAACCACTGGTTTTCAGGGGATGTCCAGAATACTCTCATGGACATGCCCTTTGATGGAGTCGGTCTTTGGGTCCAAAGCAGACAATGCGTTGGAGCGCTTTAAGGACTCACGGGCTACTGCCAAGTCCCTGGGCCTTTCTGCTACACGCCCTCCGCTGACTTCTGCTTTTCGCCCCTATCGTGGCCACGGTAGGGGCGCCCTTCACGTCAGCAGCCCAGCCACCGGCCCGCGCAGCAGGCGTCTTCGCGTGGCCGAGGACGTGGATTCCGCCGTGGCGGATCGGGCAACCAGCGTGCGGGTCAGGCCACCACCTCCAACCCGTCCGCGGCCTCCAAGCCCTCCTAGTCCCTCCTTTCAGGTGCACGGCACGCCAGTAGGGGGCAGGGTCCGCCATCACCTTCCCCACTGGCGCACCATCACCTCGGACAGGTGGGTCTTGGACATTGTCCGAAGGGGCTACTCCCTCCCCTTCGAGACCACCCCCAGCCATGCCACCTCAATTCCACCGCATGTCAGGGGATCACTTGGTGCTTCTACAGAAGGAAGTCACGGCCCTCTTGACCAAGAGGGCCATCGAGCATGTTCCGACCCCAGAAGTAGGGCGTGGTTGCTACTCCCACTACTTTCTGGTGCCCAAAAGGACAAGAAGGACATGCGTCCTATCTTGGACCTCCGGAACGTCAATCGCTTCCTCCGGAAGGAGAAGTTCAAGATGCTCACCCTAGCTCAGGTCTTGACTGCCCTCGACCCTGGAGACTGGTTGGTAGCGTTGGACTTGCAGGACGCATATTTCCACATCCCCGTCCTGCCGGCCCACCGGCGTTACCTTCGGTTCACGGTAGGCCCCGAGCATTTTCAGTTCACCGTGCTCCCTTTGGCCTTACAAGTGCCCCTCGGGTGTTCACGAAAGTGATGGCGGTGGTCGCAGCTCATCTGCGCCGGGCAGGGGTTTCAGTCTTCCCTACCTCGACGACTGGCTGCTGAAGGCGGGCTCGTCCCAGGCAGTCGTCTCCCACCTCCAGACTACGGCCGAACTCCTGCACTCGCTGGGTTCTCCATCAATGTGCCGAAGTCGCATCTGATTCCTTCTCCACAGCTCCTTTCATCGGAGCGGTTCTGGACACGACGCAGTTTCGGGCCTATCCTCCCGAACGGCGAGTCCGGGGATATTCAGGCTATGATTCCGATCTTTCAGCCTTTATCCTGGGTTTCGGTACGGATGACCCTGAGGCTGCTGGGCCTCATGGCCTCCTGCATCCTGCTGGTCAATCATGCCAGATGGCATATGCGGGCTCTGCAGTGGGACCTGAAGTTCCAGTGGGCGCAGCACCAGGGCAACCTGTCCGATGACGTCCAGATCTCGGAGGGGACTGCAAGACAGTTGCAGTGGTGGCTCTCGAACCGGCAATGGGTCATGGGCAGATCCCTCTCCCTTCCCCAGCCAGAGCACACAGTTGTGACGGACGCGTCCCTTCTGGGATGGGGCGGTCACATGGGAGAGGCGGAGATCAGAGGCCTCTGGTGTCCGGCGGAGTCCCGGCTCCATATCAACCTTCTGGAGCTCCGGGCGATCCGACTTGCACTCAAGGCATTCCTTCCCTCTGTCAAAGGGAAGGTAGTGCAGGTGTTCACAGACAACACCACCGCCATGTGGTACTGCAACAAACAGGGCGGGGTGGGGTCTTGGACCCTTTGTCAGGAGGCTCTGCGCCTCTGGACATGGCTGGAACATCAGGGCATGTTCCTGATGGTTCAACACCTGGCAGGTTCCCTGAACGCCAGGGCGGACGAACTCAGCCGCAGGTGCATGATGGATCACGAATGGCGTCTTCACTCGGAAGTGGCGCAAGGACTCTTTCTACAATGGGGAGAGCCTTGGTTAGATCTATTCGCCACCGAAGAGAACGCGCAATGTCATCAGTTCTACGCGTTGGAATTTCCAAGGCGGCACTCGCTCGGCGACGCTTTTCGTCACGAGTGGAGTTGCGGTCTATTGTACGCCTTTCCGCCTATACCACTTCTACCCAGAGTGTTGAAGAAGATTCGGCACGACCGGGCCCAAGTCATTCTTGTGGCTCCGGACTGGGCTCGAAGAGTTTGGTATCCCGAGCTACTCAATATGAGCGTAGATCCCCCGATCCGTCTGCCTCTTCGGGAGGATCTTCTGTCGCAGCAGCAGGGGACTTTCCTGCACCCGAACCTGTCCAGTCTACACCTGCTTGCGTGGAGATTGAGCGGCGGCAGTTGATTCCTTCGACTCTGCCTCCCGAAGTTTGTGATGTGATTCTGGCAGCCAGGCGTCCCTCCACTAAGGTGGTATACGCCTGCAGGTGGAACAAATTTGTGGCATGGTGCACAGCAAAGGCTGTGAATCCCCTTTCTGCCCCTCTTTCTGAGGTCCTTCTGTTCCTTCTCTCTCTGGCCCAACAGGGTTCTGCCCTGGGTACCATCAAGGGTTATCTTTGTGCTATCTCGGCCTTCCTCAGGCTCCCTGATCAGCCCTCCCTTTTCAAGTCCCCTGTTGTTAACAGGTTCTTAAAAGGCATTACTCACCTCTTCCCTCCTGTTCCGTTTGTGATGCCTCAGTGGGACTTGAACTTGGTTCTTACCTTTTAATGTGCGCTCCCTTTGAGCCTCTACATAACTGTCCTCTTCGTCTTCTGACTCTGAAGACAGCCTTTCTGGTGGCCATCACCTCCGCTCGGCGGGTGAGTGAGCTCCAGGCTCCATCTTGCAAACCTCCCTTTCTGTCTGTTCATCCAGACAAGGTTGTTCTTCGGACGCGTCCGTCCTTCTTGCCAAAGGTGGTTACTGCTTTCCACATTGGGCAGACCATCACTTTGCCCACCTTCTTTCCGCCTCCGCATCCTTCCAGAGAGGAAGAGAGGCTCCACCGTCTGGACCCAAAACGTGCGCTCTCCTTCTATATTGACCGCACAAAACACTTCCGGGTGGATGACCAGCTCTTTGTTGGCTACGTGGGCGCCAAAAAGGTCGGGCGGTGCACAAGAGGACCATCTCCCGCTGGGTTACCTTGTGCATCAAGACCTGCTATTCTTTGGCTAAGAAGGAGCCTCCTGTTGGGCTGCGTGCCCATTCCACCAGGGCAACGGCTGCTACCACGGCCTTGGGCCGCGGTGTTCCGCTGCCGGTTATATGTCAGGCAGCTACGTGGGCCTCGCTGCACACGTTTACAAAGCAATACTGCCTTGACAGTCCGGTCCGGAGGGACGGCTTCTTTGGCCGTTCTGTCCTCCAGGACTTCCTTGTCTGATCTTTGTTCGCAGACCCACCACCGGGGTTGGTATTGCTGGGGTATCTATTCTAAGGTAAGGAATCTGTCACTAACGTGTCTCTTTCAGATGCACAAGTTACTAACTTGTGTAACGATATATCTGTAAGAGACAGTAGTTAGTGACAGATTCCTACCGCCCACCCATCCTCCCCGTTCTGCGAACTGATTTCTAGGGTTAAGGACATCCCTTTCAGGGCCCTAGTATTTTTCAGACACCTATGTCAGCTTCTTGCATGGCTCTGCGTTCCTGGCGCGGAAAGTCGTGTACAGAACTGACGCTCAGCGCGCAGGGGCGGCGTCTAAGTACTGCCCGCGACGTCATCCCGGCGATCACGACGCCTACGACGGACGCGGAGCCGCACGACGCCGCCTACCGACGCGCAAGGGTACTGCTACGCAAAAAACTTTCCGGATCCAGCCTGACGCCTGGGGATATTCTCAAGGTAAGGAATCTGTCACTAACTACTGTCTCTTACAGATATATCGTTACACAAGTTAGTAACTTGTGCTTTAAAGCACTGAGGAGAGCGAGCTCTGCTGCCTGTCTCCTGTCTCCTGTCTCCAGACTGCAGCACGCGCGCAAGGGTCCTCTCTTTCCTTCTCGCGCAGGAGGTGGGCGTGAGTTCCCTTCTTCCTCCAACAGCTCTTGGTCTGCGACCCTCGAGCTCGTGAGCTGGGCAGCCTGGCCGGTTGTAACTCTCCTGTCCCGGACAGTCAGCCCGTTGCTAGTCTCCAGGTCTCAAAAGTTGAGGTATCCCTGGCGCGTTTGTTTCCCGAGGGGGCTGCTGGGGCGGGGGTCCCGTGGGTCTCACTGGTTGAGGGAGGGGCTGTCTGTGCCTGCCCCCTTCCCAGGCGCCGGCGTCCGCCTGGAGAGGTCTTTCTCTGTCGGAGCAGTAATCACAGGACCCTGTCTGACGGCGTCCGGCTCCTCCGTGCACAGCGACTCAGTGCATTTATACCGGGCGTCTCTCATTTAGGAAGCCACTGAGCCAGCCTGCACGCTGTCCCTCATTCCTACTTTACCGCCACCTGCAGGGCTGCGCTGGTACTGCTGTGCGGGGGCGGGACTGGCTTTACTCAGCAGTGTCAAGTTTAACCGTTTGGACAGACAGACTAGTTCGGCTTCATTACCACTTTACACTGGCATGTAAAAGGGAATACCGAGACTGGAGACGGGGTCACATTGTCGAGTAATGTAAATTGTATTTGCAATGTGCTTATCAGGACAAATGTCAACATCTAGAAACTGGGTTTGCGGTGAGATGCAAAGTCTGCCGAGCAAGTACACCCAGCTATGACACAGTGCTGTCAATTGATCCCATGCAGTGTGTGGCTCTTTAACCAGCCCTTTACCTTTTACTCAGCAGAACGTTGCGGTTTTCGGATAGCGGTTTAGTTTTTCTCATATTCTGTGTATGACATTTGACAAGCCGGGCACTTGATAGCTATGGATGTCTCAGGTTGTCTCCTGACAGGTCTTACTTAGTTACTTATCCAATCCTGATTTTCACTTGCATGCTGGAATTATATGGCAGGGGGGACCAAATTATGCGGCAAGGTTGACTAAATTATGTAGCTATAAATGGCAACATATGCGGCGTGACGCAGCACATTTTGTGGTGGCACTACCTCGTTATTTTGTCATTTGTATAAATGTTAACACTATCTGGACAAATGTTGTACCTCATTAGAACCAGTTTGACATCCAAACACACCAATCAGCAACAGATAAGTGCCAAAACCTGTTGCTGTGTTTTTAGTAACTTTTGATCCGTTTGAGCGAGAAGATTTTTTTTGTTTAAATCTGTAGTTTATGCATCAGTTGATGGTTATGTGGCAAGTGTGGCAAATCCATAATTATGTGGAAAACGCCACATCCACAAAATTGCATAATTCCTATGGCCTTAGGTTAATAATAGCAAAACTGCAGCTACCGAAATGCAAAAAAAAAAAAAGATTTCATAAGCTTATCAGGCCATTTTTATGGGCCGGCCTGTGATTTGTGAGTGTCATCCAGTCCACAATTGCTTATTATATTAGGGTTCCCACAACAACTGTGTTCCCTATAATGCAGCCCCGGTTTTCTCTCAATGTCTTGACCGTGTGCCATTCCATCTTGTGTGGAACAAGTCCTCCCTGCTCACTAGTTTGGGAGTGAGATGTGCTGTATTTTGTTTCCACACAGAACTCTGTTTCTGCACATAGCACTTTATATCATCCCCTTTCATCTGAAACAAGCATTGGCATAGCCAATAGGTCTCGCTTTGGGACCTTATAAGTATTTAGTTATGCAGCACAATATCCTTGGTGCAACAACATCAAACGTTGCATGGCTAAACACTTATAAGGTACCAAATGCTTTTTGTATTGTCAAAAAATGTAATGGTCTATTGAAAAATGTGCTCATTTACCTAGCTAGTCATGTTGCAATATCTTTTTGTTTATGATGAACATACCCATAAAGGAATACTGCAGATACATTTTCATTTTGTCCCAGTAGAGGACGGTAGTTTCATTTGTTTTCTTGCGTGTGTAGTCTAGCATGTATGCCCATCATGCTAGTGCTGTTTGTGAGATTTACCTCATCCTGAACTTCTTGAGGTGTTGTAAAAGCAAAGGTTCCTACCTCATTTCTTGTTTCCATGCCATGCAAGATGTTTTCTTGTCATCTTGGGTGATGTGAGTGGGATCAGTGACCTCCATGCTGAACAAAGGAGCCATTATTGACTACATCCTTAACTTGGGAGAATAGCTAGAGATTTGTATGAGCATGGCCACAGACTGCTAACATTGTTGGAAACCCAACCTCCAAGCGGATGGTCTGCTTCGGAACTTTGTGAAAGAATGTCTTCTCTATCACATTTTCTCCTATTTAGGAACAGTATCATCAAGAAGCCCCTGCCTGTTTGGACAGGTGCAATTTCATTGTGTAAGCTAATGTTTTTAGTTCTCAATCAAGATTTCATTTCCCTAAGCTTTGCTACTCCTTGGGATGCATGATCTTATGCCCCAACCTGAAATGTCCTACCTATGGGCTGGATAATGCGAGGGTTATGTTTGAAGCTGTACAAGTAAGGTGTCCACGGGAATAAGGCAGGGCTGTGTTATTGCACCCCTCCTCTTCTCTTTATACATTAATGGGATTGACAAAACCCTCCAAGAATTGAACACTGATGCCCCGAAAATAGGCTCTCGTCCAACCCTGCTGCTCCTGTATGCAGGCGATGCAGTCTTAATATCTAGAACTGCAAACGGACTACAACAACTGGTTGAAGATTTTGTCTCATACATGGAGCAAAAAGACCTAAAATTAAATCTTACTAAAACGTTTGTGATGGTCTGCGGACGTGGTAGGGCTAAGAAAAAGACTCACTGTATGAGGGAACATAAGCTGACAGAAGTCCAAAGTTTCTCCTATTTAGGCATTTTATTCTCCTTTAATAGTAATTGGGGCCCCCTTATAGACCAGTTAAAACTTAAACTTCTCAGAACTATAGAGACTATTTTCAGATTTTGTAACAAGATAGGCAGTAGACCTATTCGCGATATGCTCAAACTATATGGCAGTAAAGGCCTATCAGTAGCAACCTATGGCTCTGTAGTATGGGGTAACGCCAGTGCAAATATATTACAATCCAAATTCTTTTTTCTGCTGTATGCTGGCTGTACCAAGGTCTACATCCGTTTATCTCCTACATAAAGAACTGGATACATCGTACGTTGCCGACCTAATACAAGCAAGAGCTTTATGCTCTTGGCATAACATCTGGTGCAAGGAGGGAACAAATTTCACCAGGGACATAATTAAGGACTGCTTAGCACTGGAACATTTCAATAAAATCCCATGGCTAGCATATATGGATAAGCTGTTGAAGGAAATCGATAAAGACCTATCGGTGATAAGTCCCGCAGGTATTCTGCAATACGGCAAATGTGAAATTAAAAAGATTTACATGGAGAAACAAAGCCAACAAAGAGCTAGCAGAGAAGAGAATAAAATCAAGCGTATCAAGATATATGGCTAGTATAACGCCGTTTGGTCTACCTGAATATCTAGTTAAAATTACAAATACCCAGGACAGATTTTACCTGACAAGGTTACGTTTGGGCACTGTCCATGAACTGGTGGCTTTTCCAAAGCATGAAATATGGCAGAAAATAGTTTACAGATGCCCATGTGAAGGGAAAACTACCCAGTCCACGAAGCACGTTATGCTGTTCTGCAAGTTTTATCGAGATATAAGGAGAATATTTTTACGGCCAATCTTTATGGTAAAGAAACTTTTCTTTTATAAGGATGCCATGAATTTTATTTATACCCTCAATAATGAATTAGTATGCCGAGTTGTTGCTGGAAATAAAAGACTGGCTATAAAAAGAAGGAAATTGCTTGCATTTTTAGATAACCTAGTCTATGAAGCTGATTAAAAGATGATTTTGGGCTGAAAATTTTAAACTTTAAGGAAACAAGATGATTTTTAGTAATTAAGTTCTAGCCACTAATTGAATGAGTTTTAATTTGATATAAAATGTCTCTATTTTATGTACTTTTTGGATCTATTGATAGAAGTTTGTATTCTTATATATGATATTTTCTCTTCGTATTTTATGCACTTTTATGGATCGATAAAAAGATTCCGAATAAAGTTATTATGATGATGATGAGACTGTACAACCTTAAGTTTCTGTAGAAGTTATTTCTAAGCCAGGGAAAAGCTGTGGGTATTTATAGAAGCTTCTACTTGAAATTAGTTTTAAGGCAAAGCAACAGGATAAGTGAATTTATAGATAGCTGTGCTCGTAGTGCTGCGACCCACTTCCTACCAGTGAACTTTCATGCATCCCTATGATTTATATATTTATAGAGAAACAGGCAGGCTGTTCTGGGGCCAATACTTGTGTGTGAGCTGAAGGGGCTGATCATTTTCCTGAGATTTTAACACAATTTTAAAGTGTGCTTTGTAAAAAGTGATCCAGTTTTCATTTATACATGGAGTATGCCTCAGTGACTATGGATGAAAAGACTGCAAGCCCAGAAGTTAAGAGATATTTGCATTGATTACAATTCCAGTTTTACATTCTGATTGACTCCATCAACCCCAGTAGGTGGTAATGTATTCTCAGAAATGTAGGGTTTGTGTTTTGTTTAATTTCACATAACTTTAAAGATATTGCAAACATTCACTAATGTGGGATCTGTTCAGTCTTAAATGCAACATTCTCTACTTTATTTGCTTACATTTTCCATTGCATGTCTTCCAGAATTTGACATACGAGATTATCCTGACACTAGGGCAGGCGTTTGAGGTGGCTTATCAGTTGGCATTGCAGGCCCAGAAATCGAGATCAGCAGATACCACTGAAATAAAGTCTTCCAAACCAGTGCCCAAACCACGAGCAAGCGTCCGCAGATCCACGGTATGTAGAAGCTCTTAAAGTCCACAGGGCTGAAGAATCATGATTGTATTCAAGTTATATTGTTAACCGTTTTGGTGTAGCAGATACATATGCCATCTTTAGGATAACTGAACCTAGGAGCTGGAGTAATGTGCTGCAGAATGATGATCTTCGGGGACTGGTGCCATGCGCTCAAAGGGGTAGTACATCAAGAGGTTCTAAACCACCATGATGTGCTATTGTTGGGTGGTGTCAGCAAGGTCAAAAAAGCGGATAGTTCTCCCTCACCTATAGCCTTGGTGAGCTAACTGATAATTTTGTGGCCAGAGCCCATTATTTGACAGTAATTCCCGGCCCAATTGAAGTAAATATGTGATAAACACAAAAGACTACACTTCTGCCAGGTCCCACACATTGTTAAGAGACCGCCTTCTTATCACTTATTAACATCATGGTCCCAGGTGTTAATAAATATTATTGTATTATTGAGTTATGATCTCAGGCAAGCTATAATGTTGTCCTGATGATGATCCCACATTGTAAATGGATCAAGACGTCGTCGACCCACACTCTGACCTGCTAGATTTTTTTATAAACTAAATTTGGGTGCAGTAGTGCTTTGTTTTGTAATTTAGTGACCTTAAGTGTGTATATGGTTGTTGGTCACTGTTGTTTTGCCTAAAATTGTCTTTGAATTTTATTCTGTGTCTTCTCTGGTTTTAACACTTGTTTTGGATTACCCCGGTGGGGTTAGTCTCCTGAAACGGTCCTTTATTGTAAAAATAAAATACTCTTTATTGGACAATTCCTGGGCGTTATATTTCTCCCAGAGATGATATACCCAAATATTACCTTTTAGGGGCCTTTGTTCCTTTAACTACAGAATACCCTTGGTCCCTAATGACTCTTGGGTTTCCCTTGCGTCTGACTAATGCCAGAGAATAATTGTCAAAACTTAGGACTCCAACCCCTCTTTTATCTGTTGACAACTTAAACTTTGCTGACGTGACGCCGACCATTTCGCCAGATAAGTTTGCCCACCAGGATGACCAGCAAGTGAAAGAATTTCGCTGTTAACAGCAGTGGGAGGTTAGCAAAGTAATAAAGGAAATACGGCAGGATAATCACTTTGGACAGGGCTTTTCGGTCCAACACAGACAACGGGGGTGCCTGCCAAAGTGTAATTTGACTCTGGATGACTGAGACTGGCCCGGCAATGATGCAATCAAGTAGATCAGTTGCGTCATGATAAACTGAAATCCCTAGGTATTTGAAGGTCTGAGCTTGCCAGGTGAGTATCAAACCCCTCCTCATGTCTGCATCTTTGAGGTATAGTAACTGATCGTCCACATAAAGTGCGACAGAGTGCGTCTGGTCGTCAAGGGATTTTCCCCATCAAGCTCCCTCTTCTCACAGCCTGTCAGGCAACGGCTCCATGTCCATAATGAAAAGGAGTGGGGATAACGTGCAGCCCTGTTTAGTGCCTTTGTGGATATCATGGTGTTTGAGACATAGCGCCAAGTTCAAGCTCTCACTGCTGGAGCAGTATAGAGGAGTTGCCAAACCCCTAGCAGTCAAGCATGCAGAAAAGATACAGTCCAAAAAACCAAATGCCTTCAAGTCCAGGACCATGTTTGCCGCCTGGGGCAAACTCCATGACCCTGAAGAGTTGGCATATATTCAGTGACAAGCTGCACCCAGGTACAGAGCTGTTCTGGTCTGGGAGAACCAGGTGAGGGATTAGAGGTTACAGTTGATCAGCTAGGATCCTACCTAGGGTTTTGTAGTCTAGGTTGAGGTTACTAGTGGCTTATAGTTGGAGACATCCATTGCATCCCCACCCAGCTTAGGGGTAGAGAACAATAGAGCCTTCCAGAGAGAAGGGGGAAGGATCTTGCTCGATAGAGCCTCCGTCCTAAGGTACTCCAGATGTGAAGCTATGATGTCAGGGTAGTGTCAGGATAGGTCTGGCAGAGCTCCAGTGGAAGTCCATCAGGACAAGGACGAGGAGCGAATAGCTTCCTTTATCTATGTCGAAGTTATGGTAGGGTCTAGTTTGCAGCGCTGCGCATGAGTGATACAAGGGAGAGGGATGCCTTCTAGGAAACATGTTATATAGTTGCTCATAATGGTGGGAAAAGGAGCATGAATTTCAGCCTTTGTGTAAACATGTATGTCTGTGGCAAGGCGGAGGCAAAGGATTGGTAAATGAGAATGTTCTTGCTTAGCTAGCCAGGCTAGAAAGTCAGCCTCTGTTTGAGTCCAGGCAGCATGGGCAACGTAATTAACACAGTGCAGTTGTTCCAGCAGAGAGGTGTGCTTGTCTCGCGCTTCAACTATTGCCTGAATTTCTATCATGCTGTCAGCGGCCCAAGCCTCCAAGCAAAGAAGTGTGTCTTTGCATTTCTGGAGGTCTGATTCTATCTTGTGTCGAGCTGCATTTATGCAGTGCCCTCATTGTTCCCTTGAAAGCTTCCCACTCTGCAGAGTGAGCAGCAACTGTTGTGGCTTAAATCAAAAAAATCAATGGACTTTTCTCAGAGTGGTCTGGAAGGCAGGGTCGTTGATAAGTGTGGGTTGCATTTCCCATGTCGGTATCCGCAAGCACGGACTACCAAAGCAGAGTCCCAGCAGGTTGTGGTCTGAAACAGTACGGCCAAAATAGTCCGCACAAGTGAACAGCTAGTGTATGGAAGCAGAAGACACAGTTCGGTCCAGCCATGCATAAACATTGTGCACAGTTAGGGTGTAATCGGGTAGCAGCATTATCCAATCATTAAGTTCTAGAGTGGTTAGGCAGCACGCATCTCAAAGAATTTCATCTTTTTTTAAAATGCAAGATTGTGTCCACCATAGGACGAGGCACAGATCTGTTGGGAGGACACCATGTTGGTCCCCGGGGGGCCATCTCAATAGAGAAGAAAAAGGTGAGCTTATGGGGCAGCATGAAGCTTCTGAACCAGTTCGCTAGGAATGTGATTGGGTCTCTGCCCTCCTTGCCTTCTCCCAGGCCCACCACCCTGATGTTGTTCTCCATGCTCTTCCTTCTATATACTGCACTCTGCCCTCAGCGTCCTCAGCCCTCTAAATAGTGCACATGATTCGTCATGTCAGACACCTGCCTGTGTCTTTCTGTAGTATGCAGTTGCATTTCTTTCAGGGTACAATTTGTTTGGGCAACCCTTTCAACCAATGTTTTGTGTTCATCTCCGAGTATTCTAAGTTCCACCACCACAGAGTCTGTCTAGGTTTCCAAAGAGAACATTGAGCTTTCTATAGCTGCAGGTATCAGTTTGGCCATTGTCTCAAAAGGGGTGGTCTTCTCACATGCTGTGATCCCAGGAGTAAGGCCAAGAACAAAAGGTCTGGGCGACTGTGACAGACCAGAGGCTGCCCATCTTGCAGTCAGTGAACGAGGGTGATGCAGATGCCCAAGACGGGGATCTGACGCCCGTGATGAAAGTCAACATCGCTCAGGCCGCTTACAGCTGTGCTGCTGGCAGAACACAGCTATAGCACAAGCAGCCTGATTAGGGCAGCGTCTTTCCCGGTTGTATCACAGTCCAACAAAATCAGGCCTATCAAGTAGCGGTAGCCCCAAGGAAGTACATAGGCTCAGAGCTTGTCTATCCTCAGCACTCATGCCCACGGCAAGGCTCGCCATATGGGTGGCATTTAAAAGTGTGCCAAGGCACAACTACTGCTGTGTAATAGTACACCAGGCGTTGCAGCGCCCCTGCCATCCCTCAGCCCATCCAGTTGTGAAAGCAGTGTGGCAGGTGTCAGTGGCGACCCGTTGTGAGGCCCAGCAGGAGTGCAGCACCGAAGCACTCTGGCCGTGCAGAAAGCAGGAGGGGAAGAGGGAGCAATCTCAACATTAAGACGGTCTTCAGAAGGGCTCCCCCAGGCCAGCCGTCAAGGCTCACAGCGACTCCAGATGAGTGTCCAGTTCAACATCCGGCGCCGAGCTGCCCTCATCCAGGGTCCTCGACGTTGGGGGGGGTGGGGGAGGGTCCCCTCCTTCCTGGTCTTAGGCGGTGTCCCCTCCGTCACAACCAGGAGCACAGAAAGCTAAGGGGTCCCAGTGAACTGCAGCACCAGCTACAACGGTGGCGTCAAGTGCAGACAAGTCATGACGTGAGGTGGGCTACAATCTGGTCCCCAGAGGAGTCTCGACCCTTCATCCAGCTGCCCTGCGTGCCTGGACTCTTCTGGCTGTCTCCAGCCTCAGAAACCCGTCAGGCCAGCAATTGGACACTGCCCACTCTGATTTGGGCGCAACGCAGGCCCAAGCGCTCAGGAGAGATCCATCAGGCATGGTAATCCAGTAAACTATAAGGCAATGGTGCCTCAGGCCCAACTTGTAACCAACCATGCGTCCGCAAGGCCGGATCGCACTATGCAGTCACATTCTGGCCCACCAAGGCGACATCCTGTGTTGTCTCGTGCGTCAAGGAACACAGGACATACGTTCCCAATCTGGATGGCGCCCGAGGGCAGGGAAGTAAGGTAGATTGTAGGGCATGCCCCCCATGTATTTTCCATCTTTAGGAACCATTCTGTGGCAGGAAAGTACTTTACAAAATAATCAAGGCTACAGCCCAACAAAATGGGCCGAACCGTGTAACTTCCCCCTTCCATCGACCTTGCCTGGTTGTGACACTGATATTTTCAAGGCTTTTGTCACTAACCTAGGTATTGCTACTCAGCGTTTGGGGCCGAATTGCTAACATGTTGTCGTCTAAATCTTCATTTACATACACTTTGATCACTGTCTTCTGTCCAAACAGGAATGGTGAGAGTAGTATAGACAGATACAGTTTCATTGAGTAAACTGATATTTTTGATTCTCAAGCAAGATTTCATTTTCCCAAGCTTTGCAATTATCTGGACAGCAGGATCTAATGCCCCAACCAGAAATGCTCTGCTTATAGGTATGGATAATGTAAGGATTGTGTTTGAGAAATTACAACCTTCAGTTTGTCTCCAAGTTATTTTTGAGCCAAAAAGATCCTTTGAATATTCCTAGATGTTTCTCCTTAAAATTGATTTTAAGCCAAAGTGACAGGAGAAGTGAATTCATAGATAGCTGTGTTCCATCAAGCTTTTGAGATATTTCATGTCTTGGAACCGCAAAAAGCCACAAGGGTTACAGCTGTTGCTTCCCAGGAGTTCTCTTCAAGGGCATGGCCATCCAGCCCATACAAAGCATGAAGTTTGTCAGAGGCCAAGAATCCGGCTCAAGCTCTGCCCAGGAAAAGGAGCAGATCTTCTCATACGCGCAACATTTCAAGAGGACCATGAGGAGAGCTTTCCCTTCCATTGGAGCTTTGAAGTAGTCTAACAGTATTGAGGAGATGTCGTATCAACTTAGAATCAAGCTGGAGCACTTCCAGTCTGACATCACTGGGCATTATCCAGTCAAGAATATTCTTGTTTGATGTCTGCACAACTTTTGAAAAGGTTGACTGGAGCTACTGCCAAGCTCAATGTCTCCTGCTTGGCCTCTAGTTCCAGTGTTATCAGGTTTTCTGGAACTCATGAACAAGTCTCTCTATTCTTGAGGAGTAACCGCTGCCAGACTACAGTGTAGTATTAGAACAGTGGTCCTTAAACAGAACAGTGTGGTCATCAGGATAAATATAGACTCCAATCATTGCTATATTACGAGTGTCCAGCCGGACATTCAATTTAATAATTCAAAAATGTCAAAAACCAAAAATAAACACATCAATACAGTGGGACACAATCCTGCATCCTACATAGAAACATGACAACACTTAGGACAGGAACATATCAGGCAAGACAGGGTAGCTTGTGGAATATTGAACACAATTTCTAACAAGCTTGAGGAAACAGTAAATACACTTTTTTTATCAGATTTGATTAATGTGCAAACTGTTTACATTGGTCGACGACGTTTCGAACCTCTTTAAGAAATAGTAGGATCATCATCAGGACAGTTAAAAATACAAGCCTGAATAATTAGAGATTGCCTCAAGGGGCTTGCGGAAGGTTAAGCCACAATTACACTCAGTGGTGGAGGCCGATTAAATAGGATGTTCTAAGAATGAAAAACCTGGCGATTAAACTGTAAACTATCAGTTCCAGGGCAGCAAGTGGCGATGCACGTTATGCTGTGTGGTCCAAGGCTTGATGGACTACAGTGTAGCATCAGAGGTATAACATTTGTTTCCTTTACTGTCCTCTTCTCTCTTAACCCATAGACATGTTGAGCAATCTGGGCTTGAAGGTCTAGGTTACCTCTTCTATTTTAATGACAAGAGCAAGAGATATGGACTTGCAGTGAAGGTGTATGTTGGGACAAATGCCCATCATGGATAGTCCACAGTTACACCATATCTGTTTTTGTGCATATTGCACTGCACTTTTTTTTTCTGCCCGGCAGCCTTGCACCTCAAGACCGATCCTTGATTCTCCATTTGTGATTGTGCTCCTGGAGTGAGGGTTACACCTGAAGAGTAACCCACTTCATAGTGAAGAGTCATTGCTGTCCTCTCTGCAGACTCTGGAAGGACTGAAGGCAGGTGGCAACTTCAAAGTATTTGCAAGAAAGCACATAATATTTCTGATGTTCCTTGCTCTCAGTCAACAGTACTAGTACCTTCAGTCAAAATCTGGATTCCTGAAAGTGAGCTCTCATCAGAAATTACTAGATTTTCAAGTGATTTCAGGATTCCTTCAAATATATGGGCTCTCCATAATACATCAGTACAAAGGATCTAATAGTAGCTCTGTTAGGGAGCAAGAGCATATCTTTCAAGTATAAATTCTTTCAGCAGTGCCTTTCTCTTCTCAAAAAATATCCTCGTCCTGTGGGCAGACAGGACTTGAATGGCTTTCTGACTAATCTGTTCATCTGGTATGCTGCAGTACAGGATATCCATAAAGTATTATCTGGAGACTCCGTGATGCTAGAGATCAGGGAAGCTGGTAAGAGAAGATTACAAAATTAACCATGAATCTTGAGATCTCTTTCCTAAGTGGCGCTTGAACACAAAAATGTGTTAAAGAGAGACTTTTCCAGTCTCGCATACATTCGACCCGAAGCCTCAGCATGGATGGTCTAGGGAGTTTGCATGGATAACCTGACAACTCAAGGAACTCGGTCTCAGAAATGTAAACGCACCTAAGTATGCTTATGGCTGTCAATCTAGCATTCAAAGCTTTTCTTCAATAAATTACATTTTGGACAGTTGTGATGCAAACAACACGACTACCCTGTACTAGCTGAGCAAGTAGATAGAGTGAGAGCTTTGACCGTTCCAAAGGATATTCAAGTAGTGCGACAATGGCACATTGCATGAGGCTTTATAACACAACACTCACCCATGTGTGGATAATGTGAAGTCGGACATCTAGTGGTGATCATTTCAGTAGAACTCAAATAGGCTTGAGTGTTTAGGGGGCTGTGGGCGCAAAGGTTCCCATATAGATATATTTGCCGCCGCAAGAAACACAAACTTTGAAGACTTTGGTTTCAGGTTTCTGATGGATGGTTCTAACCTCAGATTCTGATTGATACTTCTAAACACAGCTTCCTTACCTTGTGAATATTCCCCAGGTGTCAGACTGGCTCTGGAAACATTAAGGTAGTACTCCTGCCCACCAGTAGGTGGTTTTCTACGGCTCCCCACTGACGTCGTTCTGCTCCTTATGTGATAAACAGAGGCACGTATAAGTTCCACCCATGCTTGCTGATGTACGTTCGATTCTTTCAGCGTCTTGAGACGTGGATCCTGAGCTCGTCTGGTCACAGTTGTCTACTTGGCATTCAGGTCCATCGATATGGGCATTTTGCCCGTTCAGTCCTGCTAAACCTTTAGTTTGAGCCTGCCCACAGACCCACCACCTGAGGAGGTACTGTTTTGGTATCAATTCATAAGGTGAGGAATCTGCGGTTAGAAGTATTTCATCTGAAGAAAAAGTTACTTACCTTCGATAACACTCTTTCTGGTGGTTAAGCTATCTAACTGCAGATTCTTCCCGAGCCCTCTACCTCCTCGTTCTATGGAATGGACTGTTTTTCTATCTAAAAAGATCTGCAAACGGTCAGATGAGCTTTGTATCTGAGGGCACGGACAAGCCTTTGAAAGCAACTGACGTCAGTGCGCCCAAGTGACGCTAATATCCGGCCCTGCTTGTCACTTCCAGAGCGAAATGATGTTGGTGCAGTGCCACACAATGCCACCTACCGCCATGCATGAGTACTCCTTTTGAGTTTCCAGATCTGAAAGAGACACGTTAGTGACAGATTCCTTACCTTAGAATATCCCCAGGCGTCAGGCTGGATCCGGAAAGTTTTTGCGTAGCAGTACCCTTGCGCGTCGGTAGGCGGCGTCGTGCGGCTCCGCGTCCGTCGTCGGCGTCGTGATTGCCGGGATGACGTCGCGGGCAGTACTTAGACGCCGCCCCTGCGCGCTGACGTCTGTTCTTCTTTTTCCGCGCCAGTAAGCGCAGATCCGGGAAGAGCAGTGCCCTAGTCACTTTTTGACTACTTTTTGTGAATTTTTTCACTGTTTTCTTCTACTGAGTCTTCACGACTCCTAAGGTGTCGTAGGGATGCCCGGCTTTAAGCCCTGCGAGGTCTGTGCCCGCATGATGTCCATCACGGACCCGCATCTCGAGTGTCTCTTCTGTCTCAGCCGAGACCACGACACGAAGTCGTGCCCTGACTGCCGGAAACTTCATCCGAAGGCTTTGCGAGAGCGGTCTCGAAAGCTGCTCGAGGTCCGGCAGTCGGCTCCGCGCCGCACCAAGCCCCGGTCACGGGAGAGGTCGAGGGGCCGGTCGCGGAGCCCCCATCGTTCGTCGGAATCCAAGTCTTCGCACTCCTCCGGTAAGTCGAAGCACAAGAAGTCTAAGCGGCGTCATCGCTCTAAGACTTCGCCTCGCCGGTCTCGCGACTCGGCTGAGGCCCCTGTCGGCACCGTCCCCGCCCCCGCGGCCCCGGACGTGCCTGTCGAGTCACCCCCGCATTACCCGTCCTTCCCGGGTTCGGGGGCGACTCCGGCCCAAGTACAGGAGTTCCTGTCGGCCATGGCCCGCCTCTTCGGGCCTCAAGGTCCCTCCGGTGCGCCTTCGGGCCCTGATGGGGTTGCTCCGGCATCGCCGTCGACTCCGGTCCCGGCGTCGCCTGTCCCACCAGCCTTCATCCCAGCCTCGGCTCCGGCCCCGGCCTCGATCCCGGCTCCGGTGGTGCCGCAACCCCCATCGACGCCGGTTGACCTAACCACGCCTCCGCCGACGCCCGATGTCCCCGGTGCCGTTCCTGACGCCGTCCGGGGCTCCGGACGGCGTCGCTCCTCGGTTCTCTCCGGCTCCGGACATGGAGCCGGACCGACGCCGCCCGACGCCGGTTCCGGCGCCGATGTGACCTTGGGTCCCTAATGTCCCTCCTCCTCCATATTATGAACCTGAGGAGGACCAGGAGAGCTGGGAGGGGTCTGAGGACCCTCTCACACAACAGTGCGAGTTTGACCCGGACTGGGTTGAGGAACTTGGGGATGCCAGTGGTCTAGACACCTCCCCTGACTCTGGCATGCTGTCTCCTCCCATGGCTACGGAGGAGGGGGCTAATTTTGCAACGGTGTTGCATAGAGCTGCTGGAGCCTTGAATCTCCAGTTGCCTACTGTGGCCGTCAGGACTAACCTCCTGACAGAAGTGCTTCAGCCGGCGGCCTCCTCTTCGGAGACTGTGCTGCCGTTCAATGATGCACTCACTGACGTTCTTTTGGGTGCCTGGTCCAAGCCCACCACAGGGGCTCCTGTGGATAGGAACGTGGCCCGATGCCATCGCCCTGCTCCGGGCGACCCCCTGTTTCTCTCCCAACACCCCACCCCTGAGAGCTTGGTTGTCCAAGCCTCTGCCTCCCAAACCGCCTTCCCTACCGCCCCTCCGGATAGGGAATCCAAGCGCCTGGACCACTTTGGGAAGAAGGCTTTCTCTTCCTCCAGTGCTGGCTTGCGGTCCGTCAACACCGCTTGCCTCTTGGGCCGATATACCCACTCCCTGTGGGATTCGGTGGCGACTGTTTTGCCGCAGTGTTCTGAGGAGGTCCAGACACTGCTTACCCGCGCCATTGCGGAAGGGCGTGATGCGGCTAAATACACCATACGTTGTGGCCTTGATACCGCCGACTCGCTGGGCAGATCGCTTGCAACGACGGTGGCGCTGCGTCGCCACGCCTGGCTGAGGACCACTGGTTTTTCGTGTGATGTCCAGAATACCCTCATGGACATGCCCTTTGATGGAGTCGGTCTTTTTGGTTCAAAAGCAGACCGTGCGCTGGAGCGTTTCAAGGACTCGCGGGCTACTGCCAAGTCCCTGGGCCTTGCTGTTGTGCGCCCTCCGCTCTCATCTGCTTTTCGCCCCTTTCGTGGCCACGGAAGGGGCGCCCAGTCACGTCCGCAGCCCGGCCAACGGCCCGCGCAGCAAGCGCCTTCGCGTGGCCGAGGACGTGGATACCGCCGTGGCGGTTCGGGCAACCAGCGTGCGGGTCAGGCCACCACCTCCAACCCGTCCGCGGCCTCCAAGCCCTCCTAGTCCCTCCTTTCAGGTGCACGGCACGCCAGTAGGGGGCAGGGTCCGCCATCACCTTCACCACTGGCGTCCCATCACCTTGGACAGGTGGGTCTTGGACATTGTCCGAAGGGGCTACTCCCTCCCCTTCGAGACCACCCCCAGCCATGCCACCTCAATTCCACCGCATGTCAGGGGATCACTTGGTGCTTCTGCAGAAGGAAGTCACGGCCCTCTTGGCCAAGAGGGCCATCGAGCATGTTCCGACCCCAGAAGTAGGACGTGGTTGCTACTCCCACTACTTTCTGGTGCCCAAAAAGGACAAGGAGGACATGCGTCCTATCTTGGACCTCCGGAACGTCAATCGCTTCCTCCGGAAGGAAAAGTTCAAGATGCTCACCCTAGCTCAGGTCTGGACTGCCCTCGACCCTGGAGACTGGTTGGTAGCGTTGGACTTGCAGGACGCTTATTTCCACATCCCCGTCCTGCCGGCCCACCGGCGTTACCTACGGTTCACGGTAGGCCTCGAGCATTTTCAGTTCACCGTGCTCCCCTTTGGCCTTACCAGTGCCCCTCGGGTGTTCACGAAAGTGATGGCGGTGGTCGCAGCTCATCTGCGCCGAGCTGGGGTTTCAGTCTTCCCCTACCTCGACGACTGGCTGCTGAAGGCGGGCTCGTCCCAGGCAGTCGTCTCCCACCTCCAGACTACGGCCGAACTCCTGCACTCGCTGGGGTTCTCCATCAATGTGCCGAAGTCGCATCTGATTCCTTCTCCACAGCTCCTTTTCATCGGAGCAGTTCTGGACACGACGCAGTTTCGGGCCTATCCTCCCGAACGGCAAGTCCGGGATATTCAGGCTATGATTCCGATCTTTCAGCCTTTATCCTGGGTTTCGGTACGGATGACCCTGAGGCTGCATGGCCTCCTGCTGGTCAATCATGCCAGATGGCATATGCGGGCTCTGCAGTGGGACCTGAAGTTCCAGTGGGCGCAGCACCAGGGCAACCTGTCCGATCACGTCCAGATCTCGGAGGGGACTGCAAAACAGTTGCAGTGGTGGCTCACGGACCGGCAATGGGTCATGGGCAGATCCCTCTCCCTTCCCCAGCCAGAGCACACAGTTGTGACGGACGCGTCCCTTCTGGGATGGGGCGGTCACATGGGAGAGGCGGAGATCAGAGGCCTCTGGTCTCCGGGCGGAGTCCCGGCTCCATATCAACCTTCTGGAGCTCCGGGCGATCCGGCTTGCACTCAAGGCATTCCTTCCCTCTTGTCAAAGGGAAGGTTGTGCAGGTGTTCACAGACAACACCACCGCCATGTGGTACTGCAACAAACAGGGCGGGGTGGGGTCGTGGACCCTCTGTCAGGAGGCTCTGCGCCTCTGGACATGGCTGGAACATCAGGGCATGTTCCTGATGGTTCAACACCTGGCAGGTTCCCTGAACGCCAGGGCGGACGAACTCAGCCGCAGGTGCATGATGGATCACGAATGGCGTCTTCACTCGGAAGTGGCGCAAGGACTCTTTCTACAATGGGGAGAGCCTTGGTTAGATCTATTCGCCACCGAAGAGAACGCGCAATGTCGTCAGTTCTGCGCGTTGGAATTTCCAAGGCGGCACTCGCTCTGCGACGCTTTTCGTCGCGAGTGGAGTTGCGGTCTGTTGTATGCCTTTCCGCCTATACCACTTCTACCCAGAGTGTTGAAGAAGATTCGGCACGACCGGGCCCAGGTCATCCTTGTGGCTCCGGACTGGGCTCGAAGAGTTTGGTATCCCGAGCTACTCAGTATGAGCGTAGATCCCCCGATCCGTCTGCCTCTTCGGGAGGATCTTCTGTCGCAGCAGCAGGGGACGGTCCTCCACCCGAACCTGTCCAGCCTCCACCTGCTTGCGTGGAGATTGAGCGGCGGCAGTTGATTCCTTTCGACTTGCCTCCCGAAGTTTGTGATGTGATTCTGGCAGCCAGGCGTCCCTCCACTAAGGTGGTATACGCCTGCAGGTGGAACAAATTTGTGGCATGGTGCACAGCAAAGGCTGTGAACCCCCTTTCTGCCCCCTCTTTCTGAGGTCCTTCTGTTCCTTCTTTCTCTGGCCCAACAGGGTTCTGCCCTGGGTACCATCAAGGGTTAACTCTGTGCTATCTCGGCCTTCCTCAGACTCCTGATCAGCCCTCCCTTTTCAAGTCCCCTGTTAACAGGTTCTTAAAAGGCATTACACACCTCTTCCCTCCTGTTCCGTTTGTGATGCCTCAGTGGGACTTGAACTTGGTTCTTACCTTTTAATGTGCGCTCCCTTTGAGCCTCTACATAACTGTCCTCTTCGTCTTCTAACTCTGAAGACAGCCTTTCTGGTGGCCATCACCTCCGCTCGGCGGGTGAGTGAGCTCCAGGCTCTATCATGCAAACCTCCCTTTCTGTCTGTCCATCCAGACAAGGTTGTTCTTAGGCCGCATCCGTCCTTCTTGCCAAAGGTGGTTACTGCCTTCCACATTGGGCAGACCATCACTTTGCCTACCTTCTTTCCGCCTCCGCATCCTTCCAGAGAGGAAGAGAGGCTCCACCGTCTCGGACCCAAAACGTGCGCTCTCCTTCTATATCGACCGCACCAAACACTTCCGGGTGGATGACCAGCTCTTTGTTGGCTACGTGGGCGCCAAAAAGGTCGGGCGGTGCACAAACGAACCATCTCCCGCTGGGTTACCTTGTGCATCAAGGCCTGCTATTCTTTGGCTAAGAAGGAGCCTCCTGTTGGGCTGCGTGCCCATTCCACCAGGGCAACGGCTGCTACCACGGCTTTAGGCCGCGGTGTTCCGCTGCAGGATATCTGTCAGGCAGCTACGTGGGCCTCGCTGCACACGTTTACAAAGCATTACTGCCTTGACAGTCAGGTCCGGAGGGACGGCTTCTTTGGCCGTTCTGTCCTCCGGGACTTCCTTGTCTGATCTTTGTTCGCAGACCCACCACCGGGGTTGGTATTGGTGGGGTATCTATTCTAAGGTAAGGAATCTGTCACTAACGTGTCTCTTTCAGATGCACAAGTTACTAACTTGTGTAACGATATATCTGTAAGAGACAGTAGTTAGTGACAGATTCCTACCGCCCACCCATCCTCCCGTTCTGCGAACTGATTTCTAGGGTTAAGGACATCCCTTTCAGGGCCCTAGTATTTTTCAGACACCTATGTCAGCTTCTTGCATGGCTCTGCGTTCCTGGCGCGGAAAGTCGTGGTACAGAACTGACGTCAGTGCGCAGGGCGGCGTCTAAGTACTGCCCGCGACGTCATCCCGGCGATCACGACGCCGACGACGGACGCGGAGCCGCACGACACCGCCTACCGACGCGCAAGGGTACTGCTACGCAAAAACTTTCCGGATCCAGCCTGACGCCTGGGGATATTCTAAGGTAAGGAATCTGTCACTAACTACTGTCTCTTACAGATATATCGTTACACAAGTTAGTAACTTGTGCATCTAGTCTGACACGTGGGGGAATATTCATAATGTGAGTAATCTGCAGTTATAGTATCCACCAAAAAGGGAATTACTGAAGGTAAGTAACTTGTTAATCTGCAACTCATCTCAAAATGATCCAGTCAGCATTTTCTTTTATATCACCCTCTTTCCTCTTGTTAATGTATTCCTAAGGTCGCAAAATCCAGAATGACAATGATCCTAATTGCCATGCTTGGCCACACTGTTGGTGATTTCATGACTGCATTTGTCATTCAAGAAATTGCTCTGCTGACTGGATTTCCAGTCTAGGCTACAGAGCAGCATCTTCATTGGTAAACGTGCCTAGCTTCGGATTACCTACTAGATAGGCCATTAATGTCACTCCAGCCAGACACCCTACAACTAAGTTATATTCTGCTTTAAAGTGGAGTAGGTCTGCAGATGATGTTGAGAAAATGTTGATTCTAAAACATCTCTGTTACTAGTCCAATTCTAGCTTAATTTTTTTTCCATAAAAAAATTTGCATGATTGCTATTACAGCAATATAGGCCATTAGTTTGCCCTTTAAGAGTTAAATGTAGTTCTCTCTAAATTGATGGGACCTCTATTTAAACCAATGCTTAAATCTGAATTTAGAAACTCAAAAGTAGCTTTATTTTTTTAATGATAATTGCATCAGCAAGACACAAATACTGGCTCTGTGTTCAAATGAACCGTATACGCTGTTCAATGCTAATAAAGTGCATATACGAACTCGTCCCTCAATCAGTATGAACATTGTTAGATTTTCTTATTAATTCTTTTTCTGCTGTTCTGATCACACAGGCTTAGTAGCACCAAGCAGCGTATAATCAGATAGATGTGTGTGTTAACAGAAGGGCATCGAGCCCCTTCGAAGTAGGTTTACAGCCCATTTGACCAGTTATCAAGTTCCAATCCCTTTATGTGGTAGCTGGGAGACAGGAGGTTTAGAAATTACTAGAAAAATATGAATATTTCCATAACAGACCAAATGAACTGGTGTCTATGTGGTCCCACATAGACACCTGACAGACTTTGTTCTCTCTTCAGGATACAAACTCCTAATAGTGCCATGTGGCACATGTACAGCCAATCAACTTGAGCCAATCTACAAATGTCTTTCATTAGAACAATTGAAAAGGGCAGGGGTGATTTAAAAAAAAAAAAAATGTATTTTATTTCCAATGATCATAAATATCATAATCCTTCATAAAGGGAAACCGCCAGCCCCTGTCGGAAGAGCCATGAGAAAGTGTTTGGAAATGGTGATTAAGATCCCTTACCTGGCCTTGCTGTCAAACTGGATTTTTGTGCTCTGGAGCAGCCTACCTACTTTAAAGTGAAAGTCATTTTTCTCTGAGGTTGCTACCTGTCTATTCTTGCTTGATCTTTTGCAGTTTTTTTAGGAGATGCATGTTTTGTAACAACCATGATTGCAAACTTGAGAGGAAAAAGTTTTTCAAAACAATTGCAGAATTATCTTTATAAAACATGTTCCAGCTCCTGGATTTATGCAGAGATAGTATACAATTCATGAATTTAATGTCTGCCCATGATGAACAGCTGTGATTAAAAGTAAATAACTGTTCCATATTAAGCATAAAAGCAATTTTTACTTCTCATTCTCACACTGCCATGCTTTTTGACCTCCTGGCTAGGTCCCTTCAAGCATTGATGTTTTATTAGAGACTATAATTTACAAACACATTAAAAAGAATGGAGGTACATTACTGAAAGGCATAGCATGTAAAATGGTACTATAGATATTATAATTTTTCCACATACGTTTTAAGCTGCTCTTTTGTTGGGATTTATAATAGATATAGATTAGAAAGGTTAACCATATGTCCTTTGAAGTAATACTAAAATACCAAGTGTTGCACAAGACCTTTTGCCTATCTTTGTTTTACTTGCTGGATAGGAAGGGACAATCAAGGTTTTTGTCCCTTCCTATCCTGCATGGTCCCAGCATCTGTATCTTTATCTTTATTCCCTTTAGTACTTATTTCCGTTTCTGCTCTTCATAACTATTCTCTCACTCTTACCATCTAGGTTTGCTGCCCTTCACTTACTCTCTTTTTGTGTAACTGCTGCCACTTTATTCTCAGTGCTACCTAGCTTGATGAAGTGTGGTATGGGTATCTCTTCTACATAATTTGAATGGAATACTACATCTAGTGATGTCTTTTTTTTTCTACTGTGGGATGAGTGTTGACTGAATCTGTTATCATGTTGCTGAATTTTCTCTTTCCCAGATGGAGCATCCAGATTCGGACCAGGATTATCGCCCTCATGCTGGTGTCTCCTGGGTGGTGGAACCCAAACAAGATCCCAAGAGGAGCCTGAGCACTAAGTATGAGACCACAATCTTCTGAGAGCGTGTGCCCATGTTGAACATCGCTGCCTGTCCTCACTTCCCTTTCCCTTTTCCATACTGGCCATCCTTTCTGAGTGTTTCAGGCAGGTGGCAAAAGAGAACCCTCCGCACAGCTTGGCTCCTGCCGACTCTGTGCTTGTTTACCTGCTTCCAGCACTTCAGTAATAGGGCGACACCATCTGGAGAGAACGAGGACGGGGCTGAACGGCACTCCATGGTATACATTTGTTGACATCCTTGTGATTTTCGCTGAAAAGCCATGGCATATCCAGGCCTTCCAACTCCCAATCTGGGGCTATTACTTGAAGACTTGTGTAAAAGGCTGCTCTGTGCAGGACAGCCTCTGCTTTTGTACTGAGCCGTTGCAGTGTGCTGTCTCAACAAAGTGTCTTTGTCTTGTTCACCCTCATCTTTTAGAATCAACACGCAGCACTGTGATCAGCTGTATAATTTGTCAGTGGATCCCTGATCGGTACCCACTAACTCATGTCGTCCGTCATGCCCTGCAGAGCAGGGGCCAGGATTTCAGTTTGCTTTGCCTCACCTGCTCCTTGGGCATTGATGGATTATGTCATTTGGATGAGGATACTGCCATGGCTGAGAGACTGTTGAGTTGTATGCAGGCACTCTGCCTCTAGGAACAAGGAGGGTGGGAGTAGAAAGAGCTATTTTGAACCTGTCCTAGTTAAAATATTTTCTTTGGTGTGTCCTCCTTTTATAACTGTTTATAGACGAAAAAGAAACCACCTTAAAGAAACTGAAGTAGTTAAATTATTTAGTCAATGAAGATATTTAAACAGCTGTTGGAGATTGCTATTATATTCCAAAAGATGGTTCAGCATCTGAAAGTTATATTATCACCTTGTTAAAGTTTCCACTACTCAAAAAAGTAAGTTCAATATAATTAAACAGTTCTGTGTTTCTTTCTAAACATTTCTCTACAAAATGGAAAGACATTTCTGGGAGTTACATGCATCAGTATATATGGAGAACTTTCAAAACCACTTCATTTGCTGTATTATTGAAGTCTGTTTAAGCAGGGAAAATACTGTTTATCCACTACCTTGCAACAAGTTAATTGCTGGAGCTTTTTGGTATTCACCATATTCATTTTGAAGCTCGTGCTTCTTTCTTTTTGAAATTGTTTCTTGTTGTTAGAATTTTTCCTTAACATGAATGATAGTTTTTTTCCCCGTTTAGCGTGTCTGATAAATAAAAAGGAAAAATGAAAGGCTCAAATCCCTTTAAAGCCACATATCAGTCATGGAAGACAATCTAACTAACCGTCACTGCCTCATAACATAACATGTGTATTTGTAAAGCGCACGATTACCCGTAGGTGTCCTGGCGCTGAATAACAGATGTTTATTGTTACCCAACTCAATGGTACTCATTTTATCGACCTCAGATGGATGAAAGGCTGAGTGGACCCGCCGGGATTTGAACCTGGGACCATTAGGTCGAACACAGGCCCCTGCAGTGGCTGCTTTAGTCCACTGAGCCACCAGACCCGGCTTCATGTCTGAGTTTAGACAAAAATGTGGAATCCCTGCAAATTTGTCCCCTTGCTGACAGGACAACTAGGTTAGTACAGTAAATAAGGCTGCTTTTGTGGGCACAGAGGGAGCGAAAAGTCCAAAAAGAAAAGGAAAAGCTTTTCTTCAATGTCATGCAGGAGTCCATCTTGGAGAATATCTCTGGGTCTTGTGTCGAAGAACTGAATCTTGTTCCACAGGTTGACAAGCCCTTCCCATTTATGCTCCATGTCAATAGTGTCTGGCCATCTGCACTGGTCTTTTGGCATCAACTTGGAAAAAGGCTTGACTCTATAAACTTAGTGGCTAGCAAGAGGTTGCAGACAGTGCTAGATACTTTGTACCAACAGTGCCTCTCTGAGCTAGTCCCTCTGTGGCTGAGCTCTGTCCTCTTGTGCCTTAATTTTACACTTGAAATGCTGTTCCTCCATCATAGGAGCTTAATTAGACTATATAAATATTAGGATACCTAGGACACTTTATAAAAAGAATTACCACTTTCCAAAAATATTTTAAACTTTGGTATTGAAAAAACGGTTGCACACAATTGTTTTTAAACCGAATAAGTTGAAAATATAGTGTAAGCAAGTTTTGCTGCCTAAATTACTTGTTTAAAAGGAAAAATAAGGAAATGGATTTAAAGCCCCACTAAAGATGAATTTGTTAGTTTCTCTAAGGTATGCTACATCAAACTCTCACAATGCACTACTGTGTATATTAATGTCCATTTTTACATTCTGGTGAGCTAGATCTCCAGGCCTTTTTTTCCGCTTTGATACATGTAAAATTGTGAATTTTAAAGCAGTTATTTCTTTGTATTCAACACGCTTTGCCTACTATCATATAATATTTGTTTTTTTGGGGGTCGAACTACTGGCTTCCATATGTGTTCGTCAGCTGCTGTCTACCAAAATTCTGGATCTTTGAGAAGAGCCCTATCTGCAGTGGGCAAAGGTTCAGATTAACATGTCATGTATCTTTTTGGCCAAACGCCCCCACTGTAGCAGTGTGTTTTACTAACCAAAAGATGTTAAATCAAAACTAAGGAACAAAGCAAAAATGTACTTGCACCATAAAATGAGAGCTTTCACGATGTGCTCCATGTCTTCATATGAGATAATCACATTTATGGTTCCACCCCATCAAGAGGGTCAGGCATTGAACTTCCTGTAAGTAGGACCTTTCTGATGATCAATCTGACACTGTCTGAAGTCCCTCAGAGAAGACATCATTAGTCCTGCAATTCTAATATATCTGTTTGCCATTCAGAGGCTCACCAGTGAAAATCTACTCATTAAGACATCTTTTGATTCCTCACTTGCACTCAACATCTTTAAAACCTTACTGTGGTCTTTAGCCTCGGCAAACATTGTGAGTGTGAATGAGAAGTTAAGCGTCAAATACCATTAGGGATATGAGCGATAGCCTTGAGAGTTTGCAAAAACTTGGAAGGCCTTAAATACAGAGAGAGGCGCACTGAAACATTACTGTATGTAGATGAAATGCTGATAATATCAAACCCTATTACTTCTGTCCCGACAATACTTGAATACATAGAATTCAGCAAGGTGTCAGGCTTTAACGCAAACTGTAGCAAAACAATTGACATGTCTATCTCAATGTACAGTAAAGATTTAAAATGATTAGTTGGCCAGTAAAAATGAACTTCGTATGCTACATAATTAGGCATTACCACAACGAAACGTAGAACTTTCAGTCAAATTGTAGATACTGTAAATGAAATACCCAATTAAATACTAACATCCTGTATCTATTATGATTAGGGAAAAACTTTCTATTACTCATCTACAAATAAGCAGCAAGAAAGCTGGATTCTGTTTGCCTGTTAGGAAATGTGTCAACAGCTTCTTATTGCAACAAGCTAGTCGAATGTCCAGGAAACATGACAAGAATTATGAAATCTCCAAGTAGGCCATAACTGAAAAGAGTCAGTTCTTGAGTTTTCATAGGAATTTTTCATTTTAGGACAGACCTCCTGATAAAAAATATTCTGAGTGGCCCTTTAATGAGGCGGGCCTTCATAGATCTAAATAGCAACTATGGAAATGTATTGAGGAAGTGGTTTATCTCCCCTGTTTAGGAAAATCAAGAATTCATAATGTCCTAAAAAATAATTTACTAGAAATCTTGGGTTGGTAGAGGAATAGCATTTATTGTTTACTGAACGTTTTTCAGATCCAAAGTTTCCATTGACTCTGAATCCTGCAGCCTAAATGAAGTGTTACTTGGAAACTACACAGGAAGAAAAGCAGGTTTAGAGATATTCATAAATTATGAATTAGCAGATCTCATGAGCTATAGATATGCTGGGATCTTAAGAAGAATTTTCAAAAGATCAGTTGGTCTGTGCAAAAGCTCCGTATTGTACAATGAACTTGGGCAAATATCAGTGAATATCTTCTCGTAGTGCCGCACGGATTGGGAAGTAGTGTTAATCACTAATACTACAGACCAAGAGTGGAATCATCCTGTCTAACTATGCAAAATTTCAAATCAATATGCACAGGAGATTGTTGCACCAGAAAACATGCTTCAAACTACACTGGACCCGCTTTAAAATTAAAAACAAAACTTAGACTACTCAACACCAACGTATGCAGGAAATGTGAAAAAAATACAGGAACATATGATACTCGGGTGGAAAAACGTATCAGTTTTGGAATTAAATACAGTAGTGTCAGTACTGTTTCATATAACTGAGATTCTAGTCTTCTTTACCAACACAACCGATGTACATCTAATGAACCATGTATCATTAATGAAATTGTGGATCCAAAGGCAGTGTTGATGGCAACTAGTTTTCTAGAAATTAAATAAGAACAGTGAACATATAGATGACTCTTTATCAGAGCTCAGCAAAAGAAAGTAACTTTTACAAACGGAAGCAGACTCGATTTCTTTAGCAAATTTTAGTGAAAATATTTGGGCAAATGTGCATAGGAAGTATTGAAATGCTGCATACGGCTAGAGCAGTCGACCTCGAAGCTGGGGAACTGGGTTCGTGTCTCGGCAACGACGCTCAACATCCTGTGATTCTGGGCAAATCACTTAATCTCCCCGTGCCTAACAAAAAAATGAATGTCCATCTGTAACGAAACTGGTGCTCATGTAAAGCGCTCTGATACCCTATGTCTCGGGTGTAGTACGCACTATATAAAACTCTCTTAAAATAAATAAATAAATAACTTATAGGCTATTTAAGCTTTAATTTGTAGAGTTAACTAACTATTTTACCTTTGAAGAGTTTTGCCTTTCTTTTCTGTAGATTGTATCCCTCTGCTTATGTACTACATCATATGGATACATACCTATGTTTCGATACTGTTTGATAATTATTTCCAAAATAAATATAAATATTTATGTACATAAAAAATAACAAAAATGAATATGACCTGCCTCCGAGAAGAAAACTAGGGTCCATTAAAAGGAGGGAAACAATTAAATGGAAATGTCTTAATCCAACATATACTCCCAAACAAACAGACTTGGCCATGTCAGATATTAAGTAGAATCTGAATAGATCCATTATGAACCTGTTACCCATCTAGATATACTCTCTTCTTTGGGCCTTTTCAGTGGATCAGGAAGGTTCCCAGCTGCGGCCCTTTCAAGCTTTCTTAATGACTATATTGGAGACAAGAAGATATTTGTATCAACCAGCTACTGGATGTAGACCACCCTATTCTGTCCATGCAAGAACTTTGATACAAGTTCTAAGTCTAATGGCATGTGTTTGCTTGATGCCATTCATAAGAGGCCTCTGATTCTTGAGAAAGCTTCTTTCTTCAAAGCCAGACGTTTTCTAATTCTAACACACCCTTCTAGATATTGTGTGGGGTTGGAGAGGCACGCTTGAAATCAGTGAAATTAAATTTTTCTGTAGTGAGAGTTACTTGTGATCATTGGAAATCATTGTGAGCTACTAAAGGCCAAGCAACTCCCCCACCCCAGCTTCATTGACTTTAAGCCTAATGTCCATAGAGCCAGATACTATGGGTTGAACAAAATACTTAGACTAGGGGCACAATGACAGGGCTGTCATGTTTGTCAGTGAGAGCGTGGTCTGTGGAGATTTATGAACATAAGTGTGTATGAATGAGACATATGTAACATTTTTCTGCTCTTTAAATTTCTCCTACTTAAAAAATAGCTATATTTTTCAGTTATAAATATATGGTGTCTACCAGCCACTAGGCGCAACATGCATACTGTTTGTAAATGCAAGACTTTGAAATCGGAGAAAATGAATATGAAGAGTTAACTCAATCATTAAGTTAACTGCAACATAAAGATAAAATAACCTTTATCAACCAGCCTTTTTTCAAAAATAGGCTCATGGGTGCAAGCTACTCTGAAGGTGTCAGCAAGCTACCAGTACCTCACGGTTGACTGGTTGGAGAGGATCAATTAAACGCATTAGCAGGCATCTTCAGCATTTAAATTGGTTTTTTTAAATCTAGAAATTCCTGTCCTCAAGACCGCACTAGAGGCTATTTGTTAATTTGTTGTATCCACTCAGGTAAAAAATGTAGAGTAACGTTCTTTCTGTGTAGGCACTGCTTGTACCATCTTCAAGTATGCACTAAAGCTTAGGTATTCCCTATTCCAATTTGTCTGATTACATCAAACGTCATGACAGATGGTGAGGTAAGATATGGTTTCTTAGAGCCATAATATAATATCCAGATAAGCTTGGTCTCCACATTGGATAAGTTTGACTGACTTTACCGGGGCCCCTTTGATTAATACTTCGTACATTTACATCAGTGTCTTTGACAATTGCTCCGGTAGGTCCCAGAAACATCTTGCTTTAAAAAACGTAACTTCTAGTATCCACGGATATCTGGTTATATTTAACATTCTGCATCTGGCAGAGGAATAATCTACAGTACCCTTGAGGAGGATCTCCTTTTGCAATCAGTACATTTCTTTTCTTTGAAGAGGAAATTATTGTAGTTTTATGTCTTCCAAATTCAAAAGGTAGTTATGTACCTGTTATATAATTATGAATCTCAATCTATCTATAAGCTATCTGTTGATGCCATAGGTTAGAGGTAGATGCCTTTATTTCAGTTTGGGCCAGACCTATATATTTCCGTTTATGTCTTGCACAGAAGACACAGTTAATTACCTATGATATTCTGCACACCACACAACCACCTTCCATCTGTTCTTTTGTTATACCAGAAGGTGGAAAGTAGGTATTTACTGTTGCATATATACATGCCGGTACCTTCTACATGTTCCTTGACATTGATAACATGAGCCAGTCCCCATTATGTAACAAGTCAGTATCTGCCACTGCAGCTGGGTTCCATTTACATTTAAGAATCATGGATTTGAGAAAAATGGAAGAGCAGTAGAAAAATATTTCATTGCATACGGTTGCACCTCTTTGATGATCTAAAATGGATGTCTTTTTTAAATAGTTTTATTTACTCTCATTACATCATGTTTTTCTGTTATTTGCAATTGCATAAGTTGTCGTCACCATTAGTGACAATGACAATTTATTATTCAAAAACCTGGTACTGCCAATGGGATCTGCCTTTATGTTGGATGCAGTGAAACACAAGCTGATCTGCTTTAAATAATTGTGACAGGAACTAAGTAAAGAACAGCAGTTCTCCATCAAGAGATCTTTACTGATATACATGAACACTGAATACCTCTCTCCCTGTGAGCACGGTTCTGCAACAACTGTCAAAGAGAAAAAAATATATATATACATATGCAATCCGTCTATATCTAAAGGCACGTTGTGTTTTTTCCACTTTCATTTATTTGTTTGAGAGTATGAACTAGAACTTGACAAAACAGTCTTTAGACTCGAAGTGTAACTCTTGCATCTATTTTACAAACAAAAACTGAAGAAGGAATCTACAATCTAGAGAGCCCATGGCTAGCATTCTGACTATAATCCTTCAACTGTCTTATACAGGCACTGATCCTATTCAACTTTTTAACAAAGCACTAGTGGAACAGATGCTGGCTGCCTGGTAGAAACCCTTTCGGGCCCAGCAGGTCGCTCATCACCTTATGCTTCAGGTGGCTTAGCTTTTAGCCTCTTCAGACATTATTTCCACATAGTGTGGAAAAGGCCAAAGCTAGTCACGTTTAGCCTTCCAAATCACATAAAAAGTCAGTTTCTCCGAGTTTGTAAAAGACCGCCTTGATGCCTCAAATCAAATTCTGAAATGTGGCCTGGACTCTGCTGGCTCAATGGCTCTTTGCTACAGCTGTTACACAGTACAGGCATGCGTGGATGTGCTCCATTGGATTTTATGAGGATGTCCAGGCTACCCTAATGGATATGCCAGTTGATGGTGAGAGGCTTTTCAGTGAGAAACGCTTCAAGAACTGTTGAGGTACAGCACACTGCCCGTTTGGTGGGGCTGGCATCCCAGGCCAGGCAATTCCACCATCATTACTGGCATTTTGACAGCTTTTCCAGGAGCCAGCCTTCCTGGCAGCATCAACCCTCCCAACCCATTCAGATTGCACAATAATTGTACATTTTTCTTTTTACAGGAGAGATACTACCTTAAAGCCACTTTTGATTTGGGTGGGTGGAGTCTTCCATTTTCCTGTTGGCCACACAGGTCGTGACCATGGAGAAGAGGGGCACAGATTCTACAGACGTTCTTGAACTTCTTTGTCATGACAAATACATAATGCTGTCAGGTTTTTGGTTTTTCTGGCCCTGAAAGCACAAGATTGATTGTTTTCCTTGGATTTCCAGCACACCACTTTTTATTTGCCGGTCCTTCTAGCTAACAGGCATTTCAACCGATTAACTGTAAGTTCCCAGCATTACCAGTTTGCGTTTTTGGCCTTATGACCATTACACAATTCTGAACCAAGGTGCTGAATGTAGTGGCAGCTTTCCACACTTAGACAATTGCTTGGTGAAGGTGGGTTTCTTCACTCTCATTACAAACTATTTTAGGACCCACCCTCTCTTTATTTCATCGATTGGGATTCTCCAACAACCAGCAGAAATCCCACCTTGTCCTCTTTCAAAGGTTATCCTTCATTGAAGCGATCCTGGATACATCTTGCTTGAGGGCCTTTCCTTCAAGGAGTTGATGAAGGATCCTGCATCAGTTTCTTTGTCATGGATCTGAACCGGAAATGCTTCTGTTTTGTCTATACACTTCCTACCATCTGGTTTCCTGAGGGACTCTTTCCAACTGAGCTGATCACATCCTGCAGGGCCTGCATTGATCATTTTCCCCGTTACTATACAGGGTTCTGCAGAGCATGCAAGAGCTTTGTGATCAGCTGATTCCCGATGTCCCCAACTGCCCATGGAGGATGTGGTATGACGATCTTTTGTAACTCAGTATTCGGTCTCCCTTTCTTTTTCTGACAGACCAGATCTGCTTTTGCAGCAGGAGGGTTGGGTTTTCCACCCCATTCATCCAGTGCTTTGTCAGAACACCTGATGATTGATTGGTGCCAGTTAGAGGCCTTCAGTATATCGCCAGACATAGTGGATGTAATCTTAGCTGTCAGATAATCAGCCACCTAGTCTGTCAGTGAGGGTCGCTGGATAATTTTGACTCTTGGTTCCTGGGCTATATGATGACCTGCTCTTTGTCCTGTCCTCCTCTCAACAGGGTTAGCGATTTCTGTTGTGAAGGGATACTTAGCTGCCCTCCTGATCTACCTTCTTTGTTTAGGTTGCCCCTGCGGTGAAATTCTTAGAGTTTACTGTATATGTGTCTGCCCAGGACATACAGTGGGACTTAAACTTAATACTGAGTTTTCTAAGGCATCACCATTCGTGCCAGTGCACAATTGAACTTCTCATCTCTTGAGTGGGATAAGACTGTTTTCTTGGGGGCAAGTTCTTAGACTCACAGGGACAAAGAGGAGCACGCTTTGCCAGTCTGTCCATGTACTGTCTTTTAACCAGACAAGCTAGTTCCACCCACTTTCTCCTTCTTTCTTTCCGATGTGTACATTCCACGTGGGTCAGTCTATCATTCTTCCATCTTTCTTTCCCCCTCCTCATCCTTCCAAGGAAGCGGCACGGTTATACAGGCTTCACCCTAGTGACCTGTCTCTTATTATAGTGCCTGGACAATATTAGAGTGGTTGGATTAAGAGCTCTTCATAGGCTTTGCTAGGGCTATAATAGGCAAAGCAGTGAACAAGCATACTATTTTGCTTTGGGACACCCTTATATTAAGATCTGTCACATCTTGTCCGTGAAAGAACCCCTGGATGGCATTCATGCGCTTTCTGCGAGGGCCATGGCGCCTTCTACTGTTCTTGCCAGGAGCATACTGGTAGCTGATATTTTCCAGCCAGCCACCTTATCTTCTCTGCATTCCCTTGCCGAACATAAGGGTGGAGTGATCCTGGGCGGTGGGAGTTGCAATTGGAGTCACGTGGCACCACCCGTTGGTTCTAGAGAGCTCCTGCTAAGGAAAAAGTGTGCAGATCCAGTCTGGCACCTGAGAATATTCATAAAGTTAGTAATATGTGGGAATATATCGTATCCACCAGAAATATTGTAAGCAAAGGTAAGTAACTTAGCCTTCACTTTGTCAGTTTTCATTTGTAAAATAAATATTACAGTAAAAAATTTAAATCCCCGGTCTTATTTGGATGTTAGTTAAAATTAGCTAGTTTTTTAAAAGGAGAAACTACATTTTGTGTTTTTAGTTGGTGTTGGGCCTATGTTAAAATCCAAAAGGATCATTCTCTCTTATTCAAGTGTTCTGGGATCCTTCTCGGGTACAAAGAAATTCAGCATTCATGAATTCAGTAAACTTTTACATGATCGAGAAACAGGATTGCGTACCCCTCCAAATAGGAGCTTGCACAATGTGAGAGTGGAAAATTTTAAGCAAATAACTGGTAGTCTCCAATTTACATATATAATGCATTTAATGATCTACATACTTACATCAGGCTATTTATTATGTTAACTCCATACATGCTTAGAAACACTACATTAGTCACCATCAATAAGTCAGTCCATCTTTTAACCCCTAACTGGAGCCCTGTCAAATAAGTGTTGAGTGTTAAGCCTTAGCAACCAGAACTGTGGTTCATGCAGGAACTTTGAAATTCAGTTGTTTGTGGATTTAATTCATGGTCCTTAACACTAGTAGTCTGCATTACACTGACAAAACTAGCTTCTGCATTTATTAGTGAGGAATGGATAAACTCACCTTCCCTTTCATCCTTACACTTGAAAAGAAAAGTACACTATGAGACCTTGTTTTCAGCTCCCCAAATTGAATATTGTAAGGTGGTGGATAATCAGCTTGTTCAGTTATTCTTGTCATCTCTGACGTCTGTACACATGTGGTTTCTTTAAATCGTTGGCTACTCCAGTTGTACTCTGGTGGACACACCTTCCACTTCATACCCTTTTCTCTTTTTATTTGTATTTTACAACATCCATGTCATTTTTTGGTTTTAATCTCCTCCCCTCCCCTTCCCCTTTCTGTTTGCCTCCACAAAGCTGATTTGGGATCAGGTGAAGGAGCAGCTTCAGTGTCCAGCGTGGATATGCCATGGGCAGGAACCAAGCATCTTTCCGGCGCCCTGAAGACCAGCTACCCCAGAGATATCAAGCTTGAAGAAAGCTTCCTCAGAGAGGAGTCTACAGCAGTTAATGATTCCAGGGAAGACTAGGGGGTGTCAAGCTTAATGTTCTCACTCCCAAACCTCGCTGAAGTCAGAATTCGTGGACGAGCTCTAGAGTGCACTTACTAATTGGTTGCCAACCGTGACTTTCTCTGAAGTGGAAAAAAAACAAACCACAAAAATTATTCAAGAAACCAAAAGTTTAGCATGCTTCCATTCTTTATCGGGAGGACTTTGTCAAAGTGAATGGAGTGCCACAATTTCCAAGGATTCTGGGCAACCTCCATTCCCATGGTGCTGGGACGGAGATCTCTCTGAGCTATACTTGGAGTGTCTCGTTCTTTTGCATTTATTCCACATTTTTCTAATCCTGTGGCCTGCTTCCTTCCACAACTGCCAATACTTTTTTTAAACTCTGCATATGAACTGCTGTGTGTCTGTGTGTTTGTTTAAACCGAGAGACTGACCTCCACACTGAATACGCCAGACCGATGCACATCACAGTTGCTTACTGTATTACAGTTATTGCTGTGGATTTAGCGAAGACTTGGGCTACTGAACATTACTGGCAGCGAAAGGCGGCTTGAAGTGCACTCCCGGGAGAGTCTGTGTTGGTGTCCCTGCGTGTTCTGGGAAGCAGTTGCTACTGAGCACTTTTGTGATAGTAAGTCCTTAGTGACTGTGAATGCCCTGATCAGGACATGCTAGTGAGTGAGGGTAAGTATAGAACACTGTGCCATCTGCTACAAGCGTAACAGACACCATTAGTGAAAAAGAACCCTGCACCCTTGAATTACAGGCTGTCTGTGAAGGAATGGACTTGATCTTGCTGCCAATCCCACAGCTCACTTTCTTGCATGGTTTCGGGGGAGATCATTCTCTGTGGGGCTTGTGTTTACCCAAAATGTTTTTATTTGTCTTTCTAACCAGTGGCTTCTGCCGCTTCTTTTAAGACTTTAGCGCTGCTTTTCTATTGGGACTCAATGAAGAGTAATGGTTCTTGCCCAAAGGACCTGGAAATAGGGTGTTTAAAAGCAGACCCAGTGTGAGCGTTTCAAAGTCGTCAATTATGGTGTCAAACATTCCGTTTATTTGTATTATCTGGACTATCTTTAATTACTGCGTCCTGGAAACGGGCGGCTGTGCTTGGAAGAGTTGTGCTTCTTTACATGGCAAGGCAAGGGTGTTTATGGGGCGCCAATAGAGGGCTTTTCAAGTTTCTCATTTCCTCTTGATTGCAAACAAGTTTGCCCTCCCAAAAAATAGGACTAGCCCGAAGATCCTCTTCTTTGTAACTTAGGCTGGGTAGCCTATGTTTGGTATAATATTAGTCTTCAAGCTTTCTTTTTTCTGCCATCACAGGAGTATTTGGCTTCAAAATGTTTTGAGAACGAGCTTCACTTTGTATTCTTGTTTTGGTTGTGTTCTGTAAGGTTTCTTTTCTTCCACTGTTCTTTCGATGACTATGTAGCACTTTTTTTTATCTTTTTAATACTTTAAATGTATCATTTCGTGATCATGATAATTAGGAGCTGATCCGAATCAGCTTTGCATTTCCCTTTATTTAACTTTTAGGAAGCATCTTCTTTGTCAAATCAATTTCATCTGTACCAATATACTCAGTGTTTTTCTGACTTTTCTTGACGCTACTAGGAAGGAGAAAAGTAATCCTGCACAAGTTGAAAATGTAACTGTGGAAGTTCCAAAAGGGCAATACCCCATATTTTTAGGTGAAACTCGAGTTGAGGCGGTAGAAGACTCTGAGCCCTTCTGCTTTTGGACTAATTAATCCTGGTCCATTCATTCTTTGCATTACAGTGATGGTCCAAAGGCCACCTTCCCTTTGACGTACTGTGATTCCCAAGCTTCAGAAGGTGAGAAGCTTCGCCCTCTAGAGCAAGGAATTCCACACTGATGCAAGCTTACAGGGATTCCTCTTCGCCTTAGCTGCCTCTCATTTGGCTGCTGCATTTACTCCGTTCCATGGAAATATCAATTTCTCTGCTATCTGCAGCTTTCTGAAACGTATTTCCAATGCCATACTTACCACAAGATACCGGAATCCTGTATCTCGAACTTTTTATTTCCTGTTTCCTCTTGTGATGCTTTTTCTTCCATCTGAAAGTAGGGGTTCCTTCGAGCGCCCAGAATGGCCTCAAGTAACATGTCGCTGATGTAGCCTAAAGGGTCAGAAATGAGCCTGAAGTTCATAAATCAGTGTTCACAGATGTGACCTAGTAATTTAGAGGGAATTGCAAGTTGAATAAGACTGATTTATTGCCTTTTGTAATACAGTGGAGCATATACCTGCAGCTCAGGTGTATATCCCCAGAAGTTTGCAAGGCAAAGTTACACATATTCCCATCACAACTTTTGACTTGCCATTGTTTTAGTGGAAGTATTTCCATAGTGGAATGTGTGTATCGGTTTCACAGTATTGGCATAACCCCTCTTACAATTTGAAACTTTTCGTTTTTTATTTTTTAATGTTTTTACTCAAGATGGTCTTCATAGTGGCGAGTCAGCGAATGCAATGTTGTGTGCTTCGCAAGGCAGTACTTCATGCTTATTTACATGTTATTTCAGGTTTTTTTTTAACATCATCCACGAATACGCTCTATCTTCACAAGGAGTTCTGTGCTCTACCACAAATTTTAACAGATGTACTCCAGCTAACATACAAGAGACATTATTTGCCAGCAATTTGAGACTTCTAGTATATAAGGTTTCTCCAATCAACTTAGTCTTCACAAAATAAATTTTGGTGGCAGCTGCATGTTTGAAATAGCGCTTTCACCTTTAACTACTTATTAAATACACATCTGGCATTTCGAAGCAGTCTCTACAACACCAGCATAATAATTAGAAAAAGTGACCTGCATTTTCGCATAATCTCTGTAAACTAGTAAAAGACAGGTCAGTCCATGCTCCTGCTTAGAACACAGATCTGGGAAGTGGTAGCTAACTTCTTTTTAGGACATTGTTAGCAGGGAATATTGTCACATTTCTCCTGCGATTCTGTGACTAGCCTCACAGTGAGACTGCTTTTAAGTTAATCAGATGCCTTGTATCAGGGACTGGGAAGATTTAGTGATGGTTAACATGCTGGTCAGTTGCTTTAGCCACAATGGTGGCCATTCAATTAGAAATTATTTTAACCGTATGTTGAAGGTAGGATGCTTCTCTTTTGGATATGACGTGTGGCTCTGAGTATCTTTGAAGATAAGGAAGCGTACCTTTGTCAGAAACTAAACGCATCACTGTTTTTAAAAGATGATCTGTTTCCTCGTGTGGGCATTCCTTTAACTGCTAAGTGGCATGAGGTTGCCCTGCTTTCACTTCACCTGGTAGGAACAAGCAGCATTCGTTCTGAATCTCCTTTACAGAAAAGCAAACACCCCTATGAAAGGATTCGTATCAAGAGGTTATGTCAGAACCTTTATCCTGGTAGATGGTTGTAATTTTGAACACAGCACAAAATTGCAAAGGTTTGGTTTAGGTTTCTACAAAAGTTCAATGTTTGCCGAGGAATAAGGATATGTATGGCACTACTGTGGATAATGTATCCCTTTTTTCTAACATGAATTAACTCTCCCTGGCAATTCACATAACAATTTTGATCAGATCTATTGGCCCAAAAACAATGAAGGAACTGCTGCTAAATTGTGCAGTGATTAACTTTGCATCTTTCCTCTTCGCATCTTGGAGGCTGTTAAAAGCGCTGTATGCGGGTTTTCAGATAATAGGAAAAGTGTCTCTTCCCCCCTCCCCCCCCAAAAAGACGTTTCTGCTACCCTTGGCAAAGGTTTTACAGACTATTCATTTCTGTGATCTGTGTATTAGGGCAGAGCTTTTACTTCTGCAGTGCCTACTCAATACCAGGCTAAAAGTGCTTTTCTTAAAATACAACTTCAAAAGAATCTTTGCCAGCAAGAAAGGTGCAAGTGGTGATTCATCAAGAGACTTCAGTCCCCATAGATTTCCTTCATAATCCTGGAAGCCAGACATTTTTAGCATAGCAAAATAGTTGAATATTGTTCTGCAAAACTCATTTAGGGCAGTTAACATTAAAACTTGAAGAAGGATTTTTGCATTGGGAGCGAACAGAGTGTATTCTCTGAGTAAGTAACCCTTTTCCTAGACATGTTTTTAAGACCTGATTCAGCTTTTTATTGCCAGAGAGAGTCTTGAAATTTTCGTTGGTCAGGTTTTCAGAATTTTGCGTTGCCTCATTTTCGAACTTTTATCTGTACTAGTGATGAAGCTGCACATACTGGTTAGTACTAATGCCCAGATACTGTCTAGATGGGGGTTAAAAGTTTCGAGGAAACCGCATTACTTTTTTTATTTCAATTCTGGTAATTGAAAGGTGAAAGAATGTGTAAATTGAAAATCTCAATTCAGATAGGGTGCTTCTTAAATCAGCAGTCAACCAGGTGCTCTCGGGCACACCCAGAGCAGAGAACAAGAGAACAGGTTGCCGTTGAAGGTCCTTTTATTGCTTTTAGGAACATTATTAAAGGTGCAGCTTGGAAATCAAGTCAGAGGCCTCTGGCCCTAGAATCCAGCAAAGATTCTTAAGTTGACCTCAAAAACCTTTGTAGGTGAGTTTATCCTTGACATCATCCTCCCTGATTGGTGGCTGACATTCTTTATTAGGTATAGGGATCTCTTAAGAAACTCATGCTGGGCACGTTTAGCAACAGTTCTTCTCCAGTGAGGCTAGCTTGAATGGAGAATGGATTCTTTCTGTACTTAGATGGCATCTGAGAAAGCTTTGTTGCTGAGTGCAAGGCTTATCAAGACTAAAATGGAAAGGGTGTTGAATGTGGTTTTCTTTCACAAAGCCTATTAGAATTTAAGAGTTTCCAGATTGCCAGTTGATGTTTTATAAGAGTTTTTTTTTTTTTTTAACTTTATTTAGAACACCCAGGTTTACAACCCTTTGTTACCAAATTATCATATCCTCATCAACGGACCTGCCAGGATATAGTTAGATGCTACAATTGTTTGTTTTCTAGGAAATTAAAATGAGACTAGGAAACGTGTTCTGCTTTATGAGGAAAGTCGTGGCTTTTACACAATATTTATTGCATCATATTCAATTTCTTTTAAATTTTAAGGGGTGGTGATGGCAGGAATTTAAAATGGATTTAAGCTAAACCTGTTATTTTCGAATCCATTGAGGAGGCACTGTTTCCCCTTATTTATCCATCTCTTAATAAGCATTTTCCTGCCTATTTCATCTACAGTGGATGCATATGCTCTTATGCATTTAGGTCATTTTCTCGTCCATTTTTTTAAGGGGGCATTGTTTTAGAGTCTTACCTTGGTGTGTCTCTGGTTAGAAAAGGAAAAACCTGCCCACTTTAAGGACTGTGATGCACAGGATATAGAATTACTTTAGGACCGCATGTAAGTGGTATAAGTACCAGATATCAGGAGAACATTATAAGGCTTATTCAATTAGTTCTGAAGAGGGAAAAGTCTGGGAGAGTTAAAGTCTTTGAAAATATTAGGTTTCTTTGTCTGAATTGAACTGCTTGGAAACATCAAACTGTTATACAGTAGTAGCATTTACTATTTCGCAGATGCAAGCCATTTTGGGACATTGTCCTTAAGGCACAGGGAAGACCGTATGAGTCAGAGCTCTACAGCCATTCATCTAGCAAACTTTGCTGAAGCAGTGAAAACTTCCATGCACAGCCGCCATATACAATGTTGAGGTGTGGAGTTTACAATTGATCGATCTTGTTCAAGCTTGATGGGATCAACCTGATTTCGCTCCTCAATGGACACTATGCTATGCTCGACTGGGACAGTATGATTTTTTTTTTTGTCTTTCGTTGTTTTTTTTGTTTTTATACATAAGGAAATAGTTTTTGTTTAAGCTGCTACATTATTATTTATTCACTTGGTACTAACCTGATTCCAGCTGAATGCAACAAAAAATTCAAAAGTGAAGATCTGGGTCAGTGTTTATCCCTCTGGTACTTTTTCTATGGTACATCCAGAATCCTTTGGGGTTTTGTTTTCTTGTGCTTCAAATGTGAAATGGAACTGGATGAAATATGCCCCAGTGCCTGTATTTTAATATTGAGAAAGGGTTAAGGTACCAACAGATGTTTGTGAGTTGTCAGTATGCTTTGCTTCTCTTTCCTGACATTAGGAGTTGTAGCTTTTGAAATTATGACAAGGTGATAAACGAGGATGCGTCTATACTTTTGAGCAGTTACTCAATTAAGTAGTATCACTTTGGGGAAATCCTTCCTTATGACACCTGAGCCCTATAATGTTTGACTCCAGAGAGGTTGGGAAAAGGAGGACTGCAGCCTGTAGGTGATTGAAAGTTTTAATTTACTCAGGGGCAGTTGTGCATTGCACACAGCTAACATAAGACACATTTGTGGGTCTGCTGCCACATTGAGGGCATTTTAGTGAACCCGCTGTCACCCAGACATATTTGTAGTGGGCCTGCGGTTCCTCTGAGTTTTTAGAAGTCTACATTTACCCAGAAATAATTCCCTTGGAAGATGATAGTATGGACTGTAGCTACCCTCATCAAGTTGGAGTGGGGAGGGTCTGCACCTTTACTCTTAATATTGTGGGAGGCGTGCATCTACCCTCTAACTTCTGCAGTGGGGTTCCTTGAAGTTACTGTATTTTGTATTGGGCACTGGAGGTTCTCCGTTATGGGTCTAAGGAGCCTCCATACATGATCTCGGATAGCTGTAGATCGGTACTACAGTAAGGTAGCTTGCAGTTACCCTTAATCAGCAGCCTTGAGGGCACAGTAAACCTAGCAGTGAGTGGGTACTGCTTTTGTGGGGGTAGTGCTGTTACTCTTAGCTATGTAGTGGGTGGGGCAAACTTTAGATACCTGTAGTTTATTGTTCTGAGAAGACTGCAGTTACCGATAGGTGTGGTAATAGAGGCTAATTTAGTTCCATTGCTTTGCGTGGGAAGGGGTGTGTGTTGGGCAATCCTACAGGTACCACTGACTCTGGACGGAGAGGGAGGTGCATGCAGATCCCTCCTGCATGAGGCATCGATGAGGAACTTGAGTTCAGTTTGCACAGAGACCTGACTTCTGAGATTTACAGTGGCGCTGACTTGGAACAACCCTGTTATTTAATCTCTGTCTCTAAATTTTGATACTTGAATGATTTTTTCTTTTCTGTAAATAAAATTGTTAATCTGTGTCAAATTCATTGGAATTATAAGCATATATTGTATTTGTACCAAACAGTCTTACCTGTGCCAGTCATTCATTCTAGGCCTTGCACAGGTTCTTAGTTATTTTCTTATCTGAGCATCTTAGAACAGACTTAATAAATTTAAAAAGAAAATGAATCTGTCTGGCGGCTCTTGAACTGTGTGAAACACATCTGTATGTTTCCAATTTCTATGGTAATGTGCTTGCAATATGTTTTTCCAGAGTGAAAACAGAATGTATTTTGTAATGCTACATTACAAATGTGCACTCATTTTATAAAGTACCCCAACTATGCTTTATTGTATTGTAATTGTACTTAAATAGTGCTTACTACCCCTGACAAGGGATTGAAGCTCTTTGCACCAGGAGCATGCTGCTCTGGAACTCAAGGCTAGCAGTTATGCAGCGTTTATCTTTTCTGGATTCTCATGGTGTGCCGTTGAGATAAACCAAAAACCACAGAGTTACTGAAGAAGGTAGGTGCTGCACAATGATATTCGACAATATGTATCCAGGGGGCTGAAATCTTCAAGGGCAATGGAACACATCCCTTTTAGTTTCTATCCCTAGTGCCACCATGAATTTGCACAAAAAGATAGCCGCAAAGTCTGCAACCTATGCTTGCCAAGAGATCATAGCGACAAAGGGTGCACCAAGGGCGCTGATTTCCCGCCAGACACTCTGAACCAGGGAAAAGCAGAGGTGGACACATTATGCCACGATGCAGATGCAGAAAAAGGGCCAACCTTAGCTCAGGGACCTCAGTTTGTCAAACAACGACATCAACTTAGAGGACACAGTGGTACCGTAAGGAGAGGGGTCTATCGTGGAGGAAGATGACATTGAACCAGAAAGAAAATAGCTATTAAAGACTCTGAGAGAGGCTGATCACAAGGGGTGTGTGCAGGTAAACTTCAAAAACCTAGTGGGCCAGAGCAGAAATATTTGTACTCAAGGACCCCGAAAACACCCTCGATGCCAAAACACTGGATGAACAAAGGTAGATGAAAACAAAAAAAAAGCCACAGGTCCTGACACAAGAACACCTTTGGGGTTGTTGCACAGAAACAGGTTCAATGCCAAGAGGTGATTGACATCGAGAAAGGAAGGAGGAGTCGAGGTAAGGCACACCGACCCCAAAATGAAAACTGGTGCCCACCCTTGACAGCCAGCAAAGAGCACTCTAGGTCAAACTGAAAAAAGATACGCCTCGAGGCTGAAATGGTAGCGATCCTACAGAAAACTAGGGATTTCAACAAATCCCTAAAAGATTTTTTAATCTCTTTGAAGCCAGTAAAAGAAAAATCTCTTTAGGGAGTGCCAGTGGAACTCCGCCCTACAACTGAACCATAGGAAGAGAAGCAGGAAATATTCTTAAAAAGCACCCTGCTCATACATTTCCTCTTCCTCGAAGAACTCCAGAGCACAGGGGGAGACTGGCAAGACTTCAACACAGATTCTCCAGAGAAGTGTTGAAACATGTTCTTCCAGATGACATTGCAAAGTATAATGTGATGATTAAAAAGCCACTGAGAAGTATTGGGTTTCAGATAGCGGGACAACAGTTACAGGCTTTTTTTCTCCTGGAAACACGATTACCATCACAAAGGAAGAGCCATAAATCTTCCTATGCTCCCAAGCATTCTTGATCAAGGAAGGGATGCATTCAGAGAGATGCAAGCCGGTAACTCCAAGGGTGGGGAGGGGGGACCCACTAAGGATCCCTTGTACCTTAAGGGGAATGTAGCGACAGACTCAGTAATTGTGCCCACTGCTAGTAAGAGAAACTTCAATGGGGCCTCCACCAGAAATAGCAAAAGAGTGAGGTACCAGGTTGAGAGATCAACTGCCACGCAATGGAGGATTGCAAACTCATATGCACTCCTTAATCACTATGCCCATCAACGGTGGGAGGAAGTTTGAGGACTAATGAAGCACCTCCCTAAACAAACAAGAAGAGTGCACCTCTGTCATAGAAAAAGGCAAGACCGCCTTCAACACCTACCTCAAGTCCACCTTAGTCACAGACATGGCAAGCAGACAACTGTGTAGTTGTACTACCCTCAGGAGACGCACATGGCTAAGAGTCCCAGGCTTCAAACACAACGTGCAGACAACTATTAAGATTTCCCTTCACTTGGAACAGGGGTCAATGAAGTCCTACAACTAATCAAAAACAAGACTACAAAGGCCATGGGAGTCTTGCAGTTTTGCAGCTACATAAAGGAAACTACGACAACAGAAGATAGTCAGAAGGAGGAGACTTCTAAATCATGACATCACAGACTTCCTACCATCAGACAGGTACACAGCAAACAAATCCAGCTTAGTGGCCATTGCCCTCAACACCTTGGCAGCCCTTTCGCGGGGAGGGCTAAGGGAAGGGGCCAGCCTTCAAGAGGGGTGAACTCCTTAGCAAATGACTTAAGCCAAGGATTGCCCTACCACATAACGCTAGCGTGGTGCAGAATAGGAGGCTTCTTTTTGGAGTTGGTGCTCATCACCCCAACAAATGGCTACTAAACATTGTCCAATACTATTACTGTATCAAACGCCTAAAGACTCCTCCAACTGTCAAATCAAAAAAGAGAACATATACATAGGAAAAGCTACATACGCTTACAACAGGAGGTGAAGTAACTCCTACAAAAACAAGCAATAGAATGGATACCAAAGGAAGAGATTAGCCAGGCAATCTATTCTGTTTGTTTCCAGGTGTCAAAGCCAGACAAAACACTGAGACCAATTCTGGATTTCCTGTTTTTAAAAGTTTATAAAAACACAAAAGTTCAAGATGGCAGTGCTCCAAGAGGTCTTTCCATGGCTGCAAAAAGAGGACTATATCTTGACAATAGCTATCTGCACATGCCGATGATCAAGAGGTACAAAAGGAACCTGAACATCAGGGGTTTGTGGACAACAGGGGAAGCATTGCAACACATAAATAAATGTGCTAGAACTGAAGACAGTCTTCCGGGCTCTAAGGGCTTTTCAGACACAGTTATGGGAAAGACTGTGCAAATTCAAACGGACAGCACAACCACAATGTTTTATCTCAACAGGCCTGTGATGTGAAGTCTTACGTGCTGTCAAAAGCAGACCAAGGCATTTGGAAAATGGCCATTCAAAGACTAGTAACCTTGACGGCAATACATCTACCAGGTGTACGAAAAATAGAGGGAGACAAACTAAGCAGACAAGCAACGGTCTTGCACAAGTAAGAGCTATAACAGCAAGTATTACAAAATATTTTTCAACCCTGGTACATACCAGAAATGGATCTTTTTGCAACTCCAGAAAATTAAAAATGCCAGAACTTTGCATCCACACCACCTGTCCCAGAGGAATGTCCTGTCAGTTGGCTGATCAGGAAAAACAATCGCAAACAGTCCTCCTTGACACTAGTGCACTGCAATGGGCAAGGCAAGCATGGTTCTCGGACCTCATGGAAATATTGCAGAGGAAAGTAATGAAGAGTTACCAGCTCTGCAGGGCCAGCAGTCAGTGAAACGGGGACACATTTTCCACACAGAGCCAACCAGCCTCTGCATAGCAGCTTGGCTCCTAAAGACTTCGAATTTGCACTTTTGGATGTCCCTTATAGAGTTACTGATGTTCTATGGGAAGCAAGTAGGCCAAGTACAAGGAAATACGATGCTAGTAAATGGTAGCGGTATGCCCATTGGTGCAACAAAGAAGATCTCTTTGACTATAGAACACAGAACACTACATTAATTTAATAGCTACATTTTCTAGATGAGAACCATGCCCATAGTAGCATACATGAAGGGACACTTAGATCAAAGTTGTTGTTTTACATTGTTCCGCTCGAGAAGTGTTGTGCGGAGACGCCTGTAAGCGCCATCCATGAGTGCAATCAGTTCCTTTCCTTCCACTTCACCAGATGAGGATCCGGAGCTACCCCTTTTCTTCACAAGACCACTTTATCAAAATGTAACTGTGCAGTGATTCTTAACCTGTGGTCCGCGTACCCCTGAGGTTCCGTGACTCCTACTCAGGGGGTCCCCGACAGTGTAGATTAGAAAATGAAATAATATTAATAGATTGAAACAGTGCTGGCTTTAGGATTATGTGACCAGTGCCACCACACTGGGTCTCAAGCTCGGGCACTTCACTTTAAAATATCATACAGGGTTGAAGGCACATGCTGCAGAGTTCTTCATGTGGCCTGCAATTTTCAGGCAATAATATGTCAAGTCAACTGTGGTGATTGTTATATTTGCTGGGGAGGTCTGAGTTTTGTTTAGTGAAAGTTTTGATTCATCACAAAGAGGGTACACGGGCCTGCTTCAAAGCACAACGTTTAACATGGATATCACATGTATTACAAGTAGCTAGCCCAGTTGGTTAATGATTTTGTCAAAGAGATGGTTTTATTACTTGCATAAACTACAATCCCTTTAATATAGCCAAGTAACCAGCATCAAACCTTTGAACGCAAAAATCAAGGCATTGCTTTAGGAACTCTCTGAGGTCGCTGAAAAAGATGCTTATGTGTAGTAATTTATTATTAGGGCAGGCAACACCAACCACTGTGCTACATTTTAAATTCTGACTCTGTTACTCCAGGCCAAGCACTCTTAACATTCAATGCCTACCAAAGACCTGATATGCTACTTATGCACCCTGTAGCCCTCGTTCCCTATACACTGATTTACACACTTGTGTGCATCATTGCCTTTGTATAACGTGTGTGTGATGTAAAGCGCTCAGTCACCCTATATTAGGAGTAGCGCCAAAAATTCAATGAATAGGAGAGAGGGGCTATGCAGAGATGAGGGGCACAGTTGGTGGGTAGTAGTGAGGCAATCCATGGAAAATAATGTAATTGTGAGGTTGATAACAGCTAAACCGACGATTTTTAAATGCTTTGTAAATCTGAAGGGATTTGAAACTGGAGGCAAAAAATTAAGGTGATATCCTTAGCTTGATTTGCAGGAGCAGCAAATCCGTATGCGCAGCTATGCTGTAACTCTTTAGCATGTTGCCGGCTCACTCTAGCATGCCTTCGGGCCCTAAGAAACCACAAGGACCTCTAACTGGAACTCCACTAACAGGTCCGCCCTCTGCGCCAGCCTGGACCTCTGGACACTTTACAGACCCCGTACCAGCTTTGGTGCACAACCCATGCCAGACCCCTGAACATCGACGCAGATACCGACACCGGACGACAAAGCACAAACAATAGTGCTGACTGACTCCGAGCTGACTCTGCTGCAACCAAAGGCCTGCCCGTAGCCCACTGGGCTGCAGCCTTCTGGCAACTCATCAGATTCTGACACCTTCCCCTTGCCTCAAGGAAGGGCCCAGGTTATCCATAACCTTTTGGCACAGACTCTTATAACGATAGTTATGATGAAGGGGATGAATTTGCTCAACCATATACTGAGGACAACTGGTCGGATGAGCTACAAGACTGTAGTGGATTGAATACTTCTTCAGGCACTAGTTTAGTCTCCCCACCTGGGTCATCTATTGAAGAAAGTGTCTCCTTCACAGTGGTGATGGGAAGGGTGGCTGAGGTTCTTGACCTCCAGTTGCCCACTTTGGGGGTTAAAACTAATGTTCTCACTAAAGTCCTTCAACCCAGACAAAACTACTACTGAGCTAGCTCCTGCTGCCTTTCAATAAGTCCCTCACAGACTCCCTTAATGGGACATGGGCAAAGCCATGCTCCGGACCGCAGGTAAATACGTCAATAGCCACCGCCTTTCCCGAGTGACCCAGCTTTTTTCACTGCATTTGATTCTAGAAAGCTTTGGTGGTCCAAGCATCCACAAGCAGGGTCAACACCAATGCCTTTCCTTCAACCCCATAGGGAAAGATAGTCTAAACTCCACAAAACCTTTGGCACATGCGTGTTTCCCACTTGCCTAGCATTGTGGTCCCTCAATGCAGCTGCCTATTGAGTTGTGCGTCCATCGCAGAGATACTACGTGCTGTGCCACCGTTCAGGAAGGACCTCAAGACGTGGCTCAACTAAATTTCTGAACCTCCAACCCCCCCCCCACCCTCCCCAAGTGTCTCGAGACCTTCACGGTTGAGTAGCCACGCTGTCCAGAGGACTTGCACCTGACACACGAGCCATTCAGGATGGCCGTGGTCTGGCAAATTTCGCACTTCGCTATGAGTTGGACACTACTGATTGCCTTGGGCAGGTAATTGACACTAGGGTGACAGACGCACCTGGATGAGGTCCACGGACTTTTCGGGAGATGTCCAATCTGCCCTAACGGACTTGCTCTTCAATGGCTCACCTCTTTGGCGAGAAGGCAGACTCAGCCTACGATTGCTCTAAAGACAGCAGGGCACAGCACTCTCCTTAGACCAGTCTTCTCTAGCGCAGTAGTTTTTCCAGCAGTTTCGCCCTTGTGGCATTGGTATGGATTTTTGGTACACCAGCCCATGCAACCAGCCCAGCACACCCAACAGCTTTTGTATGGCCGAGGGCGCACCCACCCGGACTGAGGCAGGATTCAACTTGTTCTCTGTCCTTATCTTAGGTCCTGGGGAGTGAGGCTGTGTGCTTGTGGCAAAGTTGTATGGGTGAGTGGGGAATGTACGCTAAATTATGTATCGTTTACCTTTTGTTTTGTAAAGTTTGTCGCTTTATCGGAAGTCACGTGGGGTCATGGAGCTTCGGCGGTATCTTGGGTGTGGCTTGGTGATTTATGCCGCGCCCAAGCCGCTATCCGTGCTCATTATCATAAATCTCCCGGTTGAAGCAGGAGCCTCCTGCTGGCGCTTTCAACCTTAAGTTTTAAATTATCTCCAAAGAGCTGTTCGGAGTCCTTGCAGACTAACTCTCTGAACCAGCCGGTATTGGTAATCGAAGGCCATCTGATTGAAGGTGAGATGTATGACCTTCAGCTAGTTCTAGGTACGACGCAGCCGCTGGATTGTTTTTTGGAAAGTTAATCATGCAGGCAGCATGCCTACGAATGCAGGAACCTCAATGGAAACACAAAGCAAGAAGCCTTTAAAGGACAATGCGTTGCAGTGATTCCTAAATTGCAAAGCAGAGTGCTTAGCAGAGACCTTCCTACATTTTTTCATTGTCTCTTAAAATAAAATCAGAGCCTTCAATTCGTCCAAAGCTTGTCTACATTTTTTTACTGACTTCGAACGCTTAAAAAAGACGCTCGCTTAATATGAATCCTGTCTTCCACATAGTTGCAGGAAGCCTGAAAAGAAGGAAAGGGACACTGTTAAAATGGTTTAACGCGGTAGCAAGACTTGGTGACATTTAATTTGGAAATGTTGGAACTCGATTTATTTTCTTATTGGAGGTTTTCTTAGGGATCGCATCTGGTAAAGAAATTCAGTGTATAGCATTATTCCCTGTGAACAAGCAAGTATTGCCTCAGAGTACTATCCTGATGAGAATTCAACTCAAGTTTATTTTAGAGAGCTTCCTTTATTCTTTAATTTTTTTTAGTTGTTAGAGACATGAAGCAGTAACACTGCAAGATAACTCGTTGGAATAGTAAACCCAACCCATTCAGAGGGGACACAGGAGTTATAGCTAACCACCACACCATTACTATACGTAACCAGGTATCACCTCGAAAGTCACCCATTGCATTGCAGACAGAGTAGTCAAGTTACTGCTGTGATTTCATCTTTTTCATTCCAATCTCCTTTTCACCTGCCTTCCTGGCTCTGTCCTGCAGGAACTGTCGGTCAGGACTAGAGTGGGGTAGTAGAACAGGCTTCTAGAATAAAACTCCGCTTCATATTGCTTCCTTAGATCAACCACAGGTCAGTGTTTTGATAATCCTGAGATTCTCCCACCGTGGCAAGTCATCATTTCAGACAAGTGGGTCCTGCAATTTGTTCAATGGAGTTACACCCTTCTCTTTGTTTTCCCCCACCACGCTTCCCACTGTCCTCACAGTGGCTGGTGGAGGACCTCTGTCCTGCTTGTATCAGGAAGCGCAGGCCCTTTTGCTCAAAGGGTCCATAGACCAGGTTCCAGTCCGGGCCTGGTTTTAGCAGGGGGGTCGGGTGGGCCAGGCCCACCCAAACATGACCTTTGGCCCACCAAGTCACAGCAAGAGGCCACGGAGAAGGCACCTCTTGAATGCTTCATCAATTTCAAAGTCGGAACGTCGAAATGTTTTTCCCACTGTCTTTAAAACTGAAATTGAGTGGTGTGTTTTGGGGGTAGAAGTGGGTGAGAAAACAAATTGTGTATCAAAGGATGTACAGTTCCTAGCAGGGAGTGCAGGTGAAAGCGAGGTCTTTCTTCGTGATGCCCTCACACACCCCGAGGGATGTCATGCTTCATCATTGGGCCATGCTCCTCGTCGGGCCGGCGCTGCAATGCCCGACGGGCTCCCGTAAACGGGGCTCTTTGGCGGAGATCTTTTGAAGAAGCTGTAGGGTGCGTGCGGGTGTGAGGGCTGGGTAGTGCACAAGTGAGTGGGTTTAAAATAAGTATGGAGCAGTCCTATTCAAATCTAATTTATTCGCTAAGGTAGTTCCAGCTTAGTTAAAATGTGTTGAAGCCCTAAGTGGATGCAATGTTCCTAAAGGGCTATCGCGTTGTAGTGGGTCAGCATGTTTCGTGCCCGGTCTGCCCCTAGCGGGTCATGTGGCACTTCATCAGGACCAAAAAGTGAGTGGTGCACTACCATAGGACTGGTTCCCTATATGTGATATGATATCCAGACTTATTCTGTGGTACTAATTCCATATTCCACTATACTAATTCACCACTAATCCTTTATGGGTTCCAGAGTAGCGTGCTACTCGCCAACAAAGCGCTTCAACACCCACCAGGGGTAACAGGCGCTATATGAATGCAAACCTTTCTTTCCCTTCTATCCCTCCACTATCCTTCTCACTCCAAATAACTGACTAATATCCACCACTCAAATTACTTTCATATTTCACCATACTAATTCACCACTAATCCTTTATGGGTTTCCGGAGTAGCGTGCCACTCGCCCAAAAAAAAAAAAAAGCAATTCAACACCCCATCAGGGGTTAGAAGCGCTATATATATGCAAACCTTTTTTCCCTCAGGGGTAGTAAGCGCTATACAAATGCAATTACAATACAATACAATACAATATAGACCCCCAGTATAGGAGCCTACAGCTTTACGGGGAAGGCAGAGCACGCCGTTGCTCTGAGGGGAAGGATGGCAGGCAACTAGCGAGATCCCTACCCTTGCTCCGGGCCCCATTGCAGCGCCGGCCCGACGAGGAGCATGGCCCAATGATGAAGCATGACATCCCTCGGGGTGTGTGAGGGCGTCACGAAGAAAGACCTCCCTTTCCCCTGCACTCCCTGCTAGGAACTGCACATCCTTTGATACACAGTCCCATTTTAGAGCTAGTGTGCAGGACCTGTTTAAAAGACAGCTCCCGGTCCCTCCTCTTCTTTGATATGAGAAAACAAATTAACAGGGAGAGCAGAGCTAAGGCTCTAGCTTGGCCCTTACAGCCCATGCACAAGCTGAGCCCTGAAAATGTTTGCTATGTGAAACATACAATAAACATCATGTCAAATAGGATACAGTCTCTTCAAAATTCAAAACTTTGTATTTCTTCAACACATGGAAGCTTTGGTATTAATCTCACAATATGGCGCTGCACTGAGAAGTACATATTAAAAATGATAGTTTTTAAACATGAGATTAGTCATTCCTGCTCCGACCTCTCTCTGGTGACAGTGCCATTAGTGAACCAAGAGGCAAAGCAGTTGTCATGTGGACCTTGTATGTGGCCCAGATTATTACAGAGCAACATTAGTCTATAAAATCAAACACAATAGGTTTTTTTTATAGTTGGTTTTCTGATTCATGAATTTGAATGTTATCATGCGCAAATATGAAGAAAAACAAGTTTTGGTGAAATAAAATATTTGCCCAAGCTCACACAATTTAAGTGGGGAAGCTCCAATTTATCCAGGTTTTATTTTTTCACTTCGTACTAATGAGCCCCGAAATGGCTATCTATTTGTCTCTGCTTTTTATGTTAATGCTTTGTTTTGACTACTTTGTGCAGGTTTCTGCTGTTTTTATATAGTGTGAACTCGACCTGGAGATATTGAAGTGCTTTACATGAACACCAGTTACATTATACAAGGTCACAGTCATTTATTTTAGGCACTGGAGATTTTGCCCAGAATCGCAGGATGTTGAGCCAACGCCAAGACTCTAACCTAGCTTGTTCAGTTCCAAAGTTGGAAGCTCTCGTCGTAAACCCACATCCTGGGTAGATTGAGGGTGGCAGGCAAAAGTACATGAAAGGTCGGCTCATTATAGGCTTAAAGTTCCAACAGGACCTAAAGCTGAGCTGGAGCCAGACTTCAGTCTCAAGCCGGATCAAGCTTTCAGTGCCAGTCTTCCTAGTGCAAAATGTCAAGGCTTCGGTGTGGTAACAGGGACCTCCTTAACCTTGAACTACTATTACAGTCTGCTTGGAATTCTAGTGCTAAAGCCTAGTCTGCTGGAAATTATAAGAGTTGGGCTGTTGAGTATAGACATCAGCTCTTACTCTTAACCGCTTCGCCGCGATCAGAATTCCGCCCAGGTGCTGGACATTCCGATCGTGGGCGTGGTCGTGACGAGCTCAGCTCGTCATGCGCACATGCCCACCGCGCAGCATGACGAGCTGAGCTCGTCATGAGCATAGAAGGGGTTAAATAACTCTCTAGATGCACTGTATGCCTGTTTGGAAGAAGATATAATGAAAATCTTGGGTTTGAAGGCTTCCTACAGATTTGACAAAAATTGGGCCCGCATTGGCCCACCCAAACGAACCCTTGGCCCATCCAGATGAAAATTCCTAGAACCAAGCCTGTTCCAGTCTATTAAGTAGGAACTATGAGCTACTCCTGCTATTTCCTTGTGCCAAAGAAGAATGGAGATCTTCGTTCTATTTTAGATCTTCACCCACTCAACTCCTTCCTGTGGAATGACAATTTCAGAATGCTCACTCTAGCCCAGGTGCTGTCTGTCCTCACCCCTAGAGACTGGATGGTCGTGTTGGCCCTGTAGAACACTTATTTCCCCATCACCATCTTACAGGTCCACATATGCTACCTGCAGTTCACAGTAGTGCAGGAACACTTTCAGTTTGCTGTACTCCCCCTTTTGCCTCACCAGTGCCCCTCAGGTGTGCACAAAAGTGATGGCAGTGGTTGCAGTGCATATTTGGAGGTAACCTACCTTGATGACCGACTGCTGAAGGCGGGCTCGCCCTAGGCAGTTGTCCAGATTTTGGAGAAGACTTAACGACTTGCAGTCGTGACTGCTGTACCATGATTGGGTGAGCAGCAGACCCCTCTCCTTACGAGACAGCACGAACACTGGTGACCTTTGCATCGCTTCTGGGTTGAGAAGGCTATCTGGAAGAGGTGGAGCTCGGAGGCATTTGGTCTCCAGCAGAGGCCCATCTCCACATCAATCTCTTGGAGTTGCAGGCCATCCACTTGGCATTGAAAACATTCCTGCCACCCTTCAAGATGAGGCTGTTCGCAGACAACACCACCATGTGGTACTGCAATATTCTATAAGCAGTACGGGATGGGGTTGTGGAGCCTCTGTGAGGAAGCATGATGCCTCGGGAAGTGGCTGGAACACCAGGGAGTTTTCCTGATGGTTCCCCACGTGGTGGGACCTCAAACGGCAGGTCTGCCGATGCCTTAGCAGATTGCGAATAGCACTGTACAGTCGGAGGGGCACATAATATCTTCCTCGAATAGGGAGAACCTTGACTCGATCTTTTTACCACCACCGAGAGCGTGCATTGTCAGCACTTTTGCATTATAAAATTTCCTAGACTGCTTTGTCTCAGAAATGCTTTCTGCCTAAAGTGTTACAGCAAACAAATGATGGACGGAATGCTGACAATGCAAACATTCTCCCCCAGTCAAAAGATCTGGGTTAAATCCATCGTTCTTTTGCCCACTACGCCACCCCAGTTTGGACCCAGCCATATGCAAATCAGTCTTGACCCTGTGCCCCATGGGAAAAGTCCAGACCGAACTGCCAGGCCAGGTCCTCCCTGGACCGAAAACAAGCATCCTGGGACCGGTTTCAGGGTATGTCACCCTTCTTCAGCCAGGCTAGCTTGAATCCAGTGGCACAGTGATCGAGGGACCCACGTCTGGGCATACCCATCCCACTTAGGGCGAAAAGTGTTACAGCAAACAAATGATGGACGGAATGCTGACAATGCAAACATTCTCCCCAGTCAAAAGATCTGGGTTAAATCCATCTTTCTTTTGCCCACTACGCCACCCCAGTTTGGACCCAGCCATATGCAAATCAGTCTTGACCCTGTGCCCCATGGGAACAGTCCAGACCGAACTGCCAGGCCTAAAGTGGAGCACGGACTTTCTGCTGATACCCCTCCTGCCCCGAGTTTTAAAGAAGTTCCGGAACAACAAGGTCAAAGTCATCCTAGTGGCACCAGATTGGACCTGGAGAGTGTGGTACTCAGAACTCCTGAGCACGAGCATCTGTCTTGCAATTTGACTACCGCTTCAGGAGAATCTTTTGTCATGGCATCAGGACAAGGTCCTGCACCTGGGCTTGCGCTCTTAACCTCCAGGCTTGGAAACTGGCAAGAGTCAACTGCATTTGACCTTCTTCCCAAGGTTGTGGATGTCATCTTGGCAGTCAGGCATCCGTCCACTAAATCTGTGTATGCCAGCTGTTGGGACAAATTTCTGCCTTGGTGCGGTACTTGGCAGATTGACCCAGTTCAGGCCAAACTTTCCACAGTGTTGCTTTTTGTGTTGTCCTTAGCTCAGCAAGGATTTGCATTGGGCACAGTGAAAGGTTACTTATCAGCTCTTTCAGCTTTTTTGAGGTTGCGCGATCATCTCTCTTTAAGTTACCTTTTGTGATGCATTTTTTGAAAGGTTTGCAACATAAGTTTCCGCCTACTCCCTTCAGTATGCCTCAGTGGGATATGCATTTGTTGCTTATATTCCTCATGTGTCCTTTGAACCTTTATACAACTGTCCATTGAGGCTTCTCGCGCTGAGATGGATTTCTCATTGCCATAACATCAGCACGACCTGTTATGTGGTCTCATTAGGCCTCTCCAAATACACCACCATTTTACATGTTCACGTTTTAAAGTTAACCTCTTTCTTGAACGTTGACATTTGATGCACATCTGCTTGCGTGCCTGTATGGATAATAGTCTCTTACTTTTGGTTACATTTACATTTCTTGGTAGGCATATAATCGGAGCCTTGACCATTCTGTACGAAAGCTAAAGTTTGTGGCGCATAATGTTGATGTTTGTTATTGTTCGCTCAGCTGCAGCTTTATCAGGATAGAATCAATAAGACGGCCTGACTGAAACTTCAGCAAGGCAACATGGGTGAAGTTTATTATATAAACAACATCACTACTTTGTTTAGTTATAGGAGCATTTTGCTGACACTGTCGAGGTCGCCCCATGCTGGATTTCCAGCCCAACCTTTTTTTACAGACAAGTTGGTCTTGAGGACCCAAGTCTCTCTTCTCTAGAAAGTGGTGACTCCTTTTCATGTCTGGCAAAGCATTACTTTCCAGCGTTTCTTGTTCCGCCTCATCCCTCTAAGAAGAAGGAAAGACTCCATTTGGATCCAAAACAAGCTCTCAGTTTTTACATTGATCGTACCAAACTCCCATCGAGTGGATGATCAGCTCATTGTTTGACTGGAGTGACTAAAGCAAGGCAGTGCAGAAGAGAACCATCTCTTGTTGGATCATGCTTTGTATCAAAATCAGCTACGCATTGGCTAAGAGGCAACTTTCAGAAGACTTGTGTGCTCATTCCACTAGAGCCAAGGCTGCTACCACGGCATTTGCACGCTGAGTACCTGCTCTGGATATTTGCCAGGCTGCTATGTAGGTGTCCCTTCATACTTTAACAAAGCTCTACTGCTTGCACATCCAGGTCTGTCGAGGAGGACGTTTTACCTGCTCAGTCTTGCAGGACTTTGGATCTGAGCCAGTTCACAGATGCACCACCGGAAGGGTTCTGATTTGGTATCTATTTAAAAGGTGAGGAATCTGTGGTTAGAATTATCCATCAGAAGTTACTTACCTTTAATAATGTCCTTTCTGGTGGTTACTCTAACTTCAGATTCCTCACTATCCCCCCCTCCTCTCCTTTCCCGTGAGCTGGGCTCTTTTCTCCATCTATAACAGTCTCCCAAGTCTAGAAATCTGCACACTGGTCACAGCCAAATTGCTAATGGGATCTGTGTCTGAGGTTGAAAACAGCTTAGAAAGCAACGGACGTCTGCATGCATGGGTGGCACTTATATGCTGCTCCGCACGTCACTTTTGGACTGAAACGGCGTTGCAGAACCTAGTTAATGACCCACAAGGACAGTGTGGTCAGAGTGGTCATGTGGACTAAAACACATTACCTAACAAAGTTTGTATCTCATTTCCATGTGAACCAAGAAATTCAACTGTTGGGTTTTTCAACAACCAAAAAATACAGGCAAAAGGGCTCTCCATACACTTTACAATCGTAAGCCAGACATAGTACTATCTAGACCTAGTGAAAAATGATGCTGGGGTAAAATGAAGGAATGGGTACTGGTTAGATATGATAATCCCTGCACAGTAATCGAATGAATGGCATGAGATACCCTCTCTTTTATCTCTCAGAGTTGCACTAGGCAGGGATGTCCACTGTCCACCCCCTGCCCCCCTTTAAAAAAAAAAAATTTAGTGTTGGTGATTGGAACCCTGACTAAAAGTCTGAGCAAGTGCAGAGGTCAAAGGGATACCTTTTGCAAGTGAGGAGCATAAGGTTTGATGCTATCTTTCTATTCTTGATTGACCCAGAAAGCTCAATTCAAGCTGTACTTAATGAGCTTGACAAGTGTGAAAAAGTATCCGGTTCAATATTAACAAACAAAAGTAAGTAATTCTATGTCGGTAGCAAAGGTGAGGATTATGCTTTCCTTCTTAGCTTTATTCACATATCAAAAAGCACAGCAGCCATTAAAGCACTAAAAACTATTTTTCCCATGAACACCAGGGAAAGCAAAACCATAAAAGTCCATAAGTCCTTCTTTATTCTCTGCAGCTGGGTCCCAACTTAGTCCTCTATCGCTGCCTACTCTTCCTCTTTCTTCGCTGCTCAGCAGCCAGTTAAGTGGCGTTTTATTTCCCTCTTGATTTAAACTGGTTTTAGTACCTTTCTGAAGTGTATTTAAGCTTTCATGCCATGCTTTAACTTCGCGTCCACACACATTTTCTTTTCAGATTCCCTGATTGTCATGGGACGCTTCTGCGCACCTTACACGACCAAAACCCCCAGTGTTGGCCGCGGTCCTGTCCCCCAGGCTCCACTGAGGGCGCTGTATCAGGCGAGGCGCTCTGGCTCCACAACGCGTGTTTCCCTCATAACAGCAGTTAAGCGCGCGGCGTAAGAGCCTGAATTTGACAGAGCCTTATTCCCGCTGCCCAGGGCGATGCCCAGCTCAGCGCTGGGTCAGTATTTTCCCCTCATTTTATTGTTTGATGCCCCAGTGGGGTCTGTATTTGGCAGTGCTTCTTATGACGCCCTGCAGGGCCAGTAAATGATTTAAGGCCCCTGAAAGCTAGTGTTGGGACACAGTCCAGGGCAGCTTAAATTACCCGCAATATCCTATAGGGTGTCTGTGTCCCTAGGGTTCACGCCCGCCTATTGTGTGCATCTGGCCACCCACAATACCTGGGCTCCCTCCCAGCCTCACATATCTGCACGCGTGACTGTGTATTAGCAGGGCCTCCTAAGCCCACATATTGAGACCTAAGGCCTTGCTATTTCCCCAGGTGCCTATATACATATACATTGTTTGGGCACAGCACTCCCTATAATATCGGCCAGAATGGGCATGCAACCCTCACAGGCTACCTATGAGGAGGGCAACTCATTGTCGTTCCTCCAGTGGGATGAAGACTTTTATGATCTGATTGACTCCTCAATCTACTGGGCAGTGAAGGAACTCATGGGACCCATGGAACAACACCGCTCTGAACAAATAGCGCTGGAATGTGCCTACGTCACCCAGATTACTGCCTCAGGTAAGCCCCCACAAGACGCGCCAGCGGAGGGTTCCCACCCCAAAGAGAAAGTACGTAAAAAGGAGTAGATAATGACTTGTCTGAGCGCTTCAAACACGCATTTCTGGCCAAATCCTCTCTACAGGAAGATGCTGCTGCATCTACAGAACCCTCTCCTGCGCCCTCCCGCCCAGACACCCTAAACCAACAAGACAGTGACTCTACCAGCGACTCGGAGGAGGAGGCGAACTCCTCCAGGTCTTGGCGCCCAGCTTCGAACTCTGTCTCCACGCCACAGGCTCAGACACGCTGGACCCAGATTATATCATCCATCCCAGGTCCGCACAGCTGAAAAAATGCATAAATATGTAGCAAGATGGCTGCGCAAGCTCTTAAAAAAAGATTCCTGCAACCGCATTCGGGCGGAGTGCCCTCGCCCAGCTTTGGAGGTTAAGGTGGCACTCACCCCAGATATAGATGCCAAAATGGCTACATTTCTAGCAAAGTTTATCAAATATCCAAAAAGGGGCATCGATAGATCATGGCACTCATGCCAAGACAAGCTTTTGGATGCAATAGGTACTATGACCAAAAAGCTAGATATGGCAGAAGAGGCCAAGGCATCAGGTTCCCTCATCGCACCAGATGTCCTTTCCAACTGGGCCCAGTGCCCCATTGTTTTCATAGGGAATGCCAATTGTGCTCTGTTCATAGAGCAGCGCCGCTCTCTCCTGATCAAGGTAGACCTCAAATTGGAGGATCTTGCCTCGTCGGAAGCGCGAGTTGTTGTGCAAGGGGGGTTGTTCGGGAATCCCTTTATAAAAAAGTTGGGAAACTTTGCGACGACGTTTACGTCTCAATCCACCATTAAGCTAGTCTTTACACCCCGGGCTTTCCAAGGGGCCAGTCGAGGCAGGGGCCACCCGGATTTTCCAAGGGGCTGGTCGAGGCAGGGGCTACTCGACCGGCTGCTTCTCCTACCCAGCACTCCCCAGGGGACAAGGCTGCAGATGCAGTCACTACCAAACCCACGCTTCTCCAATTTCAATCCAAGAGGACAACGTTTCCGTGGTCATGGAGGATTCAAAGGACAAGCAGGAGCCAATGCAGGCAACGGTAAGTGTCCTTCCTTCTGCTCAGATAAGGGTAGGGGTCGGTTGGCACTGTTTCTACCAGCCTGGGCGGAGATTACCTCAGATGCCTGGGTTTTGCAGACAGCGCAGAGATTCCACATAGAATTTTATGATTCCCCCTTGCAAGATTCCCGCCCAAGTCCCATTTATTTTTCCTCCCGCAATGCAGCGCTCCTACACAAAGAGGTTTTCGCTCTCCTGCAGAAGGGCGCCATCTGCCAGTCAGTGCGTCCCAATGGTTTTCTCAGCAACCTTTCTCTGATCGTCAAGACTGACTGGGGTCGCAGACATGATCAAACTCTGAGAATTCAATGAGTGACATTCATCTACTCAGGGATGTGCTGCTTCTGTCCGATTGGATAGTGCGATTAAACCTGAAAGATGTATACCTAGCAGTGCCGGTCTTTCCCTTTCATCGCCGTTTTATGCAGTTCATGTGGCGCTCGCAGACTTTCAAGCTCATCACCCTTCCTTTCGGCTTGTCGTCAGCACCCTGGTGCTTCACGAAGGTCCTCAAGCCCGCAGTGGAATTTCTCAGAGTGCAGGGAATTAGTCTTATAGTCCACCTAGACGACATGCTCCTCCTAGCCCAATGCCCTGAGAAACTGACTGGGCACGTTCAGGTGGCGATAAACCTATCGCAAGGCCTGGGGTTTGTCATCAACGAAAAGGAGTCTCTGCTCACTCCGGCCCAAAGAGCAACCTTCCTGGGGTTCGTCATAGACTCTACGTTGGCATCCCTGAGTCACCCATCTCGGAAGGTGGTGAAGATCGGGCACGAGCTCAGTCAAACGCTAGGTAAGCCCCGCATGTCACTCGGACAGATGGCCTGCTTGGTGGTTTTTCCAGGCCCTCTATACTACTGGGCCCTGCAGCGCCTCAAGGCACACCACATGAGAAAGAGGGCCTAACCTATTCACAGTTGGTTCCGTTGTCAGGCGAAGCCTGAAAGGAAATAGAATGGTGGCTCTCCCATATGGAGGCCTGGAATGGGAGGGCAATCTTTGGTTCCACTCCCGATCTGGTGATAGAATCAGATGCCAGCAGGTCCGACTAGAGCGCAAGGTGAAGGGATTTCTATCACCCAGTAAGATGGTCACCACTAGAACAGAACTTACATATAAATTGTTTGAAGCTCCTGGCAGGTTCGTTCGCTGTTCAGTGCTGGACGAACGACAGGATTCAGTCTTTGGTCTTGATAAAGATGGACAATGTCTCAGTGGTGAGATTTGTCAATCACCTGGGGGCTACCAGGTCCAGAGCCCTGGGAGATATGGCAAAGGAGTTCTGGACTTTCTGCCTCGAGAATCAGATTTCAGTCATGGCAGAATACCTCCTGGGACAAGTGAACCAGATAGCGGTCTGGCATTCCCGACACCTCCGTCATTCAAGTCTATGGAAGCTGGACCCTCATATCTTTCACCACCTGGTCGACAAATGAGGTCCGTTCTCGATAGACCAGTTTACGTCTCGCCTCAATCACCAGCTGCCATGGTTCTTCAGCCAAAGACCGGATCAGCAAGCGGAGGTGACAGACGTGTTCCTCCAATATTCCTCACATTCCTCATATTCTGCTGAGTCCGGACCTTGAGCCACATCGGTTGGTGCAAGAGGGGTCTTTACATCTGATGGCCTGGTGGATTACAGGTAATGATGGAAACTCCCAGGCCTTTCGCTCCACGCGGAGTTCCTCATCTCCAGAGCCTGGGCAGACAGTACCACCAAACGTTACCATGTGTCCTGGACGAGATGCGTACGTTGGTGCCTGTACTGGGGCTTGAATCCTGTGGGTGCTGATGTAGTCCGGGCGCTTAACTTCCTTTCGAGCCTGGCAGAGGATGGGCTAGCATATCGCTCAATTAACGCTTTCCACTCTACGATTTTTAGTGGGCATGCTCCCACAGATGGTGCCCCGATTGGCGAGCATCCTTTTGTTTGCAGGTTGCTCAGAGGGATTCATCTCTCTCTTCCACCGGAAACCACGCTATGCAGTGATCTGTGATGTTAGCCTAGTTCTGAACCTTTTCTTGTCATGGCAGCCGAACCGGTTTCTGTCCTGGAAAGAACTCTCAGCCAAGTTTTCAATGTTACTTTGTCTCTTCTCGTGCAGGAGAGTTTCTGACGGGCGAGCTTTGGATCTAACGGCCTGGGTGTTCTCTCCTGAGGGGGTGGTGTTCACAGTGAGTAGGAGCACAAAGTCCAATACGTGCACAATTTCTTACTCCGCCTTTGCAGAATCTCCCAAACTGTGCGTGGTGCAATGTCTCAAAGCATATGAGCAAATGACTGAGGAGGTTTCACCTCTGGGAGAAAGACAACTCCTCATTGCATTGAGAAACCGGTACACAGCGGTATCCTCCCCTATAATAGCCCGTTGGTTACTATGAGTGATGCAAGAAAATGGCATAGACCCCAACTTGTTCAGAGCACATTCAGCAAGATGAGCAGTGGCTTCAAAAGCTTTTTGTTTAGGGGCACACTTTAGAGGATCTCATGCGTGCAGCAGACTGGTCTTCAGACTTTACTTTTAAGATGTTTTACTGTAAGACCGTGGTGGATGTGGCCCAATTGGTGGTGAGTAACCTTTGAACTAGCATAATCCTCTCCTCCGGTCCTGACATGGAATGGAAATTTGCCTAGTTTAGTTAAGGTAAGTTTCAATTCTATTAAGGACCCAGAGGTGAGGATTATCCCACCTGGCAGTCAAGACAGACGCAGGCCCACCCCCTTCCGGAGTAAGTACTTGGTTTTACGTTTATGATGCAATGTTTCTGCTATGTTTCACAGTAGAATAGCTATTACTGTCTACTGCAATAATGGTCATGCCTTTCGAGAGATGTTCTTTGTGTAAAAAGAGGTTGTGGAATGGTCACTCACGCAGCCTGTCTTTGTAGGAAATGATGGAGCGAAACAAGATGCGTGAAAAGGAAACTTAAGGTGTGATTTGCGCGAAGAAAGAGGGAGAGTAGGCAGCGACAGAGGACTACGTTGGGACCAAGGCTGCAGAGAGTAAAGAAGGTCTTAAGGACTATTGATGGTTTTGTTTTCACCGGTGTTCATGGGGAAAGTAGTTTTTTTGTGCTTTAATGGCTGCTTAGTTTTTTGATATGTGATTAATGTGAAGAAGGAAAGCATAACCGTCACCTCTGTGTCCTTAATAGAGCTGAAACTTACCTTCACTAAGCTAGGCAAATTTTAATTCTGAACCTAACAGTCGCATAAGAGGTGGTGTCTCGGCTGCAGCTGATCACACTATTCAAATGGGCTATGAAATAGATGGGTCTAAATTTAACTAGCAATGTAAATAGCTTAAGAACAGCTAATTTGCTAAGCCTCCATAAACACATATTTGAGGTTTGGCATGCTGGAGACATCTATATTATTGCCTGGGCCACATCAGTGTAGTAAAAATTAATGTTTTGTTGAGGGTCCATTACCTCTTACAAGCATTTCTTATTGCAATACTATCAGCGGAGATCCAGGACTTACAAGGCCACTTGATGACTTTTAAGTACTGACGGAAGAGGGCACAAATAATGGCAGCAAGGGACAAGGTAGGGTTGACGACCAAACTTACTACAGTGGGGCCCCTATGTATATAATGTTGGAGAGGATGCCAGGGAATCGAGAAAAAGCGGTTGTTTGTGAACCGGGCAGTGGCTGGGCACACTAGAAGGGACCTAGAATGGCTCAAGAAGCCTAATCACCCACTGTAAGAAATTGGATTATTACCCCTTCAAGAAATGATCACAATCCTTGTCAAAGTAAACCCTCTAGTCACAAAATTAACCTGAGCTCAATCCCCTGTTGGCTATGGCACAGAGAAGACAGGCTTAATTTAGGGCATGTGTAAAATATTTATGCATTACCAACACAGTAATAAAGTCAAAATGCCAAACAATAAAAATTCCAAATTGAAGTAGAAAAATACATTTTAACAAACAAATGATATAAAAGTGACAACAATACAATAAGGGGAACCGCAGGTATGAATTTTAAAAGTTTTAACTAGCAATTGCACCAAAAACCGCTAAGTACCAATGATAGTGCATGGTCACAGTAGAACGGGACCTAGGAGTGATTTCAGGCTGACCATGATGGAGTGCAGGCCGAATACACCAACCAGGTTCATCCCAGTCAAAGATTTCACCTTCGGACTTAAACGTTTAAGTCCCAACATTTCAGGGTTTATGAGGCAGCTCCTCTGGGTCACTCCTATGGCTCTTAGGATCTCACTTGGCAACCAGGACTCACTCAGGCATAGGCCACTGGCAAGGTCCAGTTGCTACTGGTCAGCTAGCCACTAGAGGGTAATGGCCTATTGAAGCTTGAGGAAGTCATTCAACTGACCCTTGAAGTCCACTTCTTTGTCTTGGGTATAAGGGCAAGCAAGTCCAGTCCTTCAGGGCTCCTCTTAGTCCAGTCCTCTTTTGTTCTTCCGCAGGTCCAGGAGGTGTCACTTTGCCTGACACCCACCAGTGGGTTGGAGTGACTCCTGGGCACTCCCTAACCAATAAGGTAAAATATCCCAGGGCTAATCCTACCTACTTTATCAGTAGTTCCTGGTTTCCTTACTCATGGGAACATATGCAAAATGACATGTGACAGGGCATTCTGAAGATGGCAAAAGTCTTCATCCACACCACTAAACTTGGGCTCTGAGGGCTTGGGGTATGTGGGAGTGGTCATAGGGAAATCACCAGTGTCTTCCCACATCGAACACTATAATCTAGTTTGAGGAAGGGACTGTGCCCACAACAACTCTAGAGACAGAAATCTGTTAGTACAAAAGCAGGGTCCTTCAGTAACCATTCAGGAGATACACACAAATTGGCTTACCATCCTGTTCTTTTTCTTTCAAGTGTGTCATAGAAAAGCTAGGCCTGCTATAGTGCAAATCGTTTTTTGGGCCTTGTCACTGTGTGGACATGGTAAAGTTAATTTTCGATAATGTCCCACTTTTAAATACCTTGCATCCTACCTTAGAGGCTACTACATTTACACAGGGGTGACTTATTATTATTTAAAAGGGAGGTTTTTACCTTTCAAAAAAGATTATTTTAACAAGGCACATTGCAGGTTGTTACTCTGCAGCAGTTAGGCTAAAATGGTAGGCCCAAAGCCGTGTTTTCTTTTGTCACAATAAGTACCACAGTTCACAGGTAACAGTTAACTTTTCAAGCCATAGGTGTTTTCAAACCCTATACTATTGGTTTACAGAAAATTAAATATGCCAACCAGGGATTAGCCATTTTCTCCATGTTTTAGAAGTCAGAGCACGTACAATAGGCACTGGACAGAAGTAACCCAGTGTACAGAGCCTAGAAACCAGCAATAAAATAGGGTACGGCAAAAGAAACTGGGTTGACCACTCAGAAAAGGCAGATTTCCTATGTCTACGTAATGATTATCTTGCTACACTGGCAAAGACAGGTCTGGCGATATGAGAACAAGAAGCAAAAAGGGAATTAAACTACCTGTCCCCCAATGTTTTCCCCCATACATTAGAATCTTCTTTCCAGATTCATGGTGAATACAATTTGATCCTTGGAGAGTATAAGACCATGCCTGAGTTTTCATCAAGGACAAAAAAATGTCCTTTAAGCTATGACGACAGGAACACATATTTCATAGGCAGAGAGGTTTCAGTATTGTCAGCTGATATAGTGGGCCCTGCACCCCTATAACATGAAGGCAGCCTAGGGCCAGATTGAGAGTTTAGCTGATGGGTAATCCATCACAAACATGATGCCGTATTACAAGTACATTAGAATGTAATGCGCATGTAATAAGAGGAACTGGATAGCCATCATATTTGTGACACAGAACCTGGCCGCCAAACCAAATCTGGCCCTAACTCCATTTGAAAAGCTGGCCAAAAGCTTTCATGATCCAGAAGCCTTAAGTCAAATATATATCAAACGCTCCTGTCATGGGGGGAATTCTAGCAAACTGCAATAACACTCTGGGTGGGGAGAGAATCGGGTAAGATCATAGCAGAGGACGATTGGTCAGAGATCTGGCAAAACATTCCTAACTTAATCAAAAACATTTGATACAGGGAATCTGCCTGTAAGGGTATATGTCAATGATACATAACATTGGTGAGCATGTACAACATGTTTCCTACAAATTCCGATACCAGTTGAAGATGTCTTAAGGAGGTGGATACTGTGAATCATATTGGATGGTCATGCTTAGTTATCCAAATATTCTGGAAGGAGATTCTCGGCCACTTTAAGGGAACACCAGGGTTCACCGTACTGAATGAACCAGTACTCACTATCCTGGGGCTTAACATGAAAATGAGGGTTGCTAGGAGTTGGCCTTTATTCTGTAGCTGCTGTGTGCTGTTAAGATGTTAATTCCCCTGTTCTGGAGATAACAAGAATCACCTGGCTTTATGTGATGGTCCCATAAACTGTGGCAGCAAAGGTGATTTATTACTTGGCAAAAACAAAATGCAAGTTCACCAAGAGATGAGTGTTGTTAATACAGTACTTCAGTGAAATGGACAACGCGCGGTCTGCTCATCCACAGACGAAAAATAATGCAACTATGTGACTCATTGATACAACCAAATAGTTGTGGCATTACACACTCCTATTCCTTCCTTTTCTTGAGAGTTTACCCCGATTGTTGTCCCCTTGTGGTTGTGTACCATTTGGGGAGGTATATACTTGTATATCCTTGCTTATAAATGTCTTGCGCTAATGCCTCCTTGTACCTGCTGGCGGGTAGGTGAAGGAAGGGGAGTCAGGAGTATTATTACTCCATTTGTTTACTGATTGAGTTCCTTTTTCGTTTATATGTTGCACTAAAATCAGTAAAAATAACACTGTAAAGATAACTGAAGTGTTAACTGATGATGTTGGCTTTGGAATAGTTGTAATTGTATACTGCTTACTACACCTGACGAGGCGTCGAACCGCTTTCCGGAAAGTAGCACGCTACTCTGGAACCCAAACAGGATTAGTGGTGAATTAGTATTGGGAAATATGAATTAATTTGAGTGGTGGACATGTGAGTCTGTTAGTTGGATTGAAAAGGATAATGAGGGATAGAAGAGGGATGAGTCTAGAAAGTATTTATTGGGAGATCAAAGTAGTAGTAGGAGGTTTCGGATGAGTAAAGTTGAGATGGAGGAGGTAAGAGTCTCTAGAAATGGATTAGGGAGGTCCTAGTAGTAAAATAAGGCCTCAGATGAGTGAGGGATACATAAGGGAAGAATTTCGAAAAGGTTGTTTGGGAGATCTTAGTAAAATGATGTTTGGGGTGATGCAAGGAGGGATAGAGGAAGTCTAGAAAGGGTTATGTTAAAAGGAGACACACTGGTAAGTTTTCTTGACCTTTATTTCTTGTAATCCAGAACCACCAACTCCAGCTGCCAGCCTGCTTGAATCTCCTGGTAGTAACCGTCTCCACGAGACGCTACCATGGAGATAGAACATCTGGCACATGCAGTTCCTAGAATGAACATAACCCACATCCCCCTTACTGAAAACAAAAAGAAAAGAAGGAAAGAAAGTAGGCATGAAATAAGGAAGAGTGCAAGTAAATACATAACACAGATAGTTCAAAACATCACATATGAAATCAATACATTTCATACTCTTCATAACGTTTTGGAGGGCAACGTAACCTTGGAGGAAGACTTCTTGAATGAAAACCCGGGCCAGGTAAGTTATCTGAACATGATGGAAACAAGGACTTGTCACCCTCAAACCTTACCAAGCGAGACATACTCCACTTGCTACCATTATGAACAGTAACTACATTCTTGTAAACAGAAGTGATGACAAAAGGGCCCATAAATTCAGTGATACCTTTCTTATGCCAGAGTGGTTTTTTGATAAGCACCCCATCACCCACCTTCCATGTTCTGGCTTTGGTAGAATTCTTAAAGTCAAACCTCTCTTTGTACCTCGCTTGATAAGATTTGACTTTAGCATTCACCTCCTCCTTATCCAAAGCCGGACCCTCAATGAGGTAACCAAGCAGGATTGAGTTTGGACAAGGCAACTCTTCCTCTCAATATTTGGAAAGGAGACTTCTGTAATACAGCGTTGAGAGCAGTGCGGTGGGCCCACCAAGTATCTCTCAAGGCACTCTTGAGAGAAACCTTCTTCTCAACAGCCCTCTGCACGCATGCCTTCACCACCCTGTTCATGCGTTCCGCAAGCCCATTGGCTTGTGGTGCATAAAGTGCAGTTTTCTGATGAGTGATCCCATAGTCCCTCAAAACTCTTGCATCTCTTGCGAGATGAACTGTACCCCATTATCTGTGACAAGGAATCTAGGTATGCCCTCACACGCAAATTCATCCTTCAAGAAATCAATAACAACCCTCGTGCTGATAGAACTCACACACCTGGTGGACACCCACTTGGAAGAGTAATCAACCAAAAGAATGACAAACCTCTCAGAAGGACCCAAAAGTTCAAAGGGACCCATAAGATCCAACCCAAGCTTTATCCAAGGTTCACGCGGAACCTCTACAGGTGACAAAGGAGCAGTATTAGTGACCTGGGATTTATCACTGGAGGCACACTGATAGCATTCTTTAACAATCTTCTCAACATGACTATCCATTCTGGGCCACCAATACCTTTCACGTAGTCGAGACTTCGTGAGATTTCTCCCTAAGTGTCCCTCATGAGCGATATTCACAAGCTTAGGTCTTAAGGCATCAGGAGGTACTACTCTCTCTACGCATAATCTGACCTTGACAAAGAGTAAGTTCATTTCTAATGGCCCAAAAGGGTAATAGGTCGGAATCAACTCTTTTGTTGTCAGGCCACCCTTTAACAATAAAATCTTTAATAACAGGAAGCAACACATCTCCCGACAAAGCTTGTTCCCATTCTAGCTCTTGGATGGCAGGTTCCCTTACCCAGCAAACACTGACAGTGTCACAGTCCCAGGCATCACTGCAGGAATCGATGGGGAGCCTGGATAAACAATCAGCTGCTTTGTTGGCAGAGCCAGGAAGGTATTGAATTTGAAAATTGTACTCTTCCAAACCCTCACTCCAACGCTTAAGTCTAGGGGTGAGCCTTTCACTCTCCACACATGAGAAAACCTGAACTAAGGGACGGTGATCAGATCTAACTAAAAAGGGAATGCCCCAAAGATAAAACTTAAAGTGCTTAACAGCCCAGACAATAGCCAAAGCATCCCTCTCGATACACGAATACTGCTGCTCAGGTTTCTTCAAAGCTCTCGAGGCAAATGCAATGACCTTTTCCACACCTCCTTCAACTTGGGAAAGCACCGCTCCAAGGCCACACAAACTGGCATCAGTAGTCAAGAAAGTTTTCTTCTTGGAGTCAAAGTGACCAAGCGTAGGCATCTTACCTATTGCCTGCTTTACAGAGCTAAAAGCCGAAATACACTCTGGTGACCAATCAAAATGTGTACCTTTCCTAAGGAGGGCTCTGATGGGCTCGACAGTAGAGGCAAAACTTGGAACAAACTTGGAGTAAAATTCAGCAAGGCCAAGGAAAGACCTAACCTGCTCTTTGTCTGTTGGAGAGGGAGCATCTACAATACTCTTGGCTAACTCCAGTTTAGGTCGGACACCCTCCCCAGAAATAACATGTCCCAGGTACGTGACAGAAGATACCCCAATTTTGCATTTAACTCTGAGTGACAATGGTTTGACTGTGAACAGTCTTTGTAGAACAGTTCTTAAAACTCTGTCATGTTCTAAATCATTCTTCCCATAGACCTAGATGTCATCCTGGAAGAACATGACATAGGAAATATCACCCAGGATCGCCTTCATGATGCGTTGAAAACAGGCAGCCGCAGAGGCTAATCCAAAAGGCATTCTGACAAAACGGAAAGCCCCCAGTGGTGTCACAAAAGATGTCAAGTGCTTGGACTCAGGATGGAGGGGCACTTGGTGATAGGCCGAGGACAAGTCTAATACACTGAAAACCTTAGCACCATCAAGCATGTTAATTGACTCAGAGATATTTGGCAGGGGTTGACGGTCAACCCATATCCACTTATTCAGACTCCTCAAGTCCACACACATTCTAATACTTCTCCCCCCATCCTTGGGGGCCAAAACCACTGGGGCCAACCATTCAGAGGATTCAATTTCCTCTATCACACCAAGAAGTACTAGTCTCGTAATCCAGAACCACCAACTCCAGCTGCCAGCCTGCTTGAATCTCCTGGTAGTAACCGTCTCCACGAGACGCTACCATGGAGATAGAACATCTGGCACATGCAGTTCCTAGAATGAACATAACACACATCCCCCTAAGGAGTCAGTTGGTGTGGAAGGGCTGAGCGGCAAGGAGACTGCTCCTGGTGGGGCATTGTATGAGGCAAGGATATATTGATAGGCTGTGTCAAGTGCCAATCCAAAAATGGCGGCACACTGGTAAGTTTTCTTGACCTTTATTTCTCGTAATCCAGAACCACCAACTCCAGCTGCCAGCCTGCTTAAATCTCCTGGTAGTAACCGTCTCGACGAGACGCTACCATGGAGATAGAACATCTGGCACATGCAGTTCCTAGAATGAACATAACAGGTTACTTTGCAGATCAGTAGAATGGGTTATTTTGGAGATCATAGTAGTAGAATGAGGTTTGGGATGAGTCAGAGTGGAGGTAGAGGATATACTGAGAGAGGTAACGGGTGAAACATAGGGTAGTGCATTAGAGAGACAAATGTTTTTAACAGTAGGAGTAAAGTAATAAATATATAGATACATAAGTACATGGAAGGTATCCATGTATAAAGAAGCTAATATATCAAGATTTAAGTTGTATTTAATAAACTCAGACTTTCAATTGTTACTGTATTTTATGTTAATTTATGTGGTTTTTTTTTCCTTTTCAATAGTGCAGCAATTGTAGATGAATAGTTATCCTAGAATTTACATATTGTGATAAACAGAGAACCTTAAGTATCTAATCAGATAACTCATATGAAAACTATGCAGTGACCTATATACACATTAAGCATAGAATAATATAACCATAAGTAATATGTACATTTGTTAAGCAGACCTAAAGCATATTTGTATATCTATAAACATAATTATTATATATATATATTTATACAAAGAAAAACATATCTAGATATATACATATAATCAAATTAAATGCTTATGGCGGGCATGCCCTGACGCCGATGGAGTGAGCAGCGTTGCTCAGAGATCCGCTCGTCCGACACTAATCTAGTGCCATGCTGTACCTATACGATTGATCAGACGGCTCCAGCAGCACCCCCTAACCAAGCCTCATGCTGCTCACCTGAGGGCTCTGGTTTTGGAGCGACTTAACAGCTTGGAGAGTGAGATAAACTGCTGTGGCCCGAAGGCAAAAACGGCAACAGCCGCCTCAGACGGAAAGAACAGGATAACCCTGACAACAACAGAAGAGCCGTGGACATGAAAGCGCCTCACAAATAGCTACCAGACAGCGGGCGAGACCGGAGCCACTATCGAGATACAGTGAGTGGGACCCGTGCAACCTGCAGCGCCCTACTGGGTAGCTCTGGGGCCGGAGAGCTTGCGCTGCGCGACCCGGGCCTATAAAATCGATAAGTGACGAGGAACCCACGGGTGCGGACAGCCACTCACCCACACTGTAAATGCCCCCATCTGGGAGGGGAGTGCCCTCGACTTGGCGGCAGGCCCGGCTCCAGGAATTTTTATTTGGGTGGGCCAAGGGTGCATTTGGGTGGGCCACTGCGGGCTCGATTTGTCTCATATATGTCTAGGCAGGCCTGCTTCAGGGCCCTCCTTTATCTCTTCTTAGTCTTACAAGGCCCAGTAAAACGCACTCTTTTCCAAATCTTTCTAAATATTATCACTCTCAAAAAGTGTTTTTTCCATGTAATGTTCCTTTGATGGGAAGAGGAGGTTTCTGAGGTGGGAGTATCAGGCATGTGACACTTCTCGGGCTCCCTCTGTGCGAGCCTTGAGGGAGAATCCCTCTTCATTACTACCTCCACCTGACCCCGGACTCTGCAACGCACTCCCTTGCAGGCTTCATTATCCACTTCTCCTCTCCAGTACACCTTATCTCACAGCTGACCTTGGGCCCCAGCCCCATATCAGGCACCATCGGTCTCCACTTTCATTTTTCCAGGTAAAAACATTAGTAAAATCACCTTCAAACTTAGAACATTGAATATAGCAGTAAATATAATTAGCACACACTTTAAAGTGTGTTCCACAGTAGCCCTTATGACCCGACTGCTAATTAAATAAATAAAAACAGAAAGGCCATGACAGGATGAGCTTTAGCGCTGATGCGAAAGTCTTTTTTGGCGCCGCACCAATAACCTCTTTCTCCGTAAATACCTTTACTACCACCTTCCAACAGTGCCCCTCATCCCTCCATGGACCCACCCTATTGACCTCCTCCTCGGATTCCCTCATTGCCACACGCCACAAGTGCCCCTCATCTCCCCATAGCCCCTCCCCTCATGACCTCCTCCTCAGATTCCCTCACTGCCACCCTCCACCAGTGCCCCTCATCTCTCTGTAGCCCCTCCCCCTCATGACCTCCTCCTCAGACTCCCTCACTACCACCCTCCACCAGTGCCCCTCATCTCTCCCTAGCTCCCCCTCCACCCCATGACCTCTTCCTCGGATTCCCTCACTGCCACCCTCCAACAGTGCCCCTCATCGCTCCATAGCCCCTCCCACTACCTCCTCCTCGGATTCCCTCACTGCCACCCTCCAACAGTGCCCCTCATCTTTACGTAGCTCCTCTCTCATATGCATTTCATTTGTTGTATAGCGCTACTCATATCAGTGTAGTGTGTGTCAGTACTTTACACCACGCACACATTATACAAAGACAATGAATCATACAAGTATGTAAATCAGTCTACAGGGAATGTCACATAAGCCAATGAGGATTACAAAGTGTATGAATCACATGTCATCCATACTGGTGGGCAGTATATTTTAAGAGGGTTTGGTCTGGGGAAACACAACCTTAGGATTTAAAGAGTATTCCATGGGGGTCACCTTTACTGATAAAAATGTTTATCTGCCCAAACATACTCATTTTAGCAACATTAGAATAATGAAAGACTGAGGAAGTTCTAACTATATCACAAAACAAAAAAGCGAAGTTCTAACTATACCATTCATGTTTGTATGCAGCTCTTTGATGACAGTTCATTGGTCACTGTCCTATGTTAGGATTGTAACTTCTGAACTGCAAGTAACACAAGGATCTCTGTGACAAAGGCAGTAACCCACTGAGCTTCCACATAAAATACAGTTCATCTGCATTTAAAAACTACTAACAGACAAATGATTGCTCTCCAGCAGGATCATTAATCACCAGCGTTATCTGGGCATTTTGTATTCTTATTGTTGTCCTGCATCGGCCATGATAATGATAAAAACTGTTTAAATGAAGCACACACGAAGTATGTGTCCTGCTAGGCCTGTGCAGATTTTAAAAAGAAAAACAAATAGTAACACATTCTCTTACCTACTCCATTAGTCAAACTTTGTGTCACAGCCTGATCTGATAAGCAGCTGCAGGGGTCAGGAAAGGTGAATAGGAATAAACAAACTTATTTTCTCCTGGCTGCATAGAAAACAAGCATTGGCATAGCCATTAGGTCTCGCTTTTGGGACCTTATAAGTATTTAGTTATGCAGCACAATATCCTTGGTGCAACAACATCAACCGTTGCATGGCTAAACACTTATAAGGTCCCCAAGGCGAGACCTATTGGCTATGCCAATGCTTGTTTCTTTATTCTACTTCCCTTAACAACCTCGCACATCCTTACCACCGAAGAACACTAATTACAGGACAGCACCTATATTTATCACATTTTTTTTTGTCTACTGAGAAATTTAACACAGTGCAGAGATTTGCACCGGCTCAGAAAGTGGTAGATTCTATATGTGGTGTTCCAAACGCTGCATGAGTGAGAAGCAATTATAGTACACTCTTATTATTTCAGATCGATCTGCCAGAGGCATCTTAATTTTTCAGCTGAAAAGGTCCAAGATGAGAGCGTCGATTCAAATTAGTATTATAACAATGTGGTACATTTATGAATGCTGCAACAAAGGTTACTCTTCAGACATTGGGAAATCCAGCCAGCACGCTGGTGTGTGAGGACAGGCAGTCAAAGTGCCCGCTTTGCTTTGTTCAGGAACTACACTACAGCATGAACTTACCCCCAACTACCTAACCAAAATACGATTTTTCTAGTTATTGCCAGCTTTGCCCAGAATAGGTCCGCCCTTCTTGTAGCTCTTAAAGCCATGGCAATGGTAGGAATGACTTCGCAATCATTCACTCAAGAAATGTCTCTTATTAGCCTTCAAATGTATGCTAGGGGCAACCGTACGAAACTCTTCTTGAATATCCCAGAAAACGCTCTTTTTTTTAGGTTGGGGCTTTAGTTCTCGTTTTCCTCCTCTGGTATGTGACATCAGTGTTCAAACGAAATATTAACTTAACAGGTGACTCTAAAAATAGTTTTATAAACTGATAAATTTTGGCTTAATAGCAGATTACATATTTATGGAACTAATACTTTGACGTATTCGGCACAGGACTAACGTGTATAAAAAGTGTCAGAGACATATCACTAATCAACTGGCATGTTAATATAAAACAGTTTAGTGTAAACAAAATCAAGTTTTAAGAGGCCTTGGCAAAGAAACCGATTCATTTTCCTTTTATTTCCATCTCTTGCATGGTGGAATCTGTATGGATAAATAATTGGTTAGACAATGGCACAAAGCGTACTCTGGAGATTTAATATTCGCAACCCTCTTAGATGTTTTTGCAATAGTAATGGAAATGTCACTGTGTTTAAAGTGCTAGCACGCGAGAGGCGTTGGCATTTAATGCGCATTTGTAATGGTTACATTGGATACAGCGACAACGATTCCCGAGTACATCCCTGCTGAACGCATTGTCCAGCTGAGTGTTCACCATCCGGTGCAAAACTGCGAGCTAAGAAATGATGTGGCCCTCTGGCTACATATGCAAACCCCTGAAGTCATTGCATTAACCAATAGTGGTTTCCTAAAATAAAAAGTGCATTTCCACTGATTCGTTTGACTTGCCTTTCTTTTTCATTTTATATGCAGTTATCTGAAGGTGGCAGGTCAACGCAATAGTTATACAATATTTTGTTCATTTTAGCCACGCCCTTGATCCCCACCCACGCTTACTGACACCGCTCCATTGCACTCAGGATCACAGTTCCCAATTGTATTTCAATGCACTTCGACAGCTGTTAAGAATAAGATCTAATAAGATGAAGGCGTGTACAGGAGTTGTAAGTATTTGGACACAAATAATTCAGTTTGCGACTTTTATGGGAGAAAACTTCTAACGATCAGTAGAAATTTTCCTCCAAGACGGGGTCTTTGCGCTGCTTTTTTTCTACTCGCAAAGGTCCCGTGTCTTTCACGGATGCATTGTGGTGTAAACAACGGCTGGGTTGCATCACCCATAGAAAACAAGTCGTTCTCGCGTAATGCTTTCTGTGCCAAGAAGCCTGCTCACAATGCCCGGCAGGTGGCAGCACAGCACCCTGATGGAGAGGGCTGAGGCACGGAGTTCCGCTGAGATCTTCAGCAGTCAAAACATGTTTTTGGGCCGTCTGTTGTGCCTCAGCTGAGGGATCGTCTCGGAAGGGACCCTGCCGAGTTCCCAACAAAATGACAGTTCTGCTGCCTGGAAAAAAAAACGAGTAGTGACAGCATCAGCGCGTTCCAGGGCCGTGCGTGACGAGAGACGGCAGCGTCAGAGAGGAGTGGGCGCGAGCGCAGCAGCCTGCTGAGCTGACCAGACTCTCGTGCGTCATGGCCTTTTGCCCGCACGGCCGGCATGTGTTTCCAATTATCGCGCCCGCGTCTGGGCACGATAATTGGAAACGGATGTCTGCCGCGCGCGTAACCGCAGGGAAAAGGCCATGACGCACGAGCGTCTGGTCAGCTTTTCAAACTCCCTAACTATAAGTCTCGCAGAGCAGCGCTTGCGCGCTACTCGAGGCTCGACCTAAAGAAATATCCACGCAGCAGAACAGTAGGCAAAGGTTACCGTTGTCAAAGAAAGGATGTGTCGCCTTTCGCCATGTGAAGATGAAGGGGTGAAAAAATAAACAAAGCCTCGTTAACATGTAAATGGTCCTTTAAAGACCTGTGAAGTACTCGGGTGCGGCTGCGATAATCTCAAAAACTGTCTGTGTGCGCCCGGGAAGCTGTCTCAGCCCGGGCTGACACACACGACGGGGAGGGGGGGGGGAGAGCACTTTGAGCCCAATGGCGTTGCGCGCCTGCCTTCAAGCCCTCACTGCGAGGGCCAAGGCTCCTGTTTGGGTGGGCCAGGCTCATGTTTGGGTGGGCCTGGCCCACCCGCTAGAACCGGGCCTGCTTGGCGGCATCGGGAGGCGGACCCATCCACACATGCCCGGCTGCGGAGGAGCCCCACAATCTCAGAGTCCTGAAGCGGACCGGAAGTGGAGCCTCGCCCGCGATGGAACGAGGAGCACCCGCTCCCTAATTTTTGCTCCGGTTCTGTGACCCAGCATGGTCCTGATATATATTATCAGCTTCGGCATTGGGAAGAAACCAGGACCCTGATTTTGCCGTGCCCCTGCACAGATACTTGGCGAGGAGCGCACTAGAGGTGGGAAGCTGCGGGTTTATGAGCTACAAGTGCGCTAATCCCCTGCATATACAGAGAGCCTGCATGACACATAGACGTCCTTTATGCAAGTTGGTAATACCGTGGGGCCACCCCGCAAGGCGTTAAGAGGCACACCTACTGAATAATGATTAAAGACTTGAGCATACCAGCATATTAGAACTAGCTCCTGATACAATACTACCTGGACTACATCCCCAACCAACACCTAGCTGCTGCTACCTGACGTGTTGCAATTCCGATGCACTTTGAGAAACGTGATCTTCCTGATTCTACTTGGCGAGAGGCTGAGACCCCAGAGCAGCAGATAGTGGGGAAGTGGCCAGCAGATTTGAGTTACTGAAAGGAAACATGGGTAAGCCCTCCCGCAAGCGAGACCTGGACCCTGAGAATGTAACTGACCCACCAGGTGAGGCGGGAAGTGCGTCCCGAGTTGGAGTGCCACCTAAAGATCCCATGCTACTGGACATCCTCCAAGCCATAACCTCCCGCGAGGTGTTGGAGGCGAAACTAGACACTATCAATATCGATCTGGGTCTCCTGAGAGATGTCCATGAAAGACTAGCAGAGCGCGTCACCACGAATGAGAGACCTCTGGGCGAGCTACCTCCTGCGGTTTCTGAGATGAAAAAACTATTAACAGCAGTGGAGACGAAGGTGCAATTACTTGAACTACGTGCGGAGGACGCCGAACATCACTCCCGCCACAACAGTATACGCGTGATAGGTCTACCTGAGCAAGTGGAGGGCAACTCTATGCTGACCTATATGGAGAACTGGCTATGCATGGAGATAGCACCTGAGGGACTGTCTGCCTTCTTTGAAATAGAAAGAGAACATCGAGTCCCCTAGAGACCACCACGTCCTGGGGCTCCTCCGAGACCGGTGGTGGATAGACTCCTTTACTGTAGGGATCGCGACCACATCCTGGTCCATGCGTGTCTCAAAGAAGAGATCCTAGTTGAGAGGATGTAGCCTTACGGCTAGAGCGGTCGCCCTCGAAGCTGGGGAACCGGGTTCGAATCTCAGCAACGACGCTCAACATCCTGTGATCTGGGCAAATCACTTAATCTCCCCGTGCCTAAGAAAAATGAATGTGTCCTTCTGTAACGAAACTGGTGCTCATGTAAAACGCTCTAATACCCGATTTCTCGGGTCTAGTTCGCGCTATATAAAACTCTAAAAAAAAAAAAAATGCTGCAGTGCGCATTTTCCCGCACTTCTCTAGGGAGGTCCATAGACGGAGAGCATCATTTCAGGAAGCTAAGAAACAGCTGCGACACCTGGACTACAAATATGCAATGCTTTTCCCTGCAAGATTGAAAGTGATGATGTTGGAGGACACGCAATTCTTCAACTCACCGCAGGAGGTCTGGGACTGGTTAGAAACTCGACATACGCTGGGACCCGATCATGGCCCTCAACCGCATCGGTCCTGTAAAACTGGAACTCGACGTCGATGACTACGAAGCTGATCTGTCACCCCCTGGCAGGCCGAGGTGCAGCTGGGTAAACAGAAAGCAATCGAGGTTGTGGCCAGGATGAGCGGAAGGGACTCGAGATCATCATCTGTAGAGCTGAACCCTCCTGTGCCAGACTCAGATCCTGACCATCACTCTGCCTCAGAGGGCTCGAGCCTAGAACTACCCAAGATAGCGCTGAAATCAGCAGACGAGATCTGAGCCCTGTGGAGTACTGGTAACAGGTTGGGGCTTAATAAACCATGATGACTGTGCTAATTGTCATAAAGTGCATAAATATTGCAAGGAACAGAGACTACTGAGCTGATAAACTATTATGATTTAAAATATGCTAGTGGAGGGTATGTTAGCCGAGGGGGTTTATTGGCCACCCCCCTGTCTGCTTATAGTGTGAGGATTTCTCACGACTAGTTGCGTTCTATTGTGTAGTTTGGATGAGTGGTGTTGATCTGCTTGTCCTGGGGAAGGCAAGTTGGGGTATTGAATTTTTGTTGATAAGGTGGGGAATATTGAGTCATGCAACAATGTATACTATATTCATCTTGTGCCTATGGAGACCTCGTCCCATAGAGCTGAGGGAGATGCAGATTGTTAACCCTTTTCGTTGATGCCACATATAGTAGAACAAGGATCATACAAATGCTTGTCTTGGAACATCCGAGGAATGCACACCATGTCCAAGAGGTGCAAAGTATTCTCATACCTCAATAGGAGGGGAGTCCAAATAGCTCTCTTACAGGAGACACACTTAACAGGGAAAGATGGTGTAGCTTTGCAGAGGCGCTGGAGGGGACAAGCATATTACACAACATATTCAGCCTATGCAATAGGGGTCCTAATCTGCATTAAAGCAGGAGTACGTTCCAGTTCCTAGACAAAATAGTGGACACAGAGGGTTGATTTCTAATAGTCCGAGGACGCCTTGAAGGACGAGACATAACCATAGTCAACATATATGCCCCAAATATAGAGCAAGGCCTATTCCTTGAAGGCCTCTCGAGGCACTTGGCGCCCTACTTAACCGCTACCTCAATAATAAGGGGAGACTTTAACTGCGTATCTGATGTCCAACTAGGCCGATCGCAGCCCCCCCCCCCTCCCTGCCTCTCAGACCGTGCGCACAGCCAGAGTGTTTAGGGACTGTCAAAAACACTGGGGTCTCATAGACTCATGGAGCAGACACCCCCCTTGATGCGAGACTATTCCTTCTTTTCTGGACTCCACGAGCTACATGTCCGACTAGACTTATTCCTATGCACGCCTGATGCTCATAGTATGACCCATTCTATTGAATACCTTTCTCGCACAATATCAGACTACAATCCTATCTTGATGCACCTGCAATAGGCTCGCCTCCGTCCCCTCGTGGAAGTTGAAAACCAAATTATTGGAAGACCAGGTCTTCCGCGACATGGTTAGAACCAAGAAAGTACAATATTTTGTTGAACAATACAGGAACCGCTTCCTCTTTGCAAATATAATGGGATGCATGCAAGGCAGTTGTCCGGGGATACGGTCTAGCTGAATCGAAGGGGTCAGACAGACATTGCTAAGAGATATACAAGACGCTGATAAGACCTTACGAGATGTAGAGAGCCGAAGGCCAGGACATCAGGAGCTACAACTGGTGCTCCTAGAAGCCAGGGAGGCGGTGGCAGCGCAGACAGAAAGACTGCGGTGCGTAGATTACAAACAGTACATGGATGGAGCACATGCAGAAAGAGATAAATCTGGCCCCTTACTGGCCTGGCTGGCCAACCCCAGACAAGCGTGGCTTGACTATACTAGAGGTAGAAGACGAGAGCGGAAACAGGACCTACACACAGGATGAAATTAATGACATCTTTGCGAGATATTACTCAACTCTCTATACTAGCTCCACTGTCCAAAGCAGAGAAGTGATACAGACCTATTTAAGGGACTTGCCAGTACCATGCCTCGAGGAAGATGAAATCAAAGATCTCGGGGTGATATTAACCCCTGAGAAATATTCTCTGCCATTAAGCATATGGCCCGAAATAAGACCCCGGGGACCACCGGACTCCCTGTGGAATTCTATGCCACTTATTCTACGGAATTAGTGCCTCGGCTAGTCGCTCTGAATAAGGAGGCTGGGACAACAAGGATCCTACTAACCACCACCAGCAAGGCACTCGTAGTCCCAATCCTAAAACCAGGCAAACCCACACATGATTGATCCGCTTACCGCCCATTATCAATGCTTAACATTGACTATAAAATATTAAGCAGAATCCTAGCGTCTAGGCTCCTACTTTTAATGCCCAAGCTGGTCCATATGGACCAAGCGGGATTCATCCCGGGCTGCAATACGGCGGGTAATATTCGTTGCCTGCTAGCTATAATGGAGTCTAAGAAAGACGATTGGGAGGGTGCCACGATTTTTGCAATGGACTTAGAAAAAGCATTTGATAGCCTGGAATGGCAGTACCTATACGAAGTACAGGCCTGGATGGGCTAGACGAAGGCTTCATTGCATGGACTAGATACTCGACCTACGGCAAGGATACGCACAGGGAGGACCGTCTCGGTGATCTGCTGGGTGGGGCAGGGGACACGGCAAGGTTTTCCCCGTCACCCCTTTTGTTCGCCCTCGCTATGGAGCCCCTCGTGGCTTCAGCTAGGTCTGGATGATACTAAAGGAGTTTGAGTATTGGGCGACATAATCATCTTATAGTGGTCTATGCAGATGACTTGCAATACAGGAGAAGACCTAAGAAGAGCCAGATCCATGTTAGAGGAGTTTGGGTTACTGTCCGGACTGAAAGTGAACTGGCAAAAGTCCAGGCTCTTTCCTGGAGTGTGGGGTACGGATCCCCCAGAGGGGCTGACCCAGCTCCAATGGGAGCCCTGCTGTTTAACTTACCTTGGGGTATGAATATATCATGATTTATTTATATAGCGCAGCTAATACCCGGAGGGGTCTAGGCGCTAACATCCAACTTCCTGCCAGCCATGGGGTTCCAAGACTGATAAAGGGGAAAAAAGGAAAAGAAAAGAAACTAGTCGCCGCTTATTGCTAGGCCTTAAAAAGCCAAGTCTTCAGACCCTTCCTGAAGGATATCGGGTCTGGTGAGTTTTTCAGTGAGAGTGGCAGTTGATTCCACAATCTGGTGGTAATGTATAGGAAGCTTTTGCCACCCCAGTTGGAAAGACATGCCTTGGAAACTTCCACCAGCCGGTGGGAAGAGGACCACAGCATTCTGGGAGGCGTATACCAGTGAAAGTGGTCAATCAGATATGCAGGGCCCTGGTTGTGCAGAGCCCTAAAGGCGATGCAGAGAGCCTTGAACTTGATCCTCTTTTGCACCGGGAGCCAGTGAAGAGAGTTGAGGGCCGCCTTTGCAGAAGCATATTTTGGTAGTTTAAAAAGCAAGCGGGCGGCTGAATTCTGCAAGACCTGCATTTTGACGAGGAGGGCTTTGTTCATTCCAATCAGAAGGCCGTTGCAGTAGTCCAGCCTTGACAGAACTAATGCCGAGACCACTGTTTTCTGTAGCTCAGGTGGTATAAAGAAGAAGATTTTCCTCAGAATCTTTAGGGTGTAACAGATAGCTGATGTGATTGCATTCACATGATGGGGAATGAAAGAGTGGTGTCAAAGATGACTCCCAGATTCCTTGCCTTGGGTACTGGAATGGGGAGAGGGCAAAGTTCGATAGGCCACCAGTCAGAGGACCAGTGGGAGACATCTCTGCCAAAAAGAAGAACCTCCGTCTTATTGGAGTTCAGTTTGAGACAGTTCTCTGACATCCATTTACTCACCTGTCCCATACAGGTGTGAAAGTTGTGAATAGTGTTGCGGGAGTTCTCTGAGATGGATACTATAATCTGGGTGTCATCGGCATATGACACCATGGCAAATCCAAAGGATTTGATGAGCCTAGTGTACTAAGTAAAGAAGTCCAGATCGTAGACAAGGTGGTAGGTTCCAAGATGTAATTTATTATATCAGGTTCCAGGTAAGTAGATAGATGGTAGATTGTAGTAAGATGGTAAATATTAGTAATAGCTGTAATAGCCCCACCAGGAGCAGCCTCCCTCTGCTCAGCCTCTCATCTTCAACTGACACTCTCACCAAGCCCACACACCAACATTCCGTGACATCATACAACATTCGCCAGTCAATCAGGCTGAACAGAAGGGAGATTATTGGTGTAAAGAAAGAAGGCAAGAAATCACACTATAACATATCCTCTTTCTTTACATCAACAAAAGAAAAATAAAAGAATATGAAACGGTAAAAGATAGCAAGGGGTACTAATAATACATATTAAGAAAATGCAATAATGCTATAACATAAAGATGCAATGCAATAATATAACAGCATTAAATGCATAATGCAATAGCATAAAAATACAATGCAATAATAAAACAGCATAGAATGCAATAATACAATAACAAGAAAATTGCAGCAAAACAATGGCACGCACACCATCCCCTTTTCTCACAAAGGAAGGCAAAACCGAGAAAACAAAACATACGCCAAGAAATGCGCACACCTGAAGGGACAAACAGTCTCAGGCAAAGCAATAAAGCAAGAAAAGCAAAGCACGTACAACACTCGTACGCCTGACTTCTCAAGCGCTCCTACACTCCGAAGATCCCATCAACGGCAACACAAGAATAGGTGGACAAGCAAGAGCCGTGAAATAAACAGCGAACCAGCACTGAAAAAAACTGACAGGACCAAAACAGGAACATAGAAAAGTACATACGTGACAAATGGTACTTAACAAGAAGACAGCAGGAGATGTACAGGGATACACTCACCCATGGAAAGTACAGGGATACACTCACCCATGAAACGGAGAAAAATGTAAAGGGATCCACTCACCCATGAAAACAGCATAAAATAAGGTGGGATACATTCACCCACAACCCATGAAAAGTACAGGGATACACTCACCCATGAAACGGAGAAAAATGTAAAGGGATACACTCACCCATGAAAACAGCATAAAATAAGGTGGGATACACTCACCCACAAAACAGAATGAAGAGAACTGGGATGCACTCACCCAAGAAAACATCATAAAAAGTAATGGGATACACCCACCCACCCAAGAAAACGGAATAAAAAGTAATGGGATACACTCACCCATGAAAACAGCAAAAGACGTACTGGGATACCCTCACCCAGGAAAACAGAATGGAATGTAATAGGATACACTCACGCATGTAAACAAAATAAAATAAATTGGGATACACTCACCCAAGAAAACATCTGAAGTTATACTGAGATGCACTCACTCACGAAAATAGCAAAAGAAACCACATGTAAATAACCCAATCACGCAAAAGCGAAATATCTCAGGCAAAATAACACATTGTGTAGAAAACTCTGCACACAGCACTAAAATAGTAAACTGTTCAGGCAGCACAATGGCAAATAACCCTAAAATTTGATGTAAAGCACTAAGAGTACAATCTACAGCGAAAATAACAGCACATTCAGCAGTAGGTGTACAGCACATAAAATATATAAGTGCAAATAAAGCAGAAATATATAAAATTTACATTTTTTAGGTTGTACCAGAACGATGAACAAAATGTAAACCAGAAATGAATGAAAGAAAAGTACATCACAACATACGCAAAGAACAATGCACAATGTACTGCAAGCCACCAACTTATAAAAAAAAAAAAAACAAGTTAAAATAAATAATGTAGTCACCGTAGTCATCTTAGATGCAGAAAGATCCATCGACTCAATCTTGAGCCCAGTTGCATGTTGCAAATGACGCATTCAACAGCTAGAACTGCTGATAGAATGCACCGGTATTTCTCTTCAGCGCGTCCGCCATACATGCTACTTCTGTCACTGAAGTCTTCAATGCGCTCTCAGCCATGAATTCCCCAATAAACAGAAAAATGCCGCTTTTAAAAGAACATCATTGCGAAAACAGAAGAAAGTAGAATGCGGCCACAATAACCATGGGAATGCATTTCCTGGGGAGACTTTTATGCGCAGCAGCTAGAAGAAAAGTGAAAGCATTAACCGGGGAAGCTCTTTCGCACAGCAGCATGAAGAGTAAAGTCAAGTTCGAAGATGGCGGCACGCAGAAATAAAGGGTGCCGGATGGCTCACGCTGCGTGCGTGCTCTTCCAACATCGCAGGACACACTGCATCACGGGACAGCTCGGAATCAACGATGAGAAGCGCAGACGTCATAGGGGCTTCATGCGACACCAGAATGAGGTAAGGTGTGCGTGTTGTGGCTAATATCACGCGGACAACGATTCAAATGCCGCTTTAGGTAACGGCAAAACGGCACTCCTCAAAGCAAAGAAAAAGAGGCACTCGCCAATGATGAACAGTGTAATGGTAAATACTAGTAATAGCTGTAATAGCCCCACCAGGAGCAGCCTCCCTCTGCTCAGCCTCTCATCTTCAACTGACACTCTCACCAAGCCCACACACTAACATTCTGTGACATCATACAACATTCTCCAGTCAATCAGGCTGAACAGAAGGGAGATTATTGGTGTAAAGAAAGAAGGCAAGAAATCACACTATAACACCTAGCTAGGGGAACCACATACAGATTAAAAAGAGTCGGGCTAAGGGATGAGCCCTGTGGGACCCCACACAGAAGATTAAAACTCTGAGAGCTCAGGCCATCCATCTCCACAAATTGTTCCCGGTTCGAGAGGAAGGAGTTAAACAATAGTAGGGCGGTGCCGGCAATGCCTATTTCTTGGAGGCGATGTAGTAGGAGCCCATGGTCCACTGTGTCGAACGCTGCCGACAGATCCAAAAGGATCAGTGCCGCCATGCCTCCCTTATCTACCGAGCGCCTAATTTCTTCAGCAGCCGTGATCAATGCAAGCTCAGTGCTATGACCTCCTCGAAAACCATATTGGGATGGATCCAGAATATCGTTGTTATTAATGTACGCGGTAAGTTGTTGATTCATATATTTTCAAGAACTTTTGCTGGCAGTGGCAGGCGAGCTATCGGACAATCACGAGGACCAACTCGATGGGAACGTGGGATGGGCTGTTAGAGTCTTAAGGTCCTCTGCCGACTTCTGGAAGACTCTCCCGCTTTTAGTGGCGGGCAGGATAGCGCTTTTGAAGATGGTGGCCCTACCTCTCCTCTTATATTTCTTTGGCACCCTCCGGTTATGGATTCCGAGGGCAATGTTTAAAGAATTGGATTAGTTACTTATCGTGTTCCTCTGGGGACAGGGCGGACACCGCGTTTCTTTGGCAACAATGCGACGTGAGGTGACCATGGGAGAACTGGCGGTCCCAGGCTTTGAGGCATATTATATTACTGCCCAATTGCAGTGGTTGATTCAGGGACTAGCACACCATCGAAATCCCGATTGAACTCTGGGCCCTTTTGTGCCGACACTTGCTGACCTACTTAGGGTGTTCATTCGAGTGAAGAGATCTTCTGTGAATGACTCACAGGATCTAAGAGTGATGACAAAATGTCGGAGTAGAGGTCTCCAGAAAATAAGCACTAAAATTCCTTACTCCCCTGACCTACCCCTAGACTTCCTAAGAGTGCTACGACATGGAGGCAATTGGAGGGGTTTTAACGTGTGGATAGAGGCAGGGGTTACGAAGGTGGGAGACCTCTTTAGAGATGCAGGACTGCTCCCATTCGAGGAGCTTCGCTCTGAATTCGGCCTACTGCGGGGACATTTCCTACTACACAGGGCACTCATGACAGCAATACACGTACATTGGAAAACAGCGACTACTGAACCTCCCACACCTCAAAGTTGTCAGTACATAGCCTTTTCAGCCGGTACCATTAAAACGGTATCCTGTCTATACCGAGCGCTGCAAACAGATCTGCAAAAACCATTGGAAGGACTGAATGTCTCGATCCCCACAAAAGACTGGGACTCAATCTTTGATAGAATACTCAAAATATCTCGCAACTCGCGTTTTAAGCTTATCAATTACTATGTTCTACATAGATCATATCTTACCCCAGACCGAGTGAGCTGATACTTTCATGTAATAGATGCAGCTTGCCCATGATGCGGAGATAGAGGAGCCCACATCCTACACATGTTCTAGCCATGCCCCATGTTGGAAACATAGTGAGATGAGGTCATCCATACACTAGGCGAGGTGGTAGATCGAGAGATACCTCGTAACCGTGGACATTGCTTACTGGGATGGTTTCCCCATACACCCAAGATGAAAGTTACTAGCAGATTCCAAGACCTAGCTCTTATATTAGCTAAACAAGAGATAACAAGAAAGTGGAAGCCTCAGGTGGGCCCCCGGATCATGACGTGGTGAAAATAACTGATTAAATGGGCGAGTTGCAAGGGGAGGATACTACTGCGAGATGCCCAAAGAGGCTTAGGAAACATTGAAGTGGCCAGAGCTTGGGACGCATTGGTGGATAGTATATTTAACCCGGAGACTACTACACCCGAGGGATCCCCATCTAGACTGCCCTGATTCGTACTGTTTGGTGACATACCGCCCTGCCATTTGAGCATGAAGTGCGCTCCACGCCAGCCCTTTATATATATATCCTTATTTTTATGCTTCGTTATATATTACTCTCTTACCATGCTTGAAGAAATAGATCTCTATGACACACCAGATATCTTCAAATTAATAAGTAGCAATAACTCAAGGGAGGGGAGGAGGGGGGAGTTAACTGTTGCAATGTTTGTAAATGATTGGACAGATGAATGACTGCATGGTATTTGATATCTGCTGCATAAAACTCAAAGTCTGTTTACCAAAATAAATGCTTATATACACAGGGATATGCTGTACATATGTGTTTGAGTATGTTGGTTAATGAGGGAAGAGTCAACTCTTGAGTAGTCTCCTGAAGATAAGATAGTTATCCGTGGATCTTATGTTTGGGGGTAATGAATTCCATAGTTTGGCTGCTTGAACAGAGAAGGATGTGCCACCTATGGTTTTTTTCTTGTGTGGTGGAATTTTGAGGCAAGGTGCCCATCTGGAGCAGAGGTTCATTTGTTGAATGTATTTGGTGATTTCTATTCCCGATGAAAAACTGCCCTGTTCCATGTATCACTTTGTGGGTGATACAAAGCAGCTTGAAATTGGATCTTCTGGAAAACAGTAACCAATATAGGGCTCTCAAGGCAGGGGAGATGTGGTCTTGAGGCTTTACATGTAGGAGTAGTCTGGCAGCAGAGTTCTGAATCCGTTGTAGTCTTTTCGTAGTTGATAAAGATGATCCGTGGTAGAGGCCATTGGCCTAATCAAGTTTAGCCAGTACAAGAGAGATAGTACAACACAAAAAAAATGAGAGGGGCCCTTTTACCACAAAGGGAGTGGGGCACCAAGTAGACAGTAGTCAGAAAAGAATCCCCCTTTCGGCAAATACTTATTTCCCAACAATGACTTACATCAAAATCACTCAATCACCAGAACAAGATACTAACACCCTCAATAGGCCAAGTCTTCACAAATACAAATATTTATTTTGGTTAAAAAGTTATCATTACAATTCATCATATACAATAAATGATCCCATGATTATACATAAAATAGAAACAATGATTAAAAAGTTAAAAAACACATTCAATACACAAATTACAAACTCGGGAGAACCTGCAAGAAAAAATGCTCTCTTGTCAATAATGAAGGCAGAAACATTAGATCCAGATCATTCGTTTTCTATGAAGTTATTATTCTAAATACTTGATTGATTCGAATAACAAATGTCTCCACAATCTATAGTTTGCCTTCTTGGTCTTGCGTCGACGCGTTTCGGTGGATGTTACTGATTAAGAACCACCTTCCTCAGGACAAGAATTAACGTCTCCCATGTACATTTTTCGATCTATATCAGATAATAAAAATATCCATAAAAACAAACAGTTAGCCCATGGAGAGTGTATACTTTAAAAGAAAGACGTGATAGCACAACTTCTATAGTTAATGATCTTTATCTAGTCCTAATAAATCAATAAAACATCTAAACATAATATAGAAGACACTTCACCATTAACAAGTGTCTCCCCTAAATCGGGGGTGAATAAATCAACAATAGTGTTTCTATCCTGGTGATCCAATCAACAACTCATTCATATAAATAAACAAAACCTTCTTCACACAATAGTAGTATTATTCAATCACCCATACATCGGTATCTCACTTATATATTTAGATATTGGTGTTCAATTGAACTATATCTCTACCTGTATTTATGAGGCACAACACATCCAGAAAAATTGCAGGTTAGAAACCTTGCAAAGTCATGTCAAAGGACGAATATCTCTCCCTCAGGCCGTACTCTAGAACTGGCCAATCAATCTGCCAACCGACAGTCCTGAAAATTCTGGGACAGGTTTATAGAGGATACATAACCCTGTAATTCATTAAAAAATTGGAGGCTTTAGTAACTCCTATAGCTCTACAATTCACTGTAATTAGACATTAGCATAGGTCATATTACCTTTATATTTGAATTGAGCACAAAGCTTCTTAGGTTAGTAGTAATCCTCAGTCCATATGTTATATGCCCATTATTCCATTTAGGCTATTCTTTAATTACTGGAAAAACAAAGGATCATATATTACTGAATTATTCCGTTTTCACCTAGCTATTAATGCTCCCTCATGTAGTAGACCAAACTACCAGCCAACCGAAGTTATAAGGTGCCTAATTTTAATCATTTGCATATAGGCAACATCACTATTCTTCAGACATTTACACTATGAAGAAAGTAAGACTCACTCCTCACCTTTTAGATATTGGTGTAAACTCGTAGTCATTATATTTGTATATTACACGGTAAAAAACCTCCGCTACATATATTCCGGTAGTTTTAACCAAACCCGGCTATTTATTGCCAAGCAGCTTTTCAAACTCTTTAACAGTGGTGAACTAAACACCATGCAACTTACTCTAAATTCTGTGTTGCCCAGACATAAGCAGTAACCCAACAATACTCTAGTTAAATAATGCAGCTTCTAGGCTAGGAGTTCCGTTTAAAAAGCACAATTTTAAAGCACAATTTTAAAGCGCTTGAACTCTTAAGTAATTTAAAAAAAACCTCTTCAGTAATTTAAAAAAACCCCGCTAACAAACTAAAAAGAGGAATAAGTCAAATTCATTCACTATTCCTACTTCATACCTATAATCCGAGCGTGTTGGCCTCATGTCGGGTAACGGCTCCGTGGTTCAAGGATTCTAATCCCCACGGAAACCTCCGTCCTTTTATTTGCCATTCCCTTAATTGATTTGTCGTAATAAAGTACAGCTGAGTTTCCTTACGAGATGCAACAAATAGTTCTACAACTGTGGCGGCCATCTTAGCCTTCCCTTTCTCTATATTCAAACCCAAGAGGAAACTATTATTACCTCATTTATATGACCATTCCGTCCCTATAAAGTTACCAAAGGGTACCTGAAACATAGTAGTCAATGTAAATTGACAATTCTCTCTTAAAGACAAGACCTGACCCCATCCTTTATCGCAATCGTGTATATATGTACATACACAAGTATATAAATCGGCCGATTAAAAGAATCTTACAAGTTCGATTATTGTTTTGTTTGTGAGTAGTAGCTGAAATACTTCCACTCTTCAAACACGTTTCAGTTTTTTATATATGTAAACGTGGTTGCTAACTTTATTAATTTGTTAGGGGACGTTACGGTATTATAGTCACATTGCATGTACACTTCATGCTCAACTCTGTCAACAAGGGCAGCCATCTTAACCTAACTCAGCAGTAATCTTCGGACAGTATTATATCTAATACCACATCTGCAAATTTTAAAATATCTACAATTCATACCGATTCCTAGCAATCAGACTCAGATACCTATGATAATATTTCAACTATGATATCACTAAATCCAGACTAACACCCAGAAGTATTAACTTACCTGCAATATATCCACAGTAGCTAACCACTAATGTTTTCCCCACTAAAGGTCAATGTTAAATCAGAAGAAATTATAAGGAGAGAATATATTATAAGGGAGAATATATAATTCACCTTATAAGACGGTCCCACTCTTCTTTGGAATTAAGGCCATTACGAACTGTATTGAACCGTGAGATGTACCATTGTTCTCTTGCTTTACGTTTCTGTTCCATATTGCCTCCACGTGCCCCTATCCAGATTTTCTCTAATATGAACCATTCAATATCAGAATCATTATGGCCCATTTCTATATAATGAGCAACTAGGGGAGCATTGGCCTTCTTTGTTCTAATAGCAGAGCGATGTTCTTGAAGTCTAATACGAAGCTCCCTACCGGTCTCTCCTATATAGCCCTTACCACAAGAACATCTCAGAAAGTAAACTATATTCCTACTTCTACAGTTATTAAGTGATCTTGAGTCGACATGGCACCCATTGTATTCCAGACTTCTTGATTCTATACATAATGCACATACATTACATGTGCCACATTTGACATTCCCTAATGCTGGTTTTCTATCTAATGTACTTTGTATACTTCCTTGGCTTTCTCTATAGGTGTGTACTAGCTCATTCTTTAGATTTTTATTTCTTTTAAAAGCAAAAATGGGTTTTTCTAACTTCTTCTCGTCTTCATTATTTATGATATGCCAATTACTATTTATTACATTTTTAATTCTGTTACTAATATGTGAGAAATTGCTCACAAAGACCACCTTATCCAGTTCTTTTTCTTATCACCAGTCTTGTTTAGCATAGTGTTATTAGTATCAATGAGTACAAGAACAAGTCGGGAGGATACTTGTTTATTGGTCATCTACTCTCCACAAGTCCCACATCCCCAACATTCCAAGGTAAGCTCTGGGTGGGGGAAACCATTTACGAAGGGAGCATGGGGGGTGACGGAATGAACCAACAAGGTTACAACACCCCTCCTTACCTTACAAACCAAAGAACAATTATTAGAAAATTTACAATTCTTATCTTCCAATGTTGACACAACATAAAGTTCGGAATGGTTATATTTCGGATCTTACAATGTTGTCGTAACTCCACCATTGCCCATTGTCCAATTGAACCACATTTTCCAAGACCTTGGCTACTTTGCGAGGGGGGTAGAATTGACTTTGATTTCGCCCATCCTTCCCACCCCTTTTTACTTGAACCACATCTCCCACCTTCTATAACCGTGGTTTGACCCCATGTTTCTTGTCATACCAAGCCTTGTATCTAGACTGATGTGATTCAACCTTCCTAGTGGCTCCCTCCATGTAAGGAACTGACTTTTTACCTCCTTCTAACCACCCAGGATTGAACTTGGTGCAAGGCTCCCTCCCACGTAGAGCTATGAAGGGAGAGATACCCGTCACCAAATTGGGGGCAGTGTGGTACGCCCACATACACTTGCGTAGGTGAGATTCTACATCCTGACTATTGGCTACCGCCAATTGAATATGCTCTTTGATCATTCTGTTGGCCCTCTCCACTAGGCCATTGGCTTTGGGGCAGTAGAGTGCCGTTAACTCATGTTTTATATTCATGTTCTACAAAACTCTCTCATTAACTCAGAGGTAAACTGTACTCCATTATCAGTGACCAACACTGATGGTATCCCTTCACTTGAAAACACTTCCTTCAGGAATTCCAGCACAGTGTTGGTGTTGACACGATGCACACATTTTTGACTGATCCAGTGTGATGTGTAATCGACGAGCACAATCATGAACCGTTTCTGCACCCCCAAACTGTCCATTGGCCCTATGATGTCCATGGCTAACTTGTTCCATGGTTTCGAGGGTACTTCCACCGGTGACAGAGGCGCTTTCCGCAAGGCTTTGGACTTGTCGCTCTTGGCGCAGCACAAACAGTCCTTGACTAGTTGTTCAGCCAATGTGTCCATCTTGGGGAACCAAAAGTTCGCTCTGACCTTGTCTTTGGTGATGCTCCGCCTAAATGACCCTCATGCGCCAACTCTATAATTCTTTTCCTGAGACCAGTGGGGGGCACCACTCGGTTTTGGCGGTATACCTTGTCCCCTATGACACACAATTCATTCCTGATCTCCCAGAAATCCTTTAATCCCTCCACGAGGTCATTTCTTTTAGTTGGCCATCCTTCTCTCATGATGGTTTTAAGGACCTTCAAATCCTCATCATCTTCCATGAACTTGTCCCACTCCTCTTCAGTAATGGCCGGATCATCCACTACCATTATGGGGCTGTCCAACATTTCTTCTGGTACTTCATTGCTCAGAGGTGCTCTTGACAAGTAATCAGCAATCGTATTTTCTTTTCCGGGCACATACTCCACCCTGAAATTGAAATTTTCCAGCCCTAAAATCCATCTGCTGATGCGCGGTGAACAGTTCTCCATTCCTTTTACCGTGAATATAGACGTGAGCGGTTTGTGGTCCGTCCTGATCGTGAAATTCATACCCCATAAGAAGAATTTGAAATGCTTCACCGCCCAGAAACACGCCAGGGCCTCCTTTTCAATGACGGAATAGTTGAACTCGGCTCTCGTGAGACTCCTGGACACGAAAGCAATGATTTTCTCCTTCTTGTCTTCTCTTTGTATGAGGGTGGCACCCAATCCCTTGTTCGACGCATCCGTAGTGAGGATGGTTTTCTTTGTAGGGTCAAAAGTTCCCAACGCCGGTGAGTTCAAAATCTCTTCTTTCAGTTCACTCATAACTCTTCTGTGTTCATCCTCCCATACAAACTCCACCTCCTTTTTTAGGAGGTTACGCAACGGCTCACTTTTGGAAGCATAGTTTTTTATGAACTTCGCCAGGTATTCCATGAGGCCCAAGAAGGACTTGAGTTCCTCTTTACTGTTGGGATACGGTGCATCTCTTACAGCACTCATAAGACTGTACTTTGGCCTGAAACCTTCCTCGGAAATGGAATGCCCCAAGTACTCCACTGACTTGACTCTGATTTTGCACTTGTTCCTTTGAACAGTTAACCCCGCATCCGTGAGTTTCCGGAATACTGTCTTGAGGGTGAGATCGTGCTCTTCTATGTTGTTCCCATATACCAAGATATCGTCTTGGAAACACATATTCCTGTCTACCCCTTCCGGAATCTGCTGCATTATTTTCTGGAAAACCGCCGCCGCTGAAGCCAAGCCGAACGGCATCCTATGGAACATGAACGCTCCTTGAGGGGTTACGAAAGCAGTCAAGGGTCTGGAATCCGGATGCAGGTCCACTTGGTGATAGGCCATGGACAAATCGATGACACTGAAGAATCTGGCGCTCCCCATGGTGCTGAGCATCTCGTTAATCTTTGGCAGGGGGTGCCGTTCCACCCAGATACTCTCATTCAAACTGCGAAGGTCCACACACAACCGAATGCCCTCTCCGTTGGCCTTGGCTGCGATAACTACTGGGGCCAACCATTCCGAGCAGTCCACTGGCTGAATGACTCCCATCTCACTTAGCCTACGTAGCTCCTTCTCCAACGGTCCTTTCATTTGGTGGGGTACTGGACGCACCTTGTGGACTACTGGTTTGGCGCCCGATTTAAGTTTGATTTTGTGTTGAAATTCGCGCAGGCATCCTAATTTATCCTTAAACAGTTCATGGAACTCCTCGCAGAGGCTGTCGCTCCTACTAATCCCTTCAGTCAGTAGCACTTGTTCCTCGCCATTGGGATCCAGAATTATCCCCAGTTCTTTTTGGTGCTGCCAGCCAAGCAAGTTGGATCCCGATTCCACGATGTCACTCTGTTTTTGAATTGTATGTCCATTTCCTTCATACCAACTAAATCTATGGGTTCCTTACTGTACCCTGTAGGAGTAATGTCAGGCTTTTCCAAACAGGACACCTCGCCCTCCCCTATGTTCTCGTAATCCTTCTTGTTCAGTAGAGTAAACGGAGAACATGAATCAGCAAACATTGTTACTGCTTTGTCATTTAACAACACTTCACATGAGGGATAGATGACATTTACCGAATCAGCAATATCCTTCAACTGTAATACATATTTATTTTCACTCGGTATCACATATTTGATCTCTTTACTCTGGGCCTTCACCTGTTCTCTATCATTCTCCTTAGTGTGTGCCTCTCCTTCTCTACATACCCTAGCGAAATGCCCTCTCCTGTTGCACTTTTTGCAGGTCACACTTCTGGCAGGGCACTGTGGATAATTTGCAAAATGATTGTTGCTCCCACACCTGTAACACTTTGGTTGGTGACCTTTCTCCGGGGTTCTATAAAAAGGTCCCCCTTTTTCTTTTACCTTGTACACCCCTTCTGACTCCTCCTCATTTTGAATATTAGCAACTACTTCGCTGTTGATCCTCATTTCCTTTACGCATTTAGCTGTGTGTTCAACCGATTTGGCAATCTCAACCGCTTCTCTTAACCCTGGGTTCCTCGAAAGGAGTTTTTCTTGGATGCGCGTGTTATTGGTGCAACGCACCAATTGGTCCCTGATAAGAGAATCAGTGAGATTACCAAATTCACACAATTGTGACAGACCCCATAACACAGCAAGGTAATTTTGAACTGACTCTTGTTTTCCTTGTGCCCTGTTAAAAAACTTATGACGCTCCAACACTACGTTAACTTTATCACCAAAATGTGTTTCCAACTTCCCCACAGTATTCGCAAAAACATCCACTTCCTCCCCACCAGCACCTACCACAGTTTCTGGCAGAGTCTCATAAACTTTACGCCCTTGCACACCTAGATTGTGTAGGAGGATGTGCTGCTTACGCAATGCAGAAAAACGTTCCCCCCCTATAGCTATGATGTACGATTCAAAAAATTTGAACCACTCTTTCCAACATATCTCAGGTTCCCCTAGGTCATTTAAAAAAGGAGGAGGTTGACTCATGCTTGCAGCAGCCATCATAGTGGCGTAAGGACCAAGGGTAAAGCACAGTATATATGGTTTTTTTGGTTTTTTTTAAACAGGAGCAGACAATAGCTAGCACTGAGAACTGTACAGGGACAGGTAGAACGTTCCTGGGGCAACCCTAGATAAAAGGATCTAAACGGTAAACATTACCCAGCACCAGGTGACCCAATGCATGAACCTGAAACACCCCTGCACCCTCACCACAACTGCCCATACAACTGTAATTATGATTACACACAGCCCCCCAAAAATGAGGCCAAAGTCACGATCTGATACGAGGAAAATCCAAAGCTGGAATGTCCCAACCAGCAGGTAATTACCAGTCTAGAGAACCCCTCCGAACCAGCCTCCTGGCGCGATCGGGGAAACGCTGACTCACCCTGGCCGTAGCTGGAGACCACGGCTCCTGATACAGGCTTTCCCTCACGGAGCCGGCCTCCAGAGCGCTGAGCAGGGGAACACTGACTCACCACACGATGTCCTGAACTGAAGTGACACTGAGGAAACCTCCACAACGCTCTCGGCTTACACTTCCTGACTCAGGATCCAGCTGTGACGGACGTTGCTCGAGGGAACTGCTGACGATCGTGCCGTTCTGACAGGAGGTGAGCTCAACTCCCGCAGGCAGAATGAGGTACTGCACTTCTCTAGTCAGAGAGAAATCTCCACGGAAACACTCTCGTCAACATTCCTGAAACTGGATCAGCTGTGACGGACGTAGCTCGAGGGAGCCTGACATCGTGCCCTCAGACGAAAGATGCCCAGACCCGCAAGTGGAATGGCGGTACTGCACTCCTTAGATCAGTCAACCGAAAGCATACCACTTCCCTCACCAGGACTGCTCGTTACACCAGTCGGCCGCTTCAGTGCACAGCTGACAACCCGGCTTCTGACAGGTGTGCCCCGCACAATGCCGGCACCCAACGGTACCGCACTCCAGAAACACCCCAGAAGGCAACAACTGCCCGCAGCTTGGAACCAGCACCGCAGCAGCCCTACCCCGCTGGACGGGAACGAGGTGGGCACTCGATATACTTGTAGCACTCAGTTCCAGCGTGAGGGGGAAAGGACACGAACCAGCTCCGCCGATACTCCACTTCCCTTTGACAGCCCAGCAGTGTACTGTAGTATGCTATTTCTTCCGCATACGGATCTCTGGACGCTGGAGAAGCCTTAAAACGCGGAGACAGCTCACTCACGCCGGTCTTGTAAAGCAGATGGAGAGAACTCAAAGGGGAGATGACCAATGCTGCCCCCTGCGCAGCAAAAGCGTCTCCAGTGTTATAAGTATCAATGAGTACAAGAACAAGTCGGGAGGATACTTGTTTATTGGTCATCCACTCTCCACAAGTCCCACATCCCCAACATTCCAAGGTAAGCTCCGGGTGGGGGAAACCATTTACGAAGGGAGCATGGGGGGTGACGGAATGAACCAACAAGGTTACAACACATAGCATCTCTATTATAAAATCTCGCACGCTTATACGAGTGCGAAATTAATTTATTAGGGTAGCCTCTCTCTTTGAACTTCTTTTTCATATTCACAGCATGCTTGTCAAAGTCATTAATGTTAGAACAATTTCTCCGAAGACGGAGAAATTGACTGAACGGAATATTATCCCTTTGGGATTTGGGGTGGAAACTAGAATAATGTAGCAAGGTGTTTTTAGCCATAGGTTTTGTATAAAGTTCCACCACCAAAGTACCCTCCTCGTTCTTAATAGAAATATCTAAAAAGTCCACTTTTGACCTACTGTATTGGGACGTGAATTTCAGATTGGGATCCCCCATATTTAACCAAAATAAAAACTCCTCTAACTGATCTTCATCACCCTCCCAAATGAAAAAAATGTCATCAATGTAGCGGTACCAGCCCGCTACATTCTCAAAAAACGGTGCAAGTTCGTTATAGATATGTTTATTTTCGAACTCCCCTACATAAAGGCATGCTAAACTCGGCGCACAGGTAGCCCCCATGCTGGTGCCCTTCTTTTGTTTGTAAAGTTGGTCCTTAAACAAGAATATATTATTCATTAGAACAATCCTGGCGCATTCCACTATGAAGCTCTTATCTACTCCTACCAGGTCTACTTCCTCAATGGCCCTGCGAACAACCTCAACAGTTTCTTTTTGAGGAATATTCGTATAGAGAGACTCAATGTCCATGGTGACTAGACACTGAGTCTCTCTACAGAACGGCTTACCTTCTAACATTGAGATCATATGCGACGAATCTCTAACATATGACTTCAAACCCATCACTATCGGACGTAGAAAGCGATCGACATATTTACTTAAAGGCTCTGTCAATGCATCTATACTGCTAACTATCGGTCTCATTGGAGGGTTGTCACGATTTTTATGTTTTTTTTGGGAGGCCGTATAAGGCAGGAATCCTAGGCTCTACATTGTTCAAAAATTTAAATTCCTCCTCACAAATCCATTCTTTGTCCTTGGCCTCACTAAGAAGCACAAGACAATTCCTCGTTAGAGTAGCCAGTTCACTCCTAGAAACAGGTTCATAGTGTTCTCTCACGTTCAGCATTTCCTGCATTTTGTATTCATAAGCAGGGGTGTTAAAAACCACTACCCCACCACCCTTGTCTGCTGGCTTAATAGTTAACTGTAAATCATCTTTTAGGGACTTAAGGGCTATCTTCTCTTCTCTACTCATATTCTTTTCAAATTGTCTTGGATTTTCAGATAAAATCTTTTGTATGCCACTGACTACTGTCTACAAGAGAGATAGTAGCCTGGACAGTGTGTGGAAATCCCAGGTCAGGGAAGATGCGTGCAGAGTTTTCATAGTAATGAAGCTCGATCTTTCTAATTTGTCCACTTGGGCATTCATTGATAGCTTGAAGTCCATGGTAATTCCAAGGTTTCTTTCTTCCTTAGATACTTTAGGAGGTGTTCCCAGATCGTCAGGCCAGGCGGCAAGTGGGTCATAATTTTTCCAGTCGCATCATGGAATTATTTCAGTTTTGGAAGCATTCAATTTGAGAAGGCTCCATGTCATCCACTGATCAACGGCTCTTAGGCAACTGAAAATTTGTGAGCTTCTAATGTCTTTAGGGCATTACAGCTTAAGGAGCATTTGTGTGTCGTCTGCATACTTTTAGCATTTGATGTGCTATTTATGGAACATTGCCGGTAATGACTTCAATTAGATGTTGAAAAGCATGGGTGTGTGATGATAGAGCTCTGAGGGACCCCCGCGTTTGTGAAGTTCGGTTTGGACGAGAAAGTATGACATTTGCTGTGTTTTGAAGGTATTGATTGATTGATTGATTAATAAATACTTTTATTTGATTTCATAAAAAATCGTTAAAGGGTGGAGAACCACCATACAAGAAATATACATTTTGAAGTAAAACTCGCAGAGGTACGTGCTCAGCTATTGGGTTAAAAAAAAGAACAGATGAGTATAAAACATACAAGCCATACCATAAGTGAATTTCTAGACAGGTTTACTAAAACTTATTAAGTTAGTTATTGTTTTCTTTTTTTCCAGTTCTGTTGCTGCAGTTTTCAGGAATTTTATGGCTCTACAGGACAGTTGGATTGATAGTCCTCCAAGGCATTGGATGACAGCTACTCTGCATGACCTTATTTGTTCCTTCCTAAAGGCTTCCCGGAGGACCGTTCTTCGGGCTTCTGCCAGGTAGGGGCAGATGCATAGTAAATGTAGAAAAGACTCGTCCCCTCCTCCGCATAAGCGGCATTCCTTGGATTGCCAGGGGTATTTCCATTTTGGTGTCAGGTCTTTTGATGGAAATGACCCCAGCCGCAGTAACGTTACGTAGTGCTTTTTCTGCTGGGAGAAGTGGTCTAACAGGTATGGTTGGGGTTTCAGCCGCTGATAGCCTTGGATCACGGCCCAGGCATGTTTTTTTTTTTGAAAGGGCTGTTTTGTCTGTTAGTAAGGAGGTCCGTTTGATTGCCTTGTTGACTACAGTTTTGAAACTGGAATAGGTGGGGAGAGTGAGCCAGGCCTCCTCTAGCTGCAATGCCGCGAGGGAATCCTTCAGAACTCTGAACGTCGAGTTATTTAGCTTGGCTTGGGTTTCAATTTCCTCCCAGCAGTGATGCGCGAGGGTGTTATTCTCTGCATCCCTCATTCTCCAGTAATATTTGGCTAATGCCCCTTGTCTGTCAGGAATCTGATTTCTTAGTCCATACTCTAGTCGGATTTGGGATTGTTAAATGTGCCGGGGGATCGAGAACAGGTCCTTAAAGAAAGTTGATTGTGCTGAGTTTAGGGAGGTGGCGTCTTTGAGGTTTAAAATTTCTGAGCCGTATGAAATTGAAGGTAGGAATTTTGCTGAAATAGCTTTAAGCAAGTGACCTGTAGAACAATCTGTAAGTTTTTTCTTTAGGACTCTGAAGGCAAACTGCAGTTGTTTAGCTCTGGTACGGCCTTGTGCCAATTGTGGTTTGAAATTAAGGTTGCGGTCTATTTGAAAACCTAGATATTTGTATGAGTCTACCTGGGACAGAGGTTGCTCGTCCAAGTGCCAGATGAATTTACGGTGTGCCTTTGTTTTGACTCGTCTGGCGAAACACATCACTTTTGTTTTTTGGTGGTTGATGGTTAGTTGGGCCGTGATGGTATAAGCTCCTAGTTTGGTGATGAGTCGCTGCAAGCCTACAGGTGTTTGTGCAAGAAGCACTATGTCATCCGCGTATTGTAAACTGGGTGTGGGGACATTGCCCAATTTTGGGGGGTCCGATTGAATTGACCGTAGTTGTTTATCAAGGTCGGCAGTGTAGATGTTAAAGAGGCAGGGTGCAAGCACACACCCTTTAAGAGTTTGGAACTTTTTGGTTATGCTGTGCCCGTCTCCTTTCCTGACCTGAACACACGTCTGGGAATACAAATTTATTATGGCGTCCAGGAGTTTGGTTGGAACACCCCAGTTTTGCATTTTTGCCCATAGCTTGTCTCTTGGGACTTTGTCAAAGGCTGCTTTGAGGTCTATAAAGCATGCGTAAAGAGGTCTGGATTTTGCGAGAGCTTGAGTGGCTAACAGGGTGACCGCGGAGATGTTCGTGAGTGTGCCCATCCCTGCTCTGAATCCTGTTTGTGTGTGGGGAATGAGGTTACATCTTCTGACCCAGTCCTCCAAATCAACCAACAAGTTAGATGCGTACATTTTTGCCTCCACGTCGATTAAGGCTATCAGGCGGTAGTTGGAAGGGTCGGAACGGGCGCCCGACTTGTGTATTGGGTTCAAAATGCTGCCCCTCCAAGAGTCTGGGAGGGTACAGGATGCTAAGATGGAAGAGAAGAGTGGCGTAAGGAGGTCGGACCAGAATGAAGGATTGTGCCGAAACAAGATGTTTGGCAACCCGTTGGGTCCTGGTGCTCCCTCGGATCTCAGTTTTTTAATGATTTTTAGAACTTGCTCTTTCCGGATTTGAGGGAAGTATTCAGGTGCTACTGAGTTGGAGATGATTTTGTCGCGACCTGCTACAATTGCCCTCTCGCCTGGTTCAGAACCACTAGTTGCCGGACAGACAATTGACGTTTCATTGTATAAGTAATCGGTGTGGGCTCTCCAGGAGTCCTCCATAATGTCTGAGTTGTGATGCCGGTTCTTGCCGTTTGTTAGCTGGTTTATTATTTCCCAAAAGAGCCTAGAATCCCTTTGTTTGGTGGAATGGTGGAGTTTGGCCCAGAGTTGTTCTTGGAACGCTTTTTTGCCGCCTTAGTATCTCTTTTCAGGTCTTTTCTGGCTGTGGTGATTAATAGCAAGAGATCCTTGGAGGGGGCAGAGCTCTGGGCGCGTAGTCTTCTAAGGTGTTTGTTCAATTGTTGTTTTTCGGTCCTGAGTTTTTTTGTGAACCAATCGGACCCTTGATGTCTAATTACTTTTTTGCCTGTTGCCTGGTTGCAAAATTTTTGATTTAATTCTAGGGTGAAGCCCTCCCATGCCTGTGTGTTTATGGGTTCGATTTGGAATCTTTCCAGGAGGTGGGTGCATGTTCCCATGATGTCGTTGATCGAATCCGTTTTCCATGCAAGACGTTTTAAATTGTAGCATTGCGTTTGTTGAGATAATACTCTGGCTGGCACTGAGTTATCTATGTTACTTGACAACGTGAACGATTGCGGTTGGTGGTCGCTTTCAGTCCTATCCATTATTTGGAAGTTCGTGATCAATGGGAAAAGGTCGTGATCCGTGAAAGTATAGTCTATTGTTGAAGCTGATTTTTGGGTGATCCTAGTGTATGCTGCAGGGCTGTCTGTAGGGCTGCTCCCGTTTAGCATACTCATTTTCAGCCCTACCAGACTGGCCGCACATCTCTTGCCAAGGGTGTTTCGTTGTTTCGGTGCCCGTATACGCTCTTTGATGTCTTGCAGTAAGTTCATATTAAAATCCCCTGACAGGATGATGTTCGCGTCCTGATGGGCGAGTTTTAATGTTGCCAGTGTTACTAGTAAGTGATCTACTCTTCTACTTTTCCGCTTGAACACTGGATGAATATAGATGTTGAGAATGAGCAGACAAGTGAGGAGCGGAACTTCAAGTTTGACGCATTGTAACCAAGAGAACTCAAGGTCTATAGTTGAAACTTGCCATGGAATATCGGTTGAAATGAAAATTGAAAGGCCTCCTTTAGCTCTCCCTAGGTTGGCGACTTTTTTGGCCGGCCTCAGAAATTCCTTGTATCCGATTATAGATGTAGGATTTGTCGTCCAGGTTTCCTGAAAGAGAAGAATTTTATACTTTGAGATGAATTCCATGAAGCCTGGATCTTCTAGTTTGATACTAAGGCCGAACACGTTCCAGGAGCAGATGTTGCAGCCTGGGAGTAAGTTGGTGGGTGTTGGTTCATGCCATATCTAGGGGTGATCCGGCCGAGATTAAATCCCGGAATCCGGGGGGCTTAATGGCTTCTGGGTTAGCAAAGGTGATGGTGATTTTCTTAGTTGTGCACTCATTCCTCTTTTGAGGGATTTGGTAGTCTGGGCCTTTAGCTCCCTTTAACAGACCCTCTGGATGGTTGAATGGTTGGAGCAGGTTGGGGTAGCAAGGGGGGTCGATCTTTTTTAGCTTAATGCCCCACTTTGCAAATTGGTCCCTCTGCTGCCAGATTTGTTCAATATGAGAAGTGGCTGAGAACGAAGCTGTGGTTGTTTCTTGGCCCATGAAATGCGTATTCTGTTTAAACGCTATACTACCAATATCACTGGTGGTTGTGTGGCTCAATGGGGGCAGTGCTTTAAAGAGTTTAAGCAGGACGCTTCTGTTTAAGATGTCATGGTTTCCCCTTGATACGTAGTGGGGGATAAAGTCCAATTTGTTGATGTTTAAAGAGGAGTCCCGGTGCGACCCTTACCGATGCTTTGTCGGCTGGTGTTGGCTCTGTGGTTGTCGAAGGAGTGGTCAAGATTGCATCTGTATTGTTTTGTGTTAATTGTTCGTTGACCTTTATCCAGGTTGCTTGGTTGCTTCCCAGGTTTAGGTTATGGATTATGTCTGGATGGCAGTTTTGTTTCCTCTCGTTGTCAGTAACTGAGTGTACTGCACGTGGGCTAATTATACTTGTTTCTTTCGTAACTTTCTTTGGTGTCATTGGGGGGTTCTCAGATTGTGTTGCCTGGGTGGATGAAAGGTGTTTCTCTTTCCTTGGAGGTTTGAATATGCTGTATACTTTCCCAAGCTGCGGTAATTCCCTTTTGGTGTTATTTGGGTGGCTGGGAAAAGTAGGTAAGGTGGATAAGGGGTTCGATTGATCCTTGTTTGTAGTTGTGTCCGGAGGAGTGAAGGCCGTGTCGAGGTCACTCTGTTTCAATCCCTGGTCGGTGTTGTCGGGAAATAAGTTGATTGCCTGTCTGGAGTGCCTTCTGTTTCTTGTTTTTCTTAGACGTTTTCTCTCCCGCTTGGTTAATATCTTAGTTGCTGTAAATGGCTGACCTAATGGTTGCTCACCATTGTCAGTTGGCTGAGGGGCTGAAATGTTTAAGTTGGCAATGGTTATTGCTGGACTGGATGCTGTAAGGTCTGTCTGTGATTGTTCTAGGTTGGAAACCGCACCACTAAGGGTATGCCCCCCCCGCAGGGCGGGGTAGTTCAGTGTCCGTCACCCGTAGTGCCTCATAGTCTTGCTCTGTTTGTGGGACATTCTTAGTTGAAGCTTCCCTGGTTGTGACAAGAAGATCTGACAGAAGGATGGGGACCACCGCTAGTTTGTCTATGATTTGGGTGCAGTGGCAGTTGCACGTTTGATATGTTGTTTCCTGGTCTCGCTGCAGCCTCGAGACCATCTCGTTGAAACTATGCAGTTTCTGTTCTACCCCCTGAAAGTGGATTGCTAAGATGTTTAGGAGATCCACTTGGGTATCCAGCTTGTCAGCGTGGTAAGACATTGCTTTGGCGATTGAGTCCATTGTTTGTAGCAAGAGCTGCCAGGCTGTTGGAGCTGGGATACTGCCTGGTTCGGTTGGAGATACCTGGTCATAGTGTGTCCAGTGTTTTGAGCATACTGACGGGGGGTTTGTAGAAGACCCGGGGTCCTGCTGAGTAGTTCCCTTGTTTGGGATGATTGCAATGAAAAGTTCGAGCCCTGCGTATCGGGGAAGGGGAACTGCTCCGCCTGTAGGTTTGCCTGGCGGGGAGGCTGGCACTGTTGTTGTTCTGCTTGCACTTCAGACAAAAACGAGGAGAGACCAGGCTTGTTGCGATTGTTATTGATGGAATTGGGGAAGGCAAACTCCTGAACTTCGATGTGTTGGGCGCCCTGGGGTTTTGTCTGGTTCCCTATTAAATTCTCAGTTGAGTTCGAGATGTTTGTGGTCATCTCGTTGGCAGGGGTCCCTTCGTTGAATCTTTGGGGTCCGTCATTTCCTGGTGAAGGTGAAAGTAGTGTCTGATGATTGAGATGATCGACAAAAACGGGGGGGTTGTGTATTTGTGCCTTGAAGACTTGGTTATTTTGCTTTTGTCTGAGTTCGAGCGGGATGAGAGCTTTGGATGATAAGAGTTGGAGGCTCGGAACAGCTATGGTTGCTTCGTATGGGACATCCAATCGTTGAGGTAACTGGAAACCTCTCCTCCCGCACTCCTGGTTCGTAGTTTTTTGCCCACTGGGAGCGCACGTATTGGCCTCGCTCACTGGGGCTGGGCTAGTACTGGTTTCATCTCTTGTTTTGGAGGCACTGAAGTCACTACAGTATCGATTGACTGAGGTGGATTTTGAGGTGGATTTTATTAGAAAGTCCGAAATCAGTGCCCGTTTGCTGCTGCTGTTGGGTGCTGAGTGGTGCCTAAGTGGGACCGTGGAGATGGATTTGGTGCTGCCACCCCGTTTCGCTGCTGGAGTCGCCGCTGTAGGTGTTTTGAAGTGGCTTTTGGCCAGTTGCTTGCGGTTGTTACATTCATTGGCGGTGCGTCTGTTGAGGCTCCAGGTTCTAGCCCCTGGTGTATTTCATCTTTGACAGAAATGCAAGGGCCTGGGGAGTTCATGCCTTGGAGATCTTTGGCTGCAGCCTCTTTAGCCTTCTCCTTGTCCTTTGGCGGGGTGCGCTTCTGACTTTCCCCGACCGCATCCCCCGTTACACTACCCCAGGAGGGGAGAATGGGTGTGACTACGATTAGGTGGGGGGGTGGAGGAATGATTCAAAATTGCGTGGAGCAGCTGGGTACCGGTCACAAGGTAGCAGTAGGTAGCGGTAGGAGGGGGGGAGAGGGAGGAGTGAGAGAGCAGGGCTCACTGGAGGTCGCAAGCCGCGCCCAGCCTAGCTGGGCCGCCTCCGCAGACTCTCCTGGGCACTTCACTCTGCGGCCTCCTGCTAGGGGGGCCGCGCTCTCGCACTCGCACACTTGACACACTTGGGTCCCACCAGTGCACCAGCCCGCTTGCCTGCTTGGTTGGTTGCGCCACTGTCCGGAGGTCCAATCTCTACTCCACCTCCTCGCTAGAATCACCTCTGCCGCCGCACAAAAGAGGACCTAATACACATCTGTATTTGCCCAAACCTCATGGACATAAGGCGCTCCTTATTTCGAGCTTTGTGGAACCAAAAGGGAATAACTAGCTGTAGGCAGGCTGTGATGCTGTGTTTTAAACCCGAAGAGACTCAGTTAAATAGTAGACTTACAAAATTCTTTGATATAGCGGCTAGAAGACTCACGAGATAGCCATATGGCTTACTCAAAGCACCTGCACTTTAATTGCACAGCCTGCCTAGTCATCTGTCAAGCTTCCATTCGGTTTTCACTATAACGTAATAGAGACTTTTATGATCTTATAGAGAGTGATTATCCTCTCTTTTTTTAAATATTATAAAAGTAAACAAGGAAATTTCTACAAATGTAAGTTTTTAATATTGTGAGTTTTTATCAACTGTACAATAAACAAACTAAACTATCCTGCTAGGGGGGGGCCGCGCTCTCGCACTCGCACACTTGACACACTTGGGTCCCACCAGTGCACCAGCCCGCTTGCCTGCTTGGTTGGTTGCGCCACTGTCCGGAGGTCCGGAGGTCCAATCTCTACTCCACCTCCTCGCTAGAATCACCTCTGCCGCCGCACTATACCGCACTGTTTCGCGGGTTTTACCGCTGATTTTGCTCCGGAGGAGGGCGGCTGCTGGCTACCGGCTGTGGGCAGCGGGGGACAAAGGGCGGTAATCGGTGGTAATCGGGAACCGTGAGCTCGGTGTCCCGACCACCGGCTCCTGCTGCTGCTGAATCTGGGCGAAAACGCGGACTGGCAGTAGAATTCCTAGGTTGCTGGACCGTCCATATTATCCCAATATGAAAAAGACGTGGGAAGACTTGATAATCCTAAAAATTAAAGGCTCCACTGCCTCTACCAGAAGCGTCCACGTGTTTTGAAGGTAGGATGTGATCCAGTTGAGAGCAGTCCCTTCTATGCCGTCTTCGTAGATTCTTTGTATTAGAGTGGCATGGTCAGCTGTGTCAAAGGCAGCTGAGAGGTCCAAGAGCAGTAGTGCAGCAACCCCATTCCAGTCTACTGTGTTCTTGAGGTAATTCCAGATGGCGATGAGGGCAGATTCTGTGCCTGGATGAAATCCTTTTTGGAAGTCAGAAAGTATGGAGTTATCTTCAATGAATTGTAACATCTGGGTGAATGTTGCTCTTTCTGTCAGTTTGCCCAGGAAAGGTCCATTCGTAATTGGTCTATAGTTGTTGGGGTCAAGCAGGTCCAGGTTAGTTTTCTTTAATAATGGGTGTATGTAAGCCTCTTTTAGGTCTTCTGGAAAGATTCCCGTAGTTAAGAAATTATTGATGATTCTTCTTACTGGTGTGGCAGCAGAGGTAGTTAGCAGAATGTTCTTGAAGGTTTGTGCTGTACAGGGGTCAGAAGGGCTGCCGGCAGGCCTGCTCGTTTTGACCAGATCCATAAATTCACTTTGTGATATTTGTTTGAAGGAATGCAGAGGCTGGGTTAGCCTACTCTTGGAGGAGTGTTTTGGAAAGGGGTCGGTGCTGGTGGTTTTCCTTTGTTTTAAAATAGGAGTCCAATGTGTCTGCTTTGGTTGTGTAATGATTTGCCAGTTTGTCCGTGAATTCTTGAGTAATGAGATGAGTTCCTTCTATGCATTTAGGTTTACGAAATTCGTTGAAAATTTTATGAAATTCTTTATTTGCACATTTAGTATTTTTGAATTCTGTCGGAATAGTACCTTTTGTTTGTTTTTTTTTAGCTTTTTTGATTGTTGACTTGTTTAATCTGTTAAGATTCTGTAGGTGAAGTTTGTCTTGATTGCTGTTTGTTTTGAGCCAGGTGCATTGCAGCTTTCTGATTTTCTGTTTTCTCTCTTTTAGGTCTGTATTTCCCCAAGGTGCCTGTTTTCTTTTGTCTTGTTGTTCCGATAGTTATATTCATATAGTATTTGAATGGAATTTATTGTGTCTAGATCTGTGTTGGATGTTTGTTGTGTTTCTAAGTGTTCAGAATTGAGTTTGTTCCACGGTCGATAGGTGGATTCATGTAAGGTGGTTTTAGATGTGTTGCAATGTCGTGTTTTATGTTGGAAAGCTAGCAAATGGTGGTCTGACCATGTGACTGGAGTCATCATTTGAAAGGTTTCTAGTTCTGAATTTGGAAAAATTACATCTAGGATGTGCCCAGCGATGTGTGTGGGTTTGTGTACAATCTGGTGTAGGTTCAGTGTGTCTAGGCCAGTGATAATGGTTTTTGGATGGGGCACATTGGGTTTGTCAAACCAAATGTTTAGTTTACCAAGAATGCATAGGTTAGAATGTAGTGTTATCAGGTTTGAAACTGTATCTATAAATGTGTCTGGGAATGTTTCATTGCTAGGAGGAGGTCTATAAAGGAGAAGGAAGTTACAGGAGGAAGATGGTGTAGGGTTACATCTGGTGAAGAGGATCTCACAACCTTGTATGGAGACGTTGTCGGCTTTAGTGAGATTTATTGTTTGCTTGAATATAACAGCTAGTCCACCTCCTCTTTTGCCCTCACAATTTTGTGTGATAATTTGATAGCCTAGAGGAAAGGATTTATGCAACGCTGGAGCCATGTCATCTCTCAACCATGATTCAGTTATGAAGAGTAAGTCAGGTTGTGTGTCAGTAAATAGGTGTTTGTTTTTAGAGAGTGAACGAGCATTTATTAGTAGACAGTTTAGAGATTGTGTTTTGGTGATGGTGTGATTTTGTTTTGTAGAAGAGTGAACAGTAATCTTTTTAACTTGTAGCAGGTGTGTCAATAGTGCTGGTATAAGCTGTATACGGATAGCAATATGTTGTTTTTCTATATCGTAGTTGAGCAATATCTCATGGAAAGTGTTGATATAATTGATGGAAAAAGTCAGCTCAAGATGTACAAAAGGTGATGCAGTGCTGCTTAGTGTTTTAAAAAAAAAAAGAATGTGTACGTTTCTTTTTACTGCACAGTGCCATATTTATGATGCATAGCCAAGTGAGTGCTTTGAAAGTGACGCAGAGCATCTACTCATCGCGCAAAATGTCAATGTGTTGCACTACTGGTTAAAAAGTGATATAAAGTGATGCAAAAACAATCTACTGTTCCAAAAATGCAAACCAGGATAAAAGAAAAAGTCATGACAAAGGCAGAAGCAAGGATGGCACTCTTGAAGATGCAGGGGGTACTCAGGTGAGCACTAGGAAGCAGAGGAGGTGTTTTTTTTTGTTTGTTAGTAAGATGACAAGACTAGAGAAAGATTACTTTGTCACCTCTGCTTCAGGCTATTTGCGCGAAGGGCCAGATCTGACACACCTTTATTTCCGGTGCATACAGTGCCCTACAAAGTACCACCCGCACGCCTGCCCTCAGAATCTGCACACTAGTCTTAGCACATGTGGCAAGGTCTCAGGCATTCTATTACCACATAGTAGTAGAGTCCCCATGTCCGTGTCTCCAGTAGTTCCAGCCAGTAGCGATGTTTCCCAGTTTGGTTCAGCGTCGAACCAATGGACTGCATGTTGCAGATGCAATGCAAGATAGTAAAGTTCTAGATCGTGCACCTCCATTCCACCTCTATTCCACTCCAATTTCAGCATGGTAAGCTCCACCCTGCACAGTTTTCCGGCCCACAGTAGTACCACAAGGAGATTATTCAGTTCCCAAAATATGTCCCGGGGGATCTCATACATAGTGCCCTGTAACACATAGAGGCATCAGGGTAACACCACCATTTTGATCAAGGCAATCTTCCCCATCAGGGAGAATTTAAGGGTATTCCAGAATTTGATGGAGCATTAGAGACTATTGAGCACACGCCCCATATTCGGAGTGTGGCAGAGCTGTGCCCCATGCGCCACATGCATGCCAAGATAGCAAACACTATTGGTGTGCTAAGGTTGTCTCTACTCATGGAGCTGGGCAGCCTCTAGTCCTTTCAGCTGTCCTAACGGAAACAGCACAGATTTCGATTGATTCACACGAAGGCCAGAAACTTCACCAAACTCCCTCATTACATTCACTAGGATTGGAGCCAATATGTCCGGCTGAATCAAATATACCATAGCATCATCCGCATTTAGGGAAACTGCATGTGCCCCATCATGCATTCAACCAAACCCCCCTCGAGGTTCCCTCCCTTCCCCCTGGAAGTATTGAAACATGCTGGATGGTACACCACCCCTCTGACTGTTCTCATGCTCGCCCCCCCACCACACACACACACTGCCCCCTGCCCGCAACCCCTCTAATCCCACTTTGCACCATCCCGCCAGCATCACTCGTGCCTCTTCCTGATTATTCCCTCTCAACCCTGAAGCCCTCCCCTAGCCTTCCATGCTACTTGACGGAGGCTCCATATGTTATCTAATCCTGGGTCCCTCTCATCCTAACAGGACACACAGGGGAACATTAAGCCACCGCAACACACTGCTAAGAAGCACGCAGCTCAGTAATTCATCATCCATAGCTTAAAACGAGCCAGTACACTTCTCTTCCCCCCCATATCATAACACACAAGCTGAAAATGTCGTCCCGACTATACTTGCCCTTTTCGTTCTGACTGCTAAGTTACTGAATCATGTGTCCTTTTGTTTTTTCTACTGATATTGTAATGTATCTGACGTATGCTGCTTGTTTTCTTCTCCAACCTGCTGTGTTTGCTACTGTCGAAAACCATAAAAACCCAATAAAAATTGTTTACAAAAAATAAAATAGGGATGCATTGCTAAGTGGTCCTGCCTCCTATCTGTATTCCCCATTCATGCAATACCTGACGTAGACTGCACGCCACTGGCTCCATCGCCAGGGCGAACTGTAAAGGGGACAGGGGACCGGGGACATCCCTGTCTGGTTCCCCTCTGCAACTAAATCATCTCAGACACCAGGCATCTAGATCGTACTCTCACCTGCCTCTTAGTATACAGCAGCTCCACCCAGGCAATATATTTCGGACCCAACTCCAGTCTATCAAACACCCGCCACACATAGTCCCAGCAGACCGTATCTAATACCTTTTCTACGTCAAGAAAGGCAAGAGCATATTGGTCTTGATCTAAATAAGGCGCATGGATCACATGAGCCAACAGTCACAGATTGGAAAGAGTGTTTCTATGTGGTATGAAGCCCGACTGGTCAGGATGAGCCAATCCGGGCCGGTAATGAACCAGGCACCTTGTCAAGAGTTGTCCAAGAATCTTTTGATCCACATTCAGGAAAGACAAGGGTCGATAGGAGGTCGCGTCCATAGGGTCTTTCCTGGGTTTGGGGATAAGCACAATTAGTACTTTGCGCATGGATGTGGGACGTTATCCCCTTTGCAGGAGCAATCTATCGCCCATAGTCTCCGGGAGCGCCCAATAGAGCTCAGCAGGGAGTCCATCCCCGTCTGGAGCCTTCGTTTTTTAAGAGATTCAATGGCTTGTAGAATCTCTTGTTTTGAGAGTGGAGCCTTCAGTTCTGCCCATTCAGGGCCCTCCAGCCGCGGTAGCGCAGTATAGGAAGGTATGCCAGAAACTTCGGTAGCCAGTGCAGCGCCAGGTGATGTGTATACCTCACAGAGGTGGTCTGCCAGGGTCTCAATAGCCTGTTGAGTATGGGCCACGCAGCCTGTTGAATCTCTAATCTCTACTATAGGGTCCATATGACGTTCCTGCTGTATTATTCTAGCCAGCAATCTACCTGCCTTATCACCCATTATGTGTAATCTCCGTCTACAAGTAAATCGTATATGTTTTTTCAGACTACGCCACAATGAGAGTACTTGTTTCTTAGTCTCTCCACACACTGGGCGTAAAGTTAGGTCATGTGGCAGTGCCGCCTCCGGTGTTACCAGTTTAGCCTCCTGCAGAGCGGGGTCCTTCTCTAGTGTATATCATATGCCCGTAGACGTTGCCATGCCCACTTATCTGAGCACCACATTCATGGCCTCCCACTCCGTTGCCCTTAGTTGGGTGATCTCCTAGTTGAGGGTGAAATACTCTGTCAGGGTGTCCACAATCACACCCCTATCAACAGGGTCTGCAAGGGACTCCTCACAAATCCTCCACAACTGAACTCTGTATGCCCCTTTGACCAAAGAGTAGGTTAAAAGTAGAAGCGAGTGGTCTGAATTGTACCTGGTGTGTTGTGTCTAACACTTGTTGTGTGGCCTCTGCTTGTATAAGAAAATAGTCTAGTCTACTATGCGGGTCAGCTGCAGACGTGTAGCCGGAGTATATGCATGTCAGTGGGTGTTGGGCCCTCCATATGTCCACCAATCCCACACCCCGCATCATTTGTCGCAAGGATTTCATCAAAACATGTTTTAAAGAATAAAAATAAAATAGTTTGGAGAGTTCACACTATGGCTCCCGTGTTATCTTGAACCTGGAGAAGAATATACTGATATTGACAACATTGACTAAGTGTACTACCAGAAGAAAAGAAAGAGAAAAATCTCTGTAGTTAAATTGTTGGACTATTGCGGCACTGCCTTTTATATTTTGTCTGTTTGTATTCATGCTTTCAGAGTAGTTGGACCATTAAAGGGTGAGTGCCTACTACTACCACTTCACAAGATTAGCATCTGTACGGCTGCTTATAGCCAGAACTACTCTTGCTTTGGGAATAAGTGTGGTTTAGTGCCCTGGCATGTGGGAAACCTGTCTTTATGGCCGTCCACCATGCAATTGCAGTCCCATGCTAAAATCAGCTCAGCTGACAGAAAGCCCTGTGTCGCCGTCAAAATCTCTCCAAAGAAGGTCCTGTCATCAATCTTGGGAGCATACACATTGACCAGACAAAGGTCGTGGGTGTCCAGAGAGCCATGGAGGATGACGTACCTCCCTTCCGGGTCCACATGCACTCCTAGTTTGCGGAAAGGGACACTGACGTTCACCCATATAAGGGCACCTCATGCAGAGCCAGAGTACGAGGTTGCATCTGTTTGACCCTTCCATCTATGACGGAGCGTGGTAATAGTCTCCCCGCATATTGGTTTCTTGCAGAAACGCAATCGAGATCCGAAATCGTTTAAGGTAGGCGAAGACCCTGTTGCGTGTCTCTGGCTTTTTCAGCCCCCTGATGTTCCACGTATGGGCCCATTGGGCCTTAGCAATTCCTGTGATATCTTACGTAGCACATGAGCACCAAGAGCACATTTCCCCAACAATACAAAAGCAACATAAGCAACAATCCCCAACATCCCGGTTACCCCCCTCCCTCAAGCAGAATATACAGAACCCCCCTGCCCCCAGCACAAACATTGGCCATTAGGGTACCGGACACCGACCCACAACCCCGCCACCCCCCCCCCCCCCCACCGCCCCTCTATATCAAACATCAGGGCCCATCAAGTTAATAATAAACAAATAGGATATTATAGCAGTTACGATACCAATTGCTTCACAGCGCTGGAAGTCCTCAAGAGCAGCCCCGGTAAGTAATGCAGGGCAGATCCCCTTTCTCGCTTTACGCGGCCAAAAGGGTTCAGGACACCCCACCCCCCTCCTTTCAGGGTCACCCTGCCAGGAGTTGTGCAGTGCATAAAATATCACTAGCTAGCATCAGTACTGTTGCTGAGATTGTCAGGAGTCAATCGAATCTGTGATCAGGCGCAATCATCATGGATCTCAGGGTATCATCAGGGCAAACATGGATCGGGTCGGAAGATGGGGTTTTACCCCTCTCCGCGCAGTCCAGTGGTGTTTGACGATTATGGGCAGAGCGTTGCACCGCACCCATCCTGTCTCCCCGGGGGGCCCACACCACTTTTCTGACCCAACGTGTCCAACTAGTCCATAGCTTTGTGTGGAGATTTAGAGGAGTGGACACCGCCGTTGTACTGTACACACAACTTTGCAGGGAATAGGAGGCTGTATTTGATGTTGTGATCTCTCAATTTCCTTTTCACCACCAAAAAATATTGCGTAGAGTTTGGACTTTGCAAGTGTAGTCCGGGTAAATGAAGATCTGCTTGTCTTCATATCTCAGGTGGGGGACTAAGGGGGCGCACATGCTGCAGAATGACGTCACAATCACAATAGTTAAAAAAGCATGTAATCAGGGCTCGTGGAGGCACGCCAGAGCACGTAATCGGGTCCAACGCTCTGTGGGCCCTCTCTACAGCAAAGAAATTGGACAGCCTCGGATAGCAGAGTGTCTTGGTGATCCATTGCCCCAGAAAGAGATCAGATGAGGTGCCCTCTGTTCTCTCCGGGAAACCCACCAGCCGTAACTTATTGCTTCGGGAACGACCCGCTGCGTTTCCTAGGCATTCATCCCCATGTGTGGTCATGCACTTGAACCCCTCCACCTCCTTTCTCAATTACCTGACTTCTTTTTTAGCACCTCCACTTCATCTTCCACCACCATGGTATGGTCAGTAACCTTTTGAAGGTCTAGGCGCAAGTGATTTATTTCGATAGCCATGGAATCCATCTTTCCCTCAATTGCGACCCAAGAGCCTTTGATCGCTACCAGGAGCTCCGCAGCCATGGGTCCCTGAATCAGCATGTTTGTGGATTGTTCATCAGCCTGGAGTATTGGTGCCTCTGGCATGGGCACAGTATAGTGGTCGATTCTATTAGACTGCGCCGGTTTTGACCCCTTGTCTTTACCCATTATCGACAGAATGCAGGGATTCCCAATTGCAGTCAGCACCTCTAGGCTGCCATCTCAGTCACCGCTGGTGCACCCGATATATAGCTGTCATACCAGGTTTCTGGGCGCAATGTCAGGCAGCTGTGAGGATCGTTTAGTCAATCTTGCCAGGCCTAGTGCCGCTCACCTTGATAGCCAGTGCAATGTGTTGGCCAGAGACAGTTCCCAGGCCCCATGTGGGAGAGTTAGGCTTGAAAAGGCAGTTGCGTGGATTCACACAGTTCTAGCTGGGGGCACACATCCAGCAAAAAAGTCGCCGGGTCGCTAGGCCCCCAGGGGACATCCCAGCGTCGCCGTCACAATCAGGCAGTCCAGTTCAGAGACATGGGGCTATGGTCATCTCAGGGCCCACACCTCACTAACGATTAGTTGAGAGAAATACTTGATGTCTATGGAGCAAAATGTGGCAGTAGTGATTTGCTCTGAGATTGTTGGTGGCATTGATGACACCCGCATTAACTATCTTGAGCACACCACCATTACACAGGGTAAGCTAAAACCGGTCTCAAAATGGTAAGCAATTGACTCCTGTCTCAAAATATATTTTTTGTTTAAGAAAAAAAGAGGGGGCCACACTATTTTTTTAACTATAACTTTTTGATGCATACTGTATAATTAATTTGCCATTGTTTAGTGGATAGTACTCTTCACTCCTGACAAATGTCCATTTGTAAGTGTGCAGGAACATATTTGTTCCTTGGTGTGCTCTTTATTAAATCAATGTGTGACCTTAGTTTTGTGACCCTATCATGATGTATTCAGATATGTGAAATGTGGGAACATAATGAATACTTCATATATCTTTTACCTAAACCTTAATCTCATCTCTGGATGACATCATCTCACTTAACTCTACCCTTATGTCTACGCAAAATTGGTTAACCGAGAACCATCTCCTGCTCAACACCTCCAAAATTGAATTCCTTCTTATCTCGCCTCCAAACCACGTCCCCAAACTAGACCTTTGGTTAAATCACCTCACTGCTTTCAACTGCACCCCTCTCATCATAGACTCTGCCAAATCCCTCGGAATCACCCTGGACAAACACCTGAATATGAAAAATCACATCAGCAATGTGTGTAAGGGAGCTAATCACTTGATGAGGACACTTAGAAACATCAAACCATTCCTCCCACAATCCGACTTCAAGCAGGTGGTCCAAGCGCTTGTCTTGCCGAGGCTTGACTATGGCAGCGCTACTCTCCGTGGCCTTCCCAAATACACCCTGGCTCCACTAAGGGCATCACTGAACGCTGCGGCTAGATTGGTGTCGGGTACCAAACGAAATGAGCACAGATCCCCAGTCCTAAAATCTCTTAAATGGTTGCCCTACGAAGCTAGAATTCAGTTAAAGATTGCCATTCTGGTGCACAAAGCTCTGCATCTCAATACTCCCAGATACCTAGCGCAAAAGCTTGAATTATCATGTGGTGGTAGAGCCTCAAGAAGCGCTAACACTTTCCTCCTGAAACCACTCATCCTTAGCAAAAAGAGAACTTGTCACCGAGCCTTCTCCGGCGCGGCCCCAAAGATATGGAACTCTCTTCCACCGGAAAATCGCAGAATCTCCTCAACGGCTGCTTTCAAACTGGAGGCCAAAAGAGTCCCAACGAATACATTTTTACCATAATTGGGCTAGGTTTCTCCTGCTCGAAGCTAGTGATTCTACATTCATTGTACAAACATTTGATGCTGTTCTTCCTTACCGCATAGTGTGCCTTCCTGCGTAGCCTGCTATATACCTGTTTATTGTATTACTCATCCTGTCTTATTTGCCTTGTAATTATGTGATTATTCCTTGTTTTTTGTTTTTTTTTGTATTCTTACTCGATGTCATCATTGCTCTTATGTCCTTCCTTCCATCATTTTTGTAAAGCGCTCTGATATCCTTCGGGATCTTGTTCGCGCTATATAAAGCTTTATAAATAAATAAGCATTTTATCCAATCATAAGATTACAAGGAAACAAAAATTCAAGTGTAATTAAATGTCCCTTTATTTACTGTGCAGTATGTACTCAGTTCCCTAAAATTCATGCGGATACACGGACTATGTTTCAATGTGTCAACTTACCTCCAGTCCTTAGCTAATCAGGTTCTAAATATTGCAAACAAGTGTGTCAGTCGAATTATGTTAATGAATGCCATCCAAGACTACAATACCCAGAAGGCATTAGGTTTTCACACAAAAGCCCAGGACTGAAAACCGTGTCCACTACTACCACTGCTTTATGTGATACACCCAGAACAGGGATAGTAGTTGAATGTCAATCATGACTGCACATTTGATACACTCCTCCAGGTCATATGGCAGGTCCTTGATCTTGCATTGTCAGGGACAGGCTTATAAACCTGTACCCACTCTAGATTACAGTCACATTAGGAAAAATTACCTAATTCACATGCAGTTAGGCGATCAGGGCAAGGGTACTTACCCATTCATCATGCTGGTGACATTCTCGCCCCAACAAGTGTCATAAGAACACAATACCAGGAGTACCTGTTAGCAAGTTCAAAATTAAAAATAACATTTTGCAAATTCACATGGCGAAGAACAAAAGCATAATATAGCCTTCAAATACATTCATAATGCTGTTAGTGTGCAAGGTGGCCAAGAGATTTTTCCCACACATTCAAGAAAAGCGTGGTAACTCTTTCTTTATATGCACACTGTAATGGAATGGAATGGAATGTTGTTGTGGGCATTCCAGGTGGGTGATGATCTGATTCAGGAGTTCTTATCTGTCAGTTGAGCTAGACCAGGGAATACAGGGCTGTGTGGATGAGGTGCTCTGTAATAAAGAAGATTTGAACCTACAGGAGGACATTGTGAGTGGACCTTTACAGTGGCAACTACTGTGCAAGAGCACCTCAACACAATTTCTATAAGTATTCTTCTTTCAAATGCTGAGTGACTTTTGCGTGCAGCTTCGATAAGCGGACTAATTCTTCCCTGCATCATTGAAGACTGTGCACTGAGGATTTTTCTTCCTCCTTTCAAACATTTGTGCGCCTTTCCAAACTGACACTTATCTAGCCGCAATAACTGCACGCTTGGGATATCCTACTCTTGCTTCACCATTGAAAGGATTACTCCCACTGTGTCTGATGCTAATTCTTACCGCAGCGTTTCTCCGCATACCCAGTGTTTTTTTTGGCATATTAAACTGTTCAGGCCGCATATTCAAGCCGTGTAAGATTTGATTTCTAACCTTCGTCTCGTGAGTGTCGCGAGCCCCGCTCACGCGCACTCCCTGCCTGCCTACGATGGCGTCTACAGCCTACTGGCTCCGGTGTTGTCCCCTAGTGCGTGTCACCGGGCCACATGGCATTTTCTGACTCAGTCTTTTGCGCTACAACGAGACCTTAGCCGCTTTGCGTCTGCATAGCACTGGCTCTTCGGCGGTGTCTGTATCTCCGCCCACAATAAGGTTTCCATTGGAATTCAACATTTTCCTACATTCGTGATAAGATTTTTCAATTCTATTAAGGACAGGGAGGTGAGGATTATGCTTCTCTTTTCTTTACTACTTTTTTTAAACCCCATCCAATCACAAACTTTTTGTAAGTACTGCATTTTCCATGACACTTTATTGTCACATGACTAACCATAGAGCCACTACCCTATATAACCCCTTAACGACGTAAGAGCATCCTCTTTCTTTGCACAGATCCAAGAAAAACAGTTAATGCAGTCTGAAACCAGAAAATGTCAGATTACACCTAAGATTAGGACCCTGCAATGACCGGGTATCCATCCTCCGGGACCAGCAAACTTGAGATCCAACCTGGGCCAGAATCGGAACTCGGTCCAACGGGGCAGACGAACGTCCGGTGAGCGTCCTGAACATCTCCGTCAAGAATTAACTCCTCACCGACCAGGGAATCTTAGTCCAAGAACCTTTGTCACTCCGAATCATTTGCCATCATCTCCTAACATGGAATTAAAATATCAAGTCGTAAAACGTGACCTCCTCCAAAACCTTCCATATAGAAGACAATCAAAAAGGGGAGGGAACCATTAACATGCAGAACAATAAATATCAACTGTAATGCATAACACATATAAAATAGTACATCATCCTGGGCAGGATAATCCTCGCCTCCGTGTCTTTAATAGAATTGAAAATTCTTGTCACGAATGTTGGAAAATGTTGAATTCTATGTCAGGGCCGGAGGCTCCGATTATGCTTGTTTAAAGCTGAGCCACCACAATAGAAGCAACGTCTACATTGGGTTTAAAATAAAATGATCTAAATGTAAATTCAGCCAACCAGTCGGCTGCTTTCATAATGTCAGCCAAAGTAGAACCCAAAGCAAATGATTTAGAAGCCATTGCGCCGCGCGCTGAGTGGGCCCCAAACATGGACACATTAATACCAGATTCACTCATCAGCCAACGCACCCATCTTGCCAGAGTGGCAGAGGCCACTGGATGAAAGGGTTTTTGCAAAGAAATAAGCAATTGGCCCTTCATAATAGTACAAAACTCTGCAGTACTTACCTCATATGCTTTCAAACATTGAACCACACACAGCTTGTGATTACCTCGGAAAGCAGGATCAAAAACTGAGCAAGAATTGCATTTGGTGCGTCGAGAAATCGAGAAGGTAACTCCTTATGGAGAAAAAATCCGTCCTGCCAGATCTAAAGCTTGGACGTCCGACTCCCTTTTACAGGATACAAGACACAACAGCATAGTCAGTTTGTCAGATAATTGCTTACGAGACAGGTACTTATTGTCTGGCTGGGACTTTAAAAATCTCAGGACCACTGATATGTCCCACAAAACAGAATATTTGGGAAGAGGAGGCCGAACCGTGCGAATGCCTCTCAATAGTTTACACACAATGGGATGTTCCCCTATGGATTTACCATTAACAGGACTATGACCCGCAGAAATGGCAGAACGACAGTTATTAACTGTTCTGTACGCCATTCCTGCCAAAGCTAGGGATGACAAGAAGTACACTACCAACAGAAATCTGCTCCAACGGGATCGGCGCCACATTCACAGCACCAGCCACACCAACGTTTCCAAGCGGAAGAGTATCGCTTGTGGGAGTTGGAGGACTAGGCCTGACTGATGAAGTCAGTATCCTCTTGCGAAAGTCCTGGGACACTCCACCTGTCCTTGAAAGCCTCCAAGCCACTAGAGGGAGTTGCTGTGACAAGACCAACGGATGAGGAGAGCCCCCCGGATCCAGAAATAGATTCCAACGATACAGAATCAGAATTGGGCACGCACGGGTCAGTTCTAGGAGAACCGGAAACCAAGCCTGCACTTTCCAAAAAGGTATCCCAGCAGCAGCTCTGCTCAGTCACGGCGCAGCTGAGCCAGTACCCTGAGGATCATCAAGAACGGTGGAAAGGCATAGCACATATTAGGAGTCCAGTCCTGCAGAAACACATCTGTGGCTTGGCATTCCGGATCTGGGTGCCAACTGAAAATGGTTGGAAGCTGGCAATTGAGACGAGACGCAAAGAGGTCTATCAAGCAAGAGCCCCACATCCGATTCAGAGCCTGGAACACCCTCGGGTGGAGTCTCCAGTCGCTGAAATCCCGAAGGTGTCGGGACTGCCAATCTGCAACGATGCTGCTCTGGAAGGTATTTCGCCACCACTGAGATCCGATGTTGCAGGCAAAAATGCCAGAAATCCTTGGCAGTCTCCGCCAGAATATGGAATTTCATCCCGCCCAGTTTGTTCTCATAGCGGACTGCCGAAATGTTGTCCATACGAACCAGTATGCAATAATCTGACCTCTCCGGCAAAAGACTGCGAATCGCGAAGGATCCAGTTAGGAGCTCCAAATAATTGATGTCGAGGGATAGTTCTTCTTGAGACCAACGACCCCCGGTGGAGATCGGCCCGCAACGCACTCCCCAAACCCCAACGACTGACATCGGATTCGATCACAATCTCCGGAGTCGATCAAAATATCGCCCTGCCATTCCAGGGTTCCATGTGTTCCAACCACCACGACATGTCCAACCTCGCTTCCTCTGAGAGGAGAATCTGTTCTGCATAGGTGAGGCCTTTCTGGAGATGTCGAATTTTGAGTCTCTGAAGCGCACAATAATGCAGGGGACCTGTATCAAGGAACCTAACAAACCCACTACTCTAGCAATCTACCTCAACGATAAAGTCTGCCCTGCTCAGCAACAATTTCAACTCCTTCTTGATATCCTTGACTTTTTGGGGAGGAAGAATCAATTGGCAAAGGAGAGAATCTACCTGAAACCCCAGGAATTCTATGCGTTGTGACGGGGTTAGGACTGATTTCTGAGCATTCACGATAAAGCCCAGCTCTTGGAGAAGGGAGATCATCCACTCCAGGTGAGTGATAAGAAGCTGAGGGCATTGCACCATGAGGATGATGTTATCTAGATAAATAATCAGACGCACTCCTCTCACTCTCAGGGATTCTACTACTGGCTGAAGGAGCTTCATAAAACACCAAGGGGCAGAGGAGAGACCGAAGGGAGAAACTTTGTACTCGTAACAAACTCCCTGCCACGGGAACTGCAGAAATCATCTGTGGGGTGGAAAGATGTGGCTGGAAAGGTAAGCGTCCTTCAAATCTAGGCGAACCATCCTATCCCCTTCCTGGTTAATATCTCGTAGAAGATGGATGCCCTCCTTCTTGAAGTGGCGGTAGACTACCCAGTCATTGAATTCCTTGAGGTTCAGCGCGAGCCGCCACCCTTCTCCTCCACCAAGATAATGCAGCTGAGAAAACCGTGTATGTGAGGGTTTGAGACTACTATGGCGCCTTTTTGAAGCAGGGAATGAACCTTGGAGGAGATAAAATCTTGCTCTTGATGGGAAAAATACATCCCTGGGGGTGCGGTCGTTTGGGGTAACTGTATAGCTCCAGCTTGTAACTCTGGACTGTCTCCAGAACTCAAGCATCTTGAGTAATCGCCTGCCAAGCTGGTAGGAAAGCATGAATCCTGCCTCCCAATATCACTTTTGAAAACTGAATTAGTCTCACCTGCGGTACCAGAATCCTGGGAGGCAGCCTGAGAGCCTCCATAGTGTCCTCTCCTGAAGCAGCTCTTGTTGGCTCTTCGAAAGAGGTAGAAGGTGGGATTGTTGGGATCTTGGTATCCCCCTAGCTGTTGCTGATATAAACCCCCTCTGCAGGCTTTGCTGGTATCCTCGGCCGAACGTGCGCCCTCAAACGTCCGGCCCTGCCAAAAACAGTCTGAAGACCCTGCGGATGGACCCCTGATCTTTGTCTAGGCTACTGAAGGTTGCTACAAACTTCAAAAGTTCCTTCAGGAACGGATGACCAAACAACAAGCCTTGCGCAAATGGGCCAGACTCTGAAGACGCAAGTAAAGTAAGCTTGGGGTCCAGCTGAAGGAGGATAGATCTGTACCTCTTGCTGGATATGGTACAGTTAGCATTGCCTAGTTGACAGATTGCCCGCTGTGCTCAGCCTATCAACTCTTCAGGCTCGATGGCCATGGAGGACTCCTTTGCTCGGAAACCAGCTCCAAAATTTTAGTCAAAGGACCAGACATGTCAAGCAGTTTGTCCTGGCAGGGCACCAAGCCCTGTCGATCCCCTTTTTTTGGGACTTTCGAATATTTCTTGAGGTACGTGATGAGGGTGTGGTCGACCTCGGGAGTGTCAGCGACCTTTCCCCGGAAGGTCTGGTCTAGGGCATGCGGAACGCAGCCTAGCGCTCTGTCAAAAGCCTGGTGCAAGTGGGCTTGCACATAATCCACCACTTCTTCTGGAGGCAGCCAAGCTGTGGATCTTAGGTGTATGATGTCTGAGGGCTCAAAAGTAAGCAGCTTAGACTGAGGGGCGGGCCAGCCTGGCGTTCTTGGCTCAGGCGCCTCCTCCTGAACCAAGCTCTGCTGAGAGGAAAGCTGGAAGCCTCCTCCTGGAAAGGATCGAGTACTGGTGCCTCCAAAGAGGCACTATAATCGTGATCTGTGGCCAGAGTGCTGGCCAATCCAGTAAAATCTGCTGCGTGGGGGCCTTTAGGGGTCCTACCACCAGTCATGGCGCGCAAAGGAGGAGTTGGCAGCCAGCCCTGTTGTTCCACATAGCCACAGAGGTGGCGCTTTAAAGGCTCGATGGCCCTTAACAGGACTCGATTGACAGAGTGCTGCACCACCCATCCAATGTGTTCTCCAGGTCTTGCTCCAGGGACCTAGAGGGCTCCTCATAGTAGTACTCCGCCATGGTGCAGAGGTGAAAGCGTCCCAGGAGTATAAGACCAAAGGCCTCACAAAATTAGCCAGGGACAACCAAGTCCCAAGTAGGAGCAATAAGGGGGGGAGTAGAATCTAACCCCAAGACAAGGCAGGCAAATTAACTGATCAAAATATAATATAAAGTGGAGGGAGAGCTTGTGCAATACTCTAGGCAGAGCCTATGGCAAATTTCCCAACCCTGTGCTATACCTGGGCTACAGGGTGTCTCTTGGGAGCAAGTCACGCGGGCCTGGGAGATGGTTTATATGCCTCTCTGCGTGTTCAATTCAAGCTTTCGAGTATCGTAGGCAACCAAAATGGCTGCCGTGCATGCGCGGGGCTGCCCAAAACATGAAATAAAGGACCGTGCATCAGGCAGATGTGCGTCCTTGCTCCCGTCTCCCGCTCCACAGCAGTCAAGATGCGGGCGGTGGGCACCCCGTCTGGAGGCTGAGTGCTTCCTAATACCTTAAATTAAATTAACACACGCGGCAGGGTTGGGGAACACAGCAAAGGTTACAGAGTAAATCGCGATGTTTAGACAGTATTGCGCAACAAGGGGACGGATCACTATGTTAATGTTAACACGCGTATTAATAATATTAAAATTCACAGTAAAATGCACAGTAAAACCTCACCATTGCATGCAGTATAAAGGAAAGTGCACTTAACTGGCTGCGAAGCAACAAAGAAAGAGGATGCTCTTACGTCTTTAAGGGGTTATATAGGGCAGTGGCTCTATGGTTATTCATGTGACAATAAAGTATCATCAGAAATGTAGCATTTACATAAAGTTTATTGTGATTGGCTGCTGTTTAAAAAAAGTAGTAAAGAGAAGCATAATCAGAGCCTACGGTCCTGACATAGAATTCAACAGCCCACCCTACCTTTGTCATGTCTACTCCGTTTATGAAATCTAGACTGCCAACCTCACTTTTCCTCAATGGCACAAGTATAGAAAAAAGATGCCTAACTTGATCTTCGCTATTTAAATTTATTTTCGGTACTGGTCTGTTTGCTATCATTTTCTGTGGTTATTTAACACACTGTGTTTATTACATTAGCGATTTTATGTACTTGAGTCCAATCACAGGGAATTTCTAAGTTAATTTGTTTCTGTTTTCCAGTAGTTTTGTTTATTGTATTAACTGTTTTTAATTGTAGGAATCCATCCAAAAATGCAGAATGTTATTCCTCTCCCATTCTTTCTCAACTCACCAGGGGAACCACTTATTAAATTCTCAAAATTGAAGAAAATGTTTGACCATTATGCCAAAGTATGTGAATATAATCTCACTTCAGAGAGGAAAATGTCTCTTTTTATGCACTGTTATTTCCTTTCTTTCCATAAGATGCTAAAAAAAACTGTTATCACAGCTTTAGTTTTGTCAAAACTGGACTATTGCAATGGCCTATATTTAAATATACAAGAACAGTATTTGAATAAAGTACAGATTTTACAAAATGCGGCAGCCAGGTTACTTCTTGGTATTCCCAAGTTTCATGCAGTCTCCCAGGCAATACATAAGCTACACTGACTGCCAGTCAGGAATTGTTTAAGGCTCTCTGTATAGCCTACAAGGCGATACAAAGGCATTACATGACATCGACTCTGAGTTTCTGAGGCAGGCCTTTGTTTGGAAATCTCAGATCCCCTGGGGCCAAGAAAACAGTGGTCCCCAGATTTAAGAGAATGAATTGGGGAGGAAGAAGCTTTATTACGAGTGCTGCCAAGATCTGGAATCTTCTTCCACCGCACATTAGGGCCTTACCCTCTCTGCTGTCCTTTAGAAAGGAGTTGAAAACATGTTTTTTTTAATAATTGAGGGTTATTTCTTAGTTGTGTTTGAGCAAAGCTAGCACCATGACACCTGCGGGTATACAAGCGCTTTACAAATCACTTTAGCATAACTGTTTGTGGTGTGAAGGCCAGGCCTTTTTTTTTTTTTTTAAAGTTTACCAGAAATGGAGGAAGAAGATTTGAACAACTTTGACATTTTTTTTATTTAATCCTCATTCACCTCAGACTTCAGTGTCAAGACCAGCCGCCAGTACCTTATACGTTGTTACATAACAGGTATTTGGAATTGGGGGTTCGCCCACCTGCTGGTACATCTGCGGACTGGGATGGCACAGACCCGAAAAAAACCAGGCACGGTCACTCTCTAATGTGGTCCAGTATGCACTGGCGACTGCTGATGTTGGCTGTGGGGAAAGCGAGAGATGCCCAATACAGTCTAGAGAGATCCAGAGAGGTATAATCATAGGACCGATTTCAATTATGAATAAAGTGGATAAACAGGGATAAACATTCAGAATTCTTAACAGTTCACGCACCCCTCAGCATTTGACCATCTCACTAGGAAATCCCAGTGCGCTTTCTTCCTTCTAGTTTGGGTCCCTCTCAGATCTAGCCTGGACATCAAGAAGACTGAAGACAGCCACTCAGCATGCAGAGGGGGCGAGCGTTCCACCCATTTTTTGCATATTTCCCCTCTGGCCAGAAGTATAGCATAGAAGAGGAAGGACTTTGCTGGGCCTGTGACTTCACTGGAAATCCCAAAGATTATCAGAGAGGCTTAATTGGATTTGAAGACCCAAGATGGCTTCACTGATTTTTACCCAAAAAACAGAGATAGCCGGTCATTCCTTGAACATATGTATATCAGATGCTTTCTCCAGGCCACATTTCGTGCATCTGACTGAGGGCCCTGCCAGTCATCTTTGACAACCTTTGGGGGGTTAAGTAGGCCCTATGAATCGTGAACAGGTGGTTTCTTCTTAGCCATGCCGGTTTAACTGTGGAAAACAAAATGCTGAAAGATGTTTGCCAAAGATATTCCCAGGGTTCGCCCGGCAAGCAACCGCCCCACAGTTCCTCTGCTAATTTGAAATCCCCATAAATTGCCTCTTCGATGCTCCGATACCACGTGAAGACCTCCTTCTTCCCCCTCGGTCTTTCCACCAGGTGTTCCTCTAAAATGTTTCCCATACCTATAGGTGATTTCAGGTTTTGGGCCCAGCTCTGGAGTTGAATATATTTAAATTTAGAGATACCCCCTTCCAAGATGGTGTGCAGTGTTGACCAGGGTAAAAGTGTGCCCTCTTGAGCTAGGTCGCCCCATACCTTGAGCCCGGCCTCTCTAAGTTGTTGTGCTAATTTATCCCTTAGGCACTCTGGTGCACCAGGGGGATCCCACAAGGGGGCAAGGCTAGAAAAATAGCTAAGGCCTGTCAGCCGTCTAATATTTGCCCATGTTCTCGCCATTGACTGTAGCACTTTTAGCCTTATCTTTTTGAAAAACTTAGGCTCTCCATATTTGAACAGGAAACCCTCCTGGGCCAGACTAGCGCCCTTTAGCATCGGTGAGAACATTGCCCCTACCCCAACACAATCCGGTATTTTTAGGAGCATCCTGGAATGGGACAGTTGGAAGGCCCAAGCATAGTACTGCAGGTCCGGAAGTGAAAGTCCTCCCTTCTCCCTCCTACGTCTCAACTTCTTCCAGGCAATTCTGGTTCCTTTAAAGGCCCATATGAATGAATTGATAGCCTGCTGCAGTTTATTTATAGCTGGCTTGTTAAAATGTAGTGGGATAACATTAAAAAAGGTGATTTTGGGGAGCACTATCATCTTGACCAGATTTACCCTCCCAAAGATTGACAGGGGGAGGTGGGCCCAGCTCTTCATAAGCCTCTGGCACTCCTTTGTTACGTTAGCCAGGTTGGTCTCTGACATTTTGCTAATGTCCTGTACTATTCTGACCCCAAGATACCTCATGTCTCTTTTGGTCTGGTGTGGACATTCCCCCAAGTTCCAAGACATGACCTCGGTCTTTTCAGCATTTACCTCATACCCTGAAATCCTGCGAAAATCTTGGGCATGCTTTATTACCGCCGGCAGGGCAGTAGAGAGGTCCGAGGAGAGAAGCAGAACGTCATCGGCCTAAAGAGCCACCTTTCTCTCCCATCCCTGATACGTAAATGGTGAGATATCCACCTCATCTCTCAACCTCTGAGCAAATGGCTCGATATACAAGTTGAAAAGGAGGGACAATGGAGGACAGCCCTGCCTGGTACCCCTAGTAATTTTAAAGGGGCTGGTTAAATTACCATTGACCAGCAGTTTTGAAGACGGGTCTTGGTAGATCAACTGGATGGTTCTGCGGAATTTTACGCCAAGATTACATTTCTCCAAAACTGCAGACAGATACACCCAGTTAACCCTGTTGAAGGCCTTGGTGGCGTCTAGGGTCATGACTGCAAGGGGAAGCAAATACGTTGTGGCTAGATCTATTGCGCCTATGAAATCATATGTGAGATCGTATAAATTTCTGCCCTTGACGAAACCCTTTTGATCGAGGTGCAGCATATCTCCTGCTACTGATCCCAGCCTATCGGCCATGACCCTAGCAAAGATTTTATAATCTGCATTTAACAATTAAATGGGTCTATATGACTCGCACCTCGCTGGGTTCTTCCCCGCTTTTGGTATCAAGGTGATAGTTGCCTCGCCCCACGAACCTGGCAGCTTAGCTCCGTCACATAGAATCTCATTAAAAAGCTGGGTCATAACTGGAATCAAGACCTCCCCCAGAGTTTTGTAGAGTTCTATTGGCAAACCATCCAGGCCTGCTGCCTTTCCACTTTTGCTAGCCAGTATGGCCTTCTTAACCTCTTCCTGTGAGATTTCCTGTTCTAAAAGTTCCTGTTGGGGGGCGTGGCCAAGATGGCGGCGGAGTAGCAGCGTTTCTACGGAGCTCCGCTCGCCGTGGCCGGGGGAAAAAGCATCCACAAGCTATCTGGACCCGCTTTTGCCTATATCCAGTACGCTTACTAAGCAGAGGAGCGCCTGCATATGGTGAGATCCCCCGATCCCCTGGGGATCTTGCAGAAACGCTCCCCGGAGCCAGACGGACGCAGTGCAGCGAACCGCGGCCGGGACGCAGGGCGCGGCCCGTGCAGAGCTGACCGGGGGCGCTGGGATGCCCTGAGCGGTGCCGTTGTTGGGAGTCTCCCTGGCGACGATCCGGAGCGCCGAAGGGCAGCGACAAGCACTTAGACGCGGCCGGCCTGCATCGGTGCGCTCCTCGGCCGGCGCGGCCGCGCGTCGCATTACCTTTAGGGAGGCCAGTGCGGATTGCGGGCGAGTCCGGTGCTGCCTGGGAGGCCGCCGTGGCCTGTGGGTGGCCCCCCCCTACCGTGGACGGCGCTCAGGGCACAGATGGGTGTCTAGCCGTTCCCGCCATCCCGATCAGCGGGGTCCTGGGGCCTGCATACGCTCCGGGCGGCTAACGAGCCTGGCGAAGGAGCTGTACCTCTTCAAAATGGCGGCTGGGCCTGGTGTCGCGGCCTGAGTCTGCACCGGTTGGCGCCGTCTAAGGGGGCCCAGCTTGCGGTGCAGTGCCCGAGTGAGGACGCGCAGGGCTCGAGTGTGGGGCTCCCGGGATTGAAGACACACCCCAGGTGAGGCGAGCGGCACATGGCGGGTTGAATGTCTGGAGCGCCGCCTTGGAGGGTGCGGATTGTGGTGGCCGGCCCGGCATTGAGAGCCTCTGAGTGCGTGGCAGGCCGTTTATGTGGAGAGCGATACTGAAGGCATTCGGGGCCTGTGTAAGTGCGGCCCGTAGAGACTGGGAGCGAGAAGCCTGACGCGGCGGCACGTTGTCGCGAGAGCCTAGGCCCGGGCTCTGGCCGAGTGTGGAGTCCGATCCACGGCGAAGTAAGCAGTTCACTCCTGTTGTTCGGCGTGTCAAATACACGGGCTAATGTACAGTGGAGAAGCCCGGTGACACCCCGAAAAGCCTCTGGGGGACAGCCCCGGCGTATAACGGCCAGCCGACAGTGTGAGGCCAGTGGTGGGCACGAGAGACGTGGATCCCTGCCAGGAGACGCCCCGACACGGCAGAGAACTAGCGGGAAAGGAGTGTTACCACATAGCTCTGGGAAGCGGACCTGTCTTGGAGCGGGACACACCTGGAGCACTCCCAGATCTTTCCCGAAGGCCGGGTTGTGGAAGACGGAGCCTGCGGTTCCCAGCAGTTCACTGGGGCCACCACGTGGGGGCAAACGTGAGGAAAACGACCCGTGAGACAGAGCGGGGAATATACATACTAGGCCGCAGAAGCGCAAGATAGGAGAGCAGCGGGGGGGGGGGGGTTCACCAGAGGCAGTCGCAGCTCAGGCGGGCACGGCGAGACCCCTGAAGATGACCGCCCACCGAGGGAAGAAGGACCCAACGATTAAGGATCTCCTACAGTAGCCTCGGTCCAAAAAGACTGACCAGCAAGGCCCTCCGGGCCCAGACGCAGACATGGCTCCTGGGGGTGGCCAGGCGGACGAGCCCATCACCCGTGGCTTCCTGGTGCAACTGTTTGGGACCCTCTGCGACGACTTTGCAGGCCTAAGATGGGAGGTTGCTGCGGATATGAAACAGGTCCAAGCGGAGCTGCAGGACATTGGAGAACGAGTGGACTCACTGGAGCGGAATGGTGATCGCCGGGAGGAAGAGATCACTGAGCAAACCAGGGAGCTATTGGAGCTCAAAGACCGCAACGAGGAGCTGTCTCTCCGACTAGAAGACCCGAAAACCGCTCCCGAAGATCCAATATCCGCATTAAGGGGGTTCCACTCCTCGCTGATGGGGGTAAGCTGGAGGACTGGGTGATCCGGCTCTTCAAACATGTGGCACCACTGTTAGCGGAGAAAGAAATTGTGCTGGATCGCACCCATCGTGCCGGGAGACCGGCCCGGGACAACCCCAGGATATCCTCACATGCCTCCACTCTTTCCAGCATAAGGAGATCATAATGGCGGCCACCAGAGACAGAGCGTCCATAGCCTATGAAGGCCTCCAGATCGGCATCTATCAGGACTTGTCTCCACTCACCCTCCAACGACGCAAAGCCCTGAGGCTGGCCACTGCCTTTCTACGGGACAAAGGAATTTGATATCGTTGGGGTCACCCCTTCCGTTTGTCCTTCGTCTGGGACCGGGAGACTCACTCGGTCCGATCCCTTAAAGAGGCAAAGGAAGTGCTGGGCCTGGATTTGGCTGACGACGATGATCCGGGGGCTACTGAGGGCGACGCCGCGGTGCTCGGAAAGCTGAAGACAGGAGGTCGAACCAGGAACAGAAGGGCGAGATCCTCCAAATCCACTAGACCCACTTCTACGGAAAGCCAGAAGGAGCGGGAGGAGCTGTTGCGACAGCTCCAACACAGAGAAGGGTCGGTGGACACTCCAGAAGCTGAAGAGTAGAATCCATACACTGCGCTCCTCTTCCAAGATGGCAGGCATGCGTCCGGACCAGGGGCAATGGCAACCGGCTCCGGCGAGGGGGGCTCCACTTCGCTGACGAGATGTTGGACCATCGGACACATGGACCCAAGCACGATTGTGCGAGTACTGTCGATTATTTGGCGATCCTTGAGTTCTTGCTTTATCTCTCTTTCTTCCTTTTCTTTCCCTCTTGTCTTTCCTATCCTTTTAGCCAGAAGGTACGCAACAGAGTACAGAGCAGGGTGTGGGATGGGGAGGCACGACCCAGGGCGGGATCTTGGGAGCGGTGGGACGGGGCTGGGGTAGGGCTGGGGGCCTGGGAGCCGTCTTTTAGGCGGAGGATGCCCACTGTTAATCTGAAGCTCTATTCCCGAACCAATGTCAACAGTTAAAGTAACCATACTGAGCCTTAATGTTAGAGGCCTCAACTCCCCGGTGAAAAGACGGGCGGTACTCACACTTTTGAAGGAGTTGGGTAGCGATATCTGCCTCCTACAAGAGACTCACCTATTGCGAGCCAACTGGAAGCGACTCCGCTCCGGGTGGTTCAACAGGCAATTCTGTTCCTCCTCTGGGGATAAGAAGGCAGGGGTAGCCATCTTACTCGCCACTCACTTTCGGGGTCAGGTGGTGGGCACCCAGGTGGAGGTCCCAGGCAGGGCGCTAGCCATTAGGGTACTCCTAGGCCCCCACACATACACTATTGCATCCCTATACGGCCCAAACGAGCGGCAGGAGCAGTTCCTTAGTGATACTTTAGACGCTATTCTGGCCTCCCCAGACGAGGACTTGGTCTTGGGGGGAGATTTCAACATCACACATGACGCGCAGCGAGACCGTTCCGCCCAGCGACAGGGCCATTCTGGGGCGCTCTCAGACTCCATGAGGCAGAGACTGACGGATTTAGGCTTGACAGACGTGTGCAGGCAGTTTAACCCGACAGCTAGGGAATACACGTGCTTTTCAGCGGCTCACCAAACTTACGCTCGCATTGACTGGTTTTTGACATCCCCCAGGGTAACCAGGGACGCTACTGATTTTATTTTTTTTAAACAAACTTTATTTGGTTTTTGTTATAGTATTTATGCTTTGACAGTACAATCACGTTCATTTGTGCAAACCGGCAGTAATCAAGCCCCTCAAGCGACATCGGTGGAATCCCTATTTTAAATCAATGAAGTGGCAGTACGTCCTTTGCATATGGGGCATAACAGAGCAGCGCAGGTGACTTGCTACCCTTAGCGTCCCACAGTACAGTTCTGTAGTTACTGGAGGCAAGACCACATAATGATTCACCCTCCCACCCAGTTACTCCCTAGCAAAACCCACGAAGTAACAAAACCTCCCCACCTCACCTCCCCCCCCCCCCGGCATGTCGCTTAAGTACCATCTCTCATAGGTAAGAATAATACTGGGTAGTTCAACAGAGCACCTGTCATGCTAACCTTAATGGGAGGATGTCCTTTCTGATTTACCCGCCACCCTCCTACTCCGCTGGGGCGGCGTGTGTCTCTGGGATTGGGCTGGGCCAGTCTCAGGGTAGGCTCTCAGTCCCCAGTCCCCTGGTCTACATTGGCAGGGGGTGCGTCATCATCATCCCTTGGTTGCTTCAGTATGTCTACAAGTGCCACCCAAGCCCTCGCCCCATCTAAGGATTTGTCACTCCCACTGCGGTTAGCCATCTCCAGGCGCAGGGTCCCCTCGCTCTCCGCCCATCTTATAAGCTCCCTCATCCACCTGGACACTTTGGGTGCTTTCTTCGCTTTCCAATTTTTTGTGATTTCTCTTTTAGCCAATACCAACCCCAGGTCTATGAACTTGCTGGTAACCTTATTTCTGGAAGTGTGGGGGAACCAATGTAGTAGACAGCACCCCGGTGTCCTCGCTACTTCCCGCTCCGTCACATCTGCTAGGCTAGAGGTCCCTCCCGCCAAGTCTCCTAACGCTGGGCAGTCCCAGAACATATGCATGAACCCTGCAGCCTCCAGACTGCACCTCGGGCAAGTAGACCTGGTCCCAAAATATTCAGTGATCTTGCCCGGGGTGAGGTATGCTCTATGAAGAACGAAGAACTGGATCTGCTGGAAGCGTGCGTTTCTGGTGCATTTCCAAGCACGTTCAACCAGTTCCCCCCATGGCTTCTCCGCTATGTCCTCTCCTATGTCAGCCTCCCATTTCCCGCGCAAGGCCTCCAGGGGGCTCCGTGTCTCCCGCGTGATGCGTCTATAGAGGCAAGTGACCGCCTTGAACGTCCCCGCGGCCATGACTTTGTACTGTCCCGGCTGAGAGGTGGTCGGTTCCGCCAACCCCGCTCGCCAATGTTTCCGGATGGCCGCTGTCAAAGCAGCGTGGAGGAGGAAATCGCCCCTCGGGAGGTCAACTCGCTCTATCAGATCATTAAAAGGGAGTAAGGTATTGTCCTCAAACAGGTTCCCAATAGTAGATATCCCCACCTCTTCCCAGTCCCTCAGCCGCTGCCAGTCCCCTCCGTGGGGGAGAGTTTCACAGATTATCAGTGGGATCTCCGGCGCATACGGGGAGCGCAGCCGTGCTCGTCCGAGGGACCGATTCCAACAGCGGCGCATCACTCGCAGGTCTGAAGGGATCGCTCCCTCCCTCAGAGGGAGATGCAAGAAAACCTTGGAGAGGTGCTGTAAGCTGGGGTCCGAGCCACCGGGGAGTTCCGGATTCCGGAGGCGTCCCGCCATCCACTTCGTGAACCTTTGCAATTGCGCCGCGTGGTAATCGGCTTCAAAGTCTGGGACCGCTAATCCACCCTCCGCCCTTGGTCGCATCATAGTGGACAGCGCCACTCTCCTCCGGCCAGAACCCCATAGAAACCCCGTGATCAGGGTGTTAAAGTAGGCGAAAAGCCTGTGCGGAATCCAAATGGGGAGGGAGCCAAAATAATAGAGCAATCGAGGCAGCATAACCATTTTTAAGAGGGCCACCCTACCTGCCAGCGACAAGGGAAGGGAGCCCCAGAACTCAAAGTTGCCTTTAGCACTCCTCATTGCTCTCCCCACGTTACCCTCCAGCAAATCATTAGGGTCGTGGTAGATTTTCACCCCTAGGTAAGTCAGGCACCTGTCTTCCCATCGTACCTCATCTGTCGCCAGTGGTCCAGCTCTTCCAGGCATGGTCGGGAAAAGGCACGACTTAGCCCAGTTAACCTTTAGGCCCGCTACTCTGCCCAATCTGTCCAATAAAGCCTTGGCTCCCCTCAAAGCCTCGCCAGCATTGGCCAGGAACATCAGGAGGTCGTCCGCATATACTGCGATGTATTGGGGCTGCCCCAGCGCTTCCAGGCCCTGATAGGCACCCCCCAGCCTAGCGTGGACTGCCAAAGGCTCCACCGCTAGTGCAAACAAGAGGGGAGACAACGGGCACCCTTGTCTCGTCCCCCTCCCCACCAAGCAGGCGTCCGAAATAATGCCACCCGTTTTGACCCTAGCGGTGGAATGTTCGTACAGTAATGCCGTCCAAGCTACAAACCCCTCACCCAATCCAAACACTCTCAGGACTCTAAGGAGATATGGCCATTCGAGGCTGTCAAAAGCCTTCTCCAAGTCGATGGACAGTATACATGCTTCTTCCTTATTGTAGGTAGTCGCATCTAAAATGCGCATGAGCCTGCGTATGTTCATTGCTGCGCTGGGATGAATCCCGCCTGATCCTCATGCACCAGTGTGGGCATGTGTGCCAAGAGGCGAGACGCCAAGACACTGCTCAGTATTTTATAGTCTAAGTTGAGCATAGCCAGAGGTCTATACGCAGTACGGTCCCATGCTGGTTTTCCTGGCTTCAGAAGCGGGATAATTACCGCTTCTCTCGTAGTGGCCGTCAAATGCTACTCTCGGCGCACCCTATTGTATAGTGTGACCCAGTGGGGAGCCAGAGCGTCCACATACGTCGAATAAAACTCAACCGGGAGCCCATCCGTCCCCGCGTCTTATTTCGGGCCATATGTTTAATGGCACCCCGCACCTCCCTTAGGGCAACAGGGCTGCCCAGGGTCCCCGCAGACTCCGCGTCCAGCTGGGGAAGCGCCACCTCATCCAAGAAGCGTTCTTCATCCAATACTACTGGGTCGAGTTTACTCCGATATAACTCGGTGTAATATTCCAGAAACTGGAGGTTGATATCCTGCTGGCTAAGGAAGATCTCGTCGTCACGGCCACGTAGTTCCAGTATCGCCGTTCCCCTACGCGCTGAATTAGCCAGCCAGGCTAACAATGCTCCAGCCTTGTCCCTCTCTGCATGGGCCCTGGTGGTGTAGGTTCTATAGTCAAAACATCGCAGGTGTTCCACTTGCGCCGCTAAAGCTTCCCTGGCTACGAGGAGGTCCGGCTGTTTATCTACCCTTTCCGGCCGCTCCTTTTCGGCCTCCCTGAGCCTCAGTTCCGCATTCTGCACATCATGCAGGAGAACTCTTCGCACCCCCACTACCTCGCCAATGCACCTGCCCCGAATGACAGCCTTAAAAGCGTCCCATTCAGTGAGCGGGCTTGACGTGGTACCAGCATTAGTGATGAAGTAGTCGTCAATGGCACCCCCTACCGTAGTTCTAAACACCGGGTCTTCCAGTACCTCTGGTCATAGGCACCAACTAGGGATTTTAGTACGAGCCCTCACCCAGTCCAATGACACCAGCAGGGGATTGTGATCAGAAACCGTCCTGGTCAAGTATTCACTCAGCCTAATTCCGCCATGAACATCTGGTGAGCAAAGGATCGCGTCCAAGCGGACATGTAATTCGTGTAGAGCAGAGAAGTAGGAATAATCCCTTTCCCCGGGATGCTGAGCCCTCCAGGTGTCTATCAGTCCCCAATGGCACTGCCAGCCTCTCCTAGCCTCAGCAACTCTATGTGTGGGGGCGTCAGGGAGTGGAGGGTGGGATCTATCCAATTGAACGTCAGTGACGCTGTTAAAATCCCCTCCCAGCAGCACCGAACCCTTTAGCACCAAGACAAGCGTTTGGGAGAGGTGCGCCAGGAACGCAGGTTGATCAACATTAGGGGCATATATGCTCCCTAGGGCAAGGTCACGGCCATCCAATCTCCCCAGGACCTCTACGAATCTACCCTCCGGGTCTATGATTTGTCTGACACATTGGAACGGGACCCCCGCCCGCACCCAGACCATAGCTCCCCTGCCAAAAGCTGAGTACCCAGTATAGGACGCCTGTCCCCTCCAGCGCTTCTGCAGGGCTATTCCTTCCGTTTGCGATAGATGAGTTTCTTGCAAGAGGGCGATTTGGACCCCCCGCCTAACCAGGTATGAGTATATCTTGTGGCGCCGGGACATAGTGTGCATTCCCCTAACGTTCCAGGATATACACTTAATGCCTACAACAGTTCCCATCATGCAAGCCGTACCCTACCTGGATGCAAATAACCCCTGTAGCAACATGCCTGGTCCCCAACTCCCCCTCCCCAGGACAGGTTCGCCCAAACAAGGCCCCATCCAAACCAGTGATCGTAAACAGTAAATCCCAACAGGTATCAGGGCGTAAGCTAACCCAGTTGGACCCAGAACTCCCCCGAGTCCCCCCCCACTCACTTCGGTTCGGTGGTAACCCCAGATTCTTTCCCAATATCCATGTGTGTCCTCTTTCGCCTACTGATCATAGTTAACCACCTCCTTTAAATCTGGAGGCCCCCGGTAGTCAAATCTGGCTTCTCATACAACCTGATGGGCTGGCATCAAATGATGCCATCCGCAGTTTGCGGAGTGACAACTGGAAGGTCAGTCTCCGAATCTCCGTGCTCGCTGCTCACCCGCGAGCTCACCGAACCTCCCGTTGCATGGCTGCAGGCGGTTCCAGCTGGGCCAGGGTCTCCCTGACTGATGTCCGCCACCGCCCGGACAGCTCGATCTCGTTCCAGCCTGCGCCCCTTCGGGGAGGGGGCCCCCGAGGGGGGTGGAGAAGGGCTCGACGCCCGTCTAGACGAGCCCGGTGATGGTACACGGCTTCCAGGAGCTGGTCGGGTCTCCAGCCATTCGCAAGTGGCCGCCGGGGTGGTGAAGAAGAGCGATCTGGAGCCATCAGTCACCCGGAGGCGCGCCGAGAACAACATTGCATATGGAAGCTGCAGCTGGCGAAGTTTCCGCTTGACAGACGTATAAGAGGCTCTCTGGCGTTGGACCTCCCTTGTGAAGTCCGGGAATATCGACACTCTGCTGTTTCCGATTTGCAAGCTCTGCTTCTCCCGTGCCCATTTCAGAATGCAGTCCCGGTCCCGATAGTGTAGCAACCTCACCACCAGCGGGCGGGGAGGAGCCCCAGGCTTCGGTGGCTGGGCCGGAACTCTATGGGCGCGCTCAAGCGCATAGAAAGGGGACAGGCCCTCAGGGGCCACTGTAGTCCGAAGCCAAGACTCCAGGAATTGTACAGCGTCAGCTCCCTCCTCCCGTTCCAGGACCCCCACTATGCGCAGGTTATTTCGCCGTGAGCGCCCCTCGCTGTCTTCCGCCCGCAATTCCAGCACCTTAACCTTCGCTTCCACCATCTTCAGTGTGCGCTGCAGCGTAGCGACCGCTTCCGGTACGTCCGCCATCGTTTTCTCAGTGAGGGTAACTCTCTCTTTAAGTTTGCGGTGGTCGTCCTTCAGCAAGGTGAGGTCGGTCCAATGGAGTCTATTTTTGCCTCCAGCGCTTCCCTTGAGGAGGTAATGGCCTGCATGATATCAGCCAGCGTGGGGTCTCCAGGGGCACGCTGCAGTCGCCCCTCCGATAGTTCCTCGTCTTCTTCTGTGTGATGATCCGCTTCTTCGATGCGAAGGACCTCAAACCCCTTCTTCCGTGATGTTCTCCCCATTTTGTCCAGCGTGAGTTTGGGCAAAGGCGGCCCCGCAGCAATCGGCCACGGAGTCCCCTGCCGTCTCAGGTAGGTAGTCGTGCAGGAGAGGGAGGTCCACTCACCGTCGGTCCCCCTGCAGACGGGCGCGCACGGGGTCCCAATCGCCCAACAAGGGCCCAGTGCTCACACCAGCGTCCCCTCAGCGTCCCTGTCCCCCAAGAGGCGACCAGTATCCAGTTGCCGCTCAGCCCTGCAATAGGCCTCCGGGGCCGGGGTCCCCACAGCTTGTAGGCCAGGTCAGAGCACCAGGGTAATTCTGGGGGACCAGGGGGTAAGGCCGCAAGCAGCAGCCCCAGGCAGTCTGCCCACCACGAGCTGAAATGGACGGGCCCCCCACGCAGCTGTCAGTTCTCTCGGGCCTGCAGCGATCTCACCTCAGTCAGCCGCCAGTGGGAGTTCAGTGTTCGCGCTGAAGCACACCTCGCCACATCAGGCACCCGGGTTCCACTCACGGCAGGGCGCAGGGTCCCCAGGGGCAGCGTCCTCCCCGTCGCGCCAGAGCGCTGCGGCGCTCACCTCCAGTGCTTGCAGGGCTTCATGTGCGCCTCCAGGTCATCGCGGGCGGGCCCAAGGTCCCGACATGTCCCCTTAGGCGCGCCGCCGCAAGTAGGCCGCCCCCGTAGCTGCAGGCTCTCTCATCGCTGCTCCGCCTTGGCAGCCTCCAGCAGTCGTGCTCCCAGCCCGCTGCTCTAAGTTCAGGGCCAGAACAACGCCCACCGGCAGGGCGCCGCAAGTGCTCTGCCGCGAGGCACACAGCACCGCTGATCTCTTCAGGATTCCCCCGCCAGGCCCAGTGCCGCCATTTTGCGAGCGTTCGCCAGCAGCGAGGGGGGGCCACGGTCCGCTCTCGTTTCACGGCCCGCTCCGACAGCCGCAGTCTTCAGGGGCCCAGGAGTGCCAGCGCTCAACAAGAGATGTGCCGAGGTACCTCTACCGGGCACCGCCGCCTCCAGCGCGATCAGAGGCGTCCGCAGCGGATCAGGGCAGCCGCCATCTTGGGTGTCGCGGAGCCGGCCGCTCCCGGGGAAGAGTCCCGGCAGGTTTAGCCCCCACAGAGGCGTTCTCTTTCCCTCTCACCGCAGCAGCATGGGCACCAGCACTTCCGGACACTTTCGTGACGGTAGGGGCCACCTCAGACAGGCAGGATCATTGCGAGTGGGGGGAAACCATGGACGGAGCTCCAAGGTCCGCTTCCCCTCACATCGGCGTCAAGCCACGCCCCCACCAGGGACGCTACTGATGCTTCAATAGGGACTGCAGCCCTGTCGGATCACTCCCCAGAACGGCTGGAGCTGGCTGTTCGAGGGGGGCCTCAAGGCCGCAAGCAGTGGAGACTTAATAATAATTTACTGGGGTATGAGGTGCATCTCAAGGCCATTCGGGAAACAATCACGTCGTACATTGAGATTTACAAAGACGGAGATACCTCGCTTGCCATCCTCTGGGATGCGCTCAAAGCCGTCGTCCGAGGGCGGTGCATAGCGATAGCTGCGGGAGTCAATAAAGACAGACAAGAGAAGAGGGGGAAGCTGGAAGCCCAGGTCCAGGAGTTAGAGGAGGTGCACCATAGGACAGGGGCTGTCCAAGTCAGGAGACCGCTCAATGCCGCTAGGAAGCAGCTAAAGGCCCTCGATTGTGACGGAGCGGAGTACTCACTCTTACGGTCCAAACAGCAGTACTACGCCGGCGGCAACAAAGCGGGGAAACTCCTGGTGACCTTGCTGCGAGCACAGAGAGCCACTCGCAGGATCGGGCAACTAAGGGTCCTTCAGGGGGGGATTTTGAGCTCTGACGCTGACATAGCGGGCCGGTTTGATTCCTTCTACACCGAGCTTTACGGTGCAGAGGATCTAGACCCTGACGCCGCCAGGCAATATATACAGGACGTACCGGTAGCTTCCCTCCCGCCTGCAGAGGCGACAAACCTCGATGTGGACATTGGCATCGATGAAGTTTTGAAGGCCATCTCCGGCCTCCCTTCAGGGAAGGCTGCAGGGGAGAATGGGTTCTCGACCAATTTTTATAAGGCTTTCGCCCGAGAACTAGCCCCAGTGCTGGCCAGACTTTTTAACTCCTTTAGTGACATGGGCAGGGTGTCTCCGACTATGACTATGGCGGAAGTGGTCGTCATCCTGAAACCCGGGAAGGACCCCTTGGACTGTGCCTCCTACCGCCCCATCTCGTTGCTTAACGTGGACCTTAAGATTTTTATGAGCATCTTAGCGCGCAGATTGGCTCCCCACATGCAGGGGCTGATAGACCCCGACCAGTCGGGTTTTATTCCAGAACGCAACTGCAGCGATGGGACCCGTCAAATGTGCCATTTACTGGACAAGACCCAACGTACACAGACGCCTACGTTCCTCCTCTCGGTCGATGCCGAAAAGGCCTTCGACCGAGTGCACTGGCCGTATTTACAACAGACGCTGCGCAAATTTGGGGCTGGCGACCGCTTCTTACAGTGGGTGAACTGCATATATGCGGACCCCCAAGCACGGATTAGAGTGAATGGGGTCACTTCGCGACCGTTCAGCATTCGGAGGGGAACGAGGCAGTGGTGTCCGCCGTCACCCCTCCTCTTTGCATTATATATGGAACCTTTCGCAGAAAGAGTCCGCCAACACCCGGGGATCTCCGGGATCAAAATGGGAGACAGAGTCCACAAAATCTCATTATATGCCGACGACGTGGTTCTGTTCCTAACCCAACCGAAGCTCTCGCTGGTCGCCCTGATGGAGGAGCTGGAGCTGTTTAGCCTGGCCTCAGGATTTAAGGTCAATCTCCATAAAATACAGGTGCTGAGCCTGACTCTCCCGCAGGCTGATCAGCTGGCGCTGTCGTCGAGATTCCCTTTCAGTTGGTTCCGGAAGGCATCCAGTACCTGGGCTTGCAGATGTTCCCTACGGTCTCAAACGGCGCAAGTCAACTACGCCACCCTACTAGCCGGGATTCGACGGGAGCTCACGAGCTGGAAGAGGTATACCCTATCCTGGCTTGGCAGATTTTCTGCCATCAAAATGACCACGCTCCCACGGATACTGTATATTATGCAGACATTACCGCTTAGTCCCCCTGCTAACATGGTAGCACAAATGCAACCTCTCCTCTGCACCTTTATCTGGGGGGGTACGAGACCGAGAATGGCCCGTCAGTTGACATACCTTAAACAAGGGGACGGGGGATTGGGGGTCCCATGCCTCGAACGGTACTTCCAGGCTGCCCAACTCCGCTATATGCTTGAATGGTACAAGTTAGAGTCAGAAAAGCATTGGTGCTTCATTGACCGTTCGATTGTGGGCATGCACATCTGGAAGGTCCAGTGGCTCCCCCGAAAGCACCGCCCATGCGGAGTCTACATGTCACCGGTCCTGCGGGCCACCATGGCAGTCTGGGACAGAGTACAGGTTCCACATGGCTTATCCACCCCGATCCCACCTCTGACTCCGTTTATCGGCAACCCCGATTTCCCGCCGGCATCCACTGGGAACAGCTTTCTCCCCTGGCAAGAAGCCAACGGTAAACGTATTGGGGATTTGCATGATGTGCGTGGGGTAATGGAGTTCTCCAGCCTTTCAGAGGGCTACGGCATCCCTAAACAAGCGTACTGGCAGTATCTGTCCCTTCGTCATTGGGTCACCCAACCGCAGATAAGCGCTCACGCCAGTCGCAAGCTCACAAAATTCGAAAAATGGTACATCACTAGGACATCGGACAAACGACTGCAGTCGGACATATACACGCATTTTTAATCATCCCCAGACAGACCGGCAAATCACCCGCGCAGCGTAGATGGGAGGCTGAACTGGAATAAGAGTTCTCCCCCAAGGAATGGAGTGATATTGTACACAGAGCCAGGGCATCAGCTTGTAGTACAGCAGGTAAAGAGATGTTCTTAAAGATCGCACACTATTGGTACTACACCCCTGAGCGGCTACTTGAGTGGAAACCGGGGGGTACAGGGCTTTGCTGGCGTAACTGTGGGCAATCTGGCACACTCACCCACATCCTATGGGCTTGCCCGAGAATACAGGATTTTTGGGTGGAAATTCTCCGGGACATTGACACAATATACCACACGGACCTACCAAAACTCCCCACGTTCACACTTCTAGGACTCCCGAATGCTTTAACGTATCCCCTCAAATCTGGGAGAGGCAGAGCGATAGCGTTGGCACTGGGCGCAGCCAAATGGGTATTGCTGGCTAAATGGGGCAAGACAGAGGTTCCATCTCACCTGGATTGGCTATATAAGTTGTGGGAACTCCTGGGTATGGAGAAGATAACGGCAGGCCTTACACACTCCCTCCCCAACTTCGAGAAAACATGGGGGTCTACCATAGAATTCTTGTCTAATGAATTTACGGAACTCACATGCCCTAAGTACCTCAGAGTGCTCCGCCTCACCGGCTCCAATCGCCCACGGACATGAGCATGATAGTCCATCTCCCGCCTCGTTCGCTTACTGACTATTCGCCAAGCTCACCTCACACTCGCTTTAGGGATAGCTTCCACTACCTTCTCTCTTCTTTCCTACTTTCTTCTTTCTTTCTACTCTTTTTATCTCTCAGTTCTAATAAAAGCTCCCCACCGGCCGGTGGATGTAGGTGGCGGCTATTGTTATGCTTAATCTCGCTTTAAAATAATAAAAAGATTTAAACCATAAGAGTTCCTGTTGGGTTGTATCCAAGGGATTAAGCGGGCTCACACTCAGCCATTCCGCAACCTCGGATTTCTTGACTACCTTATCCTCGAGGTATAGGTTCCGAAAAAAATCGTAAAAGGCACCCCCTATCTCTTCATCTGTAGACAAGACAGTATCCTTTCAACATCATCAATTGCTTTTATCAGGTTGCGCGTCCTATCTGATTTTACCTTCCAGGCCAATAACCTACCCGCCCCCTCACCGTATTCGAAATGAGCAAGCTTACTCGCCTCCCATCGATTCATGACCCTCGTCTGGAGGATGGTGTCTAGCTGCTCCTTTAGTTCTTTCAATTTAGCCATATTTTCCTGCTGTTTCTCTGGTTCAACCGCATTGTTCATGCCATCCTCTATGATCTTCATCTCTACTTCCTTTTGGGCAATCTCTTCTCTATATTGCTTATTTCTGAAACACACCCTGCTAGTAATGATCCCCCTTAGATATGCCTTCAAGGAGTCCCAGACTGTGGAGGTCGAAGCTGACCCTATGTTGTGACCCAAAAAGCCCTTCATCTCATGGGACAGATGCTTCATATCCTCTATATCTAGGAGCAGTGTGCGGTCAAAAGTCCAGACTCTACCGCTCTGCCTGCTATCCAGATCCAAATCAAGACATACCCCTGAATGATCAGATAAATGTGGTGTCAAATAGCCGATGTCTTTGACTTTCCCCCTCAGACTATGGCTGACCAGAATGTAGTCAATTCTTGATTTGTGACCATACTTCCTATTATAGTAGAAAACTCCTAGCAGGTGGCCAAATCTGTCCCTCCAGACATCGCAGAGTCCTGTCTGCTTCATAATTGAGTGGAGATATGCCAGAGATTTAGATGGTGTGGTGGCTCTGCTATTCGGTGACTTGTCCAATTTGGGGTCCAATACGATGTTAAAATCACCAGCCATGATTACTAGGTCTGGGAAGTCTAAAAGGTTTGTGAAGATATTTTTAAGGGGGGTAGGATCGTCCTGGTTTGGGCCATAATAGCCTACCAGAGTGAAAAGAGAGCGCAGGATGATTACCTTCAGGATAACCCACCTACCGCCAGAATCAACCGAAAAATCCAACAAACGTGCTTTGGCTTGTTTTTTAATTAGTACCGCACTCCTCTAGTATTAGCGCTTTGGTTAGTACAGATCATATGTTCCACCCATTTTAATTTCTTAAATATCTCAGTCGATTCATCCTTCGAGAGGTGTGTCACCTGCAGAATAATGACCTGCGCGGGGGAATCCCTGATGTATTGTAGGATTTTAGCCCTACTAAGTTTGACGCGTAAGCCGTTCACATTCCATGACAGGAACTGAACCATTCTCATGAAGGTTTAACCTTGAGGTACATGCAACGTGTAAAGAACGAAGGTCGCCACCACCAGACCGAGACATTTAGAACTAACATGGCTAAGACAGCTGAAAAAACAAGCATCCTAAGGTGAATGAGGAAATTGTTTTGAGTTTTTCCCACATGCTCCCCACCCAGTGCACCCCCCCCCCTTTCTGACCCCCTCCCTGGAGAACCCACCCCATTATTATCCTGGACTGATGATAGTCCTGTCTGCTACACCCGGGGGCAACTCGCCCTGTCCCTCTATAAAAACGATGAAAGCTAGGAACCCTGGGGTCTGTCAACAATCAGTCATAACTCAATTGTTCATTTGTTTCTAAGTGTATCCTTGCATAACTTTGTGTATAGTTCTATATAAGCCAGATTAATAATAGTGAGCCCTGCCGCTAGCGCCTCTCGCACGGTTGAGTGCCGTAAACCAGAGGAGAAGCATTCCTAACTAAACATCGCCCTTCTTAATACTTTCCAGTAGCTCATCTGCCTCTTGTGGCGATCTTAAGTTATGCATCTTGTTCTTGTGCATTACTTTCAGGGTCGCTGGGAACTTAAGATCAGCGCGTATATCAAATGAAAAGTCCTTCGCCCTCAATGATTTTACCTTCAGGGCCATATTGAGAATTTTTTTCTTCAAGGAGTAAGTGTGGAAATTAAGGAGAATTTTCCTCGGTTTGGTTCTATTGGTGTTTCTTCTATATGGGTCCCTATGCACCCTTTGAATATCCTTCTTTAAATCCTCCTCAGATTCCTCGATCTGCAATGTCTCCTTCAATAATGAGACAATGTAGGATTTTAGATCTTCTCCCTCCCTCCCCTCTGGAATATTTAAAATGTGCAAATTACTTCTCCGGGAATTGTTCTCCAAGTGCTCCAGTTTATCTCGAAGAGTCTCATCCTCCCTTTTGAGAGCCACGGTGTCTGCTTTAGCTGAGCTAAGTTCTTCTTTTAGCTCTCCTACGGAGCTTTCCAGAGTCTCAGTTCTTGTGTTGAGGATGTCGATCTTCCTCTCCAGGGACTCACAAAAATTCCTAATCTCTCCTTGGTTGGACTCCGACACAGAGAACCCCTTTTTAATGTCCTCCGAGAGAGTGCAGAATAGCGCTTCCAGGGAAGCTGAAGAGGCCCCCATTGAATCCTTGAGACCTTTTTCAGCCACCATGGATTGGCTCCCTCCCAAAGCATGGGGTATAGTGTCACTCTGGGTCTCGTGAATCCCCAATTCTCCACCCGTCTCTGTTGTCACCGTTATCTCTTTCCCCTGCGCGGTAGTGATGGTCGATAGTGGGGAGCCCCCCAAGGCCGCCATTTGCCCTAAACTAGACTCTGTACTGGGCAGAACTGCTGACCCCCTCCTGAGCGCTTCTCCCTGTTTCACAACGTCAACCACAATAGGTTGTATTTTGAAATATGACGTAAGTGAGGGAGTGATCCTTACCTTAGGATCGAAGGATTTAGTTTTGGCTTTCCCAGCCTTTATACTCCGGCTTTTTACCTCGCACCTCTGAAAGGCAGAAGAGCTAATTTCCGACCCTATATCCTGATTACCCGCTTGCGTGAGGAGGGGGGGACTTTTCCTACTCCCTCCACCGACAGACCTCTCCTTTCTTAGGGCCTGCTTCTTCCCCCTCAAAACTGTTTTTAGGGGTTCCAGGGAAGCCCCCCAGCACCCTTTACCTTACTTTGCTTTAGGCAAAGCACCCGAAGAGGTTTGCTCCGGTGGGCCTGCCTGTGCTTGTTGAGGGATCAGAGGCGCCGCTGAGACAACACAGGATCCACACCCCTCTGCCTCTTCGACAGCAGCAGCCTCCTCCGCGGCCAGACGGGTCCGACGTGTGCTGCCGCTGCTCACGCCGACCTGGAGGAGACAGCGCGACGCTGCTCTGCGGCCCCTCCTCAGCTCCAGGGCGGCTGCCTCCCACCGAGTGGAAGCAGCAGAGGCAGCCGACGAGCAGATCGCGGCCGGCACCAGGACAGTGAGGCACATACTCCGATGGAGGAAAGGAGGAAGAGATCGGCACAGCCAAAATTCAGAGGTACAGGTAAGGAGGGGAAAAAAAGAGTGGTTCTAGCTTCAGTTAGTCATCAAAGTCATGCATAGGATGCGAGAGCCTCCGAAGAGCAAGTGGCAGCTCACGCAGCGGCCGCCATGTTCCCCCTCAACAACTTTGACATTTGTATAAAAAAAATTAGACCTGCATTTTCTTGCAAAACTGAGTTCAATTTTGGAAAGACATCACTTTGGAATGAAGGAGCAGAGATATGCTGAAGGTTTAGAGGAATACTTTACCAGTCTTAAGAAACTGGTTTGATCTGAAAACTGAGACTGTAAAATGCCTCAACCAATTCAGACTAGATTCGGGAGTGGGGGTGGAGGGGTTATAGGTGCAGCAACATGGGGCATGTTGCTTCCTTTAAGAAAAGTCCAGTTCTGAATGTTTTGTGCAAATTATGCAATAAGAAGGGACACTTTGCCAAGTGCTGTTGGTCAAACAAAACCGGGTAAAAGGGTGATGATTCAGCTTTAGAATCCATTCAAATTGTTTAAGATTGTATATTGTCTGTTTCCACTGAAGTTGAAAAAAAAAGTATCCTAAAGAGATCATTTACATTGATGGGCTACACATGGAGGCACTGATTGACTATGGTGCTTGGCTCACGTTAATATCCAATGAGTTGTTTGACAAGACGTTTAGTGATAAAATAGCTTTCAAAGAACCTGATGTTGTCCCATGTGGATATGGAGGACAGACTATTAAACTGAAGGGCTTCTTTGAAGCTGATCTAGAATTTCAGAGTAGTAAAATTCAGGGTAAAATATGCATTCCTGTAAAAGGGGACAGTGTGTTGAGGTTGCCTCACCAGAGGCTTCTTGGTATTCTTTTAGATCCTAATGCCTCGCCTCCTGTTAGATGAAGAGATGATTACATCAAAGAGATACAGATGACTAATGTACACAGCCTTGAGATTATGGAGACAACTAAAGATTTCAAAAGGAAATTTGTGGATGAGTTTCCAGTGTTTAAAGGGGTATGTTCATCAGATAAAATTAAAGGAAGACTCCATTCCTGTCACTTGTAAATTTAGATCTATACCCCTTTCCATGAGAAAATCAGTAGAAAAAGAACTGGAGCACTTATGTAATGATGGGATCATTGAGGTGGTGGAAAACTCAGAATGGGTGGCTCCAATTGTAGTAGCAGGTAAATAATCAAGAGAAATCAGGTTGTGTGTGGATTTGAGGGCCTTGAATAAGTGTTGTGATTGACCACCTTCCACTGCTTAATATTAATGAGATGGTGACTTTGTTGCATGGAGCGAAAATTTTCACTACTCTGGATCTGACAGCAGCATACCATCAGATAAGATTCTCACTCGAAGGATCTCACTACTTTCATAACTCCTTTTGGCGCATATCGTTATATGCGCATGCCTTTTGTTCTGGTTTCAGCCACAGCTGTGTTTCAGAGAGTGATGTATGTGTTGTTTGGTGGTATGGAACTAGTGAAGTGTTTCCAGGATGACATTTTGATTTTTGAAGAAATGTTAGAAACACATGATTTGAGAGTGAGGCAAGTGTTGGATGTATTAAGGAAGAATAGTTTCTCTCTGAAACTCAGCAAGACCAAGATTGATAGGCAGGAAATTGAGTATTTGGGACACAGTATTAAAAGTGATGGAATTTTTCCCAAGAAAGCGTTGATTTCAAGTATACTGTCTTTGCGCAGTCTGTCAAAGAAGGAAGAGTTAATGTCCTTTTTGGGAATGGTAGAATTTCATGCTAAGTTCAACCCAAATTTGGCCTCAAGGACAAGTAACATGAGACAGTTACTTAAAAAGAGAGGCGTTTTTGTGGAGTGAAGATTGTGGGAGAGAATTTTGTTGGTGTAAAAAGAATACTTTAGTATGCCAAAAAGTTGCAGTGTTTTGCTTTGTTGTGATCCCAACAAGAGGTGTTTTATAATGACTGATGGAAGTGCTGTTGGGTTGGGTGCTGTATTACTTCAAAAGGAATGTGACGAGAGTGAGGAGAAAGATTTTTACACCAAATATCAAGATTTCTGCATGGAGTGGAGTCTAACTATTTTGTTATAGAGAGAGGCTTTGAGTGCCTTCTGGGGCATAAACAAAATTAAGGAACTTTATATGGGGAAAACCGTTCACCATACTGAAGGATCACAAACCTTTGGTTGTGGTTTTGAGCAAGAAGGGTCTGGATGCTGTTTCAATGGGATGAGCAAATGGATAGTGGGACTGCAGGAGTATAGTTTTGAAGTTTGCTGTGTACCTGGGTCCTGCAACAAGGTTGTGGATTGTTTGTCTATGCTTGGTATAGTCGCAGAGGAGGAAATCAATCAGGATGAACAAGTAAAGTTGTGTGTGATCTCAGAAAGTACCATATCTCAAGATAAATGGTTGGATGCTCTTCGCAAATATGACGTTTTACAGAAAGTGGGTGAGGCCATACAAAATGGCTAAAGTTTGGGGGAAAAAACAGAAATTCTGATTTGGAGTACTATTGGAGGGTGAGACATCAATTGTCAGGGGAGAATGGAATCATTTTGCATGGAAATGATTAGTGGTGCCTGTTTCTCTAAGGGAAAGAGTTGTTGAACTTGCACAGTGGTGAGAGAGTGTTTGGATTGTACAAGGGGTGACAAAGTGTGTAAGGTGAGATCCCCCTCTCCCCCATGGAATGTAGAGATCTTCCAAGTGAGCCATGGGAAATGGTTGCTTTGGACATTGTGGAACCTTTACATTACAAGGGACCCTGTAGTTATCTTCTAAGTCTCATTGATAAATGTTCTCATTGGGCTGAATTAGGAGTTGTGGGAGGAACAGAGACCAAGAGAATAATAGATTTTTTCAGCAAGATATTTAACACAGAGGGGTTACCCGAGTCTATTCTAACAGATAATGGACAGCAATTTGTGTCAAGAGAGTTGGAAGATTTTCTGATTCAGAACGCATAAAACATAAAAAGTGTTCTTTGTATCACCCCGAAGGCAATGGTATAGTGGAGAGATTTAATAGAGTGATAAAAGAGTATTTCCTAATGGACAAATTCCTTCCATAAACACTCTCAGCGCGTATACAGCTCAGCGGCCTAGCGATATGCTCTCTTCTTGACCTCTACCCGTGTATGCCAGTCTGGATTTCATTGATGTAGCCTACGCAATGTCTTGTATCATGGTTGTTGCTATCTCTTTTTGCTTCATTCGTACTTCACTGTCACTTTAAGGGGCAGAGGCCGGTGCTGTGCAGTCTGCCTCTGCTCCCGTTAACGGTTGATTATCTCCCTTAAGTGTACCCATGATTGCCTATTCCCTCTCATTGCAATAACCTGTTTATCCTGGGAAAACTTTCTCATGATCGTCTGTTCCGAATCTTGTGACAACTTGTTTAGCCTTGTAAAGCGCTCTGATACCCTAACGGGTCACATTCGCGCTCTATAAAACACTAAATAAATAAAAAATAAATAAATATGCAATTGGACGTGGGTGCTGGAAGACATTACAGGGAAGACCTGAAAACTTCTATTGGCACATTTGTTTTCTCCACATTCAACAATGGGAAGAGTGCCTTTTGAGCTATTCAGAGGTAGAAAAGTCAGCACACAATTGTCACCAGGCTAGAAGTAGTTGGTAAATACAGCACCATACGATGGGAATCTGGGAATTGATTTCCTAAGGAATTGAAAAGTGTGAAGGATCGCAAATGCAATTTTGATTTGAGAAATGTGATTGCCATGATTTTGGTGTGGGGGACATAGTGAAAATGAAATGTCTTGCAAGATCAAAAGGTTGCTCCAAGTACTCTGCTCCACATAGGATTGTGAAAGTATTCCGCAATGCAGTCAAAGTAGATAATTAGATAATTTGGAACCTTAACAGAATTGTGTCTTACAGAGGGGTTATGTCATGGTTTTGTGGTCTTGGACGTACATTTGTTTTTTATTAATTTTATCTTTCAGGTTTAAGGTTATTTGGTGGTTGTGATTTGTTCCTATTTTGTTGCAAGGGGGAGATGTGTGGTAACTCTTTCTTTATCTATATGCACACTGTAATGAAATTGGAATGTTGTTGTGGGCATTCCAGGTGCGTGATGATCTGACTCGGGAGTTCTATTCTGTGTCAGTTGAGCCAGACCCGGGAATACAGAGCCATGTGGATGAGGTGCTCTATAATAAAGAAGATTTGAACCAAGATGAAGACTTTGTGAGTGGATCTTTACATAAAGCCTATTACATTTATTGTACTCCTGGTTTCTTGAAGCGAAACTGAATGATCATTTTTTAAAATTTTTATATAAAAGTGGCAGTTACAGGTTTTTTTTTTTGTTGTGGATTATCAAACTGGCCTTTAGGAGTACTGACAGGAACTGGATGTGTCAGCAGGTGAATAATAAATTCTCAAAACTCTTGTTTCAGTCAGAAATATTTAGACAATGTCTGAATGTATGACAAGTTAACTGACAAGTCCTGTATTAGTGTAAATTATAATTTAAACAAAACAAAATGAAAGTTGAATGTGATCAATCACATATGAAATATAAAAGAAAATATTTAAACAGCTTTTTAAACAACATATTTTTGTATTATATACAATCAGTGTGGCCACGAGGTGAGAAAGGGAGAAGAGGGAGGCATACACACCTCTCTCTGGCAATTCTGGAGCTTCTCTCGTTTTCAAAAGTATACTTTCAATGTGGCAGCTGGACTGTTTGTGAGGATGCACGTGACACTTTAATTTTTGCACTTTAGCAATATGAACTGTACTGTGGTGGAAGAAACGCTATTAAGCTTTATTGACAATAACACCACAAATTACGAGTTTTGCGATGTTGAGAATACTGCATTGTGGGACTTGAATGCACTTGGTCACGTGGGGATAGGGATATAATGCACCTGTGTCCTGTTACCTCATTCCTACGATTAAGGCAGTGGCACCGAATCGCGTCAGGATTGAAGAACCGAGGGCTGGCAGCCACATTACAAAATAAATACAAACGCTGCAGTTGATCCGTGAATTGGCTTCATTTTTCTCGTTTGTGGTAGTCTACTTACCGGATGTTCTGTCCCCGGATTGAGGCCGCCCTGCAGGGTCGGGGGCCCCCATCGACAGAACATTGCCTAAGTGTGTGTGTGTATATATATATATATATATATATATATATATACATATATATATATATATATATCAAACATCCCCAGTTCATGGAAAGAAAGTCCAGCCACTCTGGGACTGCAGGTTAGTAGTACAATTTTGTTGGCACAGGAGGATAACTCATTTCGACTCCAGGGAGTCTTGGTCACACACACACACATATATATATATATAATCTACTGGCGGTCGCCAGTAGATAGTTATAGTTAGGACCTATTATCCATAGGAAATTCATAACATTCTATTCCCAATAACTTTGGCGTCGTTTGACGAATCATCGCGAAATTTTCAAAACTAGTGGGGCGCTCCGGTCCGCTCCTGTCTTGAAAGTTTCGGGGTGATTCATCAAGCGAGGCCGAGAAAAAAGGGGGTCCCAAAACGTGTTTTCTCCATGTTAATTCCCATAGGAAATTTTAGCCACGGCTACAGCCCGAACTGCTGAACGGAATTACACCAAATTTTGCAAAAGGTAGCGTTTGGTTCAGAAAGCGACCTTTTTTAAATGGTGTAAATCCGTTCAGTAGTTGCGGAGAAATTCAAAAAATAAGAGTGAAAAAATCGATTTCCCATAGGAAACTTTATGCAAGACTACAGCAAAAACTGCTGAACGGAATTACACCAAATTTGGCAAAAAGGTAGTGCTTGGTTCAGAAAGCGCCCTTTTTAAAAATGGTGTAAATCCGTTCAGTAGTTGCTGAGAAAATCCAAAATAAAAGTTTCGATATCTATGGCCGCGGTGGATCCGCGCACCCTCCCGATCACGAGCTGCATGCTAATTGGCTGTCAACACTCCAAACCAGGAAGTGTTGGCAGCCATCTTGTTCCTTGGTAGAACCGAGGAACAAGAAAGCAGTAAAACAACTGCGTAAAACGCAAAAAGGGGGCAGGGTAGAAACACCCTGACCCCCTAGGCCTTTTTTTTAAAATCGGCAAAAAACGCGCTGGGTGTGCGGATCTTGCCGATTAAAAAAAAAAAAAAAAAAAAAAACGAAGCGCGGGCTCCCGCGCTTCATGTTTAATTGGCCCCCGGGTGGGCCAAGTCCCGGGGGCATGCAGGGTTAATGTAAATTTATGTGGGGGCCTCTAGGGCTCCCCAAGCCCGGGGACCGCCACCCCCGGGGCTTTGAATTAAAATGGTGCGGGAGGGCTCATGGCCCTCCCGCAGCCCCGGGACCGCCACCCCCGGGGCTTCTTTATAATTTTTTTAAATAACCTGTGTGGGGGGCTCGAGCCCCCACACGCCCGGGACCGCCACCTCCCCGGGGCACTAAATAATAAAATGTGGGGGTCCGTTTAGGACCCCCGAGCCCGGGGACCACCACCTCCCCGGGGCTGTGCATTGGTTGGGAGGGGGGCCGCGCGGCCCCCCTCCTGGAGCCCTTGATGGCCCTGGGGACCGACACCCCCCAGGGCCGGTGTTCTAACTAGATGATCTCCTCCGTTGGTTTGGTCTCCCCCTACGTCAGAGGGGAGCTTACAAATACAGCTATGAGCTAACTAGATGCTCTCCCCCTACGTGGCTTACAAATACAGCTATAACCTGCTTTGTTGGTTTGCGCTCCCCCTACGGGGCTTACAAATACAGCTATAACCTGCTTTGTTGGTGCCTGGCCGTATGTCTATACCTCCCCTAAAGCGCTTCTGCTATGTGTGCGTGCGCCTGACCGAAAACTCTTATGGCATGTGTAAAATTGGCAAATATTTACTTTTTTAAGCAATAATTGTGAATCTATTTTCGTATGTAGCATATGCATACGGTAAAGGAAAATGTTTGTTTTCACCAATTCTTTGGTTTCTAAAGAATTTCTAGATTTTGACAACAGAAGTATTTTTTGTTAGAATAATACCACAATTTTTTATAAATATATAAATATATTTATACCTACATATACATATATATATATTACAATACTTATAACAATGAGAAAGATGAATCCAGCAAAGTACAATTAATATGCTATTTGTTGATAAATTGAGTACTCCTAGGTTTGCGCTCCACTGCCTTCAACCTATGCGCTCACTAAGGAGGGCTTTCAAACTGTGCAACTACATGTCTGAATCATGGTTGCATCTTCTGTTTTGTTGTCCCGCCCTTGACACTCCCAGAAGACTTCTTTTAAAACCCTTATATTTAAAAAGGGGCATCAGTACATCTTGTGAGGCATCTGCTCTCTGCTTTACTTCCCCAGATATTCAAGTGCTTGTAAGGTCTGGAAAATATGTGAGACTCCTGGACAATCTGCTTTCACCCTCTTCTGTCCGCACCCTATCAGTTCCTCCCCCCAAAAACTCATCACCGACTTTATTTGCACTTTGCCATAGCGTCTCTGTACCAAATTATTTTATCCTTGGTTTTGGAACCCAGTCACAAGATTACAATAGTAACTACAATACTGCCTCGTCACTAATATGTGTATGAATTTAAATATTGATGGTTTGCTTTGTTTATGCTTTTTAACGTTGTAACAGCGCTATGATGACATTTTATTGCATTGGTTTTAATTAACTGTGCTAATTTAATCAACTAGAGTGCCATTAATTTGATCAATAGAATTTTTTTTTTTAAAGCACTTTATAAGTCTATCGTGAAGCACTATGTACAGATTGTAGCAGTTGTATTTTAACCCCTTTGCTGCTAGGGCCTTTCCCGCCCCACCTCCCCCCTGTGCTCAGCCTTATTTTGTTTATTTGTGGTAGTTTGCACTTAGGCCCCTGTAACTTTTTGTCCACATAAGGTTTTAATGTAAAATTTGTGCCCTTATTCCCAACACCCTGATAATTTTAAAGGTACCCAGGGTTTGTGTATTCCCCTGGAAAAGACCCAGAAATTTTCAAAAATACTTTAAAAAATAGCCTTTTTCTAAAAACAATTGTTCTAAATTGCTGCAGTAGAAAGCGTCTGGTTTGTTTCTTGTAAATGGCATCAACAAAGTGTTTGTGGTGATGAAATCCCCATCATCTCAGATTTCTGGGGCAAGTAGACTCTTGACAGTAAACCAAAATTTTATATGAAGTTTTTATTTTTTACTGTGACATAGTCAATTGTTGCATTTATTTTTTTCTTTCAACCTCCTTCCAGTTAGTGTTAGGAATTGTTTTCAAAACAATAATGGATCCCAGAAAACTATACATTTTTGAAAACTATACAAAAATTTGAATTCAGTAATGGGGGCATTTGTCTAAATCCTTTAACGATTTCCTATATAAATTTACATTTGACAATAGTAAATATTGCACTAAAGCATTAAAAAAATAGCCATTTGTGTCAACGTTTTCACCTGTAATTTTTGTAATTTTCCCAAATAATATAACACTGAATAGGCAGGATCCTTCTTTTTTGGGATATATAGGACTTATAGGTTCACCAAGAACCCGAGCAACCCAGATTCAAAAACTGAGCTGCGTCTTGCACTGGTTTTTCATTGTGTACTGTGTTTATCGCAATTCATTTGGTAAATATAAACAGAGTAAAGTAGGTACAAAGGAAAGCAATATATTTCTTAAACAAAATATAGAGTTTATAAGCAGTGTGTTTTGCATATCTCCAAAATTGTGGCTACCCATGCAAGCATGTGATTTAGATGAAAGTTTTTAAATGACTTCTTATTTCCCAATTTTTTACATTAGGAAGCCTTAACTGTAAAGAAAGTTAATTGGTAATAACAGTTCTTCTACTATTCTGTTTTCCCCTAAGTCTCCCTATAAAAATGCTACCTTACTTATGTGTGTAGGCCTAGTGCCCACAACAGGAATTGGCCCAAAACGCAACGTGGACCCACCACATTTTTAAAATGAAAACTGGCCCTTTTTTTTCGTAGCTATGGATTTTGAATCCTCGCTCTTCAGGCACCTCGCGAAACCTTGCCAACCTATACATTTTTTTAAATTATACACTAAGGGCCCCATGAGGATGGTGGGCGGACAACCCTAGCGGTGTTCTTACCATCTGCTAGCTATGGGAGGTCCCACACTGCCAATTAGTATGCGACCGCTACCGTGGTGGTCGCATCCCGCATCTTTGACTTTGCCTCGTGCGCTACTGTAAGCAGCACCCACCGCAAAGCCAAAGAGGCATGTCGTGCATTGCCATGAACAAAGTGGCAGGCACGGCGCAGTGCCTGGCACCTTCTGGATGGAAATGAGGGGTGGTACCATAGATAACCCCCAAGTGCAGCCCCCCACCCCTCCAACCCACTTGGGGGCTCGCAACGGGCCCCCAAAGCAATTCCTGCCATCATTTCCATGGCGGCTTTGCCGCATGGAAAGGCCTTCACATCACACCATCCTAATATGGATGGCGGTGCCTGTTAGGCACCGCCAACATACTAGTTCTGCCCGGCTGGCAATCGGAATGATTGACTGCCGGCTGAAAAGCGGCGGACGCACTTTGCGTCCGCTGTGAAACCCCCTCCATTGTAATATGAAGGGGGTTTCAATCGTTATGATGTGGTGGCGGTCGCCACTGTCGGCTCGGCGGTGGTGAACGTCACGACATCCTAATGAGCCCCCAAGTGAAATCCAGTATGGGGTCACTTGTGTGGCTCTCTTCAGGTTCTGTGTCCCAGAATCCCTTGCAAACCTCAAACTTCTCAAAAATTAAACAAATTTTCCTTTCATTTCTGTGATGGAAATCTGCCTTTATCTACAAAATTCTACCCACCCCGTATTCCACAAGTCTCCTGATAAAAACGGTAGCTCACTTGTGTGGGTAGGCCTAGTGCCTGCAGCAGGAAACGGCCCAAAATGCAACGTGGACCCACCACATTTTTGCTGTGAAAACTGACCTTTGTTTTTGAAAGTGCCTAGCTTTGTATTTTGAATCCTAGCTCTGCTGGCACCTAGCGAAACCTAGCAAACGTATACATTTTTGACAACTAGACATCCAGGCAAATCCATGATGGGGTGACTTGTATGTCTTTTACCATGTTCTGTTACCCAGAATCCCCTTTTAACCTCAAACTGTAAAAAAAAAAACAATTTCCATCACATTCCTGTGCTGGAAAGTTCTGCAATCTGCGTTGTTCCACAAACTTCCACCCACCCTGCATTCTCCAAACTCTCCTATTAAAAGTGCTACCTCACTCATGTTGGTGTGCCAATTACCCGCGTCATGCAAAGGCCCAAAATGTATAGAGGAGACATCAAAATGACCTATCACAAAACGACCTGCTTTTAAAGAGTGGCACCTGGGTTTTTGGCCCCGTGCTCAGTGGCCATCTATGGAAGCCTACCAAACCTACACATTTCTGTAAACTAGACATCTTGGCCAGTACATGGAGGTATGGCTTGCGTCTATCCCCCAAACATTTTCCTACCCAGAATTCCGTGCAAACCTCATATTTAGTTTTAAAAATCACATTTTCCACATATTTTGTTTGGTATCTCCATGCCGGCTTAAATTTCCTACCACACACTGTCCTCCTCAGTCTTCCGAAGAAAATGATACCTCACTTTGTTGAGTGTCCAATACATATTTGGCTCAAACTTTTTTTTGCCGCCTCGAAGCCAGACGGAATGACCGTTTGAATTCCTTTACAACTGCTATCATGAAAATGAGGCACTCGTAAAGTAATCTTACAGGCATATTACGATGCAGCTGTAAATGCTCTGATCAAGGGTCGGAGACTTTTACAGCTGCATCTTAATCATCCCCTAAATAATCTTATATTTTAAAATATTATTATTTAATTTATAACTTCAACCTGAAATACAGTTTTATACAATATATATTTTTTTATACATTATCTTTTTATATTTTCATTTTTTTTTCTTTAATTTTTGAACAGTTGTGTATATCTTTTGTTACAAATAATCAGCAACAAATTAACCAAACTAGTTTGAATATATAGTTAAAAATGTATGTATATTATAATAAAAATTACTATATATTGTATAATTTCGTTAAACTATTTTATAACATTTTTTAGAATTGAATATATTTTTGACATATATTTTAGAATAATATTGTGTTATATTGACTTCAAAGGTACACATTATTTTTTTCAATTTTTATTTGGTGTCCAAGTACATTTTTTCATCTAGCCCTGTTATTGTTTAGACGCTTTTGGGGAGAGAAGCTTGCATTTGGTAGCTACGGTTATCGTTTAAGGTAAGTTTATTTTACATTTTTAATTTCAGTTACTTTAATATTAGAGGGAGGTAGTTAAGTTTTGTATATCGTTTGTATTGTCTTTTTGATGATTTTGATATGTTGTGTAATACATAGGTACAGTTATATGTTTACTACCATGATAACCTTTAAGGCTTAGCAATATGTAGTATATTAGGTGCTCATTATGATAGCCATCACATACAGATTTACCCACCGCCATATTAGCATGGCGGAGGGTATCGTGGCGGATGCAAAGTCCGTCCTCCGCTTTTCCGCTGGTGGCAATCGCACCTATTGCCTGGTGGACGGCAAGGGCCACTAATATGTTGGCGGTGCCTAGCAGGCACCGTCCGCCATATTAGTTTGTGTCCTGTGAGGCCTTTCCATGCGCAGTGCCGCCATGGAAGGCTGTTGGGAATTGGGCTTGGGGGCTAGTTGCGGGCCCCTCTTGTGGGGGGGTGGTGGTAGCTGCACTGGGGGGTACCCATGGTACCCCCCTGCATTTCCATGCACCAACTGTCAGGCATTTTGTGGTGCCTGCCACGTGGTGCAGGGAAATGCGGTGCAAGCCCCTTTAACATTGCGGACGGCGCTGCAGCCCCCAGCACTGCCTGCAATGTTAAAGTCCCAGGATGCGCCCGCCAGTTTGGCGGGCGCATCCTGATGGCAGTGGTGGGACCGCTGCATGTCTGGCGGGCGGTACCAATCACCGCTACAGTGGCGGGTGGACAAAGTCCACCCGTCCTCGTAATCAGCCCCTTAGTTATGTGTACATTAGTATGTGTAGAGTTATTTTATTTGTTTTAAGTCTAATATATAGGCCTTCATTATGATCTTTGTTTGAAAGTCTACGACATTAGGTCTGAGGCTTTCTGACTCAAACCGTCGTTTTTACTAACGACCGGCTGATGATAATACTGCCGGTCTGAAGTGAAACCGGCCGGTTATTCACGCTGGCTTCCGACGGGCTCCAGGAACCTGTTGGCCAATCTGAACTGGCATGTAATTTATATGTATGGCGATTTACGCCGTCTGGATTACGATGCACTGTTTCTGGTAGTGTTTTTTAATATCCTGCTTTCACACATGGAAAGTATGTTTGAAACCTACTTCACCCTGCGGCCTACGGTTGGTGTTTAATGTGATACCTAGGATGCCCACTTGTTGATCCCTGCACCGTGTGGCAAGCACCCTGTATTCCCTGGTACACGGTGCATGGATGAACTGCACCTCCTATTTCCCTATGTGAGCCTGAGCTACGGCCAGTTTATGGCTGTAGCACATGTTCCTATAGTGGAATTTGAGAATGCGACTGCACCGCAGCATGTGTGGTCTTATTGTAATCAGTTGGTCGGGACTGCCGATTGGATGTTGTTCGGTCATGTTTCCGCTATGGTGCCGTACACCATAATAAGTCCTCTAATGTTATTAATATATTTATGTGGAGGAGGTATTTCATTTTTAACTGGTGTAATTTTTCCTGATCTTCAGTTCCAGGGACGTTGTGGTTACCATTTTTTCTATTAAATGTGTATATTTTTTTTTATAAATTAATAAGTATTTTACATTTTCTTGTATTTTTTGCTTTCTTGAAGCATTTCTTTCTTTTGATCTATTTTTAATGGTTTTTTTTTATCTTTAGATGCTATGGATGATTAGATATTTAGCTTTAATTTTTTCTCAGTTGTATTTACCCTTTTTTTTTGTTGCAAATTACAAATCAAAATAACAGCGGAAATAGTGGGCACCCCAGCCTTGTGCTCCAAAGGAGAGCAAAAAAGGTGGATGAGAAGCACCCACAGGTCACTCAGGCCATAGTAGCACTTTTTATTCACTATTCTTTAAGCAAAGTACGCGTCCCTTAGGTCCATGATCTCCATCATCCATAAAGGTATGTCCGCTTTATACGTTTGAACCCCTTCTTGCTTTCAAGAGAGACAACCACCTTCTCATCCTCATCGTTCTGCATCTCCAACTGTTTATGGGAGTTTGTCCTAATATGATTCGCTGAAGTGTGATTATGTATTAACCCTACCTTTGGTGGTTAAATAATTATGTAATATAGACCTTCAGTTTATTGTGCAAAACCTTCACCATGATCTTTATATGTGCATTTATGATTGATATTGGTTCGCATTTTGCTAATTGAAGTGGGTCACAGCCAGGTTCGTTAAATTAAGGGGTTTTCAGACAGACATATGTGTTTTTAAATGTCGCCCTACCGAAATATTTATTTCTAAATATCGTGACTCTGAAATCATGACGTTAAGAATATTGTGTTTAAGAATATCGGTTATAAAACAAGAAATATCATTTTAAATAATAGATTTTTTTTACATTTTTTTCAAAAATGTACTTGTTTTAAAAATTTCTTTTTAAAATTAGTGTTATGTATTTTAGTATATATTTTAAATGTATTTGTTTTAGCGATTTCTATAATAATTGTTTATGTTTTCTAACATATGTGTTACATTTTTAGTAGTTATCAATTGTTTTTTAATTAAATTTTGCGTTTTTTATTTCCGTAGCGCGTAATGGGTTTATAGTTGAGTAGTTTTGGAATTAATTAAATTTTTGAAAATTCATGATTATATATTTTTTTAATTAATTCTTTAATTTAGATTTTATAGTGTTAATTGTGTGAAGTATTACAAAAATTATTATGAATTGTTTTTTTTTATTATTAATTATTTCCAA